>CM066326.1:31657494-32857494 GCA_033807775.1 Saussurea involucrata | reverse complement strand
CTACAAATATGCAAAAAATATATCAGTAAGCACATGTATAATCCAAGAATAGACTCTCTTCTCCTGAAAATATGCAAATAGTTCAGTATATGAAACATTAAAAGCATAGGTACTATTCTTCATAATCTGCCCACTTCTCTTATGTTTTCCAATCATGTGTTTGGTATACTTTTGACATTTAGAACTACACATAATGAACCTGCAAAACAGATAACTTGTTCGTAAGTTTTGAAATTTCAGCCACAAAAAATTTTCTTTCCTCTTCAAAATCTTTTTCCATCATCTTTCTTTATCAGATATTTCATTGAAAAATCCCACATTCTTCTTCTCAATACTCTACTTTTCCTTTCTCTCATTCCCCAAACTTTTCTCCAACTTAGAGATCTTTCCTGAAAGCTCAACTGAATTTTCTTCAAAAGATTTTCTTTCTGTTTCAAAGGTCATTCTTTCTTTCTCAAAAATATCTCTTTCAATGATGAAAACTTTCTCGAAATCAGTTTTTTTTGAAAGTTTGATACATTTTAGCTCAACAACTTTCTTTTCTTCAAATGATATCTTTGAAAAATCTAACAACTTCTGTATGAAAACATTTTCAAAATTTTCTTTTTCTTTTGCAAAATTTGTTTCAAAAAACAGAAAATTTCCTTTTCAAATCAGCATTCTCACTTTCCAATGTTGTTGCTTTTTCTTCATGCTTTTTCATCCGATCTAGAGAACATGGTTTTTCATGAATTTGAGTAGCTTCAAGATATGAAATTTTACCTTTCAGATCAGCATTTTCTCTTTCAAAATATGTTGCTATATCTTAAAGTTTCTTCATTTGATTCCGAAGATTTGAATTCTCAAGTTTCAATTTCTCTCGTTCTGCTTCAAGATCTGGTATTTCAGGCATGTATATGATTGCAAATTCTCTTTTGGATAAAATTGTTCCCCTATTTTTTTTGTATAAGTAGGCATCTTGATATAGACCTGAAAATGAATCAATAACAAAAATCAGTTTTAGGTTATAGGAAATATGCATAGAAATATTACCTAATAGAGTGATCGTCAAGAGAAACTTCGCTTAGAAGTTGGTATTTGTGCACACGTGAAGAATATGAAAATCAAAAGAATACATGAAATACGAGTAACAAAGTTAAGCTCTTAAAAGCTCAGACAATTGTCTTCAAACTATTATGCCCCCCTCTTGAGACTTACCACGGGGGTGTCGCAAACAGGTACTTGCGATAAGTGAGCTTTCGTAACCTGCACCTTGTGCTAACTGCACTTTTTGTAAGAAGCTACTTGCGACAACTATACTTGTCATATGAAGAT
The DNA here is from genome assembly GCA_033807775.1 of Saussurea involucrata. NCBI lineage: Eukaryota > Viridiplantae > Streptophyta > Magnoliopsida > Asterales > Asteraceae > Saussurea > Saussurea involucrata. The sequence goes on along the minus strand of CM066326.1, from coordinate 32,856,180 downwards.
GCTTGCGACACCTGTACTTGTAGTATGAAGGCGCTTGCTACAACTGTACTTGTCGTATGAAGGCGCTTGCGATAAGTAGTTTCTCGGGACAAGTTACTTGCGATAGGTAGCTTCTCGGGACAAGCTAGTTGCGATAAGTAACTTCTCGTAACCTGTGGTTTGCGATAACCACACTTAATCAAAATCCAAGTTCACTCAGATGAACATGCGATAAATTTTGATCTTGCGATAAGTGATCTCAGATTCTTGTTTTGGCCATCTCTTTCTCAATTCTTCGAGTTTCTTGGTGAATATTTGCAGGGTTGCTTGATTTTCAATTCTGAACACAATTGTAGTTGACCAAGACTTCCAAAAATGTCTAATTCGATGAGTTTTGATCGAATTACAGAACTGATCAGTTTTCGAACCAAACTTGTACAAATGAATCAAATTCTCTTAATTTGTTGATAATTGGATCAAGATTCCTAAATGAAACATGTTCCAAACACTAAACCTAATCTAACCCAATCAATTTCGAAGCAAAACAACTCCAAATCCGCAAAATTCGAATTCTCCACAGAAACTTTCCAAAAATAGCCAAAAATCCAAGAAATGACCAAATTCTTCAACAATTCGACCAATTTGTGCACAAATCTTTCTCCCAAAGCTCTGATACCAATTGTTAAAAGCATATCTATCAGGTAATTATATAGAATCAAACTTGATATTATTGATTTTGTGAGAAATCTAGAATTACATATGAATGATGTACTTTCTCTCTCTAGATTCTCTCACTGAACTCTCTCTAGAATATTACAATTGAGATCCTTACCACATGCTTACAAACATAGGAAACCTATTTATACCTACAATATTACAAGGCATAACACTCCAATTACAACATATTAAAACTAAACAACTTTAACTTTTACAAGACTTAAGCTAGACTTTGACTTTTCTTGACTTTTCAATTACATGACTTTACAACAAATCTTGAATACCATTTGTGAGCTCCAATCTTTCTGTTTGTAAAAGTAGTGAAAATAGTCTAAGTATAGAAGTAACCCATAGAGGCTCTGCCGAGTAGCCGAGTAACCGAGAAGACAGAAGTCTTCGACAGAGGCTCTGCCGGGTTAATCAGGAAGACCGAAGTGAAGAAACAACGAGACTCTTCTATGCGGACAAGGCCACAGAGCCTCTGTCATACTTGACAGAGCTTCTGTGGGAAAAAGAAGATCTACGCAAAAGATCTTAACAAGGACGGACATGCTTCTTACAATACCTACCATTCGAAGGTTCTAAAGATCAATCGTACAAAGGCGTGGCCTGACAATTCCACGTGTCAAACTCTTATAGGTTTCCGCCTAAAGCTGAATACGGAGCATTTAATGAACGTTGTATCTACAACTGTTCCAGAACTGTGTCTTGTACCTTTGAGCTACTGTTCCTGAACAGTGTCTTTGTACCTTCAGTCCTTATTGTCCCCTTTAGGAGTAGTATAAATAGAAGGTTCATGTGAACTCTTCTATTAAGCTTTACACAACACACACACCATTAAACTGCAGATTTCTTGTTAATCCTTTAAAGTTTTTGGTGTTCTTATTATATATCAAATACAGTGATCTTTGAGAAACATATGTTATTTACTCTTTGCTTTATTTGATATTGGGTGATCTTCTACCTTACATTATCTTTCAGTTCTTAAATACGCTTCCGCACCATACAATCTGAATTAACTGAAAGTTAAGATCATTGTTTTAGCAAAACAGGAACCAACAATTGGTATCAGAGCAAACCTTGATTTTTAATATCAAGGGATCCACTCTAAAACTATGATCTTTGGTAGAAACTTGGATTTTTAACCTATTCTTCATATTACTCAAACAGTTTCTGTTTTTCTGCCATTTTCGATTCATTCGAACTTTGGTAAACTTATAGAATCTGTAATTTTGGTTAAAAACACCATTTTAGTGCTCAGCTTAAAGCTTTTAGCTTAAAAAACTTCATACGAAGCATCCACTTCATACTCTGAAAATCTGTTGTTAAAACCTTTTTTCTGGAAAATTTACCTCTCTAAATGACAAATACAAACAACTTCCTCTCTGCTGGTTCCTTAACCAAACCTCCCACTCTTCTTAGTGAAGAATACCCTCAATGGAAGATTCGAATAAGTCACTTCTTTGAGGGTACTGACAAATAATTGGTTTATTATATACGTAACCCTCCTTTCATTCCCATGATAATCGTACCTCGATTTCCTAGCACAGACGACACACATGAAATTCCAGAACACACGAAACCAAAGACCCAAGAAAATTGGTCTGATTCTGATTGGGCTAAATACGAAGATGCTCAGAAAACTAAAAGAATTCTGATCATGGCATTCCCAAATGACCTTTTCCAATCCATGGATGCATGTGAATCTGCATATGATCTATGGAAAGAACTGGAAAAACAACTAGAAGGAGGAGTCAAAACCCAAAAGAACCGCAGAGCTCAATACATAAATGAATACTATGCTTTTAAAGCTCTGCCAACCGAATCTCTGCAAACTACGTATGATAGGTTCAACTCTCTAATAAACATGTGCAAGAAGTTCGGCATCCACAGAACCTCTGAAGAAAACAACGTTATGTTCCTGAAGTCTCTGAATGAAGAATGGCTTCAGTTATCTATGTCTCTGCAAACAAATCAAGACTTAGATTCCTGGACCCTATCAGACCTCTATGGAACATTGGCAGCACAATAGCCTCAGGTAGCACAAGCAAAAATCCAGGTCATTGCACCTCTTGCATTAGTTGGTAAGACTACAGAGGTTAAAGAGAAACCAAAAAAAGAGGAAAGAAAGGAGGAGAAGAAGAAAATCATGATGGTAGAAAGTGAAGAAGAAGAGGAAGTAGCAGCAGAAGAAGAAACGACCCTGTCCTCGATAGCTAAATCTTTAGCTCTCTTGACTAGGGAATTCAGCAGAGGATACCAGAAGAAATCTGGTAATGAACTATATGAAAGAGGGAATCAAGAAAGAGAAGGGTCAAATGACAGAAGTGGTGACCGACAGAGGTCCAGTGACAAAAATAACCGACAGAGGTCGGAAGACAAAGCTGGCAGCACTCCACAGATTCAAGAGTGTTACAAATGTGGTAAGCCAGGCCACTACGCAAATGAATGCCGAACAGAAAGAAGTGGTGACCGACAGAGGTCAGACGACAGAGCTGGAAACTCCACACAGAACCAAGGATGCTACAACTGTGGAAAGCCAGGTCACCTCGCTAACGAATGCAGGAGCAGGTCAAATCACCCTCAGAGGGATGCAGCTTTCTACAAAAAGAAGGTTGAATACTATACTCAGAAGTCACTAATGGTGAACAAAGAAATCTGGGAGTCTGACACATCCTTTGACGAAGGCGAAACAAAGAATGCTCTATTCTGTAGCATGGCAGAAGTCAGCTCCGACTCCGACAGTGAGGTATCCACTTCTACCTCTAACTCTAATACTGTAGAAGATGACTTGATTAAACTTAACATTGAATACACTGAAATGAAAAAGACTTGTGAAGATATTCAGAAAAAGCTCACCTTCTATGAGAGAGAAGCTAGACTTCTCACCCAAGAAAAAGCTAAAATCTTTAAAGAAAAAGAAGAAATTGAAATGGACTGGAACAAAAAGTTAAAACCTTTAAAAGAAAAGATTTCTGAACTTAATTCTTCCTTGAAAACAAAGTCTAAAGACCTAATGGACGTTGAGTGCGGCAGAATGAACATCCTAGCTCTTAAAAATTATTTTCAAAAGGAAAGAGAAGTCCTCTGTTAAGATTTACTCAGAAGAGATCTTCAAATTAAAAAATTTCAAGATGCTCAGAAGGTGTACGAAAAATTAAACACACAAATAGGGAGACGAGGAATTGGCTTCTGTGATATAGATCCTTATACTGGAACCAAAAGAAACAAGTCTTTGTCCTCTCTATTTCACATATGAGATACAAGAAAACCTGGATTTCCAAATCTTCTCTCTGTAAGTAAAAGGCAAAAAGTCTTTGGGGAACCTCACAAGAGGAAACCTCTGAAGATGACAAATGTGTGGTTTGAAAACACATATTTGTCACCTTCAATCTCTGTCAAAAGAGAATCCAAACCTAAGAGGTATCTGAAAACTCAAGATCATATAGGAATCTTCAAGTTTGGTAAATCCGAGACTCAAACTCAAGTTGCATTTGTCTGCATGATGAATTCTGAAAAGAAATTATCAGCAGAGGCATCTGAATTCAAGCCAAAAATTACAGAAGAAAAACTTGTTATCTCTAAAGAAAACCTCTGTACATCTTCCATCGATCAAGATATCTCTGGAGAAAAATTAACAGATACCAATTGTTAGTCCTAGATTTAACAGGTAACAACGATTCAATGAGAAATAACAAGAACATATAATGATTTCAACTTGTCATCCCTCTCATATTCAATAATCAAGATAGTTACAAAGGTTTGAATGAAAATCCTAACTATCTCTCTCTAAACAATTAAGCTCTTGATGAATATGTGAATCGCTTCTCGAACGTCTAACCTAATTCTAAGGTTAAGACTAACCTTAAATACCTAGGCTTTAGACAATAAGGCCTAAGCCCATTAAACACAATTAACTAAGCCCATTTAACAATTAAGGCTTTTACAAGAAGATTAATTAAACTAATTAATATAATTAATTCAAATTAAGCACTATATAATTATTTATATATCTTTAATGGTTGATTTAAAGTTCAAGGGTTGTTTTGTAATAGTTTATTTTGAGACTTTTAGTGAACGGGCCATGGGCTTGTTAACCACGGGCCCATTGTATTTAATGTTGATTAGCTTGAAAAAACAAGCTAATCATCTCTTTTAGCTTTCAACTCTTATTGTAATATTCTCTCTGAAAGTTAATGAAAGGGATGACCAGTTGAAATCATTGTTCGTATTACTTACTATTTCGATTTCACATTTGTTGCACGGATCTGGATTCTACAATTGGTATCAGAGCAGACAGACGGATTCGATTCAAAGCTTCATTCATCAATTTCTGGTTAGTTTGACTTTTACCCGTCTGACTTTTCTTGAATTCTTGAATATTTGATTCAGTCGAAATTGGTTGTTTTTGCTTATTGGGTTGTGTTAGCTGTAGAATCCAGATCCATGCAACGATTATGTTTGTGAATAAGCAAATAAGCACAGTTGATATGATTCACAAAGGCTGCCCACTTAGCTATTGAATTAGAGAGAATTACAGTGTAAAGCAGAAAAGCTAAATGAGACAACTAGCTAATTTTCTAAGCTAATTGCACTTTATATATGCTGGGCCCGTGGTAACAAGCCCACGGCCCGTTTACTATGGACGAGGTTTAAACAATTACAATTCAAACCCTTGAACTTAAAATCAACATAAATTCTACCCTAACAATCTCCCCCTTTGATTTGAAGTTCGAGTTCGCGCTCGATCTCTTGCCAGTTGAATACGTATCGTTTGCGCATCGCGAAGTGAACCTCGAAGAATCTGATGGCGCGGCGGTAGTCGAGACGTTCTTCAACCATATCCAAAGCAGTCTGAGCAGTTCTTTCATTCATATTGGGTACATAGGATACCTTTGGATTTTCGTATTCGTGCTTGATGATCTTCCGAAGAGCGTCTTGAACTTTGAGCAGTATGCCGTCGCAAAATCGATCTACCTGACTGAACCTCATAAACTTCTTTTCTTTCTGAGCGTTGAGGAAGACGATCCCAAATTCCGGTTGAAGCAGCATTGCATTCTCGGGATACATTGACAGTTCAGGAGCTTTCAGATTCGGTTTGAGCAGATTTACCTTCTTCGCTCGGTTCTCGATTGCCATTTGAAAGTCCGTAAGATAAGAGATCATAATAGAACGGACGAGGAATCGACGAACCGCTTCGAGCGCCTTTGTTACAGCAAGCGGTCGGATGGTTCTGGTGCGAAGGTCTCTCAGAATAACCAGAAGGTCGAACGGATGGAGATGCTTAAAGTCAGCTTCAGAAAAAATCCATTCTTTTCCGTCTTCACGTCGAACAGTGAACACGGGAAAGACGATCTTCATAATTCAGTTTGACTTAATCTTTAGCACCTCTGAAATTTTATGTTTGGTTCGAACCTGGTCTCTCGGGAGACACCGCTTCATGGCTTCTACGTATCGGAGTTGGCGTGCTGGATCAGGACTGTAGATGCCAAGACAGAAGGTCGGCTCAATCGGGCGAATTCTGTGTACAAACAGCTTCTTCAGAGATTCCTCCAGATGAGGAATGAGGACCTTGATCTTCTCCCAACGGTTTTGTTGCTGAGGAGGGGGAGGAAGATCAGGAGCTGTCGTTTGCTGAGGAGATGTCGGGATTTCTGCATTTGAGCTTTCGGGTTGATCTGAAGTCGTAGCGGGTTGAGTCGAGTGAACGGGATGCGTACCAGAGAAATTCTGAAGCAGAAACTAGTCGTAATCAACGTTGTCGTCTTCATCAGTGGGAAATACCAAGTTTACCTCGAAGTTTACGGCTCTGGCAGCTTTTTCGTACCATGCGTCTTCGGTTTCTGGGTAGGTTTCACATGCTAGATCAATCATGGTGAGCATTGGCATCTCTGATGGTTCTTGTGCGACCAATTCCTGTGTTGTACCCTCGGGCTTTTCAACCGTTGGGGCTTCGTCATCTGAACCACTGTTGTAGTTTCGGCGGTCATGATCTGGGCGGTCTCGGTTTGGCGTAGACGCTTCTCCCCCTCACGGTGATCAGGATCATCCTGGTCATCGTGCTTGCGTTTGAGACCGCCGGCTTGACTCTTACAAGTGTCTTCTAGTGAGCGGACCCTCTCAGTCAGCGTGGCAAGCGCTTTGTTGTAGTCGCTGAGGGTCGAGTCAATGGAGTCAAGGCGGGATGTGATAGAAGAAGATGGAGCAGTGACCTGGGATCGAAGAACGGAGATCAGGTCTGCTTCGGTCGAGGCGGTTGTATCTGATTCCTGGAGCAGTTGGGCCAATAGCATCATCTTTAATGTATCCACCGAATAGATAGGTTGAGCAAATGTCGGTGGATGTGGTGGTGCGGTTTCGGCTTCAACGATCTTTGCTTTGCCCTTGATGGCTTTGGCGATCTCGGTGGTGACATGCTGTTCCAGTGCCTCGCGGACAGCCTTGAGGGTGCTGTCCAGGGACCCTTGCGACACAAAGTCGGGGTGAATAACTCCGGGACCACTTAGGTTACCCGTTGAGGCATCTACCGCAGAGGTAGAGCCACCTACGTTCACAGCTGGCGTGATATTAACTGTGGTAGGATTTCCGTCCAATCCTCGTGTTCCGGAAGTCGGAGACACTATAGACGTTCCGGTCGGGTCGCTAAGAGCCGCGACTTGGTGTTGTTCCGCATCAAGTGTCCTAGGCGAAGAGTGTTCAGTAACAATAGGCTCTAGACTCGATGATGCACACAAAGAAGTCGAGACCGGGGGCTGCTGGTCTCTTATTTCAACACCAACACTCTCCGAATGAGAGGCCGGTGGAAGTTGTGCTTGTTCCCCGTGTAATATTGAAACATCCGTCTGTCGTGAGACGGATGAGTGGATGAGGGGGTCGTGCAATTGCTCCGCTGGGTCAACGGAGTCTTCTTCAATACCCTGTCCCAACTCATGAGACAGGATAGCAGATGTGGCTACCCGGATATGACGTGGCTGGTTTCGCTCAGGAGCCTCGTTATCTTTACGGCTCGATCTTTCCTGGTTCAACTTTGAACGCAGTTCTCTCCATCTCGCATGATCTAACTCCTCTACGTTTTCTCCCTCAGATGTCCTAGTGATAGGTCTGGTTCCAGTATGTGGAGGTGATTCAAGTGGGATGCCAACGGTAAAATCAGGGTTGGGTCCGATACCGTGAGGTATTTGTCTCAGGTGTATGTTTCGGTCGGTATCGGAGTCCGTGGAGTCAGATTCCACGTCTTCAACATCATGAGATGGTGACGGGGGTTCGGTGATATAAGGCTCGGTCGAATGATGTAGAATTGGTCTGGAGGATTGACCGGCTTGGGCTGAGCTGGAACCGGGTCGCGATTCCACTGCACCACCTACTCTCGGTCCGCTTCCTCTCACAACTAAGGTTCCCCGCCCGACAGCACCCGCTTGTCGGGCCCTTCCTCCTCTCGTCCTAGGACCCTCATGTCCCTCAGGCCTATTTCCCTGGCCAGGTCCCTCCGGCTTTGGCTGGACCATGGGAATTCCTAACTCTCCCCTATAAGCAACTATCCCTGGTGCAGCGGGATAGGCCATGGCTAGTAGGGCGACAGGAATGGGCGAGGCGACCGCATCGGATGGGTTGCGGATCACCATGAATTGGAGGTGTCTGATGGGGCATACCGGATGTGTAATACGTCTTGGAATGGCTGGATTCGCATTCATGTGCTGACGAACTGCAAGCGATAGGAAACGCGGGTATGGGAGAAACTTCTTCTGTTTGGTTCCGCCGATGTGTCGAATAGTGGTCACAAGTTCACGCCAGATTATCATGGCAAAGTCGATGTGGCGGTGGTAGCACATGGCGTGAACAAGTAGCAGGAAGTCGCCGGTACATTGATCAATACCTTTCCATCGTGCGGATAGGCAGCGGTTGAGTATGGTGAAGAGCGTGTACCAAATTGGCGCCAGGAACTTGCGATTGAAGACTGAGGGTCGTTGAAGGTCGGAGTTGTAACCAAGAGCACGCATTTGGGCGCATAGTGTGGCATCGTTAACGGCAGGATCGTACCGTTCATGGTTGTTGGTAGTGGCTTCCGGTAGAGACAGTAGTCTGCGAAAGGAGTCGGGCGTCAAAGTAAATGGATGGTTGTCAATCTGCGTCGTGATGGTCTATGTATTGCCAATCGTACGGACTTGTGCCGTCAGCCAGACTTGTAGAACGTAGATCAAAGGAACGTCGGCGGTGCGAGTGAGTGCCTCGCTGATGGGATGGTGCATCAGAATGTCTAGAATGACCTGATGTTGCGGGTTAGGTCTGAACAGCGCCGGGTCCAAGTAATGATTGTTGGCCTCCAACTGGATGCCATGGTCAGGATCTACCAAAGCAGCATCTGCTACTTCGTCGATGATTTCCTCCTCCTGAGGAATTTGGTCTTCCGGATTTTGTTGTTCCGCCATGTATAAATCTGTCAAAATGGCACACACTTAGGAACTTAACCAGAAGAACAAGTGTCGGTGCGTACCTTTGCGTTGAATGGCTCAATCTGAGACAGATTGAGGACTGCTAGGGAGAAAACAGGTACAGAATGGACACAACAGCAGAGGAATCCGGATAAAAAAGACAGGGTGTCCGGACAACTCAAAGAGTTCGGATAACAGGGTTGTCCGGATAAGCATATGCAAGTGTCCGGATACAAAAGGATTATCCGGACAAAGGTTCCCTGATACGCGAGTTTACCGGATAAGATGGGAGTCCAGACATCACACTATCCGGTAGTTGAACTTACCGGAAACACTAAGGTTTCCGGGAGTTTGATGTTGTCCGGATGGATATGCATGACATTTAAAGGTGCCCGGTTAAAACCATATTGAGTTGAACGTGTCCGTACACGATGAATGTGTCCGGACGAAGACGGATTTATCCACAAAGATCACCAGGGGATCTCAAGCTAGTGTGAAGTGCACATATATGTGACAAGTATCAGTCTAGACTACATAGAGAGCATTTCCTATCAAGATTACTACTAAAAAACCACAAATCTTGTGTACCCGAAACTGGGTTTCGGGTTTAAGATAAATCGACCAAATCAGGGTCTGTATGGAATGCAATGTGGACAAAACTCGATTAAGAATGTTCGTTAGAGAGTTTCGAGTAAGATACCTGATTTCGGAGAGGAAAACGAGTGAGAATCGAGCGATTTAGGAGAGTCCGAGCGGGAAAGATGGAAGCGAGGGTTTAGGGTTTAGGTCAAAATGTCCGGATGGGGAAAGAACAGGGGCCCGGGTGACTTATATAACCCGGGTATTGACCGGGTTCATGTCTGACCCGGATACACCCGGTCCGGATACTGTCCGGATAACAATAGAATCCGGATACTGTCCGGATAACTCTGGTGAGTCCTTTTTCGTGAATTTTCAGAAATTTGAACTTTTTATGAGACCTTTCTCTCGCTCCCCCTCAAACTGAGCATGGGAATGCCATTTCTCCCCCTCGAATCGTGCAGTAGGGTGTTGTGGAGAGTTTCGACACACAAAAACTTTTAGGCATTGAAAGAAGAATATTGTGTCGCTCCCCCTCAACTGATGAACATCCAGTTGGATGCTCCCCCTCAGAATGCGCGCGTAGTGTGAAATGCACATGGGAGTATCCACACACACAAAAAAACTTTTTAACATATTTAAGAAAAAATGTGTGTGACGCTCCCCCTCAACAGTAGAGTAACATACCTGATAGATGATTATGCTCCCCCTGAACATAATGGTAAATGATGAAAGCACAGAGATAATGAAGTAATCAAAACAAACGATGGTATGAAGTAAAAGAAACACACGAAGAAAGAGTTAACTAGAGAAACAGATGAAATCTACCTAAACAATACAGAGACTAAATCTAACTAAGTAACCGAGACAAGTAGAATACCAGTGCGAGGAAGTGTATGCTCAATCATCAAGAGTATTAACTCCGGATGATGAGTGGACAGTTACTCGTAGAGGTATGGAACTTGTAAAGGTACACAGTCGGATTAAGTCTTCAGATTTAGCATACCGAGCTTGAACACAAGAGTTTTAAAGCGGTTTTCGTCCAAGGCTTTGGTAAAGAGGTCTGCTAGCTGATGTTCTATATTGACGAAGTAGAGCTCGACTGTACCTCTTTCGACGTGATCCTTAATGAAATGATACCGAACGTCGATGTGCTTTGTCTTGGTATGTTGGACCGGATTGCTTGATATGGCAATTGCGCTCTTTGAGTCACAGTAGATTGGGACTTTGACATAGGTGAATCCATAGTCTTTGAGTTGTGTCCGCATCCAGATTACTTGGGAACAGCAGCTTGCGGCGGCCACATACTCCGCTTCGGCAGTTGACGTTGACACGCACTGTTGTTTCTTTGATGCCCAGCTTACCAGGCTATCTCCCAATAACGGAATGTGCCCCGAGGTGCTCTTGCGGTCCAACATGCATCCCGCGTGATCCGCATCCGAGTAAGCGGAAAGTCCAAAACATGTCTCTTTCGGGTACCAAAGGCCAAGATCAGCAGTACCACGTAAATAACGAAAAATACGTTTAACAGCATTGTAATGAGACTCTTTAGGGTTGGACTGATAACGGGCGCAGAGAAATGTCGAGAACATGATGTCTGGTCTACTGGCAGTTAGGTACATTAAATAACCGATCATTCCCCGATACAATTTGGCGTTGACAGCCTTTCCGTTAGGATCGGTGTCAAGCTTTGTATTGGTTGCCATGGGAGTTTTCATTGGTGAGGACTGGTCCAATTGGAATTTCCGAAGAATATCCCTAATGTATTTGGACTGGTTAATGAAGATTCCGGTCGACAGTTGTTTAACTTGAAGACCAAGGAAAAAATTCATCTCACGCAGCATACTCATTTTAAAAAAATTTCCCATGAGTTTGGCAAAGTTCTTTGCATATAATGGATTAGTAGAACCAAAAATGATGTCATCGACATATACCTGGACTAGAATGATGTGACCCTTTTCGTTCTTTATAAATAGAGTAGAATCAATAGTACCTCGTGTAAATTTGGATTCTAACAGGAACTTTGATAGGGTGTTGTACCATGCTCGCGGGGCCTGCTTTAGACCGTATAGTGCCTTGTCCAAGATGTAGACATGATCAGGTTTTGAGTCATCCACAAATCCGTTGGGTTGCGACACGTAAACTTCTTCTTGGAGGTCACCGTAAAGAAAAACTGTCTTCACATCCATCTGGAAGACTGTGAAGTTCTTGTGCGCTGCATAAGCGAGAAACATACGGATTGCTTCAATGCGAGCAACCGGAGCATATGTCTCATCATAGTCAATCCCCTCTTGTTGTCGGTATCCTTTGGCCACGAGACGCACCTTGTTGCGAACAACGATGTCGTCTTCGTCCTTCTTATTCTTAAAAATCCATTTGGTGCCGATTACCGTCTTGTGCGTAGGACGTGGAACCAGTCGCCATACCTTTAGAGCTTCGAATTGATTCAGTTCCTCTTGCATGGCTATGATCCAGTCTGGATCTTTGAGTGCTTCGCGAACGTTCGTCGGCTCGATCTTGCTTAAGAATCCAGAAAATAGGCAGAAGTTGGCAGAAGCGCCTCGTGTACGTACAGGAGTGGAAGGATCACCGATGATCTGATGCAGGGGATGTGCCTTTGTCCATTTGGTGGTGTGCGGAAGCGGCTGTTGGGTAGAGTGAGATGCGTCCGGATCCACATATGCACCAGATGGAAGGTCTTGAACTTGTTCAAGTGTAGCAGTCGTGTTTCTTGGAGGAAGTGGGGGAGGATTCGTCGATGGTTGAACAACCTCTGGTTCCGAGGAGTTCAGAGGTTGAACATCGGTTGTAGCAGAAGACGAATCATTAGGAGCGATCTCTAAGAGCATAGGTTCCTCCGGGGGGTTACATTACCAGGTGTACTCGTATCAGATGAGGATGGTTGAGCTGTGTCCACAGATGTTGACGGCGTACTCGTAGACGGTGGCGGACCAGTTAAGTCGTACGAATCCGCATTGCGAGCAACTTCAAGTCGCGGGTGCGCTGAGACAGGTGTGGAAGAGTTAGCATTGTCATCATAAACGAATTCAAATAATAAATCTAAATCAGAAAGATTATCATTCGATGAAGATGCATGATTCGGATTTACTAATGCTTGTGTAGATCCCGAACTTGGAGGTTCGGAAGCTAACACGGCAGTTAAACCGGGTTCTGAACTGAGGTGTTCAGAAGCCAAATATGCGGCTTCGTCGAATGTCACGTTTATGCTTTCAACAACGGTTTTGGTCCGTTTGTTTTAAACGCGATACGCCTTAGCCTGCATGGAATATCCAATAAAAACTCCTTCGTCCGCTTTGGGGCTGAATTTCCCGAGTTCATCCTTGTCGTTTAGTACATAGCAAGTGCATCCAAATGCATGGAAGTAGCCAACAGTTGGAACGTGATTATTCATGATCTCGTACGGTGTCTTGTTGAACCGCTTGAGAAGGATATAGCGGTTTTGCGTGTAGCAAGCCGTAGATACCGCCTCAGCCCATAGATATAGCGGTAGATTTGCCTGGGATAGCATTGTCCGTGCAACTTCAACTAGGGTACGGTTTCGTCTTTCCACCACTCCGTTTTGTTGAGGAGTGCGTGCTGCAGAGAAAGTGTGTGTGATGCCCACTGATCGTAGATAGTCATCCACCTTCTGATTCTTGAACTCTGTCCCGTTATCAGTTCTGATGGACTGAACGTGTTGAAGCTTGTTCTGCTGGACAGTCTTCAGGTGATCAATGATGAGCTCCGGAGTTTCGTCCTTCGAGCGTAAGAACATCACCCCAAGTATAGCGTGAGTAGTCGTCCACCATCACGAGCACGTATTTGCGTTTGTTGATGCTCGGAACACGCATTGGACCACACAAATCCATATGAATGAGTTTGAGGGTCCGGCGGCGGATGTGATGCACGCGTCATCTTTCCCTTTTCGCATGCTCCACAGAGACGGTCTTTCACGAACGGAAGTTGTGGCATGCCTCTGACATGTTTCCCTAGCACCAGTTGATTGATACTTCTGAAGTTGAGGTGAGAAAGACGTCTATGCCAGAGCCAAACTTGGTTAGAATCTTCTTTGGACAAGAGGCAGACAGGTCTGTCGGTTTTGATTGCGGCGAGGTCGATGGTGTAGAGATTGTCTTTCGAGTCCCAACCAGTAGCTCGTCTCCGTTGTTGTTGAAGATTCGACACCGTGTGGCTTTAAAGTTGACCTCGAGATCCTTGACGCAGAATTGACCGATGCTGAAGAGGTTGTGCCCTAATCTTGCAACGTGGGATACCTTCTTGATTGTTATCTTGTCTTGTACGATGTCGCCGTAGCCCACGATCGGCGACTTCTCGTTATTTCCAAATCTCACGTCTCCGCAGTATTCTTCCTTGTAATTCGTGAGAAGCTGCCTTCTTCCGGTCATGTGCTTGGAGCATCCAGAGTCTAAGTACCACACATGACCGTTCTGCAAAACAAGATTAGGGACATTTAGGTACCCAAATTTGTTTGGGTCCATGGGGGTTAGTGTTGGCACTGCCTGGGGAAATTTGCTTTGACACAGCCTTCCCTTTAGGTGCAAATTTCCCACCGTTGGAGGGAACTGGTTTTGGCACTTGTTCCCTCTTGGGTGCAAAATATACACCTTTTGGAGGAACAGATTGTTGGGCAGATTTCCACCTGGGTGCCGGTTTAACCTCAGTAGGAGCAGCCCGTGTAGGAATGGGTCGGGTCTCCCGTTGTGGATTAACCGTTTGATTGAAACCCCGTTTTAAATGATGTTGTTGCCTTTTATTTTGGGGTTTGCGCTTATGGAATAGGTTTTCGACAAAGTAAGGCGCATACCAAGCATTATTATGAATGTCATCAAAATCATTCCAACCACAATTAGAACAACATAAACAATCATGCGATAACTGAATCAATAGATGAAGAGAGTTAATTTTAACAGGAAAATAAACATCAAAATGGTTCCAATTATTCCAAGAATTATTGTCTTTGTCTATTCTAGAAATGAAAACAGGTGGGGAAGACTTTGACGCATCCTTCCTGACAGAATCCCTCGTTAGCCACTTTGGTTTTTCTTTATTAGCTCGACCATGTTTATCTGAAACAGCAGGGACAGAATGATCAGTGACTTTTGAGGAAGCAGGTGTCTTATTTGTCGATTGTTCGGTCTTTTGCTTCAGCTGTGATTGTTTTTGAACATTTGAAGCATTTTTAAGAATCTTGTTCACAGCTGGAGTCTTTGATTGTGAACAGTCACCCTTTAGAAAGTTGACCGGACGATTAACCACTGGAGAAAAAAAATCAGTTTGACTTGGAGGACAAGTAGGGATGGCAGTTAATGGTCCAGTTGTTTGCCTTGTCTGTGATTGCCCTTTGGAAATGGGTTTCGATTTTGGTTTAGACTGAGAAATCTTGATCACAGCTGAGGCCTTTGTTTGAGAACTGCTATCCTTTAAAGAAGTAACCGGATCATCAGTCACAGGGTATAGAAAATCAGTGTGACTCGGAAGAGGTTTGTCAAAGGGGAACAACTCAAACTCTTCTTTACAGTTACCTTCGGAGTTCGTGTACTCTGAAAAATCTATCTCGGGAATTACTGGACTTGGATCAGGTGAGGAAGGCGAGGAACTCTTTGTGCTTGTGTGCTTTGGGGAATTTGGTGCGGAAGCTAAGAAAAACTCAGAGTTCAAATTCCTTAAAACACTCTCGTCTTGAGAATCTTGACCGTCTTGTAAAGTAGAGATCTTGCCTATAAATACTTTACACGAAGACGTATCAGATGAACTTGAGGAAAGTTCGAGTGAAATCTGCTTTTCAGTTTGGAGTTGGTCAATCTGCTCTTGAAGCTGACCATTACTCACTTTCTCTTGCATCACTTCTGTTGCCAAAGCAGACAGTTGTGATGTGAGTCGATTGATTTCAGACCGAAGAATCTCATGTCCTTCATCAGACACAACTTCGGTTTTGACCGGTTGTTGATTCTCAAGTTTTTCAAGTAAATCTTGCTTTTCCATTTGAAAATTGGACCTTTCTTTTTCTAATGACTCCTCCAACTCGACTATCTTTGCTTCCAAGATGAGAGGGGGAACATAGAGTTTAAACTCATCCGTCTCAGACTTGGTTGCGGTTGCTTGGTCCTCATCCTTCTTTGAGGAATCCTTGGGCGTAGCAACATTGTAAGGGTCGAAGTACTCATTGGAGAGGTACTTTTTGTCCTTTTTATAAGAATAATTTATAGGCTCATAACAAAATGGAAGTTGTATTCCTCGCTTGTGTTTGCAATTATATTCCTCGGTTTCCTCTTCCTTCTCAGGTTCAAGAGGACCAGTCCATTGGATTGCATATTCCGGATACTTTTTGTCTAACCCAAAACAAGCAAAATCATACAAGGTGGGTGTATGCCATCTTCCTTTTTTCAAATAATGTGGGTTATCATATCCGATTCCCCATTCTTTGTTAAAGTACGTGAACTCTTTGGGTTTGTTCAAAAAAATGGTTTGATCAGTTTGACCCTGTTTGTGGAGTTTGGTTTCTAGATCTAGAATTTTAGCCACGTACTCCTTGTGTTGAATTTGAAGAGAAGAGCATTGATAAGTAATGTCTTCTTTCTCATTCAAGCACTGATCAAACTGACGTTGAAGATCAGATAATTTGGCCCTTAAGTCTTTAGGTGCTAATGAAAGATTTTTGCATTTGTCTTTTAGATTAGCATTTTCAGACTTATATTTCTCAGTTAATTTCATTTGAACATTAAGCTTTTCAGTTATTGAACTAATTTCAAGCTTTTGTTCTGCATTCGTGGCCGTGAGGGAGTTTGCCTTTTCAGTGATGGTTTGCAATTGAAGTATGAAGTTTTGTAGGCAAGAGTCACATACCTGATTTGTTTTTGTCTTGTCTTCATCAGTAGACGATTGATATCCCATGAAAACATCAGCACCTTCATAATCGTCCTCATCATCAGATCTCCTTAGCCAGTACTCATTTTCAGCGAACATTACCTCTCCATCCTCTTTCTGTCTGGCCAGTGCAAGTTTGGCCTCATAATAGTGAGAGTTCTTCACTGTGGGCTGACGGCAGTCTTTAGCGAAGTGACCGAGTTTCCCGCAGTTGTAGCATTTCACAGGTTCATCTCTCTTCTTGCGGTAACTTTTCTCTGTCTTCTCCTTCTTCTCAGATCTATCTTGCTCTTCTACCTTCTTCTTTCCTTCATACCGATCCTTATAGTCGTGACGCTTATTGGAGGCGGTGGAGAAGCGTTGACTATTGGAGGACGGTTTCTTGTAGAACTTTTGTTGTTGAAAGGATTTAGTCAGAAGGGCAATAGCTTTCATTAATTCTGATGCTTCATCATCATCATCGTCACCGTCTTTCTCGTCCTCAGATTCTGACTCGGAAGAACTATGCTGTGGACCGCGTCTGGATTGGCTACTTGAAGATTTCCCCATTTTGGAAGTCATGAGGGCAATAGGATCCGCAGATTGTTTTGGCTCATTCTTCTTCTCTCCCAAAAGCTCATTTACTTCATCTTCATCTAGGAGAAGTGTCTCATATAGTTCATTGATGCTGATGTTCTCTATCAAGTTGTTGTGTTTGACATGAGAAGCATATACTTTCCATTCAGGTAGCAAGTTGTTGAGGAACTTTAGTGCGTTCTCAGTATTGGAACGAACAATTATATTCTTGTTCAGTTCATTGAGAAGTATACAAAAACGTTCATAGGTCTGGGTAAGGGATTCACCGTTACGCTGCTTGAACCCATCGAACTTGGTTATCGCACTATTTATCTTCAGCTGATTTCCTACAACACTCCCTCGCATCATTTTGGCTACTTGGTCCCACATGCCCTTAGCCGTGTCTTTGTAACTGTCTATGGCAGTGTAGATAGAATTAGGAAGGTGTAAAGCCCGTATCCCGGTATGTAATTTCTTTTATTAATTCTTTTCTTTTAAGTTTGATTTAATGTGGTTTCCGTTAACGGGGTTAGTCGAATTGGACCTAATCGTTAAAATGTCGGAATTTTGGTTAGTTGCGAGAAGGTTTTTAGTTGAGGGACCATTTGTGTCAAGGGCCAAAAGCTATGGTTTCGGCCCATGCAATTCATAACCGAATCCATGTGTTTTGATTGTGTGTGTTGGTGGCGTGAGGAGCAAACAAAAGAAAGAAAACAAACCCTACGGCTTCTTCTTCTTTCCCCCTCCCCTTTGTGGTTGTCGTCGGCCGGAGAAACAAGAAAACCGAGAGAGTAAGAGAGAGCGAGTGTGGAGAGGAGGAGAAGGGTGGTCGCCGGCGTGAGAGAACCACCGTCGGGTTCGGTCGGAAAAAGTAAAGGAAGAAGGTCGTCGTCTCGAGGTAAGAATCTTCATCCGTTTCTTTCCCTTCGTTGTTTCGATCGCAAAAACTACCCCACCACCGCCGCAGCCATGGCTGCCGGCGGTGTGGCTGCCGCCGTACGCCGCCACTGTGCCAGCCGGGGGGTGTACGTGCGTGTGTGTGTGCGTGTATGCGGGTGTGTGCGTGGGTAAGTCGGGGTGTGTGTTTTGGGTGTGGTTTCGCCGGAAGTTTTTAACCGCCGCCGCCGCCAACGGCCGCCTCTGCCGGAGGTGGCAGAGGGTGGTGCGGGCTGCTCAGCCCATTTATTCTTGATCAATAAGTCAGCCGGTTCCAGGTCTGAATGCTTAAGGCATGGCTTAATGGGTTAAGAATTATGTTAAGCCTTGTTGTCATTTCATGTGAAATTCACAGTTCCTGCCACTGTTGTGGGGAAAGCCATAACTTTTTATAGGATCGTCGTATTAGGGTGAAACCAGTGCCAAAAGCTCCCATTCTGAGTCTAGTAAGTTTCTTATGTTTTAAGGAAAAACCAGTTTGGACCATAGCTAGTGTCAAATTGCTGTTTGGTACTGAAAGGTCCTGTTTTTCACTGTGCAGCAAGCCGGTTTTGTAAAATCCATATTAAATTGTAGAAAAATCATTAGAGCGCGTGCGATATGTCCCTGGAACCCTAAGACGTGGGACTTTGTATTTACAGAAAAATATTTCTGGTTTATTCAGTTTATAAGCGGTTAAACAGGTCCCGAACAGACCTGCGTGTTTAGAGTAAAAACTGGGAAAAAATGTGTTTTTAAAATTAGTAGTCGTGGCTTTGGTTTAGGGCATCACTTTGACAATTGTTAACGCTTATTTAGGTGGAAAAAGGTGAACTGGTGTTGGCCGGTTCGTGTTGCGGTTGAGGTCATAAGCTTTGCGTTTGAGGTGAGTTCTCTCACTATATAGGATGGGAATTATATTTGTGTTGCTATAGTTCGAGTGTGATGATTATGATTGTTTGTTGATATTATTGTGGTATGGAGTATATATATTTGTGTATATATATTGAACTGTGATTGATGTACTTCTTGATGGTTGTTCCAAGAGGTATGTGCGTTGTATAATGAGATGTGATTATATCTTATTGAGGGTCGTTCCAAGAAGTATAAGGCTACTTCTTGATGGTTGTTCCAAGGAGTATATGTATTGGTATAATGTGTTGTGATTATATCTTCTTGATGGTGGTTCCAAGGAGCATAAGGATTATTATTGATCATGATATATTTTCTTGATGGATGTTCCAAGAAATTTATGTGCTGGTATGTTAAGGGTGATGCTGATATGATTGCGATCCTATGTAAGGATTGAATTCACTAAGCTTCGTGCTTACCCCTTCCCAAAATCTTATGTTTTCAGGTGCGAGTAGCAGTCGGGCACGACGATACACACGGGCGCAAGGCGAAGACTGTTTAAATTGATTTTTAGTAAATGGGGATTGAATTATATAACTTTTCCGCTGCTTAAACTTTGTTGACGGTTTTAAATAACGACGTTTATTTTTATTGTAATGAGATTTGTTAACTTTTGGTTTGATTATAATGAAATGTATTACTTTTAAAAAATTTAAATTCCTTGTAAATTTTTGGGACGTTACAGAAGGGCTTGTATAAGATATCTCTTTGCATGTTTTTCTCCTTCAGTCATGCCTCTTTCAAATTCTGTCATCTCAGCAAGAGTCTTCGCCTCACTTCGAGCTTCTGCAGTTGCAGTTGCAGGTATGTCCTTCATTGGCTTGTCAATTGGTCCATGTTCTAGGGCTCTCTTGATATACTCATAGTTGTCCTTGGACTCTATGAAGATCATGAACCTGTCTCGCCATTGGCTGTACTCGTTCGGGTAGAGACATGGTGGTTTGGTGTCCGTGCCAATTGCGAGAGCATCACGAGAAGTAGACATCTTTGGTTGCAACGGAGTGATCGTCAGACGTGTAGATTGATTCAAAGTGTAAAACCTAACGCAAGGCACTAAGAGTGGAGTCCTAACGCAGGTTCTATGAGTGGTCAGACACTAACTTAGCTTACTGGAAAGAAATCCAACTAAGTGATCTGATCTGGAAGTGTCCGGACCAGAATTATGAAAAATAGTTCAAAATTGCAGAGTTGTCCGGATAGGTAAGAGAGTCCGGATAACTTGAGTTGTCCGGATAACCAAGGTTACCGGATGGACTAAAGATACCGGATAGAATCAACAAGATAAACAAAGTTTACCGGATGCAATAGAGTCCGGAAAGTATGAGATTTCCGGGTACTTTGAAGTTTCCGGAAACTGTGATGTGTCCGGATACTACGAAGGTTCCGGGTAAAACGAAGATTTCCGGATAAAATGAATTCCGGATACTTTGAATTATCCGGACCAAAATTACCCGGAAAGTTGAGATTAAAGAGAACTTACCCGGATGACTGACTTACCCGGATGATTGACTTGTCCGGAAGAATCGAACTAGTCCGGATGGAACCACAAATGTCCGAACACCTTGATCTGTCCGGAAAACACGGCAGGGTTATCCGGACACTGCGGCTGTTTTGCTAAAATCGATCGAAAACCCAACTAGGGTTACTCTAGTGTGTTCCTGAAAGGTTAGAAACAATACCAAGCACAAAAACAACACTAATCAAATCGATTTTAGAGCAAAAACAACACCTTTTGATGTCAAAAATCCGATTTTTAAATAAGAACACAACTAAAAGTTTCTGAACTTATTATGCGAAATTGACCAATCAAACGAACGAATTTGGATGTGAAAATTTGCAGAAACACTTATAATGATAATGCTAACACAACCCAATAAGCAAAAACAATCAATTTACGCAGAATCACAGAATCAAAAATTCAAGAAAAGTCAGACGTGAAAAAGTCAAACTAACCAGAAATCTAAGAAAGATACTTTGAATCGAATCCGTCTGTCTGCTCTTATACCAATTGTAGAATCCAGATCCGTGCAACGATTATGTTTGTGAATAAGCAAATAAGAACAGTTGATATATTTCACAAAGGCTGCCCACTTAGCTATTGAATTAGAGAGAATTACAGTGTAAAACAGAAAAGCTAAATGAGACAACTAGCTAATTTTCTAAGCTAATTGCACTTTATATATGCTGGGCCCGTGGTAACAAGCCCACGGACCGTTCACTATGGACTAAGTTTAAACAATTACAATTCAAACCCTTGAACTTAAAATCAACATAAATTCTACCCTAACATTAGCATTATCGTTATAAGTATTTCTGCAAATTTTCATATCCTAATTCATTCGTTTGATTGGTCAATTTAGCAATTTAAGATCAAAGTTTTTTGTAGTGTTCTTCAACAAAAATTCGAATTTTTACCATCAAAACGTGTTCTTTTTGCTTAGAAATTGATTGGGTTAGTGTTAGTTTTGTGTTTGGTATTGTTTCTAATCTTTCAGGAACAATCTTGAGTAACCCTAGTTGAGAAATCGATCGAACTGAGTAAACAGCCGCAGTGTCCGGACAAACCCAGCCGCAGTTTCCGGACAAGTTCATTTTGTCCGGACGTTTGTGTTTCCATCCGGATTCTTCCAACTTTTCCGGACAACCAGTTCCTTCCGGGTAAGTCATCCATCCGGGTAAGTATCCCATAATCTCAAACCTATCCGGGTAATATTGTTCCGGATAACTCAAAGTATCCGGAAATCAATTTTATCCGGAAACCCAATTTTTACCCGGAAACTTCGTGGTATCCGGAAACTTCACAGTATCCGGAAACTCCATCGTACCCGGAAATCTAATACTGTCCGGAATCCACAGCATCCGGTAAGCTTTTGTTTGAATTGATCTCTATCCGGTAACTTAAGACCATCCGGTAACCTTGTTTATCTGGAAAACTCTGCATATTTGAACTGCTTTCTTCGATTCTGATCCGGACACTTCCAGATCAGATCACTTATTTGGACTCCTATCCAGTAAACTAAGTTATTGTTTAACCACTCATAGAACCTGCGTTAGGACTCCACTCTTAGTTCCTTGCGTTAGGTTTTAAACTTTGAATCAATCTACACGTCTGACGATCACTCCGTTGCAACCGAAGATGTCTACTTCTCGTGATGCTCTCACAATTGGCACTGACACCAAGCCACCGTGTCTCTATCCGAACGAGTACAGCCAATGACGAGATAGGTTCATGATCTTCATAGAGTCCAAGGACAACTATGAGTACATCAAGAGAGCTCTGGATCATGGCCCAATTGCCGAGCCAATGAAGGACATAGCTGCAACTGCAACTGCATTAGCTCGACGTGAGAAGAAGACTCTTGCTGAGATGACAGAATTTGAAAGAGGCATGACTGAAGGTGAAAAGCATGCAAAGAGATATCTGATTCAAGCCCTTCCTAATTCTATCTAAACTGCCATAGACAGTTACAAAGACACGGCTAAAGGCATGTGGGACCAAGTAGCCAAAATGATGCGAGGGAGCGTTGTAGGAAATCAGCTGAAGATAAACAGTGCGATAACCAAGTTCGATGGGTTCAAGCAGCACAACGGTGAATCCCTTACCCAGAACTATGAACGTTTTTTCTACTCCTCAATGAACTGAACAAGAATAAAATTGTTCGTTCCAATACTGAGAATGCACTAAAGTTCCTCAACAACTTGCTACCTGAATGGAAAGTGTATGCTTCTCATGTCAAGCACAACAACTTGATAGAGAACATCAGCATCAATGAACTGTATGAGACACTTCTCCAAGACGAAGATGAAGTGAAAGAGCTTTTGGGAGAGAAGAAGAATGAGCCAAAACCCTCTGCTGATCCAATTGCCCTCATCACTTCCAAACAAAGGAAATCTTCAAACAGTCAATCCAGACGCGGTTCACAATAAAGCTCCTCCAAGTCAGAACATGAAGACGAGAAAGACTGTGATGATGAAGATGATGAAGAATCAGAATTAATGAAAGCTATTGCCCTTCTGACTAAATCCTTTCAACAACAAAAGTTTTACAAGAAGCCTTCTTCCAATAGTCAACGCTACTCCACCTCCTCCAATAAGCGTCACGACTATAAGGACCGGTATGAAGGAAAGAAGAAGGTAGAGGAGCAAGATAGATCTGAGAATAAGGAGAAGACAGAGAAAGGTGACCGGAAGAAACGAGATGAACCTGTGAAATGCTACAACTGCGGGAAACTCGGTCACTTCGCTAAAGATTGCCGTCAACCTACAGTGAAGAACTCTCACTACTATGAGGCTAAGCTTGCACTTGCCAGACCGAAGGAGGCTGGGGAGGAAATGTTCGCTGAAAATGAGTATTGGCTAGGCAGATCTGATGATGAGGAAGATTATGAAGGTGCTGATGCTTTCATGGGATATCAATCGTCTACGGATGAAGACAAGGCAACAGCAAACCAGGTATGTGACTCTTGCTTACAAAACTTCATACTTCAACTACAAACCATCACAGAAAAGGCAAACTCCCTCAAAGCCACAAATGAAGAACAAAAGCTTGAAATTATTTCAATAACTGAAAAGCTTAATGTTCAAATGAAATTAACTGAAAAGCTTAATGTTCAAATGAAATTAACTGAAAAGTATAAGTCTGAAAATGCTGATTTAAAAGACAGATGCAAAATTCTTTCATTAGCACCTAAAGACTTAAGGGCCAGATTATCTGATCTCCAACGTCAGTTTGATCAGTGCTTGAATGAGAAAGAAGACATTACTTATCAATGTTCTTCTCTTCAAATTCAACACAAGGAGTATGTAACTAAAATTTTTGATCTTGAAACCAAACTCCACAAAAGGGGTCAAACTGATCAAACCATTTTCTTGAACAAACCCAAAGAGTTCACGTACTTTAACAAAGAATGGGGAATCAGATATGACAACCCACATTATCTGAAAAAGGGAAGGTATCAAGTCCCTACGTTGTATGATTCTGCTTGTTATGGATTAGATAAAAAATATCCAGAGTACGCAATTCAATGGAATGGTCCTCTTGAACCAGAAAAGGAGGAGGAAACCGAGGAACATAAACGCACACACAAACGAGGAATTCAACTTCCATTTTATTATGAACCTTTAAACTACTCATATCAAAAGGACAAAAAGTATTTTTCCAATGACTACTTCGACCCCTACAAGGTAGCTACACCCAAGGATTCCTCCAAGAAGGATCAGGATGTAACACCTACAACCAAGACTAAGACGGATGAGTTTAAACTCTATGTTCCTCCTCTCATCTTGGAAGCAAGAATTGTCGAGTTGGAGGAGTCGATTGAGAAAGAAAGGTCCACCTTTCAAAACGAAAAGAAAGTGCTCATCTCTGAGATTGAGAAACTCAAATCTGAGAAAACCGACGGTGTGTCAAGTGAGGAAAAGGAAAAATTTCAGTGGGAAATCAGTACGCTCTCATCAAAACTGTCTGAAATGACAAGGGAAACGATGAAAGAGCATATGATAAATAGTCAACTCCGAGTGCAGCTTGACTTGCTCCAAACTGCGAAGCAATTTTCACCTGAACTTTCCTCTAACTCATCTGACACATCCTCGTGTAAAGCCTTCATCGGAAATATCTCTTTGCAAGAAAATGAAGTTTCTCAAGATGAGTGTGTTAAAAGGAATTTAAACTCTGATTTTTCATACGCTTCCGCACCGAATTCCCTAAAGCACACAACCGAAAGCACAAAATGTTCCTCGCTTTCCACACATGATCCCATTCCGGATATTCCAAAAATAGATTTTTCAGAATACATGAACTCCAAAGGTAACAGTTAAGAAGTGTTTGATTCGTTTCCCTTCGACAAATCTCTTCCAAGTCACACTGATTTTTTATCCCCCGTGGTCGATCATCCGGTTAATTCTTTAAAAGAAAGTTGTTCTCAACCAAAGGCCTCAGCTGTGATCAAGATTTCCCAGTCAAAACCAACCTCGAAACCTGTTTCCAAAAGGCAATCACAGCCAAGGCAAACGACCGGACCATTGACTGCCAACACTACTATTTCTCCAAGTCAACCTGATTTTTTGTCTCCAGTGGTTAATCGTCCATTCAATTTTCTAAAGGGCGACTGTTCTCAACCTAAGACTCCGGCTGTGATCAAGATTCTTCAAAATGTTTCCAATTCTCAAAAACAGTCACAGCCGAAGCAAAAGACCGAACGACCGACCACTAAGACTCCTGTTTCCTCAAAAGTCACTGATCATACTTTCCTGCTGTTTCAGATAAAAATGGTCGCGCAAATAAAGAAACACCAAAGTGGCTAAAGAGGGAATCAGTCAAGAAGGATGCGTCAAAGTCTTCCCCACTTGTTTTCAATTCTAGAATAGACAAAGACAATTATTATTGGAATTATTGGAACCATTTTGATGTTTCTTTTCCCGTTAAAATTAACTCTCTTAATCAATTGATTCAGTTATCGCATGATTGTTTATGTTGTTCTAATTGTGGTTGGAATGATTTTGATGATATTCACAATAATGATTGCTATGCGCCTTACTTTGTTGGTAACCTATTTCATAAGCGCAAACCTCATAATAACAAGCAACAACATTATTTCAATAGGGGTTTCAATCAAACGGTTAAACCACAGCGGGAGTCCCGGCCCATTCCTACACGGGATACTCCTACTGAGGTTAAACCGGCACCCAGGTGGAAATCTGCCCCAAAATCTGTTCCTCCAAAAGGTGTAAATTCTTCACCCAAGAGGCAACAAGTGCCAAAACCAGTTCCCTCCAACGGTGTAAAATCTACACCTAACGGGAAAGCTGAGTCAAAGCAGATTTCCCAAGGCAGTGCCAAATCTAACCCCCCAGGACCCAAACAAATTTGGGTACCTAAACGTCACTAATCTTGTTCTGCAGAACAGTCATGTGTGGTACTTAGATTCTGGCTGCTCCAAGCACATGACCGGAAGAAGGGAGATTCTCACGAATTACAAGGAAGAATACTGCGGAGACGTGAGATTTGGGAATAACGAGAAGTCACCGATCGTGGGCTACGGTGACATCGTCCAAGACAAGATAACAATCAAGAAGGTATCCCACGTCGCAGGATTAGGACACAATCTATTCAGAATCGGTCAATTCTGCGACAAGGATCTCGAGGTCAGCTTTAAAGCCACAAGGTGTAGAATCCTCAACAACGAAGGAGAGGAACTTCTAGTTGGAACTCGCAAGACCAATATCTACACCATTGATCTGGCCGCTCTCAAGACAGACAAACCAGTATGTCTATTGTCAAAAGCCGACTCCGACCAAGTTTGGCTCTGGCATAGACGTCTTTCGCACCTCAACTTCAGAATTATAAATCAACTGGTGCTAGGCAAACACGTCAGAGGCGTGCCCCATCTTCCGTTCGTGAAGGATCGTCTCTGTGGAGCATGCGAAAAGGGAAAGATAACGCACGCATCACATCCGCCAAAGGCAACTCCGAGCACGACCTGGACTCTCGAACTCATTCATATGGATTTGTGTGGTCCAATGCGTGTTCCAAGCACCAATAAACGCAAATACGTGCTCGTGATGGTGGACAACTACTCGCGCTACACTTGGGTGAGGTTCTTACGCTCGAAGGACGAAACTCCGGAGCTCATCATTGATCACCTGAAGACTGTCCAGCAAAACAAGCTTCAACACGTTCAGTCCATCAGAACTGACAACGGGACGGAGTTCAAGAATCAAAAGGTGGATGACTATCTGAGAACGGTGGGCATCACACACACTTTCTCTGCAGCACGCACTCCACAACAAAACGGAGTAGTGGAAATACGGAACCGTACCCTCGTTGAAGCTGCTCGAACGATGCTATCCCAAGAAAATCTACCGCTGTATCTCTGGGCTGACGCGGTGTCTACGGCATGCTACACGCAAAACCGCTCTATCCTTCTCAAGCGGTTTAACAAAACACCCTACGAGATCATGAATAATTACGTACCAACCGTCGGCTACTTCCATGCATTTGGATGCACTTGCTATGTCCTAAACGACAAGGATGATCTCGGGAAATTCAGCCCCAAAGCGGACGAAGGAGTTTTCATCGGATACTCCAAGCAGGCTAAGGCGTATCGCGTTTACAACAAACGGACCAAATCCGTTGTTGAAAGCATAAACGTGACATTCGACGAAGCCGCAGATTTGGCTTCTGAACAACTCAGTTCATAACCCGGTTTAACTGGAGTGCTAGCTTCCGGACCTTCAAGTTCGGGATCTGCACAAGCCACAGTAAATCCGAATCATGCATCTTCATCGAATTCTGACTCTTCTGATTTAGATTTACTGTTTCAATATTTTTATGATGACACTATTAATTCTTCCACATCTGTCTCAGCGCAACCGCGACTTGAGGCTGCTCGCAATACGGATTCGGCCGCTTTATCTGGTCCGCCCCCATCTACGAGTACGCCGTCAACATCTATAGAGACAGCCCAACTGTCATCATCTGATACGACTGCACCTGGTACTGTAACCCCCCCCCCCCCCCGGAGGAGCCCATACTCTCGGAGATCGCTCCTACTGATTCGTCATCTGCTACAACCGATGCTCAACCTCTGACGACCTCGAAACCAGAAGTTGTTCAATCATCGACGAATTCTCTCCCATTTCCTCCAATAAACACGGCTGCTACTCTTAAACAAGTTCAAGACCTTCCATCAGGTTCATACGTGGATCCGGACACATCTCACTCTACTCAGCAGCCGCTTCCGCACTCCACCAAATGGACGAAGGCCCATCCCCTACATCAGATCATCGGTGATCCCTCGACTCCTGTTCCTATACGAGGCGCTTCCGCCAACTTCTGCCTATTCTCGGGCTTCTTGAGCACGATTGAGCCAACGAGCGTACGCGAAGCCCTCGAAGATCCAGACTGGATCATCGCCATGCAAGAAAAGCTAAATCAATTCGAGGCTCTAAAGGTATGACGCCTGGTTCCACGTCCTAAGCACAAGACGGTAATCGGGACCAAATGGATCTTCAAGAATGAAAAGGACGAATATGGTATCGTTGTTCGCAACAAGGCGCGTGTTGTGGCCAAAGGGTACCGACAACAAGAGGGGATTGACTATGATGAGACCTATGCTCCGGTAGCGCGAATCGAGGCAATCCATATGTTTCTCGCTTATGCCGCGCACAAGAACTTCACAGTCTTCCAAATGGATGTGAAGACAACCTTTCTTTACGGCGACCTCCAAGAAGAAGTTTACGTGTCGCAACCCGACGGATTTGTAGATGACTCGAAGCCTGATCATGTCTACATCTTAGACAAGGCACTATACGGCTTGAAGCAAGCACCGCGAGCATGGTACAACACACTATCAAAGTTCTTGTTAGAAGCCGAGTTCACTCGAGGTACAATTGATTCTACACTGTTTATCAAGAACGAAAAGGGTCACATAATTCTAGTCCAGGTATATGTCGATGACATCATTTTCGGTTCTACTAGTCCTTTATATGCAAAGAACTTTGCCACTCTTATGGGAAAAAAAGTTAAAATGAGTATGCTTTGTGAGATGAATTTTTTCCTTGGTCTTCAAGTTAAACAACTGTCGACAGGAATTTTCATAAACCAGTCCAAATACATTCGGGATATCCTTCGGAAATTCCAATTGGACCAGTCCTCACCAATGAAAACTCCCATGGAAACCAATACAAAGCTAGATGTCGATCCTAACGGAAAGGCTGTCAACGCCAAATTGTATCGGGGAATGATCGGTTCTTTAATGTACCTCACTGCCAGTAGACCAGACATCATGTTCTCGACATTTCTTTGCGCCCGTTATCAGTCAAACCCTAAATAGTCTCATTACAATGCTGTTAAACGAATTTTTCGTTATTTACGTGGTACTGCTGATCTTGGCCTTTGGTACCCGAAAGAGACAGGTTTTGGCCTCTCCGCTTACTCTGATGCGGATCACGCGGGATGCATGTTGGACCGCAAGAGCACCTCATGACACATTCAGTTCTTGGGAGATAACCTCGTGAGTTGGGCATCAAAGAAACAGCAATGCGTGTCAACGCCAACGGCCGAGTCGGAGTATGTGGCCGCCGCAAGCTGTTGTTCCTAAGTAATCTGGATGCGGACACAACTCAAAGACTACGGATTCACGTATGTCAAAGTCCCGATCTACTGTGACTCAAAGAGCGCAATTGCCATATCAAGCAACCCGGTCCAACACACCAAGATGAAGCACATCGACGTTCGATATCATTTTATTAAGGATCACGTCGAAAGAGGTACAGTCGAACCCTACTTCGTAAATACTGAACATCAGTTAGCAGACCTTTTTAACAAAGCCTTGGACGAAAAACGCTTTAAAACTCTTGTGTTCAAGCTAGGTATGCTAAATCTGAAGACGTAATCCAACTGTGTGCCCGATAAAAGTTCCATACATATACGAGAAACTGTCTACTCATCATCCGGTGTTTAACCTCCTGATGCATGAGCACACACTTCCTCGCACTTGTATTCTACTTGTTCTAGTTACACAGCTAGATTTAGTCTAGGTATTTATTAAGTAGATCTCGTTTGTTTTTCATTCTTTCTTCGTGTGTTTCCAATATTTCATACTGTCGTCTATATTTTCTCTTTCACTATCTTTGTGCTTTCACCATATTTTCTCATGTTCAGGGGGAGCAGAATGCAATATCAGGTAAGTTTCCTCATACTTTGAGGGGGAGCGTCACACACAGTTTTTCTCTTACATGTCGAAAGTTTTTGTGTGTGTGGGCACTCCTGTGTGCACGTTATGGTCATCGTTTGAGGGGAAGTAGCATAGTTTTTTTACAAAATCTAAAAGTTTTGTGTGCCGGAACTCTCCCCTGCACTCTACTGCACAATCCGAGGGGGAGCAAGGATATACCCATGCTCTGCTTGAGGGGGAGCGAGAGGAATTTATTTTCCAATACTATTCAGTGCAATTCTTCACAGAACAGAACTACCCAGAGTTATCCGGACACCTCACGCATCCGGACAACTCTCTCACCCGAACAACTCACGCACCCGGAAAACTCTCGCATCCGGACATAATCCGGACCAGGTAGATATCCGGGTCGGCTATTACCCGGACTCCACCCACGTATATATATATATACGTACCCGGAGTCCCCTTTGTTTTCTTTATCCAGAAAACGACTCTCAAAGCCCTAAACCCTACGCATCCTCTCTCTCGCTCGGACACTCCTCCGTCTCTCGATTCACCCGTGTTTTTAGTCCCTACTTTCATGTATGCTACTTGTTTTTCACTACTAGTCATTTATCTGCGAGTCTCACACGCATTGCACCACAAACCACCCACTGATTTGGTCGATCCAACAGTGACCGAACCTCTCAAGGCTTGCGTAGTCGATATTGCGATTTGAGAGTTGTCACTACTCACAGACGATGCTATTCGCTTCTAGACAACTCTCACGCACCCCAAAATGTTTTTGGGATCCCCTGCTAGCAAATCTGCACATTCGAGCTTTCGTCCGGACACATTCGTTGTGTCCGGACACCTTCAAACACATGATGATCCATCCGAAAATCACCATCACCCGGAGACCTAGTTGTCCGGAAACCTTAGGGTTTCCAGTAAGTTCAACTACCGGGTAGATTGGTGTCCGGACTCTAATGATCTCCGGAAAATAGTGTATCCAGTAACCTATGACATCCGGACACATGTGTTGTCCGGACACAACTAGGTACGGAAAACTTGGCCTACCCATTCATATCCGGACATTTGCCTATCTTATCTGGAAAACCCATGTACCCGGACACCATGTGTTGTCAGGACTCCTTGGCACTTTCATCCGGAAAACTCTGCTGTTGTGTCCATTCTGTACCTGTTTTGTCACTGCCAGTCCTCGATCTATCTCAGATTGAGCCGATCACAGCAAAGGTACGCGCCGTCACTTGTTTCTCCAACTTACTTACTAACTGTGCTGTTTTCCACAGATTATCTATGGCGAATCAACCACAACACCCTCACGAACGACCAGGAGACCAATAACCGCCTACTCAAGAGCAAGTACCTCAAGAGGCGGATGTCATTGACGAGGAAGCTGATGCTGCCCTGGTTCACCCTGACCATGGCACTGAACTGGAGGCCAACAACCACCACCTGGACATGACCTTGTTCAGGCCCCAACCACTTCAACGAGTGCTCCTGGACATTCTCACGAATCACCCTCTCCGTGAGGCCCTTACCAGCACAGCTGACGTCCCAGTTCTGTACATTCTACAGGTATGGATCACCGCCCGAGTCGTCACAGCCGGTAACTCGCAGTCGATCACCGCTCAGATCGATAACCAACCTTTCATTCTCACACCGGACTCATTCCGCCGCCTCTTGTCTCTTCCGGAAGCCGCCGCCAACAATCATGAACGGTACGATCCTGTCGTAAATGATGACACGCTTTGCGCTCAAATTCGCGCACTTGGGTACAATCATGACCTACACCGGCCATCCGCTTTCAATCGCATGTACCTCGCTCCGATATGGTACACACTCTTTACAATCCTAAACCGCTGCCTTTCATCGAGATAGAGAGGCATTGATCAGTGCACCGGAGACTTTCTACGCCTAGTTCATGCCGTGTGCTACAACCGCCACATAGACTTTGCGATGATTATCTGGAGGGAGCTAGTCGCGGCTATTCGCCAAATCGGAGGTTCCAAACAGAAGAAATTTCTTCCGTATCCGCGTTTCCTTTCGCTGGCTGTGCGTCAACACATGGACGCGAATCCTGCCATTCCTCGCCGCCTGAACCATCCGGTATGTCCCCATCACCACTTACAATTCATGGTTATCCGCAATCCATCTGATGCGGTAGCAATGCCCATCCCTGAACCACTACTAGCCATCGCCGATCCCACTGCACCAGGGGTAGTCGCATATAGGGAGGCGTTAGGTAATCCCATGGTCCAGCCAGCGCCGGAGGGACCTGCCCAGGGACTTAGACCCGAGAGACGTGAGGGTCCGAGAGTGAGAGGTGGAAGGGCCCGACAAGCAGGTCTTGTCGGGCGGGGATCGTTAGTTGTGAGAGACAGGGGAACGAGAGTAGGTGGTGCAGTGGAATCGCAACCCGGTTCCAGCTCAGCCCAAGCCGGTCCATCCTCTAGACCGATACTACATCACTCGACCGAGCCGTATATCACCGAACCCCCCTCACCATCTCACAATGTTGAAGACGTGGAATCTGACTCCACGGACTCCGATACCACCCGTACCATACGCCTGACACACATACCTCGTGGTATCGGACCCAACGCTGATTTTACCGTTGGAATCCCACTTGCTTCACCTCCACATACTGGAACCGAACCCATTAGGACATCTGAGGGAGAACAAGTAGAGGAGTTAGGACATGCGAACCAGAGAGTACTGCGTTCAAAGTTGAACCAGGAAAGATTGAGCCGTAAAGATAACGAGGCTCCTGAGCGACCCCAAATGAGCGAAATCCGGGTAGCCACATCTACTACACCGTCTCATCTGTTGGGACGGGGTATTGAAGAAGACTCCGTGGAACCAGCGGAGCAATTGCACGACCCACTCATACACTCATCCGTCTCACGACAGACGGATGTTTCAATATTACACGGGGAACAAGCACAACTTTCACCGGCCTCTCATTCGGAGAGTGTTGGTGTTGAAATAAGAGACCAGCAGCCCCCGGTCTCGCCTTCATTTCGTGCACCATCGAGTCTAGCGCCTTTTGATATTTAACATTCTTCGGCTAGGACACTCGAAGCTGAGCAACACCAAGTCGAGACTCTTCGTGACTCGACCGGAACCACCGTAGTGTCTTCACCTCTTGGTGAAACACAAGGATCGGCGGGAAATCCTACCACAGCTAACATCACGCCAACTGTGAACGAGGTGGCTCTACCCCTGTGGTAGACGCCTCAACGGGTAACCTAAGTGGTCCCGACGTTATTCACCCCGACTATGTGTCGCAAGGGTCCCTGGACAGCCCCCTCAAGGCTGTTCACGAGGCACTGGAACAGCAAGTCACCGACGACATCGCCAAAGCCATCAAAGGCAAAGCTAAGATCGTTGAAGCCGAAACCGCACCACCACATCCACCGACATTTGCTCAACCTATCTATTCGGTGGATACCTTAAAGACGATGCTATTGGGCCAACTGCTCCAGGAATCAGATACAACCGCCTCGACTGTAGCAGACCTGATCTCAGTTCTCCGATCCCAGGTCACTGGTCCATCTTCATACATCACATCACGCCTTGACGCCATTGACTCGATCCTCAACGACTACAACAAAGCGCTCGCCACGCTGTCTGAGAGGGTCCGCTCACTAGAAGACACTTGTAAAAGTCAAGCCGGCGGTCTCAAACGCAAGCACGATGACCAGGATGATCCTGATCGCCGTGAGGGGAGAAGCGTCTACGCCAAACCAAGGTCGTCCAGATTGTGACTGCCGAAACTACAACAGTGGTTCAACAGGAACCCCCAACTGCGGCAACTACATCAGAAGCCCCCGAAGCCGAGTTGCCACTAGCAGATATGGTCATAGATATGGAGATTTCAGATGAAGAAGACCCGACGGTTGAAAAGCCCGAGGGTTCAACATAGGAACTGGTCGATTTTGACTCGTCAGACAGAACGATACTGGACATGATAGATCCAGAGTGTGAGACCAACCCGGAGACCGAAGACGCATGGTACGAAAAAGCCGCCAGTGCCGTAAACCTCCAGGTAAATTTGGTCTTCCCTACTGATGAGGACGACAATATTGACTACGATCAGTTCCTGCTCCAAAATTTATATGGAGCAACTCCCGTTCACTATACTCAACCCGCCGTAACATCATCAACTAGACCCGACTCTACTACTTCCGATCAACCGCCAACTACTCCTCCAACGATAGCTTCTGATCTTCCTCCCTTTCCTCAACAGCAACAAAACCTCTGGGAGAAGATCAAGGTACTTATCCCTCATCTAGAGGAATCTTTGAAAAAACTGTTCGTCCACAAACTTCGCCCGATCGAGCCAACCTTTTGCCTTGGTATTTACAACCTCGACCCCGAATACCAACGACGTTATATACTTGCAATGTAGCGGTGCCTTCCAGTCAGTCAAGTCAGAACAAAGCATCAGATCACAGAGGTTCTTAACATCCATTCACGCCGCATCATGAGGATCGTCTGTCCAGTCTTCACCGTTCGCCGCGAAGATGGTAATAAATGGAGATTCTCTGAATCCGACTTCAAGAACCTCCGACCGCTCGACTTTCTGGTATTACTGAAAGACTTACGTTCAAGAACCATTTTACCTCTAGAGATTACAAAGGCGCTCGAAGCCGTTCGTCGACACCTGGTCCGTACTATCATGATGTCATACTTAACGGATTTTCAAATGGCTGTCGAGAACAGGGCTAAGAAAGTCAATCTGATAAAACCAAATCTGAACTGAAGATGTATCCTGAGAACTCTCTGCTTCTACAACCTGAATTCAGGATAGTCTACAACAACGAACAGAACAAAAAGAAGTTTATGCGTTTCAGTCAGGTAGACAGATTTTGTGACGGCACGCTTCTAAAAGTCAGAGATGCTCTTCGAAAGATTATTCAACACGAGTCTGAGAATCCAAAGCATTCGTATGTCCCAAATCCTAATGAAACAACTGCTCGGGAAGCTTTGGAAATGATTGAAGACCGCATCGACTATCGCCGTGCTATCAGATTCTTTGAGGTTCACTTCGCGTTGCGCAAACGATACGTATTCAACTGGCAAGAGCTAGAGCGCGAACTCGAACTTCAAATCAAAGGGGGAGATTGTTAGGGCAGGTTTTAATAGTTGATTTAAAGTTCAAGGGTTGTTTTGTAATAGTTTATTTTGAGCCTTTTAGTGAACGGGCCATGGGCTTGTTAACCACGGGCCCATTGTATTTAATGTTGATTAGCTTGGAAAAACAAGCTAATCATCTCTTTTAGCTTTCAACTCTTATTGTAATATTCTCTCTGAAAGTTAATGAAAGGGATGACCAGTTGAAATCATTTTTCGTATTGCTTACTATTTCGATTTCACATTTGTTGCACGGATCTGGATTCTACAAGATACTTCTGTTAACTTAGAAGATAGTTCCTTAGAAAAGGAAGAAAGTGAGTATGGCGCATGTTCTGAAAGTCCAGCCTCTATCGAAAGAGAACTAAGTGACTCAACCTCTGTATATGAGGACGATTCATCCTCTGACGAATCAGAGACTGACTCTAAGTCAGAGATAGGACCTAGTGACACAGAGGTTATTAAACAAACCTCTGAAGTTCTTAACAGAACTATTCCTCCCAAGGAGAAAATCACTGGAATTCCTATCTGTCCATACTTTTTGAATATGTGCATACAAGCCAAAACCTCTCTTGAGCTTGAGAATTTCAACAAACAGAAGTTAATGTCCACTCAAAATCCAACGAGTTGGAAGATTTTAAAACCCTTAAAACCTGTTAAAGAAAAACTAACATGGCAACAAAAGGGTAAATGGACAAAAATTAACAAATCTTTTTCTTCTATGACAGTGAAATCTACAGAAGTTCACCACAGAAGGGGAACATAGAAGGCCGCACTCAACAAAGGATTTTGCAAACAACGATCTAGCCTACATAAACCTTCCTGTAATAGAGAGTCTAATGTTAGGATTAATTGTAATGCCTCTGTGCCCCCATTTAATGTATTCAATGAAAAGTTCAAACAAATCTCTTCGCACATTCAATACTGTCATTGCTTTGATCTTATGTTTAAATTAAACCAACAATTCAAAATTCCACACTGTCATCTTACTGTACCCAAAGAAAATGATAAATCCAAGGGTAAGAAGAAACATAATGTTTCTTCAAAAGAAGCTAAAACAAAGACCAAGAATGCTAAGGAAAACTTGAAAACCCCTAACAAAACTGGACCCATGTGGATATGGGTACCTAAAACTCTCTAATTGTCTTGCAGAAGCAGTATGTGCCAATCTGGTATCTAGACTCCGGATGCTCAAGGCACATGACTGGCGACAGAGGTCTTCTATCCACATACAAAGAAAAGAACGATGGTGGATCTGTGACCTTTGGAGACAATAAGAAGGGGTACATCAAAGGCTAAGTCATTAAGACGGAAAATATAACCGTATGCAAAGTTGCATATGTTAATGGCCTTAAACACATTCTTCTCAGTGTTAGTCAACTCTGCGATACGGGATTCGACGTAATGTTCAAAAGAACCTTTTGCTCTCTACAGAGTGAGGACACAGGACTTGAACTTCTACGAGTCGAAAGAAGAGGAGATCTATATCTCATGAACTTCAATGCAAAGAACAAGAAAGACAAAATCTGCCTTGTTGCATGCAAAAGCGAAGAAGCCTGGTTATGGCACAACAGGTTCTACCATTTAAACTTTCACACTCTTGATAAACTTGTAAAGCTTGATCTAGTCAAAGGTCTGCCAAATGTTAAGTTTAATAAAGATCACTTGTGCTCTGCCTGCGAAATGGGAAAACTCAAAAGAGCTTCCCATAAAGGCAAAACTGATATATCTTGCACTAGGCCTCTGTACATGCTTCATGTCGACCTCTGCGGTCCAATCGCTACACAGAGCCTAGGTGGCAAGAAATATATACTTGTTTTGATCGATGAATTCTCAAGATTTACACGGGTTGAATTTATCAGAAAGAAATCAGATGTTCCAAACATACTGATAAATTTAATGAAAAAAATCCAAGTTCTGTATGAGTGCAGGATTCAGAAACTGAGAAGCGACAATGGCACAGAATTCAAAAACTCTGTTATTGAAACCTATCTTATAGAAGAAGGAATTTCACATAACTTCTCTGCTGCACGCACCCCACAACAGAATGGCGTGGTCGAACGAAAGAATCGCACGCTTGTGGATGCCGCCAGAACTATGCTAACCGCATGTGGATTACCAATGACATTTTGGGCAGAAGCAGTATCAACCGCTTGCTATACCCAAAATCGATCAACCATAGTAAAGAGACACATCAAAAAACAATATCATTTGATCAACAAAAGAGGACCAAACATCAAGTTCTTCCATGTATTTGGATGCAAGTGATTCGTCTTAAATGATAGAGAAGCAAGAGGAAAGTTTGAAGTAAAGGCAGATGAAGGCAAGTTCATAGGATACTCTGCAACTTCCAAGGCCTACAGAGTTTACC
Organism: Saussurea involucrata; assembly: GCA_033807775.1. Taxonomy (NCBI): domain Eukaryota; kingdom Viridiplantae; phylum Streptophyta; class Magnoliopsida; order Asterales; family Asteraceae; genus Saussurea; species Saussurea involucrata. The sequence goes on along the minus strand of CM066326.1, from coordinate 32,819,020 downwards.
TTCTGCGGTCTCGAACGATTTTAGAAAGCATAAATGTTTCTTTTGACGACACCTTCTCCAAGACTTCTGAACAAATGAGTTCAAAACTCGGTGTAAAAGGGGAATCCTCTGGCATCTCAAAAACACGAGAAGAAGACTTAAATCTTCTATTTCAAGAAATGTTCCATGACGACATTGATCCCTCTGCTGGAGCCATCAGAGCCTCTGGAGAATCACCTTCTACAAGCCAGAACGAAATAGGTATCTTTCTAACAGGTCCCTTAAACAATTCATCTTCCTCTGTAAATCTTACAGATGCAAATGCCGAGGGGGGGGGGGGCAACAGAAGATGATACAACAAGGAAAACAACCACAGAAGCTACTGAAGAACCAACTCCAGAAACAACAGAGGAACCAATAACAAAGGAACGAGAAGACTCAGACTATACTTCCTCAGAGGAACAAACACCACCACTCATTCCAATCATTCCATAATCTGTAGGATCAAGCACGAAAGCAAAATCTACGACAGAGCCTACACCAGAACAACAATTAGAAACCTCTGAAGAGCAACTTAATGAAATAGATGACCATCTCCCAAGAAAAACAAAGTGGACAAAGAGCCATCCTCCAAGTCTTATAATAGGCGAACCTTCTGAAATGGTAAAAACAAGATCTGCCACTGCTAACTTTTGTTTCTTTACAAACTTTATTAGTGTGATCGAGCCAAAAAGGATCTCTGAAGCCCTTGACGACCCAAACTGGGTAGATGCAATGCAAGAAGAGCTTCTACAGTTTGAACGAAACAAAGTCTGGACTTTAGTTCCTCTGCCACGAGGAAAACAAGCCATAGGGACTAAATGGGTCTTCAGAAATAAGAAGGATGAAGATGGAGTGGTCATAAGAAACAAAGCAAGACTGGTGGCCAAGGAATATCGCCAAGAAGAAGGCATAGATTACGATGAAACTTTTGCCCCTGTCGCACGGCTCGAAGCCATAAGAATCTTCTTAGCCTTCGCAGCCCAAAGAGGTTTTAAAGTATTTCAAATGGATGTAAAATCTGCTTTTCTAAATGGCGAAATCCAAGAAGAAGTATACGTCCAACAACCACCAGGGTTTGAAAGCTCTAAGTACCCAAAATACGTGTACTACCTCGACAAAGCTCTGTATGGACTGAAACAGGCTCCAAGAGCATGGTACGAAAGACTTTATACCTTTCTTCTTGATAATGGTTACGACAGAGGTACGACGGATACCACTTTGTTTTATAAACGAAAAAGTGATGAAATTTTGCTTGTACAAATATATGTGGACGACATAATTTTTGGGTCTACAAATTCAGAAGAGTGCAAAAAGTTTGAAAAACTCATGCAGAGTGAGTTTGAACTGAGTATGATGGGAGAATTAACTTTCTTCCTCGGACTCCAAGTAAAACAATCATCAGAGGGAATTTTCATAAACCAAGCTAAATATGTCTCTAACATAATTTCAAAATATAGTCTCTCTGATGCCTCTGTAATGAGAACTCCAATGGCCACAAGAAATAAGTTAGACTCAGATCCAAAGGGCATACCTATATAGTGCACGCTCTACAGAGGAATGATTGGGTCTTTGTTATACTTAACTGCAAGTAGACCTGACATAATGCATGCCACATGTCTCTGTGCAAGATATCAAGCTAACCCGAAGGAATCCTATTATAATGCTGTAAAGAGGATCTTCAGATACCTCAAAGCGACCAAAAATCTTGGCTTCTGGTATCCGAAGAACTCTGGTTTTGGTCTTAAAGCTTATACAGATTCAGATTATGGAGGCTGCAAGCTCGACAGAAAAAGTACCTCTGGGAGTTGTCAATTCCTAGGTGGTAAACTAGTCAGCTGGACCTCTAAGAAGCAGAACTGCGTATCCACATCTACAAGAGAAGCCGAATACGTTGCAGCTGCTAGTTGTTGCTCCCAGGTTCTGTGGATGAAAACTCAGCTTAAGGACTATGGCCACATCATATTCAAGATTCCCATCTTCTGTGACTCAAAGAGCGCCATAGCCATCTCTGCCAATCCAGTACAACACTAAAAAACAAAGCATAAAGATATCCGTTACCACTTTCTGAAACACCATGTTGAATATGGGACAATCGAAATGCACTTCGTACCTACAGAATACCAGCTTGCAGACTTATTCACCAAAGCACTAGATGAGAAAAGATTTCTTTTCTTGGTGGGTAAGTTGGGAATGATAAACATGAGTTAACACCTCTGTAAGTATAATCTAATCTTTTGTAAATATGTATATACATGTTTCTGTTGTTTTATTTATTTTATTTTATTTCTGTATGTAAATTCTCAATCACCAAATGTTCAATACTCAACAGAGCTTCTATAAGATTGCTCAGAACCATCTGACAGTCCTTACAGAACCTCTGAAAATCTTGATCTATGCCTAAAAACATTACTTATCAAATTTTGACCCAAGCATAGATCAAGGGGAGGAGAAGGAGCCCTTGAATTGATCTACAGAAGTTGATCATTCAAGGGGGAGCCAAAGAAGAATTGTGGTCAACCACAATCAACATAGGTCAAGAATTTCTCCGAACAAAGGAAAGTCAAAATGTGAGTATCTCTTAAAAATCCTTCAAGAAAACAATTTTCTAGGACATAAATTTCCAAATATGTCCTAGAAACTTTGCTTATGACATTCAAAAAAAAAAGAAAATAATCAAAACGATTGATGAGTCTCTCTTTATGAGAAATTTAAGGTTCCAGAGCCTCTGATGGGCTCAACAGAGCTTCTGTAAAACAGATCCTCTATTACTACGAATTACATAAGAACTCGAGCGATCGTCTTGAATGTCATACAGAAGGTCTCAAGTCAAAAAGGTTCATTTACCACAGAACTTGTGCTAACAAATCAAGATATTTGATGTTTACACGTACGAAATCTTTTTAGAAAACAGTTTTCTAGGACAAAAATTTCCAAATATTTCCTAGAAACACTGCCAAAGACATTTCAAACTTCAAATGATCAAAAAGATGCATAAATCGTGAGTTATGAGAAATTTGAGGTCATAGAGCCTCTGCTGAGCACAACAGAGGCTCTGCCAGGGAAAATCTCTGATCGTAAATTTAAACTCTTCTGATCGATTATGAATGTCTTCTCAAAAAAACCTCTTTTGCACAAATGCACACTTTGAGATTCTCAAAAGGTTGTTGGACATAGAGCTCATTCCACCAAAGAAACTCTGTTGACTAACAAAGGCTTTTAAAAAGGAGTTACTCGCACAGAACCTTATCCAAAACAGTTTTCTAGGACACCAACTTCAAAATATGTCCTAAAAACAATTCTTAAAAAGATTAAAAACCTGGATGATCAAAAAGTTTAATAGATTTTTAGTTATGAGAAATTTCCTCTCATAGAGCTTCTGCTAGCTCTGACAGAGCTCCAAAACCTCTGTGAATGAAATTTCTTCTCTAAAATCCATCGATCCTCTCCAATGATTTTCAAACATTTTTGGTAAAGGTGCAAGCAACAGAGGATTCGAAGAGAGTTTCAAACAACAGAGCTCTATCTCTACAGAGCTTCTGTCATTTTCAAACTTGGGGACATTCTGCAACAGTAACGGCTATTTTACTGAGAGTGAAAAATATGTGGAGGAAAAGAAACACACGCGCCAAGCATTAATGGGCCGCGCATGAAGTCAAGTCGTGCTCTGATACTGCTGACGTGTCACATTTTCATTGAACGTACACGGCACACGTTCTCCTGGAAAGTTGAACCCGCCGTTCACACTCAAGTACGGACCCCAAAATTATTCACTTCCATATATTTACCTCTTCAGATTCTACCCTTCACAATAAAACCCAAGTTACCACTCCTCATAAAACCTTTACGCACACTCATCTTCCTCTCCGGCGAACCATTGCAAAAACCTGCAAAATTCTTATCTTTATACAAGAAATGGCCTCGTCTTCTCAAGCTATCTCCCCTGCACATTCACCGGCGAACTCCCCTGAAAACCCTAAACACTCTGAACATTCAGAAAACCCTGAAATCGCCAGAGACCTAGAACAAGATAACTCAGGCGATGAAGTAGACTTTGCTCCGACAACCCATCTCCAAGACTTCCTTGCTCATGAACATTTTGCAAATGTTCTACCATTAAAACCCAATAATCACTACCTTGTTCCCTCAATAACTGCTTTTGGGAAAGCACATGCTATACTTCTCCATATCTTGAAACAACGTATTCTCTACCCTCTTCTGTCCAAAACCGTGGACAAAATCCCTGCCAGATATATAAATCAATTCTGGCAAAGTTGCAGATTTGATCCAGAAGACCGATAGATCAAAGGCTACATCTCCAAACCCGATAAATCCGAGCATCTTGAACTCAAGTTCAACAGAACGATGTTCTCTCTTGAGTTCAGCCTACCCACAAGAGGTCTTCTAGGATTAAAGACATTTGCACAGGAACCTACAGATGAAGAGCTCTGCAGGTTTGTCGAAATGTTGGGGTACAACGTACCACTAAGAAAGGGAAATGACTTCCGCAGAGGTAGATTACCACCTCTGTGGAATACACTCTTTTCCATACTCAACAGATGCTTAACCGGGAAAGTGGGGAGTCCAGATCAATCCTCACGCCAAATACTAGCCATCATGTACGGAGTCTACTATGTACTACCTATGGACTTCGCCACTCTCATGATGCAAGAAATGGTTAACACCATCGACAGAAAGAACAACTTCCAGCAGAAAAAGTCAAACACATCAGGAGCTCTACCTCCTCTGCAGTTTCAAAGGATTCTAGGTGTTCTGTTAGAACCTTTACTCTTGCTTGAAAAATGGCCAATGGAAGGACCAATAACAAAGATGTATGAGATGAACAAAAACTCCCCAACAGAACATGCTGATGGATACCCACACTGCAGACCTCTGCCAAAGAAACTTCTAGGATATGCTAGGGACGAAGAACTAGAACTAGAATACATACGCGATCATAGGACTCCAAAACCAAGTCCTATGACACCACCGCGTCTAGGAGTCCCCATAGGTACAAAAGTATTAGATAAGTTGACAGATGAAGAATGGGCAACTGCTTTTCAGAAGCATGAAGACAATCAAGCCAAATTCCATGCTCAGAGAAAATCTATCTACTCTGCTTCAAAGAAAGACAAACCCTTTGCCTCCACTCCTCAAAAGAAAACTCTCAAGAGGAAAACCACAGAGGGTACCTCTACAACTGTCGCAGAAGGTCATCCCTCTCCTCCTCATGCCACAGAAGTTGGATCTTCTGCTCCTCCCTCTCCCCCAAAGCAAAAGGAGAAGAGAAAATCCAAAGCCTAAGAAGAAGGGGCACCTAAACCCAAGAGGAGAAAGAGCAAAAAGAAAACTGGGAAACATCTGTCTCCTATGCAACCAATAGCAGAGGAAGAAGTGGCAGAAGAAGTAGAGGAACAGGGAACAGAAGGAGTAGCAGAAGAACAAACCCAAGAATCCCCTCTGATATCCCCCAATACCCTCAACTATGCACATCACTGGGATTTCTCTGACCTCATCCAAAACCCAGAATTCGCCCATACTCTAAACACTGCTGGATGGACTGCAGAACCCCTCTCCCATGGGTCCACAGAAGAACCTGACTTCAGAATCTCTTCTGACTTAGAAGATGATGACCAAACTCCTAGGGATCATCAGGCTGAGACACCAGAGGTGCTACAAAACCCCTTCACCCAACCCGGATTTGATGCACAAAGGGCAAGTCCAAAGGAACAAATCGCTACAGAAGACCATAACATGGACACCATGTTAGAAAATGCAACAGAAGAGGTGATTGAAACGAGGGAGACAAGGATAGAGGTCTCAGAGATAGATTCAGATGAAGAAGAAGCTGACCAAATACGAAAAGGTCTCTATCATCCACATGTCATGCAATTATACGGCTCTCATCTAATGTACGACTCCTTAGTTACTGGGGCAGGAGCTACAACAGAAGTTAGGGAAGAAGCACCAATACATAGGATAGCGACAGAGACTGAAACTATAGATGGTGAAGTAGTGCTTGGATGCCTAATAGAGGGAGAAACAAGAAAAGATGCCTGGAGTAATAGAGGCACACAACAAAAACAACTCCGAGTGCAACCCACACTTCTATTGCCGCCAGTCTAGTGTCAGAGGGCAATATTGAAAAAGTACAGCACGACTCGACCCCAACCCAAACCATCCGGACAGATGAAACTCTTTCATCCTTTGTACCAATAATAATCGGGGAAATCATCATTCCAGAGGAATCCTCTCTAAAGGATTCCTCCTTAGTTCGTGATCTATTGCCACAGATCACACTCGGCATCCTTGCAGAGGAATTTGTTTCCTCTGCCACACGCACACAACTAGGTCCAAACATCTCTTCAGAGGAGATTAGAGTGCACAAATACGAAGAGACTCTAGACAAGTCTCCGAGTCAACAGAAGGATAATCTAGTACCCACCTCTGGAGTGGATCTAGAAACTGTCATTCACAGAACATCTGAAGAGTCTGAAGCACTAGATGCTTCTGCTCGAGGATCAGAAGGACATCCTTCCGCCCCCAACATCCAAACAAGGGCGAAAGAAGGTGTCTCAGGACCAGAGACTCACTCTGGGGACGAATGTGTTTCCCCAGAGGTTACAACGAGTTCACATGTATCAAGGGATGAGTTCCAAACCCTTGTCACCTCTGTGGACCAATCCATGAAAGAGTTGCAAAGCTCTTTCAAATCTTTTGCAGATACTACATCCAGGGCAATCCTTGATCTGAACACCAAAATGGACACCTTGTCCACAGAGGTGCAAAACACCATAACCCAGATGAAGTCCGCTGCAATACACTCTGCTAGTACCACTGCCACCTCTGCAGCAGCTGAATTCGGAAGAGCCACCACCAATTCCTTCAAAGACTCTATCAAGCACTTTCTTCTGCAACTAAAAGACCAATCTTCAAAATCTAAGGGTCTTACACCTGAAGACCTAAAGAAGGCCTTAGAAGAAGTTCAAGAGCAAACAACAAGAAATACTCAAGCCATGAAGCCTTCTGACTACTTGACAAGAGCACAAGTGACAGAACTCGGCCAAGGAATACTTGATCAGATGACCGAATTCATCAAAACTTTCACCGCTGCCAACGCACACTATGTCAAAGAATTTCAATCTAGTGTCGGCAGAATGCGCTTCAACACACAAGCAGACGTTGAAACACTGTTTGGCCTCTGTGATGACTTGTGCGCAAAGATGATTGCTGCAGGGGCTGTTCTACCAAAGAAACCAGATTCAACATGCAGGGCAGAGGGTACGACAGATAAACATCAGAATGACTCTGATGATGACCATCATGGTCCATCAGATCATCCTGAGGGGGAGAATAGAGGGGAGAAACAAAGGGAAGAAGCTACGAGCAGAGGTCTACCAGCTCCACTAATTGTCGCAGAACCCATCAACCAAGCACCCCCATCTCAAACCCAACAAAGAACACAACTGTCCACAGAGGCAACACCCACCTTTGTGGAAATAATATCTGAAGAAACCCAAATACTAGAAACAATCCATGTTCAAAAACAGAAGACCACAGAGGCAACACCCACCTCTATGGAAACTCCTTCTGTATTTGGAAAAGATGTCCAAAACCAAGAAGAAGTCCACCTTCTGACATCCTCCGAAGATGAACTACCTTCCCCAACACCCAAAAACAACCCAAAAACCAAAACTATTGCTCACAAAAGAAAATATCTGAGCAAAACACATGAAACCTCTCCAACAGAACCCAAACCCAAATCACCAATCAAGCCATCTGAAACTCAAGTGACAGAACCAACAGAGGCAATCCCCAAACCAACAAAAACATCAACAACAAAGCCCTCTGAGACTGAAGAGTCAAATCCTACAGAGGCAACCCCATCTCAACAAGCAGAACAACCGAAGGCAAAAGACAAGGGAAAAGGAATTGTGACAGAGGAACCGCAGAAGAAAAAGCCCAAGCATCAACCATCAACAGAAAAACTGATGAAGAGCTCTTTCGATGCGTATAAGACACCAAAGCCTGAAGAAGAAGACTGGGCTTTCGGCACTAAACCTCTGTCAGATATTCATGTTCTGGATCCAAAGACAAAATCGTCAGAGGATCGAGTGGCACAAGTCAAGAACCAAATGGATGTTGTACGAAGAACCTTACCTCAACCACCACCACCACAAATGGAAGAAGTGGTATATAGGTACTTATACAGCAGAATGGACATAATGGATCAATTAGAACCAACCATTCAAGACCCTGACTTCCGTGCTGACCTCGAAAATATCTTCACCAGAACAAAACCAAAGCCTAAACACGAAGTCTTCTCAACATCCAAGATCGTCAAAGTCCTATATTGTAAGTTCTCAAAAACCAAAAGCTGGCCTAGACTCTCTTACAACATCTAAAAGGTCAAAGGAGAGGACAGATCAGAGAACCAATTTGCAGATGCAGATCATAGGAATCTCAATCCTTATGATCTACCTGAACTTCTGGAATGGACAAAAGAGAACTTCACAACCGACGAAGTTCGCAGACCCTACAGGGTGATAAGAAAGGCCATACGCGAAAAGCTTCTGCTATACAGCATGGTAGACTTTCAATTGGCTCGAGATCTTGGAGTAAATAGCTTAACCGTTCAACCACCAGAAGACTACTGCCCTCCCTCTGCTACACCAAACTCAATCATCACAAATCCAAGGGTCGGGTTAGTATTTCTAGATCCTTCTGGTAAATCAAAGTTGTTCGTAGAGATGGACTGTCAGAAGTACGCAACAAGTACTTTGACAGAGTTTAGAACTATCCTAGTGGAGCATAGAGGATCAAAGCTCATGAATCAAAGTCTTGCCGACAGACTGATAGAGGTTATCGATGCAACAATCAGCTTCCGAAATATCTGCATCAGCTTCTATCACGAACTCAAAGAAGAAGGACTCGACCGCAGAAGTTTCAATGACTTCAAGAATGCCAACTTCTGAGTCAGTCAAACAGATCCTCTGTAAAATTTTCTTTTCAATACATGCAAATGTAAATGCCTCTGACAAACTCCAATATGAAAAGAAAATATTCTTGTACTTAGAAAATACTTGCACTTTCATATTTTTAATTTTCACTACTTTGGGGGAGATTGTTAGCTCCAATCTTTCTGTTTGTAAAAGTAGTGAAAATAGTCTAACTACAGAAGTAACCCACAGAGGCTCTGCCGAGTAGCCGAGTAACCGAGAAGACAGAAGTCTTCGACAGAGGCTCTGCCGGGTTAATCAGGAAGACCGAAGTGAAGAAACAACGAGACTCTTCTATGCGGACAAGGCCACAGAGCCTCTGTCATACTTGACAGAGCTTCGGTGGGAAAAAGAAGATCTACGCAAAAGATCTTAATAAGGACGGACATGCTTCTTACAATACCTACCATTTGAAGGTTCTAAAGATCAATCGTACAAAGGCGTGACCTGACAATTCCACGTGTCAAACTCTGATAGGTTTCCGCCTAAAGCTGAATACGGAGCATTTAATGAACGTTGTATCTACAACTGTTCCAGAACTGTGTCTTGTACCTTTCAGCTACTGTTCCTGAACAGTGTCTTTGTACCATCAGTCCTTATTGTCCCCTTTAGGAGTAGTATAAATAGAAGGTTCATGTGAACTCTTCTATTAAGCTTTACACAACACACACACCATTAAACTACAAATTTCTTGTTAATCCTTTAAAGTTTCTTGGTGATCTTATTATATATCAAATACAGTAATCTTTGAGAAACATATGTTATTTACTCTTTCCTTTATTTGATATTATGTGATCTTCTACCTTACATTATCTTTCAGTTCTTAAATACGCTTCCGCACCATACAATCTGAACTAACTGAAAGTTAAGATCATTGTTTTAACAAAACAGGAACCAACACCATTTAATGCCCTAACAATTTCCCCTTCATTGAAATCAAAACATATGATATGATACTTTATATACAGTTGTTCTTCATGGTATCTATCTCGAGAAAATATGAAGTTTTTTCAATTGTTGTCTAATTGGGATCTAACAACATAGTTTCCACTCGTTTAAGATGGATTTATGTTTAAATATTATGATGATGATTTTACTCGTGCATTGCTGCATGATATTTGTTATTTTAGTGCTAAGACAATCAATATCATTTATGAAATAGATACATGTAATGATCTTAATTCAGAATCGGTGTACAATGTGAATGCAAAAGAGCTTAAGCAATACTTGAGCAAAACATACTTGTGGCATTGTCGTCTTGGCCATATATATAAGAAACACATTGTCAAGTTCCAAGTGGATGGGATCTTAGAATCATCTGATGATTCATTTGATAAATGTGAATCTTTTTTATTAGGCAAGATGACTAAGTCATCTTTTAAAGGAAAGCCTCGAAAGAGCAAGTGAGTTGATGGGAGCAATACATACTGATGTATGTGGGTGCTTCAACCTAGCCACAAGAAACGGTTGCTACCACTTCATTACATTTACATATGACTTTAGTACATATGGATATGTTTATCTAATGAAGCATAAATTTGAAAGCTTTGAAATTTTCAAAGAGTTTCATAATAGTGTAGAGAACCAACTAGAAAATAGATAAAGTCCTTTTGGTAGTGAATATATGAGCCAAGATTTCACTAATCATCTTAGAGGGCGTGAGATTATCCACAACTCCCTCCTCCCATAAAATCATAGTATCATGGGGTGCCTGAAATTGCAAGATATGGGTAGATATGTGATGAGTCATACTACATTACCTAAAAGCTTTTGGGGCTACGCATTGGAAGTTTCCGCCAAAATACTAAACAAGGGACCAACCAAGAAGATCGAAAAGACCACATATGAGATGTGGTCTGGGAAGGTCCCAAACCTATCTTATATGAAGGTCTGAGGCTGTGACGCTTATGTTAGGAGACAAGCTTCTAGAAAGCTCGAGCCTAGGTCTGAAATGTGCATCTTTGTAGGATATCCCAAAGAGACTATTAGGTATTATTTCTACAACCCTAACAAGACCAAGGTATTTGTTGCATGCAAGGAAATTTCTTAGAAAATGATTTTTTGACTAAGCCAAAGGTAGGGGATAAAGGTGAAGCTTGAAGACTTCAAGAAACACCTAATGATGTAGACGTCTATCAATGAAAGATAGACAGTCCGAAGGTCGGGGATGATTCGTCATGAGCCAAATAGGTACTAAGGATATTTAGTTGGCTATGACGACATGGTTGATGATGAACCAATGACCTACTGACATGCTATGTCAGGTACAAAATCTGACAAATTACATGATGCCATGAAAACCGGCAAGATGGAAAAAACAAACTAGCGATTTGTATTATATCACCCAAAAGCCAGGAGGATCTGTAAGGAATTTTTCAATCATTTCAACCCAGAGATTATCAGCATTAGGAACTACGACACTCAAAAGAGAGTTAGATGACAACTATGAATTATACATGGAATTGACTAAGTATCTGGAAGAAACATTCGAGCATGTTAGAGCACGAACTCTTGCACATATGCAGTTCAAGATGACCTTGTCTTACGAAATATGCATTTCCACAAAAAATGAACACTTTGCGTCAAAAGACCAAAGTTCAAATCAAAGAGTATATAGAAGCATGAACAGTCGCAAGAAAAAGGAAATCCTATTTCACCCTAAAATGCAGAAACAACCTAAAGTATCCGAATATTAGTTCAAAGGTACCCAGAAGGATTTGACCGAAGCTTTGAAGGTTATTCAATCTACGATACAATGTCCAAAAAAGAGTGACAATCCGAACAATGCAAAAGACAAGTCAACGTGGTGTGATTTCTACAACGAATATGGACACAGCATTGATGACTGTCTAGCGCTACGAAAAAATAGCTTGGTTGATTCCCATGGGACACTTGCAGGACCTATTAACCAAGAACATCATTGATAAAAGCAACACTCAACCTCCATCCACTGTTCACACGAAGGTAGTAAACTATATAACTGGTGGATCTGATATATGTGGGCTAGCGTATTCTACAGCCAAAAGACATCCTGGTCAAAGACCAGACAAGTGTTCTATTTTCGTCTTAATCAGAATTGGTACTAAAGCCAATGAGATATTCCTTCGACCATGATAATATCTGCGACTCATGGAAAAAACATTAATTGTTTATGGTGTGTTTGGTACACTATCCAGGACAGGATATAATAGAGTAGGGATCATTGTCCCATGTTTGGCATAAATTTTATGTGAAACAGATAGGAACAGTGGAACAGATTTATTGTAGATCCCAGTTTGATCAAGTAACAATGAGTATGAAAGCAATAATCTTTATTGATCGATTGTGGAGAGTTACAATATTGGAATGGATTGCTCTCTCTCTCTCTCTCTCTCTAAACAATGAAGTGCATGACTAATCTCCCATTAAAAACGGCTAACCTAAATCACCACTAAAGTCTACATTAAATACCAAGGGCTATAAGCCTAGGCCCATGGACCACACACTCTAATCTAAGCCCATTTAGCATAAAAGGCTTTTACAAACAAATAAAGAAAACAATTATTTTTCTTTATATCACTTTCTATTTTATAGGACTTTTAGTCCTAACAATCTCCCCCTAAAGTTATATAAAGAAAAATTATTATCTTGGAATCTTCAGGTCTTGATATTCTCTCCCTCTTGAATCTTTGAAAAACCTTTGGTGTTGCTTGTCTTCAGGTCTTTCACGCTCCTCCTTGAATTATGCTATTGGTCTTCATAGTATCATAGTTGAACCACGAGTTGAATTGGCTTTGAATTAAAAACTTCAGAACTTGTTGAACCAATATGCTCGAAGGAGGAATCAACTTGTAGCGAACACTTCTTGGTAAGGGATAGAAGAATCATGCACTTGTAATATTTTTTGCACGGATCATAACAGTTACTCCCCCTCAACTTTTGCTTACACCCCCTCAATATGATAATTTGGGTCTTTGAACTTTTAGAACGTTCTTCCCCCTCTTGATGATGATTTGTGTCTTTGAATTTGTATTAGTTATCCCCCTCATGATAATTAGGGTCATCCTCAGCATCATGTATCTTCAAAGACAACACTGATGAGTAGCAAGATACCAGATAAAACAATTATAGTACCCAATATGGGGTAATCAACTAACACAGAAACACATAGTAACTGTTATCACAACAATTAAAATAATTGTGTGGCCTATGTTCAGAGTCGGCATTGGGGTATCTCTGATAGGACTTCCAGTTATCATTGAAGTAAAATATTAAAAATTACCTCTCAAACTGTTCCGGCAATATCAGAAAGATATACGATTGGAATCACAAAGACTCGTTCATGTGTGAAAGAAATAAATTAAATCTGTTTTGGCTCAAATATTGATTTTGTGAGTCCATTATCTTCAACAATTCAAGTAATATGTAACAAGATTAGGTAGAAGAGGACTAATTGTTTATTATAAAAGGAAATATAATCTAGAGAGAACAATGTGAGATTAGAGAGCTACATTTTGTATTATGAACTTATTTAATACAAACTTACATGATAAGCCCTATTTATAGTCCCCTTCCCTTGTTACAACACTTAAGCCCAAACCCATTTACATATCCAAGCCCATTAGGCCCAAAGCCTTTATTTTACAAAACTTTCGCATATTTAGACAACTTTAGTGTCCTAACATTCTCCCCCTAATGTTTTGGAAAGTAAAATCATCTTGAAGTCTTTAACTCCTCTCCCCCTTTATTTTCTTGAAAAACTTTAGAGGTGCATTTCTTCAAATGTAGGATCGGCTCCCCATTGAAAGTTTCTCTTATTCATCATATTTTCAACCTTCAAAAATCAGATTCAATGTACTCCATAACCCCGACTAAGTGCACGAAAATCATCTTCAAAGTGTATGCATCTTAGTGTAAAACAGAGAATTCGTCGTTGGACCACGAGTTGAGTAAGAATTCGGCTTAAGAGCTTGGTCTGAATTTGCTCGAAGAATGAACGGTAAAAGCACGCGCTACTCGGTAGAGGTTTTCGAGGAATCCATCACAAATCGATGTCATGTAGATGGATGTGTGACAAAAGAAATGTAGGAGTGATGCCACACGGGTTCCGTTAGCAAAAATCTCGAAATCTGACGAAACTAACGGAATCTGGACTAAAAATGTTAGAATTCTAACTGTCCACTAACGGAATCCGTTTGTCACTATTCATTTTCTTCCAAAATTTACCATCAACATACTGTTGATTTCTCCCACATTTTTCTTTGAAAATACACTTTCATATTAACTCCATATTGTTCCATTATGGTTACAAACCAAAAATAAATCATTTTTAATTAGCATGAGACCATGCCATCTTCATTGTCACCTACCATCACGATCACGATCTGTTGGAATTTTAGATTTCTATTTCAACAACTCCAAATCCAAACAACTTCTATTTTGATTCCTTTGCATTTATTGACCATAAGAAAATGTTTTTCGTGAAGATTACGATCATGTATCGTTTAAAAAAACAACAGCAACGGCTCTGGTGATGCAACAAACTTTTTCGGCGAACTAAATACTTTTTCCGACGAGTTCTATCAACAACCAAGAATTCTCGATTTCTTGCTGGAATTTTCGATACTTATTTCTATTGTATGATCATACCATCAAGAACGACCAGATCTGAGGAAGTTTAATCGAATACAAACGTTTTTTCAGCCAAAAACGTTTTTCCGGCGAGAATTCTGGCGACACTAGCAGATTCCGGCGAGCATGCATGCTGTCAACTTTCAGCACCTCTATCTAACTCATCTCTTGATGAATTTCAATTCTAAAAGTTGTAGGTTGCTCGAAATCATGAGATAAACATATCTGTGACTAATAATCAACCAATAATCCTTTGAAATATCAAGATCACACAATCACTTCGAGAATTCACGATGTCAACTTTTTGAAAAAACAAATTGACATATTTTGAAGAGATAATCCAGATCTGAATGATGTACACTCTTCAAAATCAATAGAGAAACAGATCTGAATAGATAGAATCGAATCATGCACCAAAAACATCCGGATCTTAAGAATTCTCGCAAAGAACACCGAAAAACTCTCGAAATTTTTGAAATTCATCAAAACTTGTCGAAATTCGATTCTAAAAATTGGAGATGATCTGGAATCGAATAACGAGTAAATCTTTAAGAGCATAAGAGATTTGAGCACACTTACATGTAGATCGGGCAAATTTACTTGAAATGTCGAGATTCGATGATCGTATCGAGAAAAGAATCGTCGATTTGGCTCTGATACCACTTGTGATCCCAGATCTAATCAAGTAACAATGTAAGAATCATGATCTTCTTAATAGAATAGAGAAAGAATACAAGAATTGGAATGAGATCCCCTTTCTCTCTCTAAACTCTCTCTCTAGGTTATCATCCCTCTCACTTTACAATCTCACATATACAATGACAACTTCTCTCATTTCTATTGTAACAACCCACTCCAAAGCATGCCGGAATACGACATTAAAATATAATTTATCGCCAAAACATGGCCCAAGGTTTACACCATCAAAACTCTGCACTCGGGTTTGCGGAATAAACCCGAATTACAACTGAGAGTTTCTAATAACAAAATGTAAAGGAAGTCCACTAATGCCAAGCCACACCCGCTCTCACGCCTTCTCTTTACCACTAGAGGAACTGCCCTTAATCTGCTTACCTGAAAAGGGTTTCAGTTTTGAAAATGCGAGGGTTAGACCACAAGGTCTAGTGAGGTCCCTCAGTTACATCCACACCACAATTAGCATTTAAGGAGTTTTGCGAAACATAAATCAATATAAAGTTTGGCAAATAATATATGGGACACACCCCCCATAAGCATCACACTATGACAGATGGGACACCCTCCCCCCCCCCCCCCCCCCCCCATAAGCGTCATACCATAACATATGGGACACACCCCCATAAGCATCACACCATTACGTATGGGACACACCCCCCATATACATCACACATTACGTATGGGACACACCCACCATATACATCACATCATGCATAAGTAAGTCATATGCAACATACATTAAGTAAGCACGCATGTATGAGTAAATGAACAAGTACCATCAAGCTTTAGTTAGAAAAACTCAAATGTTACGCTTACGTTCCTTTCTTATTCTGGTATGCACTTCCAAACGATCTACCTGGCGAAAGGATAAACTCATAAGCTGATCATCTCAACTCCCCAGACGACACTCTATTCCGGACAGCACACTTATCCGGACAACACCCCTATCCGGACAACACACCTATCCGGACAACACCTCTATCCGGACAACACACCTATCTGGACAACACACCTATCCGGAAAACACCCTTATCCGAACAACACCCTTATCCGGACAACTCCCCTATCCGGACAACACACCTATCCGGACAACACCTCTATCCGGACAACACACCTATCCGGACAACACCCTTATCCGGACAACTCCCCTATCCGGACACTCACCCGGAAACCTTCAACCACTCGAATGTATCCGGACGTCCAGGAAGCTATCCGGACGTCGACCTGACCCTTAATTCGGTCGAGAAATCACAGCCAAGCTCGAAATCTCGAGAAATAAGGATTAGCAATCATAAGAGGATCACTAGGTTCAACAATTACAAGACCCTTGGCGATAACAACACAACATGGCGCCCAAAATCTCCCATTAAGTCTCAAACTCTATTTTAACAAAAACCCACATAGATATTCAATCTAACCACAAATCCACAGCTGAAAGATGAAGAGAGAGGGATTTACCTGGTTGATTCTTTGCTGAAAACGAAACTCCAACACACCCCTTTTCTTTGGTTTCCAAGATTGATGATCCTTCCTCTTCCAATATGTATAGGAGCTCCAACCTTTCCTTCTTTTCTCTCTCAAAATTCAGCCGTCACAACACACAAATCAGTATTCAAAATGCTCTCCATAGGGTTTTGTGCCCTTATATACCCTAGGCCTCATTTACAAATTACTCCCCTCAACTCCCATTTTATTCAGATTCCACCCCAAGACTTGAAACTCCTTCAAGTTTGGTCACGGTTACTACAACACTCCCTCCTCAAAAGAATTCCGTCCCCGGAATTCCATTCTCGAAAAGACGAGGGTACCTGAACATCATATCCTATCCCACTTCCCACGTAGCCTCTCTTCCTTTATGATCTCCACTGGACTTTAACCAGACGAACCTCCCTATTCCCTATTTTCCACTTTACTGTCCACAACCTCTATTGGTTCCTCTTTGTACATCAATTTCTCGTCGACACTGACATCTTCTAACGGAGTAGTCACATCCGACTCGGCCAAACGTCTCCTTTGGTGGTCTAGAGCCACCCTTAACTTCCTATGAACCTGGATGGCTTAACAGTGGCCGACCTCGCGACCTCCTGTCTCACAACGTTTCTTTCCCGCGATGCATCTTTACTCCTGGATGGTTCGCAGATAACTGCACATGCCAACCTCTTTGCTTCTCTAAGGACTCTCTTACTTCCACTTTGCATAACCCTTCAACAACAAAGCTTACATCAACACTTTCCACACTTTCGATTAATTAAAACTCCTATCCTAGGTAGTTTTGCGTACCACAACTATGACGTCTCAGGCCAACGGTACACGATACCGTCCACACACCTAAACGCACGGTTGCAACGAATTTAGAATTTTCATCCACAACTTCTCTTCCATGACAGAACAAGTTTACAACGGTTAACGTCACAACAACATAAATTCCTTAACGAACTCTCAATTCACCAACCTAGCACAAGATCAACCTCGAGTATCACCTTTACTCACAGATATGATCCTCTTCCACAGATACCACACAATTCTGCAATCGCTTTCCCATCACAATATACGTCTAAGGCATATAACACTTTCTCACCTGAATTGTGTTGCCCACGATCCATCGATAAAAGTCAATTCACATGCTTCCACCACAACAACACCCCCACACTAAACAGAGCTAAAAGTAGAGAACCTCCACACTTTAACATTTGAAGCACCCATCAAACCATTCCGAACCAATCTTGAAGACACACCGTTGAATTCTCCTTGCATCCAACAGTCGTCCATCCACATGTGAAATAATTCAAGTTTCACCCACCAACAGAAAGGAGCAACCATGCTCACACAACACTGTTCCTACTAGCTTAACGCTGAACGACAAAGTTTACTTGGAATATTTATCACACTTCTACCAAGTCCAATCTAATGGTCCTTCTCCCGAACACTACCTTCGACTACTTCCTGCCACTTGCTTTTCAACATAAAACACGTTTCCAAAGAACGGCTCACTAAAAGATGCACACTCTTGATCAACCGCACAAGCTGGCTTTCCTTGTCTTGTAAACCAAACGCCTATACACAAATCCTCTTCCTCATACTCCCACTGGAAGTTCATGCACCCGACGGTGACGTTCTGTAAACACTGTTTCCACTTTCCGCCACTTGCCACATTTTCTACTTCCCGCTTACACACTCCTTCCATCCTACCGTCCCAATTACCCACGGACATTCTCATCCAACATTTACCTCTCCATACACGCAATTTCAACGGTTACTATGCCCAACCAACAGTTTCACCACATCTCATACGAGAAATTCCACCAAGTCAATCCGAAATCATACTCGATGATCGAAGCGACCACCTTTCTCAATTCTCAAACGATATTAACTTACTCATTTACATTTCCTTTATGTACAAGGATTAGCTCAGCATTCCTAAGGATTTCGTATCCACCACGAACCACCATGAACTACCCAATTCAAGATCACACCATTTCCCTCATAGGTAGCCACCAACTTCCACCCCATTCTTTTATTCTCGGATAACAACACCACACGCAATTTTTTTCTTGCCACCTTGAACAACTTGTAAACAAATCCTGAGCAAGGATCTCCACTTACGCTCACCCCATATCGACACTAGTCCATCACTTAACCTCACCTCAACTCATTACCACCATGCCTCGCATGCTTACTAATTACAAGTTATCGCTATCTTATCCACACAACCCCACACCAGAGGTTCAATCCTTACGATTATTTGTGCACACACTCGTCCAAGCTTTCTCCATGCCCAGCACAACATAAATTGAAAGGGTTTGCGAAAACATTAAGCAATAATTAGTTTTGCAACCCAACGTCCACACACATATAACTGATTTCTTCCTGGTCGCTACACACCTGTGACCTGATCTAGGGCACACACCCGCCCTTGGAAACAGACCAAGTCCGTTCGAATAATCCATATGGGACATACTCTTACAAACCAACATAGTCTACGTGTCCCACATGAGTTGGGCTAACTACCTTGTTTATAAATGACATAACAGTCACTTAAGAAGAATCACTTATCCAGCTATCACATCCCCACCTTCGGGATACTTACAAAAGGCTATCCACCTTCTTGACAGACACATACCTTTCCACACCGACCACTTATCTCCGCGCACCCACTCGACAAAATAATCACACTAAAGTTAACCTTTCAAAATTTCGAATCTCCCGACAACAAATTCATCCCCGTCGTTGACTTCAACCTCAATACCCGACAATTAGCCTAAAGGCAGGTTCACCACGACTCCGACTCCACGCCGATACCGATTCATCCACATACCACAACGTTACCTTCAAATTATCTTGCCTACTTCGAAATCACCCGGAACACCCCCCCCCCCCCCTCCCCCCGGTCGACGGTCATATGTCAACTTACCAAATAAGAGCAAGAACTACCATCACACAATCATTTCTGTAAGTCCCATAGTTGAAGCAACAATCAAGAAACTCCATAACAATTGAGTAGAAGTAGGCATGAAGATTATTTTATTGAATGATTTCTATTCATAAGCTTTGAATACAATGTAGGGAGAATTTCTCTAATACAAATGTTTCTCACAACTCACTGTGAAGTATGTGTGATCACAAAATATCTCTAATGACAATGTAAGCCCAAAACACCTATTTATAGTGTCAAATTACATGACATGGGCCCAAGCCCATTTAACTCCCATTAAACTCCCAAAGCCCAAAAGACTAACAAAGCTAATTAGAATACATTTGACTTTCATTGACTTTACATGGACTTTATAAAACTTTCTATATAATTGGGGCTTTCTAGACCCAACAATCTCCCCCTAAAGTTTTATAAAGAAAGCATCTTCAAATGATCTCCCCCTTGATTTCTTTGAAAACTTTAGTGTTTCACATCTTCACGCTTTGCAAATCTATCCAAGCTCCCCCTCAAAATTTGCTCTTCTTCTTCACAAATTACAACTTTAAAATCGAATCCAATTTGCAATAAGCTCGACTGAAACCACCTCAGTTTATAATAAAGAATTCGTCTTTGAAATGCGAGTTGAATGACCATTAAGCTCAAGAGCTTAATCCATTAAGATCATAGGAGGGAGTGTCTCAATACACTTCAATAACTCAGCTTGGATCCACAAAAATAGAAGATAGAACACCATTCTGAAAGTTGGGAGAAATTGCATGAAAAACGTTGCTTTCTGTCCAGCATCAGTCCACTGACTTTGACACAGAATCTGACCAATAAGCACATCTATTCAGAACAAACTTAAAAGATGAAAAATGTTCATATGTTTCTTATGAATCCAGCGCATCTGAAATCGTCAAATTTGGAGCTTCGAAGAGGAAGTTCTGATCAAAATACGACAGGGGCGCAAAGTTGTCGAACAATTCTGAAATTGCACCTTTACTTCGAAATATACTAAGTAAAAGTTCTAAGAAGACCACTCAGAATTCTGAGTAAGTCAATCAGAATTCTGAACGTGAAGAACTTCTGAAAAAATTCTAACTCCAAAGTTCTGATTCCACACGATAAAGTTCTGACTATTGGAGTCAGAATTCTGAGTAAGCTTCGAAGACTTAGTTCTGAACCATAATTTGAGCATTGATTTCTGATTAACTTTTGACATTTGACGATCTAACTTCTGAATTCTGAATATCCTCAATAAACATGATCAGAATTCTTAAATTGAACACTTCTGAATGGACTGAGCAAAACTCTTCTGAATAACATGATCAGAAGTTTTGAATAGTCGTTGAACAAGTTCTGAGTTGTTTTGAATGAATTTCTGATCACAAACAATCTGATTTTAAGCAGCCGAAAGTATGTCTCAACACAACAATCCCTTAATAACTTTGACACTCCATGATCTGAACTGTTGCACATTAAATCTTACACAAACTCTGAATTGAATTCGAATTTAGCATAACTCTGATTAATCAGATCTTAAACTCGCACATCAGCAACATTTTTGAACTGAAACGCTGCATCTTTCTTGAATTGTAGTACACGATTAAGAACAATCTTGAATCACCAAATCTTGAAACTAGATCTTGAAATCTTGAATTGTTGCATAAATGATCGTATCGAATTAAAATTGATTCTCATCTCCATGTGATCAAATCAAATTTCTGTCTTTTTATGACTTTCTGACTTTCTTCTCCCTTTTGAATCAATCAATCATCTTTCATAAATCAGCTTTCATAACATTTCTTTATAAGAACAACAGATCAGTTTCCTTTTCTTCTTCTCCCCCTTAAAATAACATTTCTCTCTTTTGTTGTTTCTGTACAAATCATTTTCTATTTTCTTCTCCCCCTAAAGTTTTGGAAAGCAAAATCATCTTCAAAATCTTTAGCTTTTCTCCCCCTTGATTTACACAACTTTAGCGATGCTTTTTCTTCGAATGAAGTCTAAGCTTTTTCTCCTCCTTAATGAATAACCTTGCTCCCCCTCAAAATAAGAATTCTGGAGCAATTTGTTTTCTCTCCCTGAAAATATGCATATATTTCATTAAAATTGTTCATTTCAAATACAGTGCTTTAATGAAAACATTTATACAAGGAGAATAAGATTCACTGAACTACACTTGATAACTACTAACATTTGATCATTTGAAAACTTTACAAAAGAAATCCAACTTAATGAAATTTAACAGATTTTTCAATCAAATGAAATCAAATGCATGTGTTTGGATTCAAATACAAGTCATCATTGCATATAAAGTAAAAAATGTTCAATTTCAATGCCTTTATTAAATCTATTTGGTGTGCTTAGCATGCGAAATATGATTAGCTTCAAGCATATGCAATTCTAAACACATATACGAATACTTTGCTCTACTCACACTATTTGTCCAAAATCAAGATTTTCACAAATTTACAAGTTTATTGCGACTTTGTATTTTCCCAAAGTTTCAAGAGATGTGTGCTCATTGGCATCTTTTAATTTTGTGCTCATTGACATCTTTTAATTTTGTGCACATTGGCATCTTTTAATTTTGTGCTCATTGACATCTTTTAATTTTGTGCACATTGGCATCTTTTAATCAAAAAGTTTAGTAAGAATAAGATACATCGTTAAACATGACTTTCTATCTGGTTCTATAGCAGGATTTGTGTCAGCGTATCCCAGACCAGTTGGTCTTAGGTGCTAGGTGACAAGAACCCCTTGGAACTTAATTTCCCAAACCAGAAAGGCCACATCGATATATCTTAAACCCATTTGTACCAGTAGAACATGACTTTCTATCTAGTTCTATTGCAGGATTTGGGTCAGCCGATCCCAGACCAGTTGATCTTAGGGACTAGGTGTCGAGCACCCCTTAGGACTTACTCTCCCAAACCAGAAAGGCCACAGGTACAAACTTTCAAACTAAATGATTTTATATATATTTATTTCATCTCAGTCACTTGGTTCTAAAACGTAGTACTTCCCCCATATTTTTGTTTCCATCCATCATTCTGACATTTCGACTTTTTTTTTAGCATTATATTCTATATAAGTCTAAATTTACATAACATTGAGCATTCAACATAATTTCATTCATGTTTTGCTAACCTTTCAATTTATTTCAGAAGTGAAAGTTGAAAAAAATATAACTCAGATAATACAAAAATACTTGTAAAATCACCCTTGACACACATTTTATTCATTAAAAAAATTCATCTCATTGAATTAAATTTGTTAAGATTTAAACTTTCAAAGCAATAGAAATAAAACATAATGCAATGTTACCTTTCACCACTTGTTCCTTGAAACATAAAAATATGACAGTTAAGGATATCACTTGAGAAATATGAGTTCTAAACTGATTTGTTTAAAAGTCATAGAGTCTGAAGTACGGGTCCTGAACTGAATTATTCAAAAGCCATAGTCATTTAAGTACGGGTTTTGAACTGATATGTTCAAAAACCTAAAACGTTGAAGCACGGGTTTTGAACTTTATCTTGAAACAATCAGATCAAATTTTGAGTCAATACTTCCTCTGAAATCAAGATAATCCTGCAAAATCAAGAGATTTTGGTAATCATCTACGATGATTCCTCATTAGATATAAAAAAACCAAATTCTGAGTAGTAGAGTCAGAATTCTGATTAGAAGAGTCAGAATTCTGAGTAACTTGCTCAAAATTCAAAGTATCAGAGTCAGAATTCTGATTAGTTGAGTCAAAATTCTGAGTAGTAGAGTCAGAACTTCTCAGTAACAGAATCAGAATTCTAATAAAACTATCCAGAGAAAATGCCTTAGAAAAATGTTTGGATTTTGTGATTTTTGAACATTCTGAACTTCAAATCACCATAACTTGCTCAAAAATCAGAATTTTTCAACCAAAATTTGCAGGGTTGCTCAAAATGTGATTCTGAACACATTATCTGAAATGTTTTCTACTAAAAAGACTCACATCTATGAGTTCGATAACCCAACAGTAAACAGAACTTTTTCAAAAAAAATCTTCAAAATTAACAAATTGATCTGTATGAATCAGAAATCCATAATCACATTCAGATCGAGTTTTCGACTGAATTATCCAAATGTCAAAATTCTCAATTTAAGCACAGCATCTGTTTTAAGTCATGTGTCAGTATTATCATTCAGCTCTACACATGAATAACCTGCAAAACAGATTAAGTTGTCTTTGGTACCCATATGAACTTGGGTCCAGGTTTGTTAGGTGCAGTGGTATATGCAGATATTCTATAAGAACCATACCAGTGCTGAATAAAATTCTTGTTCACAAAATCATCAGTCCCACAATATGAACAACAAAGTTTCTTTTGTGCAATTCTGACTAATTGATTTACAGAATAAATCACATCAGGTTTAACAAAAGATTTTCTTTGAAATGTATTGTTCTTCTTGACATTTGAATTAGGAACCTTTGATTTTAGCACTTCTTTCTTGGAAGTAGTTCCTTTAACTCTCCCGTCCATTTTTATCTTTTTAAAAGAACAATTATAAGATTTATCAATAGGAGAATCATAAAACAGATTAGAAGAACGAATCTGATCTTTTGAACTATGATTTGATTTGTCAACAACTTTTGTTTCAAATTCTTTAAACTTTTTAACATACAAATCAAACCTTGACTGCAAATCAGATTTGGACTTCCTCTCTATCATGATTTTAGTTGATAAATCAGATAATTTCTTAATTAGTCTCCTTATCTCCAAATGAAAAACTTTCTTTTCCTTCTCAAACTCATCTTTTAAGCATTTTTCTTTAAAGCCATTTACCTTCTTATTTTCAGTCTCTTTCCTTCCATCTTCTAACTCTTTCTCCAACTCATTGATCTTTACAGAAAACTCATTTAACATTCCTGTTTTCTTTTTCTCAAAACCATTCTTTTCTTTTTGAAAAACATTTTTCTTGCATTCAAACTCTTTTCTTTCTTTTGCAATAATTTTCTCCAAATCAGAAATTTTCAGAGATAATTCAACAGACTTTGTTTCAAAACCTTTCCTCTCAGTTTGAAAGTTTCTTCTCTCTTTCTCAAATTTCTCTCTTTCAAGTATAAGAACTTGTTCAAAATCATAGATCTGTTTCAAGAGTTGACAATTTTTCATTTCACATGATTTGATTCTATTTTCAGAATCTGTCAACATCTTTCTTTCAAAATTGATTTTCTCTTTCAAATCAACATTCTCTTTTTCTAACAACATTATGTTTTCTTGAACCTTTTTAAAATCCTTTAGAAAATCAGATTTCTGTTTTTGCAAAATCTTTATAACTTTTGCATTTTCATCTTGTTTTGCTTGAAGATCTGCAATCTTGCTTTCAAAATGAACAATCTTAGTTTTTGGTTCAGAAAGTGTTTCCTTTGCTTTTACAGGACTTGATTTTTGTAAATTGTCTGAACTTGTCATAGAACTTGCAGGTCTCATAAAAACTTGAACAATCTCAGGCATGATGAAATGACAAATTCAAATATCAACTATGAATTATGATAAAAAATGAGAATCAACACAGATCTAGAACATGCAAGAATTAATCAAATCTGTCACATGCATTTCATCAAACAGTTAGAGTACATGAATTAATGAAATTCTTCTTTTCAACAAACAATTTGAATACTAATCAACATGCAGCAGATAGAATACTTTGATCAAGAAACCAATCAAGAATTTCGAAAACATACCTGTGATCTCTGTTTAATTTCGAGAATTAATCAACATAGAGAGAAAATCTTTGGATGACTTGATTGTAAGATATCGATTCAACAGAAAGACAAATTCAAATTTCTTGAATCAAAACAGAATGAATTCAAGAATTACGAGTAGCAGCGAAATCAATTAACGAATTGATCAAGAAATCTTCAAGAATGCGATCAAGAAACCCTCAAGAACACGATCTTGAACAGAATTTGTTTGTTGATTAGCTCTGATACCAATTGTAAGTCCCATAGTTGAAGCAACAATCAAGAAACTCCATAACAATTGAGTAGAAGTAGGCATGAAGATTATTTTATTGAATGATTTCTATTCATAAGCTTTGAATACAATGTAGGGAGAATTTCTCTAATACAAATGTTTTTCACAACTCACTGTGAAGTATGTGTGATCACAAAATATCTCTAATGACAATGTAAGCCCAAAACACCTATTTATAGTGTCAAATTACATGACATGGGCCCAAGCCCATTTAACTCCCATTAAACTCCCAAAGCCCAAAAGACTAACAAAGCTAATTACAAATACATTTGACTTTCATTGACTTTACATGGACTTTATAAAACTTTCTATATAATTGGGGCTTTCTAGACCCAACAATCTCCCCCTAAAGTTTTATAAAGAAAGCATCTTCAAATGATCTCCCCCTTGATTTCTTTGAAAACTTTAGTGTTTCACATCTTCACGCCTTGCAAATCTATCCAAGCTCCCCCTCAAAATTTGCTCTTCTTCTTCACAAATTACAACTTTAAAATCGAATCCAATGTGCAATAAGCTCGACTGAAACCACCTCAGTTTATAATAAAGAATTCGTCTTTGAAATGCGAGTTGAATGACCATTAAGCTCAATAGCTTAATCCATTAAGATCATAGGAGGGAGTGTCTCAATACACTTCAATAACTCAGCTTGGATCCACAAAAATAGAAGATAGAACACCATTCTGAAAGTTGGGAGAAATTGCATGAAAAACGTTGCTTTCTGTCCAGCATCAGTCCACTGACTTTGACACAGAATCTGACCAATAAGCACATCTATTCAGAACAAACTTAAAAGATGAAAAATGTTCATCTGTTTCTTATGAATCCAGCGCATCTGAAATCGTCAAATTTGGAGCTTCGAAGAGGAAGTTCTGATCAAAATACGACAGGGGCGCAAAGCTGTCGAACAATTCTGAAATTGCACCTTTACTTCGAAATATACTAAGTAAAAGTTCTGAGAAGACCACTCAGAATTCTGAGTAAGTCAATCAGAATTCTGAACGTGAAGAACTTCTGAAAAAATTCTAACTCCAAAGTTCTGATTCCACACGATAAAGTTCTGACTATTGGAGTCAGAATTCTGAGTAAGCTTCGAAGACTTAGTTCTGAACCATAATTTGAGCATTGATTTCTGATTAACTTTTGACATTTCACGATCTAACTTCTGAATTCTGAATATCCTCAATAAACATGATCAGAATTCTTAAATTGAACACTTCTGAATGGACTGAGCAAAACTCTTCTGAATAACATGATCAGAAGTTTTGAATAGTCGTTGAACAAGTTCTGAGTTGTTTTGAACGAATTTCTGATCACAAACAATCTGATTTTAAGCATCCGAAAGTATGTCTCAACACAACAATCCCTTAATAACTTTGACACTCCATGATCTGAACTGTTGCACATTAAATCTTACACAAACTCTGAATTGAATTCGAATTTAGCATAACTCTGATTAATCAGATCTTAAACTCGCACATCAGCAACATTTTTGAACTGAAACGCTGCATCTTTCTTGAATTATAGTACACGATTAAGAACAATCTTGAATCACCAAATCTTGAAACTAGATCTTGAAATCTTGAATTGTTGCATAAATGATCGTATCGAATTAAAATTGATTCTCATCTCCATGTGATCAAATCAAATTTCTGTCTTTTTATGACTTTCTGACTTTCTTCTCCCTTTTGAATCAATCAATCATCTTTCATAAATCAGCTTTCATAACATTTCTTTATAAGAACAACAGATCAGTTTCCTTTTCTTCTTCTCCCCCTTAAAATAACATTTCTCTCTTTTGTTGTTTCTGTACAAATCATTTTCTATTTTCTTCTCCCCCTAAAGTTTTGGAAAGCAAAATCATCTTCAAAATCTTTAGCTTTTCTCCCCCTTGATTTACAAAACTTTAGCGATGCTTTTTCTTCGAATGAAGTCTAAGATTTTTCTCCTCCTTAATGAATAACCTTGCTCCCCCTCAAAATAAGAATTCTGGAGCAATTTGTTTTCTCTCCCTGAAAATATGCATATATTTCATTAAAATTATTCATTTCAAATACAGTGCTTTAATGAAAACATTTATACAAGGAGAATAAGATTCACTGAACTACACTTGATAACTACTAACATTTGATCATTTGAAAACTTTACAAAAGAAATCCAACTTAATGAAATTTAACAGATTTTTCAATCAAATGAAATCAAATGCATGTGTTTGGATTCAAATACAAGTCATCATTGCATATAAAGTAAAAAATGTTCAGTTTCAATGCCTTTATTAAATCTATTTGGTGTGCTTAGCATGCGAAATATGATTAGCTTCAAGCATATGCAATTCTAAACACATATACGAATACTTTGCTCTACTCACACTATTTGTCCAAAATCAGGATTTTCACAAATTTACAAGTTTATTGCGACTTTGTATTTTCCCAAAGTTTCAAGAGATGTGTGCTCATTGGCATCTTTTAATTTTGTGCTCATTGACATCTTTTAATTTTGTGCACATTGGCATCTTTTAATTTTGTGCTCATTGACATCTTTTAATTTTGTGCACATTGACATCTTTTAATCAAAAAGTTTAGTAAGAATAAGATACATCGTTAAACATGACTTTCTATCTGGTTCTATAGCAGGATTTGTGTCAGCATATCCCAGACCAGTTGGTCTTAGGTGCTAGGTGACAAGAACCCCTTGGAACATAATTTCCCAAACCAGAAAGGCCACATCGATATATCTTAAACCCATTTGTACCAGTAGAACATGGCTTTCTATCTAGTTTTATTGCAGGATTTGGGTCAGCCGATCCCAGACCAGTTGATCTTAGGGACTAGGTGTCGAGCACCCCTTAGGACTTACTCTCCCAAACCAGAAAGGCCACAGGTACAAACTTTCAAACTAAATGATTTTATATATATTTATTTCATCTCAATCACTTGGTTCTAAAACGTAGTACTTCCCCCATATTTTTGTTTCCATCCATCATTCTGACATTTCCACTTTTTTTTAGCATTATATTCTATATAAGTCTAAATTTACATAACATTGAGCATTCAACATAATTTCATTCATGTTTTGCTAACCTTTCAATTTATTTCAGAAGTGAAAGTTGAAAAAAATATAACTCAGATAATACAAAAATACGTGTAAAATCACCTTTGACATACATTTTATTCATTAAAAAAATTCATCTCATTGAATTAAATTTGTTAAGATTTAAACTTTCAAAGCAATAGAAATAAAACATAATGCAATGTTACCTTTCACCACTTGTTCCTTGAAACATAAAAATATGACAGTTAAGGATATCACTTGAGAAATATGAGTTCTAAACTGATTTGTTTAAAAGTCATAGAGTCTGAAGTACGGGTCCTGAACTGAATTATTCAAAATCCATAGTCTTTTAAGTACGGGTTTTGAACTGATATGCTCAAAAACCTAAAACGTTGAAGCACGGGTTTTGAACTTTATCTTGAAACAATCAGATCAAATTTTGAGTCAATACTTCCTCTGAAATCAAGATAATCCTGCAAAATCAAGAGATTTTGGTAATCATCTACGATGATTCCTCATTAGATATAAAAAAAACCAAATTCTGAGTAGTAGAGTCAGAATTCTGATTAGAAGAGTCAGAATTCTGAGTAACTTGCTCAAAATTCTAAGTATCAGAGTCAGAATTCTGATTAGTTGAGTCAGAATTCTGAGTAGTAGAGTCAGAACTTCTCAGTAACAGAATCAGAATTCTAATAAAACTATCCAGAGAAAATGCCTTAGAAAAATGTTTGGATTTTGTGATTTTTGAACATTCTGAACTTCAAATCACCATAACTTGCTCAAAAATCAGAATTTTTCAACCAAAATTTGCAGGGTTGCTCAAAATGTGATTCTGAACACATTATCTGAAATGTTTTCTACTAAAAAGACTCACATCTATGAGTTCGATAACCCCACAGTAAACAGAACTTTTTCAAAAAAAATCTTCAAAATCAACAAATTGATCTGTATGAATCAGAAATCCATAATCACATTTAGATCGAGTTTTCGACTGAATTATCCAAATGTCAAAATTCTCAATCTAAGCACAGCATCTGTTTTAAGTCATGTGTCAGTATTATCATTCAGCTCTACACATGAATAACCTGCAAAACAGATTAAGTTGTCTTTGGTACCCATATGAACTTGGGTCCAGGTTTGTTAGGTGCAGTGGTATATGCAGATATTCTATAAGAACCATACCAGTGCTGAATAAAATTCTTGTTCACAAAATCATCAGTCCCACAATATGAACAACAAAGTTTCTTTTGTGCAATTCTGACTAATTGATTTACAGAATAAATCACATCAGGTTTAACAAAAGATTTTCTTTGAAATGTATTGTTCTTCTTGACATTTGAATTAGGAACCTTTGATTTTAGCACTTCTTTCTTGGAAGTAGTTCCTTTAACTCTCCTTTCCATTTTTATCTTTTTAAAAGAACAATTATAAGATTTATCAATAGGCGAATCATAAAACAGATTAGAAGAACGAATCTGATCTTTTGAACTATGATTTGATTTGTCAACAACTTTTGTTTCAAATTCTTTAAACTTTTTAACATACAAATCAAACCTTGACTGCAAATCAGATTTGGACTTCCTCTCTATCATGATTTTAGTTGATAAATTAGATAATTTCTTAATTAGTCTCCTTATCTCCAAATGAAAAACTTTCTTTTCCTTCTCAAACTCATGTTTTAAGCATTTTTCTTTAAAGCCATTTACCTTCTTATTTTCAGTCTCTTTCCTTCCATCTTCTAACTCTTTCTCCAACTCATTGATCTTTACAGAAAACTCATTTAACATTCATGTTTTCTTTTTCTCAAAACCATTCTTTTCTTTTTGAAAAACATTTTTCTTGCATTCAAACTCTTTTCTTTCTTTTGCAATAATTTTCTCCAAATCAGAAATTTTCAGAGATAATTCAACAGACTTTGTTTCAAAACCTTTCCTCTTAGTTTGAAAGTTTCTTCTCTCTTTCTCAAATTTCTCTCTTTCAAGTATAAGAACTTGTTCAAAATCATAGATCTGTTTCAAGAGTTGACAATTTTTCATTTCACATGATTTGATTCTATTTTCAGAATCTGTCAACATCTTTCTTTCAAAATTGATTTTCTCTTTCAAATCAACATTCTCTTTTTCTAACAACTTTATGTTTTCTTGAACCTTTTTAAAATCCTTTAGAAAATCAGATTTCTCTTTTTGCAAAATCTTTATAACTTTTGCATTTTCATCTTGTTTTGCTTGAAGATCTGCAATCTTGCTTTCAAAATGAACAATCTTAGTTTTTGGTTCAGAAAGTGTTTCCTTTGCTTTTACAGGACTTGATTTTTGTAAATTGTCTGAACTTGTCATAGAACTTGCAGGTCTCATAAAAACTTGAACAATCTCAGGCATGATGAAATGACAAATTCAAATATCAACTATGAATTATGATCAAAAATGAGAATCAACACAGATCTAGAACATGCAAGAATTAATCAAATCTGTCACATGCATTTCATCAAACAGTTAGAGTACATGAATTAATGAAATTCTTCTTTTCAACAAACAATTTGAATACTAATCAACATGCAGCAGATAGAATACTTTGATCAAGAAACCAATCAAGAATTTCGAAAACATACCTGTGATCTCTGTTTAATTTCGAGAATTAATCAACATAGAGAGAAA
Organism: Saussurea involucrata; assembly: GCA_033807775.1. Lineage (NCBI taxonomy): Eukaryota > Viridiplantae > Streptophyta > Magnoliopsida > Asterales > Asteraceae > Saussurea > Saussurea involucrata. Next base: position 32,787,561 of record CM066326.1, on the reverse strand, counting down.
ATCTTTGGATGACTTGATTGTAAGATATCGATTCAACAGAAAGACAAATTCAAATTTCTTGAATCAAAACAGAATGAATTCAAGAATTACGAGTAGCAGCGAAATCAATTAACGAATTGATCAAGAAATCTTCAAGAATGCGATCAAGAAACCCTCAAGAACACGATCTTGAACAGAATTTGTTTGTTGATTAGCTCTGATACCAATTGTAAGTCCCATAGTTGAAGCAACAATCAAGAAACTCCATAACAATTGAGTAGAAGTAGGCATGAAGATTATTTTATTGAATGATTTCTATTCATAAGCTTTGAATACAATGTAGGGAGAATTTCTCTAATACAAATGTTTTTCACAACTCACTGTGAAGTATGTGTGATCACAAAATATCTCTAATGACAATGTAAGCCCAAAACACCTATTTATAGTGTCAAATTACATGACATGGGCCCAAGCCCATTTAACTCCCATTAAACTCCCAAAGCCCAAAAGACTAACAAAGCTAATTAGAATACATTTGACTTTCATTGACTTTACATGGACTTTATAAAACTTTCTATATAATTGGGGCTTTCTAGACCCAACAATCTCCCCCTAAAGTTTTATAAAGAAAGCATCTTCAAATGATCTCCCCCTTGATTTCTTTGAAAACTTTAGTGTTTCACATCTTCACGCCTTGCAAATCTATCCAAGCTCCCCCTCAAAATTTGCTCTTCTTCTTCACAAATTACAACTTTAAAATCGAATCCAATGTGCAATAAGCTCGACTGAAACCACCTCAGTTTATAATAAAGAATTCGTCTTTGAAATGCGAGTTGAATGACCATTAAGCTCAAGAGCTTAATCCATTAAGATCATAGGAGGGAGTGTCTCAATACACTTCAATAACTCAGCTTGGATCCACAAAAATAGAAGATAGAACACCATTCTGAAAGTTGGGAGAAATTGCATGAAAAACGTTGCTTTCTGTCCAGCATCAGTCCACTGACTTTGACACAGAATCTGACCAATAAGCACATCTATTCAGAACAAACTTAAAAGATGAAAAATGTTCATCTGTTTCTTATGAATCCAGCGCATCTGAAATCGTCAAAATTGGAGCTTCGAAGAGGATGTTCTGAACAAAATACGACAGGGGCGCAAAGCTGTCGAACAATTCTGAAATTGCACCTTTACTTCGAAATATACTAAGTAAAAGTTCTGAGAAGACCACTCAGAATTCTGAGTAAGTCAATCAGAATTCTGAACGTGAAGAACTTCTGAAAAAATTCTAACTCCAAAGTTCTGATTCCACACGATAAAGTTCTGACTATTGGAGTCAGAATTCTGAGTAAGCTTCGAAGACTTAGTTCTGAACCATAATTTGAGCATTGATTTCAGATTAACTTTTGACATTTCACGATCTAACTTCTGAATTCTGAATATCCTCAATAAACATGATCAGAATTCTTAAATTGAACACTTCTGAATGGACTGAGCAAAACTCTTCTGAATAACATGATCAGAAGTTTTGAATAGTCGTTGAACAAGTTCTGAGTTGTTTTGAACGAAGTTCTGATCACAAACAATCTGATTTTAAGCAGCCGAAAGTATGTCTCAACACAACAATCCCTTAATAACTTTGACACTCCATGATCTGAAATGTTGCACATTAAATCTTACACAAACTCTGAATTGAATTCGAATTTAGCATAACTCTGATTAATCAGATCTTAAACTCGCACATCAGCAACATTTTTGAACTGAAACGCTGCATCTTTCTTGAATTGTAGTACACGATTAAGAACAATATTGAATCACCAAATCTTGAAACTAGATCTTGAAATCTTGAATTGTTGCATAAATGATCGTATCGAATTAAAATTGATTCTCATCTCCATGTGATCAAATCAAATTTCTGTCTTTTTATGACTTTCTGACTTTCTTCTCCCTTTTGAATCAATCAATCATCTTTCATAAATCAGCTTTCATAACATTTCCTTATAAGAACAACAGATCAGTTTCCTTTTCTTCTTCTCCCCCTTAAAATAATATTTCTCTCTTTTGTTGTTTCTGTACAAATCATTTTCTATTTTCTTCTCCCCCTAAAGTTTTGGAAAGCAAAATCATCTTCAAAATCTTTAGCTTTTCTCCCCCTTGATTTACAAAACTTTAGCGATGCTTTTTCTTCGAATGAAGTCTAAGCTTTTTCTCCTCCTTAATGAATAACCTTGCTCCCCCTCAAAATAAGAATTCTGGAGCAATTTGTTTTCTCTCCCTGAAAATATGCATATATTTCATTAAAATTATTCATTTCAAATACAGTGCTTTAATGAAAACATTTATACAAGGAGAATAAGATTCACTGAACTACACTTGATAACTACTAACATTTGATCATTTGAAAACTTTAAAAAAGAAATCCAACTTAATGAAATTTAACAGATTTTTCAATCAAATGAAATCAAATGCATGTGTTTGGATTCAAATACAAGTCATCATTGCATATAAAGTAAAAAATGTTCAGTTTCAATGCCTTTATTAAATCTATTTGGTGTGCTTAGCATGCGAAATATGATTAGCTTCAAGCATATGCAATTCTAAACACATATACGAATACTTTGCTCTACTCACACTATTTGTCCAAAATCAGGATTTTCACAAATTTACAAGTTTATTGCGACTTTGTATTTTCCCAAAGTTTCAAGAGATGTGTGCTCATTGGCATCTTTTAATTTTGTGCTCATTGACATCTTTTAATTTTGTGCACATTGGCATCTTTTAATTTTGTGCTCATTGACATCTTTTAATTTTGTGCACATTGGCATCTTTTAATCAAAAAGTTTAGTAAGAATAAGATACATCGTTAAACATGACTTTCTATCTGGTTCTATAGCAGGATTTGTGTCAGCATATCCCAGACCAGTTGGTCTTAGGTGCTAGGTGACAAGAACCCCTTGGAACTTAATTTCCCAAACCAGAAAGGCCACATCGATATATCTTAAACCCATTTGTACCAGTAGAACATGGCTTTCTATCTAGTTCTATTGCAGGATTTGGGTCAGCCGATCCCAGACCTGTTGATCTTAGGGACTAGGTGTCGAGCACCCCTTAGGACTTACTCTCCCAAACCAGAAAGGCCACAGGTACAAACTTTCAAACTAAATGATTTTATATATATTTATTTCATCTCAATCACTTGGTTCTAAAACGTAGTACTTCCCCCATATTTTTGTTTCCATCCATCATTCTGACATTTCGACTTTTTTTTGAGCATTATATTCTATATAAGTCTAAATTTACATAACATTGAGCATTCAACATAATTTCATTCATGTTTTGCTAACCTTTCAATTTATTTCAGAAGTGAAAGTTGAAAAAAATATAACTCAGATGATACAAAAATACTTGTAAAATCACCCTTGACACACATTTTATTCATTAAAAAAATTCATCTCATTGAATTAAATTTGTTAAGATTTAAACTTTCAAAGCAATATAAATAAAACATAATGCAATGTTACCTTTCACCACTTGTTCCTTGAAACATAAAAATATGACAGTTAAGGATATCACTTGAGAAATATGAGTTCTAAACTGATTTGTTTAAAAGTCATAGAGTCTGAAGTACGGGTCCTGAACTGAATTATTCAAAAGCCATAGTCATTTAAGTACAGGTTTTGAGCTGATATGTTGAAAAAACCTAAAACGTTGAAGCACGGGTTTTGAACTTTATCTTGAAACAATCAGATCAAATTTTGAGTCAATACTTCCTCTGAAATCAAGATAATCCTGCAAAATCAAGAGATTTTGGTAATCATCTACGATGATTCCTCATTAGATATAAAAAAACCAAATTTTGAGTAGTAGAGTCAGAATTCTGATTAGAAGAGTCAGAATTCTGAGTAACTTGCTCAAAATTCTAAGTATCAGAGTCAGAATTCTGATTAGTTGAGTCAGAATTCTGAGTAGTAGAGTCAGAACTTCTCAGTAACAGAATCAGAATTCTAATAAAACTATCCAGAGAAAATGCCTTAGAAAAATGTTTGGATTTTGTGATTTTTGAACATTCTGAACTTCAAATCACCATAACTTGCTCAAAAATCAGAATTTTTCAACCAAAATTTGCAGGGTTGCTCAAAATGTGATTCTGAACACATTCTCTGAAATGTTTTCTACTAAAAAGACTCACATCTATGAGTTCGATAACCCCACAGTAAACAGAACTTTTTCAAAAAAAATCTTCAAAATCAACAAATTGATCTGTATGAATCAGAAATCCATAATCACATTCAGATCGAGTTTTCGACTTAATTATCCAAATGTCAAAATTCTCAATTTAAGCACAGCATCTGTTTTAAGTCATGTGTCAGTATTATCATTCAGCTCTACACATGAATAACCTGCAAAACAGATTAAGTTGTCTTTGGTACCCATATGAACTTGGGTCCAGGTTTGTTAGGTGCAGTGGTATATGCAGATATTCTATAAGAACCATACCAGTGCTGAATAAAATTCTTGTTCACAAAATCATCAGTCCCACAATATGAACAACAAAGTTTCTTTTGTGCAATTCTGACTAATTGATTTACAGAATAAATCACATCAGGTTTAACAAAAGATTTTCTTTGAAATGTATTGTTCTTCTTGACATTTGAATTAGGAACCTTTGATTTTAGCACTTCTTTCTTGGAAGTAGTTCCTTTAACTCTCCCTTCCATTTTTATCTTTTTAAAAGAACAATTATAAGATTTATCAATAGGAGAATCATAAAACAGATTAGAAGAACGAATCTGATCTTTTGAACTATGATTTGATTTGTCAACAACTTTTGTTTCAAATTCTTTAAACTTTTTAACATACAAATCAAACCTTGACTGCAAATCAGATTTGGACTTCCTCTCTATCATGATTTTAGTTGATAAACAGATAATTTCTTAATTAGTCTCCTTATCTCCAAATGAAAAACTTTCTTTTCCTTCTCAAACTCATCTTTTAAGCATTTTTCTTTAAAGCCATTTACCTTCTTATTTTCAGTCTCTTTCCTTCCATCTTCTAACTCTTTCTCCAACTCATTGATCTTTACAGAAAACTCATTTAACATTCATGTTTTCTTTTTCTCAAAACCATTCTTTTCTTTTTGAAAATCATTTTTCTTGCATTCAAACTCTTTTCTTTCTTTTGCAATAATTTTCTCCAAATCAGAAATTTTCAGAGATAATTCAACAGACTTTGTTTCAAAACCTTTCCTCTCAGTTTGAAAGTTTCTTCTCTCTTTCTCAAATTTCTCTCTTTCAAGTATAAGAACTTGTTCAAAATCATAGATCTGTTTCAAGAGTTGACAATTTTTCATTTCACATGATTTGATTCTATTTTCAGAATCTGTCAACATCTTTCTTTCAAAATTGATTTTCTCTTTCAAATCAACATTCTATTTTTCTAACAACTTTATGTTTTCTTGAACCTTTTTAAAATCCTTTAGAAAATCAGATTTCTCTTTTTGCAAAATCTTTATAACTTTTGCATTTTCATCTTGTTTTGCTTGAAGATCTGCAATCTTGCTTTCAAAATGAACAATCTTAGTTTTTGGTTCAGAAAGTGTTTCCTTTGCTTTTACAGGACTTGATTTTTGTAAATTGTCTGAACTTGTCATAGAACTTGCAGGTCTCATAAAAACTTGAACAATCTCAGGCATGATGAAATGACAAATTCAAATATCAACTATGAATTATGATAAAAAATGAGAATCAACACAGATCTAGAACATGCAAAAATTAATCAAATCTGTCACATGCATTTCATCAAACAGTTAGAGTACATGAATTAATGAAATTCTTCTTTTCAACAAACAATTTGAATACTAATCAACATGCAGCAGATAGAATACTTTGATCAAGAAACCAATCAAGAATTTCGAAAACATACCTGTGATCTCTGTTTAATTTCGAGAATTAATCAACATAGAGAGAAAATCTTTGGATGACTTGATTGTAAGATATCGATTCAACAGAAAGACAAATTCAAATTTCTTGAATCAAAACAGAATGAATTCAAGAATTACGAGTAGCAGCGAAATCAATTAACGAATTGATCAAGAAATCTTCAAGAATGCGATCAAGAAACCATCAAGAACACGATCTTGAACAGAATTTGTTTGTTGATTAGCTCTGATACCAATTGTAAGTCCCATAGTTGAAGCAACAATCAAGAAACTCCATAACAATTGAATAGAAGTAGGCATGAAGATTATTTTATTGAATGATTTCTATTCATAAGCTTTGAATACAATGTAGGGAGAATTTCTCTAATACAAATGTTTCTCACAACTCACTGTGAAGTATGTGTGATCACAAAATATCTCTAATGACAATGTAATCCCAAAACACCTATTTATAGTGTCAAATTACATGACATGGGCCCAAGCCCATTTAACTCCCATTAAACTCCCAAAGCCCAAAAGACTAACAAAGCTAATTACAATACATTTGACTTTCATTGACTTTACATGGACTTTATAAAACTTTCTTTATAATTGGGGCTTTCTAGACCCAACAATCTCCCCCTAAAGTTTTATAAAGAAAGCATCTTCAAATGATCTCCCCCTTGATTTCTTTGAAAACTTTAGTGTTTCACATCTTCACGCCTTGCAAATCTATCCAAGCTCCCCCTCAAAATTTGCTCTTCTTCTTCACAAATTACTACTTTAAAATCGAATCCAATGTGCAATAAGCTCGACTGAAACCACCTCAGTTTATAATAAAGAATTCGTCTTTGAAATGCGAGTTGAATGACCATTAAGCTCAAGAGCTTAATCCATTAAGATCATAGGAGGGAGTGTCTCAATACACTTCAATAACTCAGCTTGGATCCACAAAAATAGAAGATAGAACACCATTCTGAAAGTTGGGAGAAATTGCATGAAAAACGTTGCTTTCTGTCCAGCATCAGTCCACTGACTTTGACACAGAATCTGACCAATAAGCACATCTATTCAGAACAAACTTAAAAGATGAAAAATGTTCATCTGTTTCTTATGAATCCAGCGCATCTGAAATCGTCAAATTTGGAGCTTCGAAGAGGAAGTTCTGATGAAAATACGACAGGGGCGCAAAGCTGTCGAACAATTCTGAAATTGCACCTTTACTTCGAAATATACTAAGTAAAAGTTCTGAGAAGACCACTCAGAATTCTGAGTAAGTCAATCAGAATTCTGAACTTGAAGAACTTCTGAAAAAATTCTAACTCCAAAGTTCTGATTCCACACGATAAAGTTCTGACTATTGGAGTCAGAATTCTGAGTAAGCTTCGAAGACTTAGTTCTGAACCATAATTTGAGCATTGATTTCTGATTAACTTTTGACATTTCACGATCTAACTTCTGAATTCTGAATATCCTCAATAAACATGATCAGAATTCTTAAATTGAACACTTCTGAATGGACTGAGCAAAACTCTTCAGAATAACATGATCAGAAGTTTTGAATAGTCGTTGAACAAGTTCTGAGTTGTTTTGAACGAATTTCTGATCACAAACAATCTGATTTTAAGCAGCCGAAAGTATGTCTCAACACAACAATCCCTTAATAACTTTGACACTCCATGATCTGAACTGTTGCACATTAAATCTTACACAAACTCTGAATTGAATTCGAATTTAGCATAACTCTGATTAATCAGATCTTAAACTCGCACATCAGCAACATTTTTGAACTGAAACGCTGCATCTTTCTTGAATTGTAGTACACGATTAAGAACAATCTTGAATCACCAAATCTTGAAACTAGATCTTGAAATCTTGAATTGTTGCATAAATGATCGTATCGAATTAAAATTGATTCTCATCTCCATGTGATCAAATCAAATTTCTGTCTTTTTATGACTTTCTGACTTTCTTCTCCCTTTTGAATCAATCAATCATCTTTCATAAATCAGCTTTCATAACATTTCTTTATAAGAACAACAGATCAGTTTCCTTTTCTTCTTCTCCCCCTTAAAATAACATTTCTCTCTTTTGTTGTTTCTGTACAAATCATTTTCTATTTTCTTCTCCCCCTAAAGTTTTGGAAAGCAAAATCATCTTCAAAATCTTTAGCTTTTCTCCCCCTTGATTTACAAAACTTTAGCGATGCTTTTTCTTCGAATGAAGTCTAAGATTTTTCTCCTCCTTAATGAATAACCTTGCTCCCCCTCAAAATAAGAATTCTGGAGCAATTTGTTTTCTCTCCCTGAAAATATGCATATATTTCATTAAAATTATTCATTTCAAATACAGTGCTTTAATGAAAACATTTATACAAGGAGAATAAGATTCACTGAACTACACTTGATAACTACTAACATTTGATCATTTGAAAACTTTACAAAAGAAATCCAACTTAATGAAATTTAACAGATTTTTCAATCAAATGAAATCAAATGCATGTGTTTGGATTCAAATACAAGTCATCATTGCATATAAAGTAAAAAATGTTCAGTTTCAATGCCTTTATTAAATCTATTTGGTGTGCTTAGCATGCGAAATATGATTAGCTTCAAGCATATGCAATTCTAAACACATATACGAATACTTTGCTCTACTCACACTATTTGTCCAAAATCAGGATTTTCACAAATTTACAAGTTTATTGCGACTTTGTATTTTCCCAAAGTTTCAAGAGATGTGTGCTCATTGGCATCTTTTAATTTTGTGCTCATTGACATCTTTTAATTTTGTGCACATTGGCATCTTTTAATTTTGTGCTCATTGACATCTTTTAATATTGTGCACATTGGCATCTTTTAATCAAAAAGTTTAGTAAGAATAAGATACATCGTTAAACATGACTTTCTATCTGGTTCTATAGCAGGATTTGTGTCAGCATATCCCAGACCAGTTGGTCTTAGGTGCTAGGTGACAAGAACCCCTTGGAACATAATTTCCCAAACCAGAAAGGCCACATCGATATATCTTAAACCCATTTGTACCAGTAGAACATGGCTTTCTATCTAGTTCTATTGCAGGATTTGGGTCAGCCGATCCCAGACCAGTTGATCTTAGGGACTAGGTGTCGAGCACCCCTTAGGACTTACTCTCCCAAACCAGAAAGGCCACAGGTACAAACTTTCAAACTAAATGATTTTATATATATTTATTTCATCTCAATCACTTGGTTCTAAAACGTAGTACTTCCCCCATATTTTTGTTTCCATCCATCATTCTGACATTTCCACTTTTTTTTAGCATTATATTCTATATAAGTCTAAATTTACATAACATTGAGCATTCAACATAATTTCATTCATGTTTTGCTAACCTTTCAATTTATTTCAGAAGTGAAAGTTGAAAAAAATATAACTCAGATAATACAAAAATACGTGTAAAATCACCTTTGACACACATTTTATTCATTAAAAAAATTCATCTCATTGAATTAAATTTGTTAAGATTTAAACTTTCAAAGCAATAGAAATAAAACATAATGCAATGTTACCTTTCACCACTTGTTCCTTGAAACATAAAAATATGACAGTTAAGGATATCACTTGAGAAATATGAGTTCTAAACTGATTTGTTTAAAAGTCATAGAGTCTGAAGTACGGGTCCTGAACTGAATTATTCAAAAGCCATAGTCTTTTAAGTACGGGTTTTGAACTGATATGCTCAAAAACCTAAAACGTTGAAGCACGGGTTTTGAACTTTATCTTGAAACAATCAGATCAAATTTTGAGTCAATACTTCCTCTGAAATCAAGATAATCCTGCAAAATCAAGAGATTTTGGTAATCATCTACGATGATTCCTCATTAGATATAAAAAAAACCAAATTCTGAGTAGTAGAGTCAGAATTCTGATTAGAAGAGTCAGAATTCTGAGTAACTTGCTCAAAATTCTACGTATCAGAGTCAGAATTCTGATTAGTTGAGTCAGAATTCTGAGTAGTAGAGTCAGAACTTCTCAGTAACAGAATCAGAATTCTAATAAAACTATCCAGAGAAAATGCCTTAGAAAAATGTTTGGATTTTGTGATTTTTGAACATTCTGAACTTCAAATCACCATAACTTGCTCAAAAATCAGAATTTTTCAACCAAAATTTGCAGGGTTGCTCAAAATGTGATTCTGAACACATTATCTGAAATGTTTTCTACTAAAAAGACTCACATCTATGAGTTCGATAACCCCACAGTAAACAGAACTTTTTCAAAAAAAATCTTCAAAATCAACAAATTGATCTGTATGAATCAGAAATCCATAATCACATTCAGATCGAGTTTTCGACGGAATTATCCAAATGTCAAAATTCTCAATTTAAGCACAGCATCTGTTTTAAGTCATGTGTCAGTATTATCATTCAGCTCTACACATGAATAACCTGCAAAACAGATTAAGTTGTCTTTGGTACCCATATGAACTTGGGTCCAGGTTTGTTAGGTGCAGTGGTATATGCAGATATTCTATAAGAACCATACCAGTGCTGAATAAAATTCTTGTTCACAAAATCATCAGTCCCACAATATGAACAACAAAGTTTCTTTTGTGCAATTCTGACTAATTGATTTACAGAATAAATCACATCAGGTTTAACAAAAGATTTTCTTTGAAATGTATTGTTCTTCTTGACATTTGAATTAGGAACCTTTGATTTTAGCACTTCTTTCTTGGAAGTAGTTCCTTTAACTCTCCCTTCCATTTTTACCTTTTTAAAAGAACAATTATAAGATTTATCAATAGGAGAATCATAAAACAGATTAGAAGAACGAATCTGATCTTTTGAACTATGATTTGATTTGTCAACAACTTTTGTTTCAAATTCTTTAAACTTTTTAACATACAAATCAAACCTTGACTGCAAATCAGATTTGGACTTCCTCTCTATCATGATTTTAGTTGATAAATCAGATAATTTCTTAATTAGTCTCCTTATCTCCAAATGAAAAACTTTCTTTTCCTTCTCAAACTCATCTTTTAAGCATTTTTCTTTAAAGCCATTTACCTTCTTATTTTCAGTCTCTTTCCTTCCATCTTCTAACTCTTTCTCCAACTCATTGATCTTTACAGAAAACTCATTTAACATTCCTGTTTTCTTTTTCTCAAAACCATTCTTTTCTTTTTGAAAAACATTTTTCTTGCATTCAAACTCTTTTCTTTCTTTTGCAATAATTTTCTCCAAATCATAAATTTTCAGAGATAATTCAACAAACTTTGTTTCAAAACCTTTCCTCTCAGTTTGAAAGTTTCTTCTCTCTTTCTCAAATTTCTCTCTTTCTCAAATTTCTCTCTTTCAAGTATAAGAACTTGTTCAAAATCATAGATCTGTTTCAAGAGTTGACAATTTTTCATTTCACTTGATTTGATTCTATTTTCGGAATCTGTCAACATCTTTCTTTCAAAATTGATTTTCTCTTTCAAATCAACATTCTCTTTTTCTAACAACTTTATGTTTTCTTGAACCTTTTTAAAATCCTTTAGAAAATCAGATTTCTCTTTTTGCAAAATCTTTATAACTTTTGCATTTTCATCTTGTTTTGCTTGAAGATCTGCAATCTTGCTTTCAAAATGAACAATCTTAGTTTTTGGTTCAGAAAGTGTTTCCTTTGCTTTTACAGGACTTGATTTTTGTAAATTTTCTGAACTTGTCATAGAACTTGCAGGTCTCATAAAAACTTGAACAATCTCAGGCATGATGAAATGACAAATTCAAATATCAACTATGAATTATGATCAAAAAATGAGAATCAACACAGATCTAGAACATGCAAGAATTAATCAAATCTGTCACATGCATTTCATCAAACAGTTAGAGTACATGAATTAATGAAATTCTTCTTTTCAACAAACAATTTGAATACTAATCAACATGCAGCTGATAGAATACTTTGATCAAGAAACCAATCAAGAATTTCGAAAACATATCTGTGATCTCTGTTTAATTTCGAGAATTAATCAACATAGAGAGAAAATCTTTGGATGACTTGATTGTAAGATATCGATTCAACAGAAAGACAAATTCAAATTTCTTGAATCAAAACAGAATGAATTCAAGAATTACGAGTAGCAGCGAAATCAATTAACGAATTGATCAAGAAATCTTCAAGAATGCGATCAAGAAACCCTCAAGAACACGATCTTGAACAGAATTTGTTTGTTGATTAGCTCTGATACCAATTGTAAGTCCCATAGTTGAAGCAACAATCAAGAAACTCCATAACAATTGAGTAGAAGTAGGCATGAAGATTATTTTATTGAATGATTTCTATTCATAAGCTTTGAATACAATGTAGGGAGAATTTCTCTAATACAAATGTTTCTCACAACTCACTGTGAAGTATGTGTGATCACAAAATATCTCTAATGACAATGTAAGCCCAAAACACCTATTTATAGTGTCAAATTACATGACATGGGCCCAAGCCCATTTAACTCCCATTAAACTCCAAAATCCCAAAAGACTAACAAAGCTAATTACAATACATTTGACTTTCATTGACTTTACATGGACTTTATAAAACTTTCTATATAATTGGGGCTTTCTAGACCCAACAATCTCCCCCTAAAGTTTTATAAAGAAAGCATCTTCAAATGATCTCCCCCTTGATTTCTTTGAAAACTTTAGTGCTTCACATCTTCACGCCTTGCAAATCTATCCAAGCTCCCCCTCAAAATTTGCTATTCTTCTTCACAAATTACAACTTTAAAATCGAATCCAATGTGCAATAAGCTCGATTGAAACCACCTCAGTTTATAATAAAGAATTCGTCTTTGAAATGCGAGTTGAATGACCATTAAGCTCAAGAGCTTAATCCATTAAGATCATAGGAGGGAGTGTCTCAATACACTTCAATAACTCAGCTTGGATCCACAAAAATAGGAGATAGAACACCATTCTGAAAGTTGGGAGAAATTGCATGAAAAACGTTGCTTTCTGTCCAGCATCAGTCCACTGACTTTGACACAGAATCTGACCAATAATCACATCTATTCAGAACAAACTTAAAAGATGAAAAATGTTCATCTGTTTCTTATGAATCCAGCGCATCTGAAATCGTCAAATTTGGAGCTTCGAAGAGGAAGTTCTGATCAAAATACGACAGGGGCGCAAAGCTGTCGAACAATTCTGAAATTGCACCTTTACTTCGAAATATACTAAGTAAAAGTTCTGAGAAGACCACTCAGAATTCTGAGTAAGTCAATCAGAATTCTGAACGTGAAGAACTTCTGAAAAAATTCTAACTCCAAAGTTCTGATTCCACACGATAAAGTTCTGACTATTGGAGTCAGAATTCTGAGTAAGCTTCGAAGACTTAGTTCTGAACCATAATTTAAGCATTGATTTCTGATTAACTTTTGACATTTCACGATCTAACTTCTGAATTCTGAATATCCTCAATAAACATGATCAGAATTCTTAAATTGAACACTTCTGAATGGACTGAGCAAAACTCTTCTGAATAACATGATCATAAGTTTTGAATAGTCGTTGAACAAGTTCTGAGTTGTTTTGAACGAATTTCAGATCACAAACAATCTGATTTTAAAATGCCGAAAGTATGTCTCAACACAACAATCCCTTAATAACTTTGACACTCCATGATCTGAACTGTTGCACATTAAATCTTACACAAACTCTGAATTGAATTCGAATTTAGCATAACTCTGATTAATCAGATCTTAAACTCGCACATCAACAACATTTTTGAACTGAAACGCTGCATCTTTCTTGAATTGTAGTACACGATTAAGAACAATCTTGAATCACCAAATCTTGAAACTAGATCTTGAAATCTTGAATTGTTGCATAAATGATCGTATCGAATTAAAATTGATTCTCATCTCCATGTGATCAAATCAAATTTCTGTCTTTTTATGACTTTCTGACTTTCTTCTCCCTTTTGAATCAATCAATCATCTTTCATAAATCAGCTTTCATAACATTTCTTTATAAGAACAACAGATCAGTTTCCTTTTCTTCTTCTCCCCCTTAAAATAATATTTCTCTCTTTTGTTGTTTCTGTACAAATCATTTTCTATTTTCTTCTCCCCCTAAAGTTTTGGAAAGCAAAATCATCTTCAAAATCTTTAGCTTTTCTCCCCCTTGATTTACAAAACTTTAGCGATCCCAGACCAGTTGATCTTAGGGACTAGGTGTCGAGCACCCCTTAGGACTTACTCTCCCAAACCAGAAAGGCCACAGGTACAAACTTTCAAACTAAATGATTTTATATATATTTATTTCATCTCAATCACTTGGTTCTAAAACGTAGTACTTCCCCCATATTTTTGTTTCCATCCATCATTCTGACATTTCGACTTTTTTTTAGCATTATAGTCTATATAAGTCTAAATTTACATAACATTGAGCATTCAACATAATTTCATTCATGTTTTGCTAACCTTTCAATTTATTTCAGATGTGAAAGTTGAAAAAAATATAACTCAGATAATACAAAAATACTTGTAAAATCACCCTTGACACACATTTTATTCATTAAAAAAATTCATCTCATTGAATTAAATTTGTTAAGATTTAAACTTTCAAAGCAATAGAAATAAAACATAATGCAATGTTACCTTTCACCACTTGTTCCTTGAAACATAAAAATATGACAGTTAAGGATATCACTTGAGAAATATGAGTTCTAAACTGATTTGTTTAAAAGTCATAGAGTCTGAAGTACGGGTCCTGAACTGAATTATTCAAAAGCCATAGTCATTTAAGTACGGGTTTTGAACTGATATGTTCAAAAACCTAAAACGTTGAAGCACGGGTTTTGAACTTTATCTTGAAACAATCAGATCAAATTTTGAGTCAATACTTCCTCTGAAATCAAGATAATCCTGCAAAATCAAGAGATTTTGGTAATCATCTACGATGATTCCTCATTAGATATAAAAAAAACCAAATTCTGAGTAGTAGAGTCAGAATTCTGATTAGAAGAGTCAGAATTCTGAGTAACTTGCTCAAAATTCTAAGTATCAGAGTCAGAATTCTGATTAGTTGAGTCAGAATTCTGAGTAGTAGAGTCAGAACTTCTCAGTAACAGAATCAGAATTCTAATAAAACTATCCAGAGAAAATGCCTTAGAAAAATGTTTGGATTTTGTGATTTTTGAACATTCTGAACTTCAAATCACCATAACTTGCTCAAAAATCAGAATTTTTCAACCAATATTTGCAGGGTTGCTCAAAATGTGATTCTGAACACATTCTCTGAAATGTTTTCTACTAAAAAGACTCACATCTATGAGTTCGATAACCCCACAGTAAACAGAACTTTTTCAAAAAAAATCTTCAAAATCAACAAATTGATCTGTATGAATCAGAAATCCATAATCACATTTAGATCGAGTTTTCGACTGAATTATCCAAATGTCAAAATTCTCAATTTAAGCACAACATCTGTTTTAAGTCATGTGTCAGTATTATCATTCAGCTCTACACATGAATAACCTGCAAAACAAATTAAGTTGTCTTTGGTACCCATATGAACTTGGGTCCAGGTTTGTTAGGTGCAGTGGTATATACAGATATTCTATAAAAACCATACCAGTGCTGAATAAAATTCTTGTTCACAAAATCATCAGTCCCACAATATGAACAACAAAGTTTCTTTTGTGCAATTCTGACTAATTGATTTACAGAATAAATCACATCAGGTTTAACAAAAGATTTTCTTTGAAATGTATTGTTCTTCTTGACATTTGAATTAGGAACCTTTGATTTTAGCACTTCTTTCTTGGAAGTAGTTCATTTAACTCTCCCTTCCATTTTTATCTTTTTAAAAGAACAATTATAAGATTTATCAATAGGAGAATCATAAAACAGATTAGAAGAACGAATCTGATCTTTTGAACTATGATTTGATTTGTCAACAACTTTTGTTTCAAATTCTTTAAACTTTTTAACATACAAATCAAACCTTGACTGCAAATCAGATTTGGACTTCCTCTCTATCATGATTTTAGTTGATAAATCAGATAATTTCTTAATTAGTCTCCTTATCTCCAAATGAAAAACTTTCTTTTTTCCTTCTCAAACTCATCTTTTAAGCATTTTTCTTTAAAGCCATTTACCTTCTTATTTTCAGTCTCTTTCCTTCCATCTTCTAACTCTTTCTCCAACTCATTGATCTTTACAGAAAACTCATTTAACATTCATGTTTTCTTTTTCTCAAAACCATTCTTTTCTTTTTGAAAAACATTTTTCTTGCATTCAAACTCTTTTCTTTCTTTTGCAATAATTTTCTCCAAATCAGAAATTTTCAGAGATAATTCAACAGACTTTGTTTCAAAACCTTTCCTCTTAGTTTGAAAGTTTCTTCTCTCTTTCTCAAATTTCTCTCTTTCAAGTATAAGAACTTGTTCAAAATCATAGATCTGTTTCAAGAGTTGACAATTTTTCATTTCACATGATTTGATTCTATTTTCAGAATCTGTCAACATCTTTCTTTCAAAATTGATTTTCTCTTTCAAATCAACATTCTCTTTTTCTAACAACTTTATGTTTTCTTGAACCTTTTTAAAATCCTTTAGAAAATTAGATTTCTCTTTTTGCAAAATCTTTATAACTTTTGCATTTTCATCTTGTTTCGCTTGAAGATCTGCAATCTTGCTTTCAAAATGAACAATCTTAGTTTTTGGTTCAGAAAGTGTTTCCTTTGCTTTTACAGGACTTGATTTTTGTAAATTGTCTGAACTTGTCATAGAACTTGCAGGTCTCATAAAAACTTGAACAATCTCAGGCATGATGAAATGACAAATTCAAATATCAACTATGAATTATGATCAAAAATGAGAATTAACACAGATCTAGAACATGCAAGAATTAATCAAATCTGTCACATGCATTTCATCAAACAGTTAGAGTACATGAATTAATGAAATTCTTCTTTTCAACAAACAATTTGAATACTAATCAACATGCAGCAGATAGAATACTTTGATCAAGAAACCAATCAAGAATTTCGAAAACATACCTGTGATCTCTGTTTAATTTCGAGAATTAATCAACATAGAGAGAAAATCTTTGGATGACTTGATTGTAAGATATCGATTCAACAGAAAGACAAATTCAAATTTCTTGAATCATAACAGAATGAATTCAAGAATTACGAGTAGCAGCGAAATCAATTAACGAATTGATCAAGAAATCTTCAAGAATGCGATCAAGAAACCCTCAAGAACACGATCTTGAACAGAATTTGTTTGTTGATTAGCTCTGATACCAATTGTAAGTCCCATAGTTGAAGCAACAATCAAGAAACTCCATAACAATTGAGTAGAAGTAGGCATGAAGATTATTTTATTGAATGATTTCTATTCATAAGCTTTGAATACAATGTAGGGAGAATTTCTCTAATACAAATGTTTCTCACAACTCACTGTGAAGTATGTGTGATCACAAAATATCTCTAATGACAATGTAAGCCCAAAACACCTATTTATAGTGTCAAATTACATGACATGGGCCCAAGCCCATTTAACTCCCATTAAACTCCCAAAGCCCAAAAGACTAACAAAGCTAATCACAATACATTTGACTTTCATTGACTTTACATGGACTTTATAAAACTTTCTATATAATTGGGGATTTCTAGACCCAACAATTTCCATAGTCAAAGCCTGAGACTACAGGTAGACACTGCCCTCCCTATACTGTAACACTAAGGTCACAAATCAACCATCGACGACTCAACCACATTTTCCACTCCCGGAACTTCGCATAATCCCAGGTACGATATCTCTTACTACCTAGCGAGTTCATAGCCTTCATGCATGACAACACAATGATTTAAATTGCTTTACACACTCAATACATTCCACAAAACAAGATATGCATACCACGACACACCTATAAATTACCACCACACACACACCGATCTCAAAGATCGCTCACACGCAACCTTGTCTATCATTTGAAACTGCATTCACTGAAACTCTCCTTGTGCAAAAATTTAAAATACAACAATATCACCCATACTGGGATAGTCGACCGACTCCCACACTTGTTGATATGTCAACCACGTTTTCATATCGTTTTCATCCATAAAACCATGCGATCAAATATTGTTACGATTTTTTACAACAAAGCTTAACTCACTCGTAAGTGAAGTGAAGTAACTCACTATTTTCCATGTTCAAAATTTATTACCCCATGCAAACAAATTTATCTTTTCCTTCAAGCACACACTTGCACACGCCAACTCATTTTCAAAATCAGAAGTTTACAAGGCACACGCACACACTCACACATTTTGACACGAAGGACTTATGTAACTTGTTTGAAAACGCCATGCATGAATCACTTTACATTGAAGGCTATTCGCTCAAGCAGGGTTAACCTTTTTGCAATTACAACAACTCAATGCTGACACCCTACTCCCCACTACACCATCAGGTTCCTTACATTTGAAACAACCTTCGGTGCCGGTACTTCCCCACACACTTGGATGTCCAACCCCACAGTCACCACCTGATTATTAATTTGTAAAAAAAATACGCGGCTTCACCTCGGTCCCAAACTGGTTAACCGACACCAGTGTTTCCAATCCATACATCTATCACTCCTCAACCACTCTTGTTACTCCTCCACTAGCTAGAGAGTAAGAAAGCACATCTCCACTATCCGATCCTTGAGTCGAAACTCTCAAGATCTCAATTCACCGACATTGGGAACTCCCAGAATAAAGACTCATAAGAGATTAGGAGCTCACCTCCAATCAATTATTTCCATAAGAACCCTAAAGGTTCTACTTCACACGGACACTCGCACCAAACATTCAAACAACGCTTCTTCTAGAAAGAATCATCACTCATACCACGAATAATCTGTACAACACACTAAACCGTTGCCATCATGACAAGGTAAAACTTTACACACTACTGATAATCTCCACACACTGGCCACCACAGGCTGGGTAGCCGCATATCGGGGTGCACTTCCCCGATCCCTTCCACGACCTCCGCCCCTCCCGCGGGTAGCCGGTTGTCTAAGAGGTATCAATGGTCCATCCTCCAGACTCCCCTCCACGCGGATTTCCCCTGCTAAAGGCAAAGTCTCCACAACTGGTACATACCTACTCCTCAAACTTCGTCCTGACATTCACAACTACCGAAACATTACACAAAATATAGATTAACAACCGTCCCAAAATAACAAGACAAGAATGATCACCGTCATGCACCTATAAATTCACAATTACACTGGCCAGGTGTAATTCCGAACTTACCTTACATGATAGTTTTCACCACCCTATTATTCACGCTTCCCAGTGAGGTCTTCCTAGGCCTTCCTACATTCCTAGTTGTACTTCTACAGTTTAAGTTTAGGCCCATCCGGTCACCTAAATCCCTTAAACTACGGCTCTGATACCAACTGTAACAACCCACTGCAAAGCATGCCGGAATACGACATTAAAATATAATTTATCGCCAAAACATGGCCCAAGGTTTACACCATCAAAATTCTGCACTCGGGTTTGCGGAATAAACCCGAATTACAACTGAGAGTTTCTAATAACAAAATGTAAAGGAAGTCCACTAATACCAAGCCACGCCCGCTCTCACGCCTTCTCTTTACCACTAGAGGAACTGCCCTTAATCTGCTTACCTGAAAAGGGTTTCAGTTTTAAAAATGCGAGGGTTAGACCACAAGGTCTAGTGAGGTCCCTCAGTTACATTCACACCACATATAGCATTTAAGTAGTTTTGCGAAACATAAATCAATATAAAGTTTGGCAAATAACATATGGGACACACCCCCCATAAGCATCACACTATGACAGATGGGACACCCCCCATAAGCGTCATACCATAACATATAGGACACACCCCCCATAAGCATCACACCATTACGTATGGGACACACCCCCCATATACATCACACATTACGTATGGGACACACCCCCCATATACATCACATCATGCATAAGTAAGTCATATGCAACTTACATTAAGTAAGCACACATGTACGAGTAAATGAACAAGTACCATCAAGCTTTAGTTAGAAAAACTCACATGTTACGCTTACGTTCCTTTCTTATTCTGGTATGCACTTCCAAACGATCTACCTGGCGAAAGGATAAACTCATAAGCTGATCATCTCAACTCCCCGGACGACACTCTATTCCGGACAGCACACTTATCCGGACAACACCCCTATCCGGACAACACACCTATCTGGAAAACACCTTTATCCGGACAACACACCTATCCGGACAACACACCTATCCAGACAACACACCTATCCGGACAACACCCTTATCCGGACAACACCCTTATCCGGACAACTCCCCTATCCGGACAACACACCTATCCGGACAACACCTCTATCCGTGTAAGTCCAGGATACACTCTTACAATCAAATATGAACAATTAAGATCGTATTCACAGCAACTGGTCATATGATTTATTAACAATCTGTGAATTACAAGATATTACAATGAATTTCTCTAAATGGATTCACCAAAGATTATATCAAAGATCCTATCAAAGATTAGTTAGCAAACTGTTGCTAACACTATATATACTATAGAGAAATGCTAAAGCTACAGTACATATGAGAAACAGACTAATAGAACAATTACACGTGTCCTAATTAGTAACTGAATATAACAGAGAATATCCCAAGATATGAATTCTGAACATAATTCTGAATAAGCGCATCAGAACATTTGTCTTCAGTCAGAAGTTCTGAGTCTCCTACTCAGAACTCTGAACCTTCTAGTCAGAATCCAACACTTAGAATCTTTTTGAGATTTCTCACTCAGAACTTCTGAGTCTTCTGAGTCTTCTTTAGTCTTCTTACTCAGAACTCAACACTTGTGTTTTTGACAAAACTCTAGACATAACAATCTCCCCCTTTTTGTCAAACACACTTGTACTATTCATCATCAAATTCTTAGAGCATGAACAATCTTCAGAAGGAGCTCTTCTGAATGCTTTGACAACTTTTGCTCAGAATTCTGAATAATCTGAGTTAACAACTTCTGGTCAGTCTTTAATCAGCAGCAGCAACTATTTCCAAATTGATTTCTGTTATATATTTTCTTTTTCTTTGCTCCCCCTTGAAATGACAATTCTCATCTTCATTTCAGCTTTCATAAGATTTCTTTATAAGAAACAACCGATCAGTTTTCTTTTCCTCTTCTCCTTCTTAAAATAACATTTCTCTCTTTTGTTATTTCTGTACAAAAACCATATCAATCTTCAAAATCTTTAGCTTTTCTCCCCCTAAAGTTTTGGAAAGCAAAATCATCTTCAAAATCTTTAGCTTTTCTCCCCCTTGATTTTCAAAACTTTAGCGATGCTTTTTCTTCGAATGAAGTCTATGCTTTTTCTCCTCCTTAATGAATAACCTTGCTCCCCCTCAAAATAAGAATTATGGAGCAATTTGTTTTCTCCCCCTGAAAGTATGCATATATTTCATTAAAATTATTCATTTCAAATATAGTGCTTTAATGAAAACATTTATACAAGAAAAATAAGATTCACTGAAGTACACTTGATAACTACTAACATTTGATCATTTGAAAATTTTACAAAAGAAATCCAACTTAATGAAATTTATCAGATTTTTCAATCAAATGAAATCAAATGCATGTGTTTGGATTCAAATACAAGTCATCATTGCATATCAAGTTAAAGATGTTCAGTTTCAATCCCTTTATTAAATCTATTTGGTGTGCTTAGCATGCGAAATATGATTAGCTTCAAGAATATGTAATTCTAAAACATATAAGAATTCTTTGCTCTACTCACACTATTTGTCCAAAATCAGAATTTTCACAAATTTACAGGTTTATTGCGACTTTGAATTTTCCCAAAGTTTCAAGAGATGTGTGCTCATTGGCATCTTTTAATTTTGTGCT
The DNA here is from genome assembly GCA_033807775.1 of Saussurea involucrata. Taxonomy (NCBI): domain Eukaryota; kingdom Viridiplantae; phylum Streptophyta; class Magnoliopsida; order Asterales; family Asteraceae; genus Saussurea; species Saussurea involucrata. Next base: position 32,765,742 of record CM066326.1, on the reverse strand, counting down.
CATTGACATCTTTTAATTTTGTGCACATTGGCATCTTTTAATCAAAAAGTTTAGTAAGAATAAGATACATCGTTAAACATGACTTTCTATCTGGTTCTAATGCAGGATTTGGGTCAGCCGATCCTAGACCAGTTGATGTTGATCTTAGGGACTAGGTGTCGAGCACCCCTTAGGACTTACTCTCCCAAACCAGAAAGACCACAGGTACAAACTTTCAAACTAAATGATTTTATATATATTTATATTTCATCTCAATCACTTGGTTCTAAAACGTAGTACTTCCCCCATATTTTCGTTTCCATCCATCATTCTGACATTTAGGCTTTTTGAGCATTATATTCTATATAAGTATAGATTTCATAACATTGAGCATTCGGCATAATTTCATTCATGTTTAGCTTACCTTTCGATTTAATTCAGAAGTGAAAGTTGAAACAAATATAGTTCAGATAATACAAAATACTTGTAAAATCACTCTTTGACACACATTTATTCATTGAATGAAAATTAAAAAAAGTTCATATCATTGAATTAAATTTGTAAAGATTCAAACATTCAAAGCAATAGAAATAAACGTAATGCAATGTTACCTTTCACCACTTGTTCCTTGAAACATAAAAATATGACAGTTAAGGATATCACCTGAGAAATATGAGTTTTAAACTGATTTGTTTAGAAGTCTTAGTCTCTGAAGTACGGGTCCTGAACTGAATTATTCAGAAGCCATTTTCATTTAAGTACGGGTTTTGAACTGATATGTTCAAAAACCTAAAACGTTGAAGCACGGGTTTTGAACTTTATCTTGAAAGAATCAGATCAAATTTTGAGTCAAAACTTCCTCTGAAATCAAGATAATTCTGCAAAATCAAGAGATTTTGGTAATCATCTACGATGATTCCTCATTAGATATCAAAAATTCAAATTCTGAGTAGTAGAGTCAGAATTCTGATTAGAAGAGTCAGAATTCTGAGTCACTTGCTCAAAATTCTAAGTATCAGAGTCAGAATTCTGATTAGTTGAGTCAGAATTCTGAGTAGTAGAGTCAGAAGTCTGAGTAACGTGTTCAAAATTCTAAGTATGAGAGTCAGAATTCTGATTAGTTGAGTCAGAATTCTGAGTAGTAGGATCAGAACTTCTGAGTAGTAGAGTCAGAACTTCTGAGTAACAGAGTCAGAATTCTGATAAAACTATCCAGAGAAAATGCCTTAGAAAAATGTTTGGATTTTGTGATTTTTGAACATTCTGAACTTCAAATCACCATAACTTGCTCAAAAATCAGAAATTTTCAACCAAAATTTGCAGGGTTGCTCAAAATGTGATTCTGAACACATTCTATGAAATGTTTTCTACTAAAAAGACTCACATCTATGAGTTCGATAACCCCACAGTAAACATAACTTTTTCAAAAAAAATCTTCAAAATCAACAAATTGATCTGTATGAATCAGAAATCCATAATCACATTCAGATCGAGTTTTCGACTGAATTATCCAAATGTCAAAATTCTCAATTTAAGCACAGCATCGGTTTTAAGTCATGTGTCAGTATTATCATTCAGCTCTACACATGAATAACCTGCAAAACAGATTAAGTTGTCTTTGGTACCCATATGAACTTGGGTCCAGGTTTGTTAGGTGCAGTGGCATATGCAGATATTCTATAAGAACCATACCAGTGCTGAATAAAATTCTTGTTCACAAAATCATTAGTCCCACAATATGAACAACAAAGTTTCTTTTGTGCAATTCTGACTAATTGATTTACAGAATAAATCACATCGGGTTTAACAAAAGATTTTCTTTGAAATGTATTGTTCTTCTTGACATTTGAATTAGGAACCTTTGATTTTGGCACTTCTTTCTTGGAAGTAGTTCCTTTAACTCTCCATTCCATTTTTATCTTTTTAAAAGAACAATTATAAGATTTATCAATAGAAGAATCATAAAACAGATTAGAAGAACGAATCTGATCTTTTGAACTATGATTTGATTTGTTAACAACTTTTGTTACAAATTCTCTAAACTTTTTAACATACAAATCAAACCTTGACTGCAAATCAGATTTGGACTTCCTTTCTATCATGATTTTAGTTGATAAATCAGATAATTTCTTAATAAGCCTCCTTATCTCCAAATGAAAAACTTTCTTTTCCTTCTCAAACTCATCTTTTAAGCATTTTTCTTTAAAGCCATTTACCTTCTTCTTTTCAGTCTCTTTCCTTCCATCTTCTAACTCTTTCTCCAACTCATTTATTTTTACAGAAAACTCATTTAACATTCCTGTTTTCTTTTTCTCAAAACCATTCTTTTCTTTTTGAAAAACATTTTTCTTGCATTCAAACTCTTTTCTTTCTTTTGCAAGAATTTTCTCCAAATCAGAAATTTTCAAAGATAATTCAACAGACTTTGTTTCAAAACCTTTCCTCTCAGTTTGAAAGTCTCTTCTCTCTTTCTAAAATTTCACTCTTTCAAGTATAAGAACTTGTTCAAAATCATAGATCTGTTTCAAGAGTTGACAATTTTTCATTTCACATGATTTGATTCTATTTTCAGACTCTGTCAACATCTTTCTTCTAAAATTGCCTTTCTCTTTCAAATCAACATTCTCTTTTTCTAACAACTTTATGTTTTCTTGAACCTTTTCAAAATCCTTTAGAAAATCAGATTTCTCTTTTTGCAAAATCTTTATAATTTTTGTATTTTCATCTTGTTTTGCTTGAAGATTAGCAATCTTGCTTAAATGAGCAATCTCAGTTTTTGGTTCAGAAATTGTTTCTTTTGCTTTTACAGGACTTAATTTTTGTAAATTGTCTGAACTGGTTATAGAAATTGCAGGTCTCACAAAAACTTCAATAATCTCAGGCATGATGAAATGACAAATTCAAATATCAACTATGAATTATGATCAAAAATGAGAATCAACACATATCTAGAACATGCAAGAATTAATCAAATCTGTCACATTTCTTGAATCAATGATCAAGCATTTCATCAAACAGTTAGAGTACATGAATTAATGAAATCTTCTTTTCAACAAAAAAAATTTGAATACTAATCAACATGCAGCAGATATAATCACTTTGATCAAGAAACCAATCAAGAATTTCGAAAACATACCTGTGATCTCTGTTTAATTTCGAGAATTAATCAGCATAGAAAGAAAATCTTTGGATGACTTGATTGTAAGATATCGATTCAACAGAAAGACAAATTCAAATTTCTTGAATCAATGATAGAAACGAATTCAAGAATTGTTAGGAATTCAAGAATTGTTAGCAGCAGCGGAATCAATTGTCGAATTGATCAAGAAACTTCAAGAACGCGATCAAACACACTCTTGGACGAATTTGTTTGTTGATTGGCTCTGATACCAATTGTAAGTCCAGGATACACTCTTACAATCAAATATGAACAATTAAGATCGTATTCACAGCAACTGGTCATATGATTTATTAACAATCTGTGAATTACAAGATATTACAATGAATTTCTCTAAATGGATTCACCAAAGATTATATCAAAGATCCTATCAAAGATTAGTTAGCAAACTGTTGCTAACACTATATATACTATAGAGAAAGGCTAAAGCTACAGTACATATGAGAAACAGACTAATAGAACAATTACACGTGTCCTAATTAGTAACTGAATATAACAGAGAATATCCCAAGATATGAATTCTGAACATACTTCTGAATAAGCGCATCAGAACATTTGTCTTCAGTCGGAAGTTCTGAGTCTCCTACTCAGAACTCTGAACCTTCTAGTCAGAATCCAACACTTAGAATCTTTTTGAGATTTCTCACTCAGAACTTCTGAGTCTTCTGAGTCTTCTTTAGTCTTCTTACTCAGAACTCAACACTTGTGTTTTTGACAAAACTCTAGACCTAACAATCCGGACAACACACCTATCCGGACAACACCCTTATCCGGAGAACTCCCCTATCCGGATACTCACCCGGAAACCTTCAACCACTCGAATGTATCCGGACGTCCAGGAAGCTATCCGGACGTCGACCTGACCCTTAATTCGGTCGAGAAATTACAGGCAAGCTCGAAATCTTGAGAAATAAGGATTAGCAATCATAAGAGGATCACTAGGTTCAATAATTACAAGACCCTTGGCGATAACAACAAAACATGGGGCCCAAAATCTCCCATTAAGTCTCAAACTCTATTTTAACAAAAACCCACATAGATATTCAATCTAACCACAAATCCACAGCTGAAAGATGAAGAGAGAGGGATTTCCCTGGTTGATTCTTTGCTGAAAACGAAACTCCAACACACCCCTTTTCTTTGGTTTCCAATATTGATGATCATTCCTCTTCCAATATGTATAGGAGCTCCAACCTTTCCTTATTTTCTCTCTCAGAATTCAGCCGTCACAACACACAAATCAGTATTCAAAATGCTCTCCCTAGGTTTTTGTGCCCTTATATACCCTAGGCCTCATTTACAAATTACTCATTCAACTCCCATTTTATTCAGATTCCACCCCAAGACTTGAAACTCCTTCAAGTTTGGTCACGGTTACTACATCTATTACAAGGTATCTATTTATACCTTTGACTATCTCACTTAATGCTTTGACTTTGACTATCAACACCCTTACTTTGACTATTGACCATTGTATTTGACTCTTTACATTTATACAAATACACATTAAATCTTGAATACATTTTATGCACTAACAATCTCCCCCTATGGATTCAAGATTTAAAAATTGATGACGATTGTCTTTAGCTATTTGCAATCTTCAATACTTTAAGCACTTTGATCAATCTCCCTCTTCGCTTTGAAGGAAGATCAATCTTCGAAAAATAGCTATGATGAATCTTCAAGTAAGCATTGTCTTCAGAAATCCAATTTGACTGCTTTAGTCTTCAACTGTATCTTCAAAGTCAAATATTCATCAAGGTCTTGAAACACAAACTTCAAATCTTTGAAGTGTTGGTCAAAGTCTTCAAATAAAATCTTCATCTTTTTGAATCGTCGTATCACTAATCTTTGTAACACGAATCTTTGAAACATTGTAGCACAAATCTTTGCATCTTTGAATTTTGACAAATATCTTCAGTCTTTGAACATGAAATGGTCTTTGAGCTTTAACGGGGTTTGAGCTTTGAATCTTTGTCGCTTTGAAAATCTTGAACTGCGTATCTTCACTTCTTGAACAATAACCATCTTTGAACTTTGAATCTTTGTCGAATCATCACGAAAACATCTTGACTTTTTATCTCGAGCTTCTTGACTTTAACAAAATTCTCCTTATTCTGAAATTGAAACCTTCATATGTTCTCCCCATTAACTTTCATATGCTCTCCCCCTTTTTGATGACTGTGAGCATCATGATCATCAAAACTTCAAAATCAATTTCAGCAATCTTTAAATATACCAATCACGATCTCCTCCTTTCGATCTGAATAACCGTCAATTCCAAAAGTATTTATCCGAATCTTTTCAAATTCAGACAAAATGAAAGTGGTACCCTGAAACAACTAATGAATCAGTTAAAATGCCTGTAAGTTACACGGAGCCACTTAGTACAATGAATGCACTTTGGAAAGGAGCTTTTTGATGTTCACTCTTCCAGGGCTTCCATTCAATCATCGAAAAACCACAAAGGAATTTCTATGAACGTTATGACAAGAAAACATATTCCTTGTGTGTACGTGCAAGTGTAGAAATGATTGAAGCAACTTATGCTTGAAAAATTAGGCTCAAAGTGTGTAAACAGCTGAGACAGCAACCAGTTTTCCATGGACTCAATGTGCATGAATGAAGAGCGAAGGTGGGGCAAACTTCCTTCTTTTTCAATATCTAAACCTTCCGAATGAAGATTAGATAGATAATATGCTGCGTCCCCAAGAAAAATGAAACATTCCTTTGTTAAGAAAGAAATGAGTAGCTGGTGGGGTTAATGTAAGAGTTGGCATGGGCTAGTTTCCTGTTTCAATAATGGTTACCAAAGAATGTGAACCAATCAGTAATATGGTTGCCCGGATCAGAAAGTGGATAGTGCAGAGTTCTCTTATTCTTTTAAGCCTGTTCTCTCACCCTCTTTCTGTTTTTAATCCGCTCACTTCTAACCAAACTCTCATTTACATTTTACCTCAGCACAATGAGATACTCAACCGTATGAGTTATCTCCCCCACTATTTGATTTCGACCCCTCACCCCTCAATCACTCAAGGATAATTTCTTGGGTAGGAAACACCGGTTAATGTGGATCCATAGAAGTTCTTTAAAATCTCACACTGATTACCATGAAAATTTTGTCCTAAAATGATGTGTTGTTCAACAGTTAGCTTGAACAATTATGAATATTGGCATTTGATTAACATTTCTATCAGAATGTATGCTCCACAAGAATTATCATGAAATATTTAAGCATTTGAACTTTGAATATTTGTCAAAACAAGAATATTGAAAGAATGAAATGAATTCAAAAGACTTGTTTGAGAATCTGACAATGTATCAATCAGATCAAATAACATGAATGATAATCATGTAAGGTTTAGGGTATCAAAGAATTGGATATTTTGTTTATATGAACAAATATAAACACTCTTTGAATGAAACGCTTAAGCTCTTACGCTGAAATGAATATGATGCTCAATCAATATTAGAAAAATTCAAACGGGAGTATTACCATCGAAAAATGTTTCATTTTGAGACATGGTAATAACAAATTCAATAAGAAGTTAAACCGGTGTGTATAAATACTTGAAAGTATAGAAAAGATAATACATAAGTATTAATCTTTGGAAACATACGGTCAGAAATGATGTCATAGTAATCCGAGATCTCCATGAAAAACATTTAAAATCACACTTCTAAATTCATAAAATCTGTTTGAGAATAGAGAAGTGGTTTGAACATTTAAGAAAACGTTTTTCATGCTTGAAGGTCGTTCTTCTTTCAAACAATCTCAGATTAAGTTCAGAAGATACTTACATTGAAATGTTTAAGCTCCCCCTCAAATCATGATAGACTGATTAAAATTCCGATAAGCTCCCCCTCAAAATCTGCAAAAGATCTTAATGAAACAAGATTAGTATGTTTAACAATCAAAGTCTAAAACAATGAAGTACAAGTTCTAAACTGATGTGTTTAGAAGTCAAACACATTAAAGTACGGGTTCTGAACTGAATTATTCAGAAACCATTGTCTTTTATGCTCGGGTTCTAAACTGATGTGTTTAGAAACCACAGTTTTGTATGCTCCCCCTACAAAGAAGCATAAAAAATATGTCAATAAGCACATATATATGTCAAAAATTAGAATTACTCACCCTAAAATTATGCATATATTTCAGCAAAGATACTCTTCTTCAAACTGCACACTTCTCTTATGTTTTCCAGACATGTGTTCGGTATATTTCTGACATTCAGTATTACACATGATGAACCTGCGAAACATATTAAGGAGATTTTGGTACCCAATGGAACTTGGGTCCTGGCTTGTTATGTGCATTCTTATTTGAAGAAATGTTGTAAGTACCATACCAAAAATGAACATTTTTCTGCTTAACAAATGCATGAGTTCCACAAAAAGAACAACAAAGTTTCTTTTGTGCCAACCTAATTAAATGATTTACAGAATATATAGTATTAGGTTTAGCAAAAGACTTACCTTTATGAACATTGTTCTTCTTGTTCACCGTAGGTGGAGGAACGGATGATTTTGGCACAACTCTTTGAGGAGTAGATCCTTTCACTTTCCAAACCATCTTTACAGGCTTAAATATAGGTGTATCTGAACTTGTAGCGTCATGGTTGTATAAAAGATTAGAAGGTCTCATCTGATCTCTTGATTTGACAGACGTTGTCGGAGAAACTGAAGAATGTTCATGAACGAAACCAGAAGCAGTCTCTGATGAACAATCAGAATCTGTTGAACCATCATTCGGCGATTGAACAATAGTATCAGCACTAAATTGTTCAGATGATTTAACATGGATCTTAGTTGCTTCCAAATTCTGAACTTTATCGGACATAACATTCCTTTCTTGAACAGTCAGATCAAGTTTCTTCTATAGATCAGATTTGATCTTCTGCTCTATCATAGCTTCTGTTGCTAAAGCAGATAACCTCTTTCTTAGCTTTAAAATTTCAGCCTTAAAGATGTTTCTTTCTTCATCAAAACTGTTCTTAGATATTTCTTTGAAAATTTCCATGTTTTTCTTTTGAAAACACTTCTTTTAATTTTCAAAAATATCTCTCTTTTTAACAAAATCTTTTCTCTCCTTTTCCAACACTATTTCCAACTCAGATATTTTCTTTGAAAGCTCACTATTCTCCGTTTCAAAAGATATGCGTTCAGTTTCAAAAATAGCTTTCTCGTTCTCAAACTTTTCACGCTCAAGAATCAAAACTTTCTCAAAATCAGAAATTTGTTTTGAAAGTTTGATACATTTTAGTTCAAGAACTTTCTTTTCATCGGATGATTTCTTGGAAAAATCAGAAAGTTTCTTTTCAAAGCTTGCTTTTTCATTTTCAAAAATTGTTCTTTCGTGTCCAATCTCCATTTGTAAATTAGAGATGTTCTTTTCAAACATATAAATCTTAAGTTTAAGATCATCACTTTCGGTTTCCAAAGCCTTTGCTTTTTCCTCTCTCTCCTTTATCTCATATCTTTCTTTCTCAAATTCTTCTCGTTCCTTTCTCATTACTTGTTCAAAATCATATATCGTCTTATCAACAAATGGCTTTTTACCTTCAGCCTTCTCAACCCTTTTCTCAACATTTTCAAACCGTTTCTCCTAAAATGGTTTCCTCTCGAAGTTGTTGTTCTCAAACTTTCTTGAATCGGAAGTATCCCTCAGATTATTGTTTGCTGACGTTGGTTTGTAAAACCTCTTCTGAAAGTGCCTTGTGAGTGAGATAATTGCTTGTTCTAATTCGACACCATCATCAGAAATATTACCCTTGTAACCAATATCAAACCATCCAGAATCATCAGACATAAAACTGCATGTTTGCATCTCGGCTTGAAGTGCAATTGATTCTGGAGAGATCTCTTTCTTCTTCTTATTTCTTTTCTCTTTCTCCTCTATTACTTCCATGAAATACTCATCCATTGTTACTTGACAAGATTTAAAATGATCGTTTATCAGATACTTCATGAGAAGTAGAATTATGCACACTCGATAATCAGAGAAAAAATCGATTCAAGTCAGAAAAATTTTCAAAATCAATTTTTGAAAAAAAAATTATAAATTTGTCGTTCAAAAATTAATTCCGAAAAATTAATGCGGAATACTGTACTTTAAATCGACAAACCTGCAAAAAATAAGAAAAATATATCAGTTTCGAGCAAAAGCATGTAAAAATTTGATAAAACGGATAAAAAATGTAAAAATACTAAAAATATGGAATAAAATGACAAAATACGAAACTAAAACAAAAAATAAGGACTAAATGTGTAAAATACTAACACTTATAAAAGACAAGGACTAAAAATGACAAAAACAAAAAAAATCTAAAACTTAAGACTCAAAGGATTAAAAATGAAAAATCTAAAAGATTAAAAGTCTAGGAACTAAACACTTAAAACAAGAGGGACTAAAATTGACTCAAACTAAAACAAAAACTACAGGGGCTGAAAATGACACTAACTAAAAGCCTAACTAAAGGACCAAAAATGTAAAGATCTTAATCCTATACTACAGGGACCAAAACTGTAAAGATTTTAACGGACAATTAACAGAATCCGTTAACACTGTTCATCACCATCATCAACTTCGATTTGTTCATTTTCAGGGATGGTATTCTTGCCCGAATCTCGACCAAACAATGTTTTGTCCGACTTAGAAGAAACGTCCAACTAGAGAGTTGTCCGACAACTAAGAATCGTCCGACAGTTAAGAACATCAAGTTCTACGAGAGTTATGAACGTATGTTGTCCGACAGTTATGATTATCAATGGTGTCCGACACTTATGAGTTAAACGACAGTTATGAATCGTCCGAGAGTTATGAACATATTGGTGTCCGACAGTTATGAACAAGTCGGACAAGGCTTGACCGACAATTATGAGTTTTCCGGTCAAAAAATGCAGAATCCGGCGATTGTTACGTTTCTCCGGCGAAAAGCTTTCTGACGACGAAACAACCTGTTTTCTTGCTGATTTTTCAATTCTAAATATTGAAAAATGATCGAAATCAATAAACGAACAGATATGTGTTCTTATATCAAACAAAACACAATCAAAATCATGAATCAACCATCTTCGATAAACAGATATGTGTTCCAAACTCACTGGATTCTTGATGTTACTCGAGTCTGTAAATTGCTATGAGTTAGAAATTGTAATACCCCGGGTAAGTTCGTTAGTTAAAAATATTATTCCGTTAAATTATTTAACTTTAAAGTTACTATTTTGGGTAAGTTGAGATGAATTATTAAGTTAAGGGTACTTCGGTTATTATTGAATAGATTAGGGTCTAAAAGGGTAATTATGGTTGATAATATCTGAATTAAGAGTACAAATGTCTTCATATTAACAAAACTCAGATTTAAGGTGTGTGTGTGTGTGTTGGGAGCAAAAAGAAGAAGAAAGAAGGGTAAAGGCTCAAATTGGAGTTATTGAAGCTGATTAAAGTATGTTTCTAGTACAATTTATGTTTATAATGGTTAGTAGGAAGTATCTATCGGATTATAATCATCACATCTAGTATGGGGTTGATTTCTGTCGGATTTCTGGGCAAAATGGATCAAACCGACAGTAGTTTCCGGATAGATTGAATGTGTCCGGGTAGATTCTTGGATGGTGTCCGGGTGGTTTTATTGATAGTGTACGGACGATTCGTTTGATGGTTTCCGGATGATTTAGTTACCGGATGGCATCCGGATTCCTTTGGTGTCCGGATTCCTTATGTTGTCCGGATTAGTCTGTGTTGTCCGGATAAATCGTGTTGTCCGGATTCTTTTGGGTTGTCCGGAAACTTTAGCTGTTTGACCAATTTTGAGGTTTCGGATACTTTTGAATGTCCAGATATAGTTTCCAAATGCATTTTGAGTTAAGTTGTTCCGAAAACTTCCTGGGGGGCGTTGCCCCTTGACCCCATCCGCTATCCGGGTAGCGGAACCCCCGTATTAAGTCGCCGTAGGGGAATATTTAAGGATAAGAGTTTGATAGGTTATTTGGGGTTCTCAACCTGTTAGTAAGTCTTATGAGTTCTTTTGGTAAAGAGATGTTTGTATGTAAATGGTTTCAGATTCTGAGAATTTTGGGTAAAGGATCGGATAGCTCGGAGAAAGGCTTGGACGCATATTGTTAAGCATTCAAGGTGAGTTTTACTTCAAAATATTTTAACTGGAATACATATATGTGTGAAATGGATATGTGATCAAGGTGTGAATATTATGTGTTTATAATATAGTAAGATATTATATTCATATGTGTATTGGTCGGGTTCCGGTGTGCGGACCGATGGGTAGCCGGGTTCCGGTGTGAGGACCGGTGAGTAGTCGGGTTCTGGTGTGCGGACCGGTGAATTAGTTGGCTTGCTACCAATTAATATGGCCAGTTGTGGAGGAATAAGGTGGGATGAGATGCATGAGTCTTAATGTGGTGTTTATACGTGTGGTATACGTGGTGTTTGTATACTTACGGTATATGTGTGATTTGACACGAAGGTTGTATATAAACTATTTTGAAACATGGTTTTATATAAATTGGTTTTATAACGAATTTGAAACGACAGGGATTATCTCACTAGACCATTAGGTCTAACCCTCATTTTCCTTTCAAAAATATGTATTCCTGGTCAAGGATATTTGGTTAACAAAGGGAAGAATAAAGCATAGGAGGCGATTGCTAGCTGATGAAGATTAGGATATGTTTACATTTCTGTATTGTATAGTTTTGAGACTTTGAGACCGAATGTGAATTATCATGTATTTTTTTATGAAAGTAACGACGTTGTGTATGAAATGTTAATTGTTATATATTATGTATGTTATGGGATACCGGGTCGTTACAGAAATCAATGGAGAAAACAATTTGTGATGATTAAACCGAGTAAATCACCATCAAACATCAATTGATGAACACTGTTACTGTTCATTTTAAAAAAATTAAAAATCAATTTTGTTGTTTGAAAATCAAAATTTTGGATTTAATATTGTTTCAAACAACAAATGATAACTATTTGTGAACTGAAATCAATCCAAAACACAAATAATTTCTAAATGTTTGAAGATTTTTCAAGAAAAATCTCAAAAATTCAAGAACTTCAATTTTCTTCAAAGATTGATAAAATTTCTTCAATTTGGACTGATTTGTGCATAATTCGGACTGATCTAGCTCTGATACCACTTGTGAGTCCATGATCTTCAACAATTCAAGTAATATGTAATAAGATTAGGTAGAAGAGGACTAATTGTTTATTATAAAAGGAAATCTAATCTAGAGAGAACAATGTGACATTAGAGAGCAACATTTTGTATTATGAACTTATTTAATACAAACTTACATGATAAGCCGTATTTATAGTCCCCTTCCCTTGTTACAACACTTAAGCCCAAGCCCATTTACATATCCAGGCCAATTAGGCCCAAAGCCTTTACTTTACAAAACTTTCTCATATTTAGACAACTTTAGTGTCCTAACAGATTTAACCTGGGACTCAAGTTAAAAATCAATTGACACAGTGATTAGAATAAGAAGTTCGGAGACCAGAGCTGATGTCTTCCTTTTTCAATATCTAAGACCTCCGAGTGAGGAATACATAGATTATGTGCAAAATCTCTGTGCATTTATGAAACAAACATCTTTTGTGAGATGCTTGAGTGACTGGGTGGGGTGACACGAGTTATCGGGAATGGATCCCTGTCTGTTTCAATATTCATCTCCAAAGAACGAGAATGAATAGATTGTGTGGTTACCCGGATGACTGACTCGGTTTGGTAAGCACCAATAATTCTTTTAAGTCCTGTCACAGCCTCACCATTTTTCTTTTCTCTCCAAACTCGTCTATGCATCTAGACACCTCACTGTTGTCTATAAAGGATGTGTTTCTTGGGTAGGTCCTTCCGGTTCTGGATAGACCATAGAAACTTTATAAGTCCTAACACTCCTTCACACTCTTTTTTTTTCAAATAAACCAGTTTTGTAAACATTGAAGTACACATTTAAAAACCGAGTTCTAAACTGAACTGTTTAGAAGTCAATACTTTTAAGAACGTGTCCTGATCTGAGATGATCAGATGTCATTAAAAATGATAAAGAATGTCAAAGGACAAATTCAAGCGCGAACTAGGAATGACTCATTACGCACAGTGTTTGCATCAAATGAAATAATTTATCAGAAAGTTTAATTGTGAAGAACAAGTCACAATTAGTGTGTCAGATAAGAATTGAATCATTAGCAAAAAATGACGAACTTTGAAAAACAAATAGGAATTCAAACGAGTGTATTTCCATCGAAAAATCAACATGTATATGAGACATGGAAATAACTAAATAAAAAAAAATACCACGTGGTAATTCGGGAGTGTAAGATCGGAGAAAAACAAACACAAGTAAGTTTTCCAGAATAAATTACCATAGTTTTTGAATTCACTAAAAATTCATGTATGTGTCCACTACTTGATACTCCCCCTCAAATGTGGCATAACCTTCGAATGCAGTCATGTGAAAAGAATATTCTCGGTTGAATCACATGACATTCCTGCAAAAACAAATCAAAAAGATCTTGGTATCCATGCTTTGATGGATCCTTGATGGTTAGATACTGTTGGTTCCTGTTTTGCTTAACAATGATGATTCTATCTAATTAGTTCAAACAATATATAATGTGGAAGCGTTTTAACGAACTAACAGATATAATGAGGTAGAATAACACACAATATCAAACACAAGAAGTGTAGATAAGACAGATAAATAGCTCAATGATTCATTGTATTTGATATAATAAGAACACCAAGAACACCGAAAGGTTTGACAAGAAAATGCTCTAAAGGTGTGTGTGTTGTGTAAAAAGCTTAATAGAAGAGTTCACATGAACCTTCTATTTATACTACTTCTAAAGGGGACAAGATCTAGATACTAAGGATGGTAGGTAAAAAGACACTACTTGGAACAGTTGCTGGAAGGTACAAAACACTATTCTGGAACTGTTGCAGATACAACATTCATTAAATGCTCTGTATTCTGCTTTAGGCTGAAACCTATCAGAGTTTGACACGTGGAGTTGTCAGGTCACGCCTTTGTACGAGTGATCTTCAGAACTTTAGAATGGCAGAAATCGTGTGAAGTACGATTCTCCTTGTATAGATCTTTTGCGTAGATCTTCCTTTTACCACAGAGGCTCTGTCAAGTATGACAGAAGCTCTGTGGCCTTGTCCGCTTAGAAGAGTCTTCTGTTGCTTCTTCACTTTGGTCTTCTTGGTTAACCCGACAGAGCCCCTGTCGAAGACTTCTGTCTTCACGGTTACTTGGCTACTCGGCGGAGCCTCTGTCGACGACTTCTATACTTAGCCTATTTTTCAATACTTCTATTAACAGAAAGATTGGAGCTAACAATCTCCCCCTAAGTATTGAAAAATAAAAATTGAAAAGTGCAGATTTTTTAGGCTAAGTACATAACAAGAGGTGAAACAATATACCTCAAAAGATTTTATATTTCTTTCATACATAACATATGCCAGAGGCACTTACACTTGATTACATTTATGAAAGGAAAGATTTGCAGATGTTGGTAGAGGATATCAGACTTTGGCGTCTTTGAAGTCGTTGAAACTTCTGTTGTCGAATCCTAATTCCTTAAGCTCGTGATAGAAGTTGATGCAGAGGTTTTGGAAGTTGATTGTTGAATCGATGACTTCTATCAGTCTATCTGCATTAACTCATCCATTTGCTCTGTTCCTCTGTGCTCCACGAGTCTTGCTCTGAGCTCTGTCAAAGTAGTTGTTGCATACTTCTGACAGTCCATTTCTACAAATAGTCTTGACTTCCCAGTAGGATCTTGATAGACTAACCCAACTCTTGGAGATGTAATGATTGAGTTTGGTATGGCAGAGGATGGGCAGTCGTCTTCTGGTGGTCGGAGAGCGAGTATTCTTACTCCGAGATCTCGTGCTAATTGGAAGTCGACAGGGCTGTATAGAAGAAGTTTCTCACGCATGGATTTCCTTATTACTCTGTATGCCCTTCGATGTGCATCTATTGGGAAGTTCTCTTTTGTCCAGAGCAGAAGGTCGGGTAGGTCGTAGGGATTTAGATTTCTCATATCAGCATCTGTGAATTGATTCATGGTTATGTACTCAGGATATTTCTTATCTAGGCCCATTAAATTGAATTCATAAAGAGTGGGAACCTTAAATAAGACTTTCTTTAGGTAACACGGATTATCATATCCGAGTCCCCATTGTGTGTTGTAATATTTGAACTCCTTTGGTTTGTTCAAGTGGATGGTTTGTTCATATTGACCAAGTTTATAAAGTTTGGATTCAAGATCCTTAAGCTTAGTGGTCAACAACTCATTTTCTTTTTGAACATTCTCTTGTATTACAATGCTCTTAGAATACTAATCCTGAGACTTTTCTAACTTTTGTGTATATTCAGATATTTGAGTCTTAAGGATTTCTGCTCTCTTTGAAATGGCCGAGCATTCAGTTTGATAGTTTTCTATCACACATTTGTCCTCGGCCTTTTCAATAGCTAACTTGTCTATGGTATCGTATTTAATCTTAGGATCGGCTTCTAACTTAGAGATTTGGGCGTCTTTGGTTTTAACCTTAAGTTTGAAGGTATCTAAGGTACGCACCATAACTTGCATCTGATTAATTAAGTCAGCATTAGAAGAACTACATTCCTGGCACTCGCTTTTGTCCTTCTTCTCTCCGGAAGAGTTATCCTCAGATTCGGATTCTTCAGGGTTGAGGCCAGTGTAGCACATGTGAGCTTCATCGTCGTTGTCTTGTTCATCAGTCAGTTGAAGCCAATGATCATCTTCCACCAGCAGCGCTTTACCCGCTTCTTTCTGCCTTGATAGAAGCATCTTGTTCTTGTAGTACTCAGCATTGCGTACTACAGGTTTCCGGCAGTCTTTGGTGAAGTGGTCGCGCCGTCCGCAGTTGTAGCATTTCACTGGTTCATCATCAGCTTGATCGTCAGACTTTCCTTCAGATCGCTTTCCTTCATCGTTCTTCTTTCTTCCATCATCAGACTTGCGCTTGCCTTCGTACTTGTCTCTATACTCCCGACGGTTTGTATTAGTGGAGTATCGCTGATTGTTGTTGGATAACTTCTTGAAGAACTTCTTCCTAGCGTACTCCCGGGACAGCAGGGCAACGGCTTTCTGGATACTGTCGAGCTCGGGATCAGAATCACTTTCAGGTTCTTCGTCTTCACGTTCTCACTCACTTGGAGCTTCCTCTCTATACGAACTGCGTTGTGCTTGCTTTTCTTTCTTGTGAGACATGAGGTCAAGAGGATCTTCTTTCCCCTTTTCACTAGACTTTTGATCTCCCATCAGCTCACGTACATCATCTTCGTCTTGGAGCAACATCTCGTAGAGCTCATGCAGCGGAACACTCTCTAATGATCGGTTGTGACGGACGTGTAGAACAAATCCCTTCCATTCATCTTGAAGGTTGTTGAGGAACTTGATGTTGCACTCGAGGTTCGACTTGAAGATGATGTTCTTATGCAGGTCATTGAGGAGTGTACAGAAACGCTCGTATGTTTCAGTGAGTGATTCCCCTCGTTTGGCTTTAAAGGCTTCATAGCGGGTGAGGTAGTTGGTTATCTTCAGTTGATTACCCTCACGGCTGTCGTGCATGATCTTCGCGAGTTGGTCCCACATACCTTTAGCCGTGTCCTTGTAATTGTCAATGCTGCAGCAGATATAGTTGGGAAGACTGTATACTAGATAAGTCTTCGCCAACTTATATCCATCGGCTTTCCTCCTTTCTTCAACCGACAGCTTGTCATATGGTTTGGGCACCTTATGCGTTGGAGGCCCGCCTTCTTGTGCTAGAACGTCCATCAAGGGTGGAATAGTCGGACCTTCCGTCGGTGATCGGAGAATCTCTTCATATAACGACTTGGTCTCGATGAAGCACATAAAGCGATCCTTCCAGACATTATACTCCCCGCGGTACAAGATCGGAGGTTTAAGTTCCGATCCGATAGCTAATGCGTCTTGAGCATTCATTTTGAGCAATTGTGTGATCGTAAGACGAGTAGTATGATTCAAAGGAAAATGGGTGATCTAACGCACAAACTAACGCAAGCTAACGCAAATTCCAAAGGGAGTGGTAACCTAACGCAATTCCTATAACGAATCAAGAATAAATAGAAAGGAACACAGAAAGAAAGAACCAAACAGAAACTGATTAAGAAAAATTAAGTGTGCAGAGGGAGGATCCGGAGTGAGATCCGGAGTGCAAGATCTGCAATATTGGATCCGGAACTCAAAGATCCGAAATTAGGAATCCGAAATTCCTTTGGATCCGGAATATAAGATCCAGAAAGTGAGATTCCGGAATCAGGGAACCGGAACTAACGAATCCAGAGTGTAGTTCAGTGTGCAAGAAAAATAGGTACCGGATCCGGATGTGAATACTGGAAGTGAAAGAACCGGAACTGGAAGAATCCGGAACCAAAAACAGATATGGTATTGAGAACCCGGAATAAGTTCCGGTATGATTGTGGATCCGGTATGTATAAAAGGAACCGGAACTCAAGAACTGAGTCCGTATTCAAACACTGGAACACGAAAAATTACCTGGAAATCGAATATGCACCTCCATTGACTTGGAAATTTTCTGCAATCACTTTAGCACCAAAACAAGCAAGTAGGGAAAGCAAAAACAACTGACCAAATCGATTAATCAAGCACTTTTGAAGCAAAAATTGAGTTTTTGTCAAGAACAGAGAGTTTAGAACCTAGAAACCAAAAATCTCAAAATTGATGCTTTAATGCTTAATCAAAACAACCCAAAACTTGATATGATTTCAGAAACAAAACAAAGATGATTTTCAAGCCTCAATTTCAAGTTTTTACACTTAAATCAAAGCAAAGAAAAATCTTTTTCAATGAAACAGTCGACTAAACTTTGAATGACCAGAATAATAATTTTACCTTTGAATCAATCGTCTTTCTTCTCTGACACCAATTGTGGATCCCAGTTTGATCAAGTAACAATGAGTATGGAAGCAATAATATTTATTGATCGATTGTAGAGAGTTACAATATTGCAATGGAATGTTCTTTCTCTCTAAACAATGAAGCGCACGACTAATCTCTCATTAAAAACGACTAACCTAAATCACCACTAAACTACACATTAAATACCAAGGGCTATAAGCCTAAGCCCATGGCCCATACACTCTAATCTAAGCCCATTTAGCATAAAAGGCTTTTACAAACAAATAAAGAAAACAACTATTTTTCTTTATATCACTTTCTATTTTATATGACTTTTAGTCCTAACATTTATTCCACCCCACCCCATGGAACAAGCTGAAACAGACTCATGTTTTACCAATATAACATCAAAATAAAATATAATTCTATTCCAAAGCATCAAATACGCCTTGTATTTAATATTTTATTCATTCTTTAAATTTTATTCATTGTATTTTATATCTTTAAACGTTCATTTTACTTTTCTCAAAATATTATTTTTGTATGTTTTTTATGTTTTGATTAATTTATGTAAAGTATTAAATGCTAATAGTACAGATATAGAAAATGTTAGAAAATAAGGATTGAAAACTACAAAAACAAATTATTTCGGTGTCACTTTAATCGTCTTGAAGAAAACTTTCTAATAATTTATTTTGTTTTAAAAACTATTTATTTCATTATAATTTAATAATTTACATAATTAATCAAAATATATAAACAACTTATTAAGGGTAAATTGGTCAATGTTATTTGTTCTGATATTGTTAGATCTGAAGTTTTGTCAATAAACACAAGTATTGGCTTCTGAGCAGAAGACTTAGAGTTCTGAGTAGGAGACTCATAACTTCTGATGAAGATTCTTGAGAAGATTACTATGTGTGAATGTCTGAATACAAGGGTCAGAGTTCTGAGTAGGAGACTCAGAACGTCTGAAGACGAAGTTGAAAATATCCAAGTACTTAAAGGATGTTCTGAAGGGCTTTATCAAAAAAATGTTCAGAAGTTCTGAACAACATGTTCAGAACTTATGACAGGATATTTTCCTTTATATTCTGTTCACTAATTAGGACACGTGTAATTGTTCTATTAGTCTTTCAGTTATATGTACTGTAGCTTTAGTATTTCCTATCAGTATATATAGAAGTTAGCACTGTTTAGCTAACTAACTTTCCCGCATAACTTTGTATTCACTTTGTAATCTTTGAGAGATTCTCTCTAAGATCTGTAATCTGTTCTTGATTGAATACAAGTTTTTTGATCCAAATCTCTATCATTTACTGTTTGATTGTTCATAATTGATTGTAAGATTGAATCCTGGTTTCTACAACTGGTATCAGAGCCAATCAACAAACAAATTTGTTCAAGTTCGTGATCGTGAAGGTTCTTGATCATGTTCTTGAAGATTTCTTGATCAATTCGTCAATTGATTCCGCTGCTACTCGAAATTCTTGAATTCTTAGTAATTCTTGAATTTATTCTGTTTTTCGATCAAGAAATTCGAATTTGTCTGTAAGTCCAGGATTCACTCTTACAATCAATATATCAATGTATGAAACAGTAATTGAGAAGTAATATGATCAAACCAATTGTATTCAATGAAGAACAGATTTACATATCTTAGAGAGAGAGTATCTCAAAGATTACAAAAGATGAATACAAATATATGCGGGAGAATCAGTTAGCAATGTACTGCTAACCACTATATATACTGCAACGGAAATATTAAAGCTACGGTACATATATGAAAGACTAATAAGAACAATACACGTGTCCTAATTAGTTAACCAAAATACAAAGTAAAGTATCTAGTTATAAGTTCTGAACATGTTGTTCAGAACTTCTGAACATAATTCTGATTAAGCATCTCAGAACTTATGGCTCTTCTTCTCAGACTTCTGTACTTGGTAATCTTTCAAAGCAATCCTTCTGAGCTTTCGTATCCTTCTTATCAGAATTCAATACTTGGTTTATTGACAAAACTCAGATCTAACAATCTCCCCCTTTTTGACAAATAAACTTATACTTTGTATCACCAAGCTCTTTCAATGCAGGAACAATTTTCTGTAACAGAACATTTCTCTGAGTAAGTCTCTTGTCAATTCTATCAATAATTTCCTGAATAGTTTCAACTTGCTGAGTGATCACTTCTTGAGTCATATTAGCTTGCTTCACCTTCAGCACCTTTTTCTCCAAATTATGCTTGATGAATCTCAAAGTTCCAGAGCTATATTTTGCAGTCTCCTTTGCTCTGAAAAATATCTTTTCACTCTTGTTTTTCAAAAAGACTCCCAATTCTGGATGTTTGCACACACTTCCAGTTCTTAATACTTGCTTCTTATTATCTGTAATGGGTCTTGAAAGATAGACACATGGCCTTTGTAAATACAGAGCTATTTGAAAATCTGTATAACAACGCCATCTTAGGATGTAAAACATAGCTTCAATCACTACACTCCTTGCCTTCCTTTCATTCTTATCTTTGCTTGATTCTTTGAAGCATAACATACTGTGAAGTCTGTAGAAATCCATTACTGATAGCTTTTCAAAGTCTGCATCAGTAAAATAGTACACCTTTCCATCTTCTCTCAATACTTCAAAGGATAAGTATTCTTGCTTTCTGAACTGCTTGATCTTAAATTCTCTGATCCCAGTGATTAGAAAATCTGAATACACATCTTTCTTTGGTTTTCCAAGACATCTTGACTTCTCAGCCAACCAGATCTGAGTATCTTTTGGTTTGTCATGATATACACTTAGAAAGTTTACTTTACTTGGATTAAAGAAGTTTGGCAGATCAAACTCCAGAAAATACTCATTCACATCTACAGATCTTTCATCTTCTTTTGGTTCTGACTGTTCAGGTTGATCAGTACTCATCATTTGATCATTCTGAAGAGTTGTCTTTTGAATTTCTTCTTCAATTTCTTCTTAAAAGACCTCATTCACCTCATATTCTGCTGGAAACACAAAATCACTATGCAACATCTTTTTAGGATTTTCTTCTGATAATAACCATTCACCACAACTTCTGACCTCACTTCTAAGATCTATCCTTCTTTTCACAGCTTTCACACATCTTTTCTTTAGATTTTCCCTTACAGTTTTGGAAACTCTCATTTCAATTAGTAACCAACTCAAAGTTGCATTACTATACTTTACCAACTCCTTTAATCTGAACAGCTCAAGATTTCCTTGATTACTATATGCATACCCTTCAGACTCCATTCCTTCATTTATAAAACCCTTCACAATCACACCACTTCCTGGAATCTTCATTGGACAATTCAAATTGCACTTCTCTTTTCTTCCTTCAATTGCCAACTGGAAGTCATACATATACATATTTCTGACATAGATGCCCAGAAGTCTTCTACATTCAATCTCTATCCAGGCTTCTTCAGTACTGGCAAAGAACTTAACAAGAAAGATCTAATCTTCAAGAGTTAATCTGTGAAAATCAAAACTTGATAAGAAAACCTTTACATCTTTTTCTTTCAATACTTCCAATTTTACATACTTCAGACCAACAAATTCTTCTGTCTGAAACAATAATACTTTCTCAATCTTTTTCTGAATGTGTAGCCTTGAATCAGGAATTCTGAATCTGTTTGAGGCTTCTGCATAGATCATCTGAAGTTTTCCATCCATGAAACCATCAATGTTATTTTCTAAAACAACATAGTCTCCTTCTGTGTGGTATAGATGCTCATATGTTTCCTCTGGAAAAATATCACTATGAAATTGTGTTGCAAGTGGTACATCACTCATATCTAGAATAAAATCACACAAAGGCTCCTCTAAGATTGGCAAGTTAATCTTAGGAATCTCAATTGGCTTTCTGAATAGATATTCTGAAGGCATGAAGTATTCTTTGACTCTTTCCTATTCTCCTATATTGTCAGCAATATCATCAACATAGTTAAAATAGAATTCCTCTTGAAATTTCTGAGAATATCCAACTGAACTATCTTCTTTTCCCATCAGATCAATAGGTCTTACCACCTTCACAGCTTTTTGAATATTCTAAACATTAAGTGCTCTGACTAACTCACTGTGCATCCTTCTGATCAAAATCTCATTCAATCTCCTTTCTTCCAGTTTAGAGTTCAACAAGCCAACTCTAACATATGGGACAATATCTGTACAAGTGTTCACAACCACTAAGCTTTCATCTATTTCCTCTGACCCCAAAACAGGTTCCTCAATAGCTTCAGTTTCATCAGAATTAACTTCCATCTCTGTGTCTAAATTCAATTCTTCTGTTTTATCATAATCACCACCATCTATGCTTTCCACCTCCATTTCCTCTGTATCTGAACTGTCAATCTGAACTATGTGAGTATCCACTGTCTTTACAATTTCTTATGTCTGAACTTCTGTGTTCTTTGTACTAACTAAGTGCATATCTTCTATGCCAATATCATCATCATAACTCAATCTTTGCCTTTTCTCCCCCTTTTGATGATCATGAGGTTCATTATCATCAAACTTCCTCTTTGAGTTCTGACCAGTGACACTTTCAGGTTCAGCTTCTGCTAGTGGAATAAGATCAAGAGGCTTTGAAGTTGAAGCCATAGATACACTCAGTGCTTTAAATACAGAATCTTGCATACTCTGCATTTGTTTCAACAGATCTTTTTGAAATTCAGACATTATATCCTTGATCTCCTTTTTATGAGATTCCAAGGATATCTTCACATTATCTATCTTAGTTTCAACAGATATCAATTTTCCCTCCAACATATCTTTCAATCATTTCACCTCATCATTTAGTCCATCCACTTTTTTTTCCAATTTTTCAACTTTTTCCCCCATCTCTTTGTGTTGATTCTGAATCTTTTCAAATTCAGAATAGTCTAACTGTGAACCTGAACCAACAGATGGTCCAGTTTTCATGTGCCCAGAAGGCTCATGGCCTGTAGATAACACGAAGTCATCTTGTACAACAGATGCACGTTTGAATGAGGCTTTTGAAATGTTCACCTCACCAGGACTTCCATCCAATCCTCGACACCCAATAGTAGGTATATCTATGAATGTTGTATCAGGAATACGAAATTCCTGATTTGTGCAAGTGTTAGAAGGAATTTCAGGCTCAATGTGGATAGGACTGTGATATCCAGACTCAGTGTGATGAAAAACGGGTTGGGATTTATCACCTCCCTCCAAATGAGTTTTGGATGGTTCCCCTGATTTGTGTGAAACAGTAGCATGTTGAAATGCTTCTGAGTGGGTATGGATGGGTTATTCAAGTTCCACCACTAGGTCCATGGTGTTTGTTTCAATATTGGACACCAAGAATTGTGAACCAATAGCAGGTGTGGTTACCTGGTTAAGATTAGCTAGTACAGAGGATCTCTTTCTGTTTGAACCTCTGGTGACATTCTCTCATCCTCACCACCCTCATTCTGTTTTTCCTCACATATTCTAACCGAGCTCTCAGAATTTTGCCCCTCATTTCTCTCAGAATGTTCACCCATTTGAACATCCTCCCCCCTCTCTAACATGACTAGACCCCTCACCTCTCTTCTCAGGTTGTTCCTCATGGGTAGGGATTTGAGGTATTTCAATTCCCATAGAGGTGCAATATGCTTTTAAAATCTCACTCTCCCTTGGTATGTGATTCCTAAGTGATTTTGGCAAAACTTTATGATTAGGATAATTCTCAATATTAGTAACTGAAGACATCTTACCCAAATAGAAAGTAGGACCATGTTGTTCATTTGATCTTCTTGAAATGGTTCTGTTTTCTTGCATTGCATATGATAACTCTATTTTTAGAGTTATTATTTCCATTTATTTTCCACTTTATTTTGTCAATTTTAGCCATTTCACTTCTAAAAACCCCCATTCTTGGTATGATTTACGAAAACGAGCAAAAGGAGTGAACCATGGTCTTTAATAAATTATTTGGGGAAGTTTTGGGTGTTTTCTCGATTTTTCATCCGCAGTGACGTATACAGTGCCCACTCCGGTTCCCCACTCTTCGAGCTGATCAAAAAGAAATCAAAAAGAAACTTTTAGTTGGGATCTAATTTTCTGGAGGAGGAAGGTTCATATGGCAGAGAAATGGCTGGAGAAGTACAAGGTAGTTCTCATTGAAGATAGCATCAAGTACACCTCTTTGTACTTGGAGATTGACTTGGAGAAGGGACCATTGGATAAAAGAATTGCACAAGGAGCTGAATTCTGCCACAACTCAGCAGTCTTTACCCATTGGAAGACCCACCTCTTTTGTGTAATACCCAACTCCTTCTCCTAGTATATAAAGGAGCACTTGGGTGCCATTAAATGCATGCTTGGTTTTTATCCTTGAATACTTTTAGTCTCAAATTCTCTCAACTACCACATTAGCTTTAGTCTTTTATTTACTGCAGTAACTAGCTTTAATTTTCAGTAATTTACTTTCTTAGTTTAAATTGTAGTTCGTATTACACAGTGCAGGGACGACTTCTCGTTCCCCACTGTGAGCAGTTAATTCAAATCACTTTCAGTTTTATTATGTGCAAATCTTCATCTTTTGTTTTCTTTACTTCGGAAATGTTAGGCTAAACATCCTTTGGGATGTAGGAAGGAGAAGTACCTGGATTTTATAGAAAATGCTTGAGTAATCTTTATACTTAGAATATTTATTGTTTTGGTCATTCACTCTCGATATTTACCCAAAGATGCGAACAAGCCGATCACTTGCAAGGATCTAAAAGTCTAGTTCTTAACTTAGAAATGAGTAGAACGCAGTGACACGAGCTTGAATGATGCTAGGGGATTCGAAAGAATTCTTATGACACTTACGAAAGTGAGGTCGGCATAGTGAGCTAATCTCTGCCCACTGGAGTAGTAGGCAAGCTAATTTGTGTATTAAAAACACTTAGAGTATTTGTCTCTACACATTCCATCGAGGCCTGAAAAGGTCCATTTAGAGATTACCATTGACAAAACAACAAGTACTAAGAGTATGGGATTTTTATCTAACGGTGTGAGTATTTTGTAACCGGGCTTTTCTAGCGAAAATGTCCACCACGAATACGAGGATCACTCTAAGGACCGAGTATTTGAGATAAAATTTAGGGAAAATCCAACCTACATTCCTCCTTTTTAGCATTTAGTAAATCGTTTCAAGTAGCTATTTTACCAAACCAAACCAAAGTATTATTTTCCTCTCTAGTTGAAACTTGTAAAAGGAGCTCATGAGAACCGTATTGTCTTGATTGTCCAGTCTCTGTGGATTCGATTCTGGTATTTTACCAACTATTACTTGCTGTGACGATCATAGTGGACAGTGTACACTTGCACTTCCCACTGTGGACAGTTTGCAACCCACTGCGATTAAAACACACATTTCGCACGTGACAAGTTTTTGGCGCCGTTGCCGGGGACTGGCGTGATTTTAAATCTCAAGACATTAGTTTTTGTTCGAGCCCGAGTCACTAGTTTTTCTAAGCTGTTCGTATTGTATGCCACGGCGACAACTCGAACATTTGGTTCCAATAGATCTCGAAATAGAAAAAACGTTGCGAAAAACACGAAGAAGCAAGAAAACAAATCGACAACCTCCTGTGATCCCCACTGTGAACATGGCTGCAGTACCGCCACCTATAGTGGAGACCACAATCACGATTGCCGATAACAAAGATCGAAAAATACGGGACTATGCTACTTCCGGAGTTGGTGATTTAAGCTCCGGAATTTTGAGACCCAATATTGTTGCAACACATTTTGAACTCAAACCGGTGATGTTTCAAATGATCCAAGCCATGGGTCAATTTGGAGGATCGCCATCTGAGGATCCGCACTCGCACTTAAAATCTTTTTTAGAAATGACAGATTCCTTTCAATTGCAAGGTGTTAGTGATGAGGCATTAAGACTAAGGCTTTTCCCTTTTTCATTAAGGGACAAAGCAAAATCTTGGCTGAACGCACATGCACCTCACTCGATAACCACTTGGCAAGAACTTGCCGATAGATTTTTGCAAAAATACTTTCCTCCAACAAGGAATGTTAGATTTCGAAATGATATAATTTTATTTAGACAAGAGGAAGATGAGGCTGTTTCGGATGCATGGGAACGATTTAAAGATTTACTTCGAAAGTGCCCACATCATGGCATCCCACATTGCATCCAATTGGAGACCTTTTACAATGGTCTTTCCAATGCAGCCAAAATCATCTTAGATGCAACAGCCGGTGGAACATTTACGAGTATGACTTACAACGAAGGATATCAAATCTTAGAAAAAGTGTCCAACAACAATACCGAATGGTCAAATCCGAGAGCACCCATGTCTAAGACCAACACCATAGATTCCGAAGCACTCAAAACCATGAATGCACAATTAGTGGCCTTGACAAAAATCGTTTTAAATCAAAATCGAGGCCAAGTCAATTCCGCAACCCATCTCGCTGATAACTGCTCCCTTTGTGGAGAGGAGCATGTTTTCGACTATTGTCCAGCAAACCCCGAATCTGTTAATGTCATAGGGACCAACCAAAGGAACAACCCTTATTCGCAGACTTATAATCCAGGTTGGAGAAATCATCCGAATTTCTCTTGGTCCGGTAATCAAGGACTCCAACCCCAAGGACCGAGTCACATCCAGCAAAGACCATACAATCCCCCGGGATTTCAGCAACATCACAGTGGGCAATCCCCACATCACAGTGGGCAGTCCCCACAACCATACCAACCACGATCCAACCAACCAGCTGAGGCTCAACAATCGATCAAGTCGATTCTCAAAGGTTTTATGAATCAAACCCAAGCAGCCATTAGGAATATAGAGACCCAAGTAGGACAGCTAGCCGTTGAAGTTAAGAATAGACCACCAGGAACGTTACCGAGTGATACCGAGCAAGCTAGAGTGATAGGAAAAGGACCAGAACATGTCAAGTCCATAACACTGAGGAGTGGAAAGGATCTGAAAGATATCGTTTTTGAGTCTGATGATTCGCCTCAAATACCCACTGTGGTTCCCACAGTGGGCACTCCTCAGGTCACTGTGGTCCCCACAGTGAGGACCGACATCCCTGACCTTCCCACTTTTGGACCTGTTCCAAAGCCTACTTTTCCAAAGCCAATACCTCAGCAAACTCAAATTGACCCACGAAGTATCCCTTTTCCTCATAGAATGAAGCCTAAAAATGTCGATGTTCAATTTAAAAAATTCTTAGACATTTTTAAACAACTTCATATTAACATACCCTTGGTAGAAGCTCTCGAGCAAATGCCAAGCTATGTTAAATTTTTAAAGGATATTTTGAACAAAAAGAGAAAGTTGGGTGAGTTTGAGACTGTAGCTTTAACCGAGGAATGTAGTGCCCTCCTAACAAGCAAGATTCCACCTAAGTTGAAAGACCCGGGTAGTTTCACCATTCCATGCATTATAGGAGGACAAGAAGTAGGCCAAGCACTCTGTGATTTAGGAGCTAGTGTCAACTTGATGCCTTTGTCCATTTTTAAAAAGTTAGGTATTGGAGAGGCTAGACCCACAACCGTGACATTACAACTAGCCGACCGGTCCATTGCCTATCCCAAGGGAAAAATAGAAGACGTTTTGGTCCAAGTGGATAAATTTATCTTCCCCGCCGATTTTCTAGTTCTAGATTATGAGGCCGATAAAGAAATCCCAATCATCTTAGGGCGTCCGTTTCTTGCAACCGGACGTACTTTGATTGATGTGCACAAAGGGGAACTCACGATGCGAGTTAATGACCAAGAGGTAACATTCAATGTCTTCAAGGCCCTTAAGTATATAGACACCGAAGACTGTTTTGCTTTAAGTTCGATTTATGGATCCCACAGTTTTGACACAGTGCCCACAGTGAGAAGCACAGTGCCCACAGTGGGGAGTAAGAGTGAGCACTCCGACTCTAAAAATGATGACACTTTTGAGGATGAGTGTAACGAAATTTTGGCAGCTTTTGAGCTGCTAGATTTCAAGGAGAGACATGTCAAACTACCATATAAACATCCCCCTGACTTGAATTTGAAGTCATTGCCTTCCCACTTAAAGTATGCCTACCTCAATGAGTTAGAAGAACTCTGTCACCACTCCTACATAAATGAAAAAAACAACAAGGAGAAGATCAAGAGGTGGCCTGACCAAAAAATCACTCATGGAAATTTTGTGGAGGGACAAAAAGTGCTACTTTTTAATTCAAGGTTAAGGATGTTTCCGGAAAAATTAAAATCTCGATGGAAAGAGCCTTACACTGTGGTCAAGGTAAGTCCTTTTGGAACTCTGGACTTAATGGCTCCTCAATTCGGAAAAATCTTTAAAGTCAATGGACAAAGGGTGAAGCACTTTCTGAGCGACAGTGCCCACTCTCCATCCCGCTCTGGTTAAGCAATGTCACAACCGTTTGTAAATATTTTATTTCAGTTATTTGCTGTCTTTTTATTATTTTTGGTCTTTTTAATTCTGCATGGTAGTTTGTTTTAATGTGTGTAGGAGAAATTGCCGCTTTTTGGAGGAAAAATCAAGAAAAAGCTTCGCAGTGGGCAAGGATTGGTCACTGCGCTCCTCAATCTCGGTCTGGCATAGGAAAAGACGGTTTGGGAGGGACCCACGGCTGACGCACATCATGCTTTTTCTTACAAACATCAACTTTTCCTGCCACTTGTCAAAAGCCCACCTATTCCCAAGATAAACCATCATTATCTTCTTCTCTCTCTACTAACCGTCCCCAATCAACTCAAAAACCATCACCCTCAAATCAGATTTTTACTTTAACTTCCCTAAACACACCAAGTTTCTTCATCTTCTCCATTTCTCTCTCAAAGAAAACCCACAAACCTAAAACCCTTCCTAAAACCCTTGAAAAAAAAATGGCGAGAAGCAAAAGATTGAACATCCGGCACGATGCACCCACACGAGCAGCCGTACGCCGTCGTCTCGCAGAAGAAAACCCGCCGGAAACTGTCACCGGCGATCTAAATGAATCACCACCTATTTCCAGTGACAACCCCATATTTTCCGACGATAACCCCATAACATCCGGCGTACCTGATGCGGATTCTTCTCAAATCTCCGACACTAGTGTCACCCAATTCGAAACCGAGGCATTGCTGGCCGAAGAAGAAGAGAAGCGATTGGCAGAGGAGTTTGAGAAGCGAATGTCGGTCATTCGAAAGCGAAAGGAAGAGGTTGAGAGGAGACGACGAGAAGAAGAAGAAAAGCGCAGAAAAGAAGAAGCAAGATTGAAGGCTGAACAAGCAAAGATCTTAGAGGAAGAAAGGAAAAAGGCGGAGGGAGAGATTTTTACTGAGGAACAAGAACTGCTGAGGAAAGTAAATTCTGATTATGAAGAGGAATACAGAAAGCTTGGGGATAGTATTGAGCAGAGCAGAGTGGGGAAGACTGCCCACAGTGGGGAGAGTCCTGTTCTACGAGCATTAAAGAAGAGGAGAGTGGTCACCAGGTCTACGGTGACCACGACACCGAGGAAATCAGCAAAAAGATCATCAAAAAAAGGTACTACATTCGAACCTGCTTTAAGTGCTTCTTCTGTTGAAGATGACATTGGGGATGACCAAGTTCAAACCCTACACCCACATCACTCAACAGTGGGCACTGCTCATGCACCCAGTGGTGTGCCTAGGCAGTTCACCTCTTCAGAGGTGGCTGCCCACTACGAGTGCATCGCAACCCAGAAGCTAAGGTTGGAAAGGGGTTTTGACCCCGAGTTTGTTGAAGCAAACTCATTTGTAAAAGATAGGATCATCGCGCAAGACTGGTCGATTTTGGCCGAGGCCAATCGACGCGCTAATGCCTCGTTGGTCCGAGAATTTTATGCCGAAGCCTCTCAATCAAAGGACCCCATTGTGGTAGTTAGAGGAAGGAAAGTATGTTATAATCCAGGAGAAATCAACCGAGTGTTAGGAAGGCGTGGCCCAAATGAGTGTGAGTTTACAAAGTTTTTGAAGAAAATGACCCCCGAGGATGAGGACCGTATTTTGAAAGAAATAGCTGTCGAAGGAAAGCCATGGAACAAGGATGGTCGAAGACGTTGTCTAAACGCTAGCTCCCTCGTCACCGAGGCCGCTGTTTGGTTTCAATTTCTTCGGGCCTCTTTATCTCCGACATCACACGATACCACCTTGTCCTTGCACAAATGTACCCTCTTGTACTGTCTGCTCACAGGAATGAAGATAAATGTTGGGATAGTCATGCACGCTGCCATCGATCAAGCTAAGACCCGAAAGAAGGTTGTGTTGCCCCTCCCTTGCCTTATCACGTTACTAATGATAGACGCAGGTGTACCCTCCGCTGTGGAGGATCAGTGGTTCGACTCAACAAGCAACATTAGTGTGCAGACCATTCGCAAGATGGGAAGGCATATCAACACTCCTCCACATGAACATGAAGAAGAGATTCCCACAGTGGGGACTGTCCGGCCCACTGTGATCATCGCTGAGGAGCATGATGTGCGGACTGCGGATACATCGAGGCGTCAGACTGAGGCAGGTTCGTCCAGCAACCAAATGGGAGAGATTTTGGCAGCTTTAAAGAAGCTCACATACAGGATCGAGTTGCTGGAAAGTGAGCAGCGATACCAGAACCGGGCCACGCAGAAATTTTGGATGTATACAAGAGAACGAGATGAGGTGACGGGCCTGATGATGAAAGAGGCCAACCCAATGCTAGCTGCTCAGCTACCAGAATTCCCGAAAGATATCTGCCCGGTTAATGACAGTGAGGATGAGTTCGATGATGATGATGCGGATCTGTCACCGCAAGCCACCCAAACCCCGTGAATGGTTTGTTTTTAAAACAATGGTTTCGCTCTTTTGCTCACCAAAAACAATTTTATTTTGTTTGGTTGATCTTTTTGTGCCTATGGCTAGGCATTGACACTATTTGCTGTTTTAACTTTTTAAATATCGATGCATGAAAATCCTACCGGTAGGTAGGTACTTTTGGGTACTAACATATTGATTGTTTGAATGCTTGTTTGACCTCGTTTCCATTTCAAGGTACAACTTTCGGCTTCCGACTTAAAAGGTCACTTTTGTAAGTACAAATCTCAACTTGTCCCGTGAAATGATATAGGCCATTTTTCGCATCCAAACACGATCCTTTTTGTACCCCCAAACCACCACCTTTGTTCATTAATTCAATGTCACAGTGGGGACACTGTGAGATTTTAAGTTTGAGGTGGGAACTTCCAGAGTGACCTCCAGTTTGCTCACAGTGAGGACACTGTGAAGTCCAAGTTTGAGGTGGGTAAGCCGTACCCCCCTCCAAAAAAAAAAAAAGAGAAAACACAAAAATACAAAAACAGAAGAAAATAGGAGTAGCACTAACAAAATTGATGGTGTGCCTTTTCTGGACCATCAAAGTGCTCACTCCCAGAAAACGATGGTGTGCCTATTCTGGACCATCAGAATACCCACCCTCACAAAAAAAAATAGCCATACTCATTATACCCAAATAAAGCCTGAAAGTGTACGTTCTTATCATAGCAAAATACTAAACACCCACTTCTTGAAATAAAAATCTCAAAGCGAGATCTTCGGTCCATGTTTGGAAATTTTTGCCAAAACCCTTGGGAAAAGATTCAAAGCCATAAACCCTTCAAACCCAAGAAAGCCCTATTGATCAAAAGGTAAACAAGGGAAAGGTTTCGTCAAACACAAAAGTGAAATTTTCAAGTTTGGAACCGAAGGAAGTATCGAAGGAAGGAGATCAACGCCCATTCAAGTCAAGAAATATGTAAGTCCATCAAAGACCTTTTATGCATTGTGTTTCATTTTATTTCTTTCTTTTTATTACTTGGGGACAAGTAATGATTTAAGTTTGAGGTTGTGATAACTCTATTTTTAGAGTTATTATTTCCATTTATTTTCCACTTTATTTTGTCAATTTTAGCCATTTCACTTCTAAAAACCCCCATTCTTGGTATGATTTACGAAAACGAGCAAAAGGAGTGAACCATGGTCTTTAATAAATTATTTGGGGAAGTTTTGGGTGTTTTCTCGATTTTTCATCCGCAGTGACGTATACAGTGCCCACTCCGGTTCCCCACTCTTCGAGCTGATCAAAAAGAAATCAAAAAGAAACTTTTAGTTGGGATCTAATTTTCTGGAGGAGGAAGGTTCATATGGCAGAGAAATGGCTGGAGAAGTACAAGGTAGTTCTCATTGAAGATAGCATCAAGTACACCTCTTTGTACTTGGAGATTGACTTGGAGAAGGGACCATTGGATAAAAGAATTGCACAAGGAGCTGAATTCTGCCACAACTCAGCAGTCTTTACCCATTGGAAGACCCACCTCTTTTGTGTAATACCCAACTCCTTCTCCTAGTATATAAAGGAGCACTTGGGTGCCATTAAATGCATGCTTGGTTTTTATCCTTGAATACTTTTAGTCTCAAATTCTCTCAACTACCACATTAGCTTTAGTCTTTTATTTACTGCAGTAACTAGCTTTAATTTTCAGTAATTTACTTTCTTAGTTTAAATTGTAGTTCGTATTACACAGTGCAGGGACGACTTCTCGTTCCCCACTGTGAGCAGTTAATTCAAATCACTTTCAGTTTTATTATGTGCAAATCTTCATCTTTTGTTTTCTTTACTTCGGAAATGTTAGGCTAAACATCCTTTGGGATGTAGGAAGGAGAAGTACCTGGATTTTATAGAAAATGCTTGAGTAATCTTTATACTTAGAATATTTATTGTTTTGGTCATTCACTCTCGATATTTACCCAAAGATGCGAACAAGCCGATCACTTGCAAGGATCTAAAAGTCTAGTTCTTAACTTAGAAATGAGTAGAACGCAGTGACACGAGCTTGAATGATGCTAGGGGATTCGAAAGAATTCTTATGACACTTACGAAAGTGAGGTCGGCATAGTGAGCTAATCTCTGCCCACTGGAGTAGTAGGCAAGCTAATTTGTGTATTAAAAACACTTAGAGTATTTGTCTCTACACATTCCATCGAGGCCTGAAAAGGTCCATTTAGAGATTACCATTGACAAAACAACAAGTACTAAGAGTATGGGATTTTTATCTAACGGTGTGAGTATTTTGTAACCGGGCTTTTCTAGCGAAAATGTCCACCACGAATACGAGGATCACTCTAAGGACCGAGTATTTGAGATAAAATTTAGGGAAAATCCAACCTACATTCCTCCTTTTTAGCATTTAGTAAATCGTTTCAAGTAGCTATTTTACCAAACCAAACCAAAGTATTATTTTCCTCTCTAGTTGAAACTTGTAAAAGGAGCTCATGAGAACCGTATTGTCTTGATTGTCCAGTCTCTGTGGATTCGATTCTGGTATTTTACCAACTATTACTTGCTGTGACGATCATAGTGGACAGTGTACACTTGCACTTCCCACTGTGGACAGTTTGCAACCCACTGCGATTAAATATAAACATCCCCCTGACTTGAATTTGAAGTCATTGCCTTCCCACTTAAAGTATGCCTACCTCAATGAGTTAGAAGAACTCTGTCACCACTCCTACATAAATGAAAAAAACAACAAGGAGAAGATCAAGAGGTGGCCTGACCAAAAAATCACTCATGGAAATTTTGTGGAGGGACAAAAAGTGCTACTTTTTAATTCAAGGTTAAGGATGTTTCCGGAAAAATTAAAATCTCGATGGAAAGAGCCTTACACTGTGGTCAAGCTAAGTCCTTTTGGAACTCTGGACTTAATGGCTCCTCAATTCGGAAAAATCTTTAAAGTCAATGGACAAAGGGTGAAGCACTTTCTGAGCGACAGTGCCCACTCTCCATCCCGCTCTGGTTAAGCAATGTCACAACCGTTTGTAAATATTTTATTTCAGTTATTTGCTGTCTTTTTATTATTTTTGGTCTTTTTAATTCTGCATGGTAGTTTGTTTTAATGTGCCAATACCTTATGTAAGGTATGTATGCCAGAGGAGTATCCTTTGTCTTCTTTTGAATAACTTTCTGATTTTTCTCAAAAGTGTTCTTCATGTCTTCCCAAAGTATAGCAGTGTAATCATAATGCCTATTTTTCACTAAACCCTGAAAGATTTGAAGAATCTGTTTTGAACCTTGATCTGCAGAGCTATTCTTTCCTGACAAGCATTTATTCACCACATGAAAGAAACATGCCCAAATAGGTGGCAATTTGTTCCTTCTGAACAAACTAAGGGGCCTCAATCCATCATTATATCCTAACTTCATAAACTCTGCAATTAGTTCCTCTGTTAAAGGTGAGTCTTCAAAATCTGACCTTCTTTGTACATCATCTTTCTCTGGAAGATTTAACATTTCTCTTAGTGCAGAGATTGATAAAGCAAATGTTACTCCACCAATTTCATATACAAACTTGTTGTCTTCTAACCTAAGATGTCTCCACCATTGTTGAATATACTGAATAGGAACTGTTTTGCTTCTTGTAAACCATTTCCTGTAAGGATGATACTTGAATAATTCCATGATGATTCTGTGTTCAGGCTTAAATCTACTCTCCTCAAATAGTAAAACACAATTATTTTCTGATAACTTTAACCATTCACCTTCAGGTACAACCCTTTCCATTAAAATTGGTCTATTTGACATAATCGACCCTGCAGCACTCTGTTCATGTTCAACATTTATGTTTACCTCATCTGCATTTCCTTCTGATTCAGCCATTTGTTCATCATCTTCATTTATTTCATCATTTCCTATTACTTCTTCCTCAACAGCTCTATTTTGCACTTCATCATTATCTGAATCGGATGAATCCATCAAAGACTTGGTAGAATGCAGAGATATTTGACCACTTTTTCGAAATCCAGACATGATTTAAGAAGAAAACAAACTCAAAGAACTCTGGATTGATTCGTATCTCACTTTTCACTCTGAAATTTGAAAGAATTTGAAATAGGGATTTTAAGACCTATTTAAAATCCGCGAAGTTGAAAGGTTTGACGGAAAAGCGAGGTCAAAGTTATAACGGAGTCAACACGTTTGAAATGCCACAGAAGATTTAAATGAAATGCGTGGCATTATCAACCAAATATGAAGCTGACACGTGTTATATGATAGAATATTGACACAAGTCAAAGATCTGAATAACACGCTCAGAAGATTGTCTTTCCTTTATCAGAGATCTGAGTATTCTACTCAGAGTTCTGAGTCCATGATTCAGAGGAATTTGCCTTGTAACCAAGATTTATTTAAAATCAACTTTTGACAAATGTAAAAACTTTAATTAATCAGAAGAGGTTTGAACAGATAGAAAAACAATTTATCATCAGAATAATGTTCACAAAATGATGATTTAAAGAAAATCATTTAAAATCTTATATCTGAATATGAAAATGTTTGAAATTCAGATATAGTTTGGACAAAAAGAAATAAAAAAAATTTATCATTAAAAGCTTGTTCTTCTTAGAATGATCAGATATAAGAAATGAACACAAACCTTTTTAGCATCATGATATGATTTCCAAAAGATTTTGATGCTCCCCCTTGACTTTAGCATATACTTGACCATATATGATACATAAAGATGAGGTAGAAAAAAATAAAAAAAATAATCCATAGGATTGAAGTATTTGTATTTCTCAGAAATAAATTTTTGAAAGATAGATTTATGAAGTATTGACTCAGAATCTCTGACCTTAAGACTCAGAAGTTCTAAACTCAAGACTCAGAAGTTCTGAACTCAGGACTCAGAAGTTCTGAACTTAAGAGTCAGAAGTTCTGAACTTAAGAATCAGAGTTCTGGGTACACTACTCAGACAATTTTACTTGGAAAAATTTAACATTTAATTTTTAAGAAACACAAATATTTTCAATTAGTCAGATTAAGCATTCCTATTTTACATATGAGAAAAGAAAACCTTTTGTGATCAAGAAGCTTTGTGAACAAGTCAGCCAATTGATACTTTGTATGCACAAAGTGCATCTCTATAGTTCCTTTTTCTACATAGTCCTTTATAAAATGATACCTCACATCTATGTGTTTAGTCTTTGAATGTTGAACAGGATTCTGAGTAATGGCAATTGCACTTTCTGAATCACAATAGATGGGAACTTTGTTGAGATGATATCCATAATCCATGAGTTGTGTTCTCATCCACAAAGTTTGAGAGCATGCAGCAGCAGCAGCAACATACTCTGCCTCAGCAGTTGAAGTGTACACACAATTCTGTTTCTTTGATGCCCAACTCACTATTTTATCCCCCAAAAAATGACAAGCACCAGAAGTACTTTTTCTGTCCAACCTACTTCCTACATGATCAACATCAGTGAAAGCAGTCAATTTGAAGTCAGTTTATTTTGGATACCATAAACCTAGATCAGGTGATCCTTTGAGATATCTTAAAATTCTTTTGACAGCCAACATATGTGATTCTTTTGGGTTAGATTGAAATCTAGCACATAAACAAGTAGAAAACATGATATCTGGCCTACTTGCAGTCAGATAAAGTAAAGATCCAATCATGCCTCTATAGAGTTTGTTGTCTACTGAAACTCCTTTGAGATCAGCATCTAACTTTATGTTTGTTGCCATAGGTATTCTCATAGAAGCACAATCAGACATTTTGAACTTTTTCAGAATGTCTCTGACATATTTTCCTTGATTTATAAAAATACCACTTGGTAATTGTTTGACTTGAAGACCAAGGAAAAAATTCAGTTCACCCATCATGCTAATTTCAAATTCAGATGACATGATTTTAGAAAAGTTATCACATAGTTCTGCACTAGTAGAGCCAAATATTATGTCATCAACATAAATTTGAATAAGAATTAAATCCTCACCCTGTTTCTTTAAAAACAAAGTTGTGTCAATCTTACCTTTCTTGAACCCTGAAACTAACAAGTGTTGAGTAAGAGTGTCATACCAGGCTCTTGGTGCTTGTTTT
Organism: Saussurea involucrata; assembly: GCA_033807775.1. Classification (NCBI taxonomy): domain Eukaryota; kingdom Viridiplantae; phylum Streptophyta; class Magnoliopsida; order Asterales; family Asteraceae; genus Saussurea; species Saussurea involucrata. The sequence goes on along the minus strand of CM066326.1, from coordinate 32,728,758 downwards.
AGACCATATAAAGCTTTGTCTAAAAATATAAACATGATCAGGAAATTTTGGATCAACAAAACCTTCAGGTTGATGAACATAGACCTCTTCATTAAGTTTACCATTTAGGAAGGCTGATTTGACATCCATTTGATACACTTTGAAATTCTTGTGTGCAGCATAGGCCAAGAATATTCTGATTGCCTCTATTCTTGCCACTGGTGCATATGTTTCATCATAATCAATTCCTTATTGTTGACAGTATCCCTTAGCAACCAATCTTGCCTTGTTTCTGATAACAACACCTGGCTTATCCTTTTTGTTTCTAAACACCCATTTAGTTCCAATGATAGATTTACCTTCAGGCTTTGGAATGAGTCTCCAAACTTTGTTTCTTTCAAATTGGAGCAATTCCTCTTGCATTGCTGAAATCCAATCTGGATCCTCTAGGGCTTCATTAGCTTTCTTAGGTTCAATCACACTTAAGAAACTAGAAAACATTGCTTCATTTGCTGTAGCTGATCTGGTTTTTACTCCTGCTGATGGATCACCTATTACTTGATGAATAGGATGATTTTTAGTCCATTTATTTGCACTAGGAAGCACATCAATCTCTGAAAAATTGTTGTTTGTATCATTCTCATCAATGATTGCTTGTAATTCTGAGTTGTCCTCTTGTTCTGATATATGTGTAGAAGTTGTATCCAAGTTTGGATTATGAGAAGTGAAGTCAGAATTCTGAGTGACTTGGTCAGAGTTCTGAATACAAGGATCAGAATTCTGAGTACAAGGTTCAAAATTTTCACTACTTGTATTTATCAAATTTGGACATTCCTCAGATGGACCTTTATCAGAAATTACAGTTGATTGAACTATTTATGGAGTTCTATCTTTCATCTCTTTTACCATCTTTGGGTTTTCATATTCTGCATAAGAAGCAGAAATTAGTTCTAGAAAAGCATCCTTAAACAGTAAATTGAGTTCTGAACAAATAGGATTAGAATTTGTATCAGAAGTCATTTTTGTCTTGTTTTTCATGAGTTCTGAACTGTCTTGTTCAGAAGTCTTCATTCTGGCTTCATCAAATGTTACATTAATGCTTTCCATCATCCTCTTGGTTCTTCTATTGTAGATTCTGAATGCTTTGGAAGTTAATGAATAACCAACAAAGTATCCTTCATCCGCCTTTTTATCAAATTTGGCAAGATTTTCTCTGTCTTTAAGAACATAGCATCTGCAACCAAAAACATGAAAGAATTTGATTAAAGGTTTTCTTTTATTTATCAGTTCATAAGCGGTCTTATTTAATCTTTTATTGATTAAAGTTCTGTTCTGTGTAAAGCAAGCAGTTGCAATTGCTTCAGCCCATAAGAAAGTTGGAAGATTTGAATAAGCCAACATGGTTCTTGCAGCTTCCACTAGAGTTCTGTTTTTCCTTTCAACAACACCATTTTGTTGAGGAGTTCTGACAGCAGAGAAATTGTGAGAAATCCCAGAACTTTCTAAAAAATTCTGAAGAGTCTCATTTCTGAACTCTGTTCCATTATCACTTCTGATTTTCTGAACTGGAAGTTGTAAGAAAACTTGAATCCTTTTGATAAAGTTTATCAATGTAGTAACAGCTTCTCACTTAGCTCTTAAGAACTCTACCCATGTGTATCTGGAATATTCATCAACAATTACAAACATATATTTCTTTCCTCCCATAGACTGAACTGAAATAGGACCACAAAGATCAGTATGAATCATTTCTAATGGTGCTTTGCAAGATGATTCCATTTTTAATTTGTGAGAACTCTTTTTCATCTTGCCCACTTCACTAGCTGGGCATAATGATTCTTTTTCAAATTTGATCTTTGGTAAACCTTTAACCAGATGTTTTGCAATAAGATTATTAAGATCTTTCAGGGTTTAGTGAAAAATAGGCATTATGATTACACTGCTATACTTTGGGAAGACATGAAGAACACTTTTGAGAAAAATCAGAAAGCTATTCAAAAGAAGACAAAGGATACTCCTCTGGCATACATACCTTACATAAGGTATTGGCAAATTTTGATATGGTATGCAATGCAAGAAAACAGAACCATTTCAAGAAGATCAAATGAACAACATGAAGATGGAAATATTATGAAACAAATTATATAGAAATAAATTTTAAAGATGCTTTCTTTATAAAACTTTAGGGGGAGATTGTTGGGTCTAGAAAGCCCCAATTATATAGAAAGTTTTATAAAGTCCATGTAAAGTAAATGAAAGTCAAATGTATTGTAATTAGCTTTATTAGTCTTTTGGGCTTTGGGAGTTTGATGAGAGTTAAATGGGCTTGGGCCCATGTCTTGTAATATGGACCTATAAATAAAGGTCTTGGGCTAGTTTTATCATTTGAGATATTTTGTTATCACACACACTTTACAGTGAGTTGTGAGACGTTTGTATTAGAGAAATTCTCCCTCCATTGTATTCAAAGCTTATAAGTAGAAATCATTCAATAAAATAATCTTCATGCCTACTTCTACTCAATTGTTATGGAGTTTCTTGATTGTTGCTAATTATGGGACTTACAATTGGTATCAGAGCCAATCAACAAACAAATTTGTTCAAGATCGTGATCGCAAAGGTTAATTGATCAATTTCTTGAAGATTTCTTGATTCGTTCAAAAATCGATTCCGCTGCTAGTTCCAATTCTTGAATTCTTATCAATTCTTGAATTAATTGTTATCTATCGATCAAGAAATTCAAATTTGTCTATTTGTTGAAAATCTCTGACAATCATGTCTTCTAAAGAGTATCTAGCTATGGGATCTGAAACAAAACCACCTGTTCTAATTCCTGAAGAGTACCAGCAATGGAAAATCCGAATGATCCAATTCCTGGATAACATAGATGAAAATCTGATGGTTTCAATCCGAGAAGGTCCTATCGAAGTTTATATCGATGTGGCTGCAACTCCTGAAACAGAGACAACTCCAGAAATTCCGGCAACAAGGGTGAAGAAGAATTATTCTCAATACACAGCAGAATAGAAAAATAGGCATGCTATAGACAAAAGAGCCATCACATTGATGGCATTGGCCGTTCCGAATGAAGTCCTAAACTGAATTGACAGTGGATCATCCGCCAAGGAAATGTGGGATGAACTGGAAAGACAGATGTTAGGAACTGTCAGATCAATTCAAGCAAAACTAAACCAAAGCATAAATGCTTATGAAAGGTTCAAGGCTAAAGAATCTGAAAGCTTGACTCAGACGTATAGTAAATTTTGTACTATACTAAATGATTTAAGAAGAAATGGGCTGAAAAAGACAAAGTCAGAAATAAACTACAAATTTCTTAACTGTCTAAACTCAGAATGGTCATCATTTGCTATCAGTCTACAAATGAATAAGGATATGTGTGAAGAAGATCTCAATGATCTATTTTGTGTACTAAATCAGCATGAGGACTCTGTTAAAATTGTGGTTGAAGAAAAGAAAAATGTTGCAGAACAGTTAGCTTTTATGTCAAAGTCCAAAATTGTTAAAGCACCCAAGAAGACCGCGTATCTATCTGAGATACGAAAGCTGGAGGAATCTGATAAGGAAGAGGGATCAGAAGAAGATGAAGATATCAAAATGATTGCTGAAAAGTTGGCCTTGTTGACTAACACTTTCAACAAGAGGTATGGAAAAGGAAAATTTCAGGGTAAGTACAAGAAAGAGCAGGGAAATTCAGATTTCGAGAAAAGAGAAGAGAGAGGAGAGAGTAAGTATGAAAAGAAGGAAGAAAGAAGGGAAGAAAATAGAGAAGAAAAGGAAGAAAGAAAAGAAAAGAATCTGTGCTTCAAGTGTGGAAAGTCTGGTCACTATGCAAAGGATTGCAAAGTGAAAATTGTGAAGGATTATGAGTACTACACCAAAAAGGCTCAGCTAGCAAAGAAAAGAGATGATGAAATAGCAATGTTAGCTGAACAAGAAAATTGGTTGTACTACACGTCAGATGAAGATGACTGCATTCACTTTTCACAGATGCAGAGTTATATGGCAAAGATGAAGAATGAGGATGATTCTGACTTTGAAGATGCTGATTCTGAGTCATCCGCTGAGGTACATTCTGCACTTGAAATAGACTTAATGACACAGATTGGTGAAATGAAAACTGAATTTGTTAATCTAAGAAAACAAATAAAAGGAGAAAGAAATTTAGTTAACAAATTCAGAATTGAAAAAGAGGTAATAAGAGAACAGTATGAGGAATCTGAGGTTGAGAAACAGAAAGTTAAAATTGAAAATTCTGAATTGGTGAAAAATATTTCTGAATTAAAAATTGAACTTTCAAAAGTCAAGGATGAAAAGGGTGATTTACAAATAAAGTTTGATATGCTATTTGAGGAAAGAAAGAATTTGTACATCAAAATCAAAGAATTAGAAGATCTTAACTTTAAAAGAGGTCAGACTCAGCAAACATTAAATCTTCTAACAAGCAACGTAAAAGATACAAGATTTTATAATCCAAAGAAGGGATTGGTATTGGAAGAAAATGTTGTTTTAAAAAGAGCTCCAGTAAACTTGTATGATTTTGATAAGCTTCATGTTCCTAAACCAAAAATTCCAGAAGTTGTTGAAGTTTTTATAAGACCTGCAAGTTCTATCACAAGTTCTGATAGTTTACAGAAATCAAGTTCTAAAAAGACAAAGGAAACAGTTTCTGAATCAAAAACAGAAAAGTCAAATGTTTGAGAAGATAAAGTTAAGGAAGAAACTTCTAAACCAAAAGAAGAGAAACCAAAATACAATGATACTAAATTCAAATATGACGCTCTAAATGTCAGTTACAAAAATAAACAACAAAGTTTTTCATATTCTAACATAGAAAGTATATTTGATACTAGTAAGGTTTCTGAAACAATTAGTCAGAAATCTGAATCTTCTAATCAGAATTCTGACTGTTCTTATCAATTTTCTGATTCCGAGGGTCAGAAATCCGAGTCTATTAATCAGAATTCTGATTCAAAGAGTCAGAATTCTGAGTTAACTGAAAATTCTGAAACAAAGTCAGAAGAATTTCTACAACTTGAAAAGAGATTTAATCTTGTAAGTCAAGAACTTGAGGACCTAAGGAAAGCTTATGATGAACTTGAAAATGACTTCTGTGATATAGATTTTAATCTTGAAAATGCTTTAAAAGAAAAGAGTGTTTTTATTCAGAAAATAAAAGAGCTTGAGAAACTAAAAGCTGAATATGATCTGTTCAAGATTAATGCTCTAAAAGAAAATGATAAATTCTTTAATGAATCAAGTACATATGAAAAAGGTGAATCATCTACTTCATTTTCTAACAAAAATAGGTTGAATATTTCAGAAAAAAGAAAACAAAAGGAAAGATGATCCTAAAAGTTCAAAAATATAGATGGTTTCGCATCCTTCATGATTCGAATTGCCCTGATTTCGAACCCTTCATAATTTGAATTGTCCTGATTTCGGAGCCTTCTTGTTCCAACTTACTTGAATTCGAATCCTACTTGATCCGAATTGAGCTGATTTCGCATCCTCTAGCATCCGAATTGATGGTTTCGGATCTGCCTACATCCGAATTGATAATTTCGAATTCTTAAAGTTAATATGAGAACTAAGGTTCTTGCATCAAGAAGGATACGAGAAGTTACTGTTTGTTAAAGACTGATAAAGCTGTAAAGATCTGTTTTCATGTACAAGGCTTGAAGATGGTTTGATAGAGTGTCTGTTTGAGAAGATTGACTTTACAAAGAGCTGAAGACTGCTGTCATAATTTTTTAAATCTTGAATCCAAAGGGGGAGATTGTTAGAGCATTGTTGTATTCAAGATTTACTGTAAAGTCAATGTACTGTATGAGTCTATACAGTATTGTGAATGCCTTTATACCTTGTATGTTATGGGTATAAATAGGCTTGTCTAGACCATTTGTTAGTAACACTTCAAAACACTTTAGAAAGCTTTTGTAATCTTTTAGAAACCTTTTGTAATCCTTTGAGCTCAATACATGGATGACATATTTGCTCTCTAGATTCTCTCTCACTACATTCATATCTTATTGCTAGAGATTTGGGATTTATCAGATCTGAAAAGAGTTCCTGAGAAGATTGAATTGAATTCAAATTCTGTACCAAAAGCACAGAGTTTTTGTAATAAATGTACATGTACTTTGAAAAATAGCAATAACAGTGAAAAGACTTATGGTACAGATTTGTTGTTACTTGGAAAGAAAAATCTGACTTGTGTTCAATGTGGAAGTGATTCTTTTCAATATTCTCATAAATGTCCAATCACAATAACATCTGTTTCATTCATAAGAAAAGATATTCAGAATACAGAATAGAAGAATGTTTCTGTTCCTCAAACTCAGAGAAAAGAAAAAATAAAAGAAGTGAATCCTCAAATTAAAATCAAAAGAAAGAATGAGAAAGAGCTTAATATGAAAGAAAAGAAAGTTGAAAATACTGCAACATCCAAATTTACAACTTTCAAGAAGAAATTGAACAAATTTGTGAACAGAAAATGTTCTGACTTCATAAAAGTTCAAGGCAAATGGTGTTTAAAGAAAGATTTTGAATGGAAAGTAAAAGGTACTTTTGTTAAATCAAATGACAAAGCTAACAGAGAAGGACCCATTCCAAAATGGGTACCTAAAACTAACTGATTGTTTTTGCAGGGCTGTCATGTGTGGTTTTTAGATTCAGGAGCTTCAAGACACATGACAGGTCAGAAGTCTTTTCTATCAAATTTCACAAAAAAGGCTGGAGGAGCAGTAAACTTTGGAAATAACAACAAAGGTCAAGTTAAAGGTTATGGAGATTTAACAAAAGGAGATCTGACAATTCAAAAAGTTTTCTATGTTGAAGGATTACAACATAATCTTTTCAGCATAAGTCAGTTTTTAGACAGTCTTTGTCAAATCAAGTTCAAAATAACAGGTTGCATGATTTTAACTGAAAATGATCTTAAAGTCTTCTGGGCCAAAAGACACATGGATTTATTTGTGGTTAACTTTTCAAAATTACAAACATTAAATCTTGTTTGTATTTTATCAAACTCAACTGCAAATGAATGCTGGCTGTGGCACAGAAGATGTTCTCATTTAAACTTCAAAGATCTTCAATAATATGATCTACTTTCCTATCTCTATTCTACATTTATGGAGTATTCTTGATTGTTACTTCAATTATGGGACTTACAATTGGTATCAGAGCCACATCGAATCAATTTTCATTCGATACGATTATCTTTGCAACAATTCAAGATTTCAAGATCTAATTTCAAGATTTGGTGATTCAAGATCATTCTTAATCGTGTGCTATAATTGGAGGTAAATTTTCTGTGATTTCTTTCATCTTGAAGATTGATTTTGAGTTTTGAAGAAGATTTTATAGATCTTGATGGTTCTTGGTGAAAAGAAGACGTATGATGTTCTAGATCTAGTTCTAAATCAGTTTCTGCACTCAAATTGCTCGATGAAATGTCTACAAGAGATTTGGTACTGAATTTCATGATCAAAGTCAGATCTGAAACGAGTTTTAGATCTTTGATTGCTTAAATTCAACTTTCTAAACTGATCAATCAGAAACTTAAGTTTTTGCAATCTTTGTTCTAAGAACATTTAATGGAGATCGACTTATTCTCTATAATCGAATCAATTTTTGAACATTTGATTTGATTCGAAGAGCTTTCAGTGAACTATGATCTACAATTATGTTTGTGAATTTTCAAGATCAGAAAATTTGTTGAGTATAAAGAATTGGAGTGGCTATTCTTTCCTCAAGATGAAGTTCAAGGAGATTCAAAGTTCTGTTAATAATTGGTTCTACTAATTTGATCAATCAAGTTACCAATAATAAAACAGAAAGTTGCAGTGTGAAATTTGTTGCTTGAGCATTAAAAAGGGATCTGAAAGTGGCTGTAACAAAAAGTGATTGGATGATGTGCATATCACTAGGAATGTATTGCAATAATGCTTCTAGTTATTTTTGGTGGGGTCCACGATTTGGAGATGTTGGATTGAGTAAGCAAGAAAATATGAATAGACTGTTGTTGCTGTTGTCGTGAGTTTAATAAATGCAGCAGCAGATCCTAAACTCCATTAGCTTGTGCTCAGATTAAAAAAGTTAGCAGCAGTCCTTTGTTCATAAAAGTTGTAATTCCAAGTGTGATGATATCCAGATTTCAGAGTGTTGTTAATGTCCACAAAATTGTGAATCAGACTAAGAAAAGGTGCAACAGATTCTAAGTGTTTAACTAATTTATTGCTGTTGGAATATTCAAATCAGAAAGTTTATGAATACAACAAGTTGTTGTCAGTTATAACAGACTCTATAAGATGAAAAAATGTCAAGTTGCTGTCAAAATGTGCAAATTTTGGGTCTACACTGTGCTGTTATTCGTTGTCTTTAAAACAAGAAAATAGCAAGCTATCGGGGCTGTTTGTTTGCTGTAAAAACAGCTTAATCAAGCTGTTGTTGGTTACTGTTGGAACCCAGATACACTTAATCAAGATTAACAGTCTATTAGTTGAGTTTAGAGTTTGATGCGGAAGCGTATTAAACTAACAGATATGTTTGATAGATATTAGAACGCACACATATAAAGAAAACAGTAAAGAATGAAAAGGATTTCTTAAACAGTTACTGTTATTCAATATATAATAACAACACGAAGAACAGATTAAGAACTGTTGGTGTGTGTGAGAATATAGCACTCAGATATTTGACAATAAAGCTTGAGAGTATTAGTGATTCCCTGTGTATTCGTCCTTAGGAAGATCTCAACATGAGACTTCCATTTATACTACTCTTAGAAGACTATGAAGTAGGTCACTGTTCCTTTTACGGCATGAATAGTGAACTGGATGGTGTGAGCAGTTGACTGGATGGTGTGAGCAGTTGTTTGAGCCATGCGCATTTAATGGAGCAGATGTACAATTGGTAAATGCATTAAATGGCGCAGACGTCTATTTTGTACCATGCCCTATTGAGTCCACTCAGAGCTTGACACGTGTTTTGACAGTACTTTTCCATGCAAGTTGATGAACGTATCCAGTAATATCTTCCAAGTCTTCATAGCAGACCACAGAGGCTCTGTAAGGTATTACAGAGGTTCTATGGTCTGACCTTCTGTGGAAAAGTCCACTTGTTTCCGAGTTGATCTTCTTCTTGCGCACTACAGAGGTTCTGTGATTACCTCTGTAGCTTCTGTGGCTTTCTGGACTTGATCTTCTGGAAGAAGTGGCAGAGCCTCTGTGAGAGGCTTTTCTATACTTAGCCTATTTTTCACTACTTCTAAATACTTCTATGATTAGGAAGATTGAAGCTAACAGTTACTGTTAAGGACAGCTGAACGCAGCTCCTGTTTGAGCCTAATCAGATCATTCTTGACGTCCGTTTTCAGAAAGTTTTTATAACAAAATTGCTGCTGTTGTTGAAAGAATGTACAACTTTGTGCTTCCAGATTTTAAGCCTTGTGTAATCAGAGATTACTTGCAGCGTATTCAGAGTTATGTTCAGATCGTAGGTTGTCCAGAGTTGCATTAAGTGTAATCAGAATTCTGATCCTATTGATCAGATTTTGGTCATGATCAGTTGTGTTCCCACTTTCTAGAATCTTCTAATCAGTGTCCATGTTTAGATTCCAATATGTTCAGAGTCCACTTCAAAGTTATTCAGAATTCTAATCGTTACTTCAGATTTGATTCATGTTTGATCAGAGATTAATCAAAGGCATTCAGATTTCGTTTATGTTGATTCAGAGTTACAAGGCAATTCAGAAGTTGCTTGTGTCTTCAGAAGGTTAAGTCAGTGAATTCAGAAGTCAGATCGTGGGCTATCAAAGGTTAATCAGAGCTTGCTCAAGTGATTTCAGAACTAAGTCTTCGACGCTTAATCAGAATTCTGACTCCAATAGTCTGAACTTTATCGTGTGGAATCAGAACTTTGGAGTTAGATTTTTTTTAGAAAGTTCTTCATGTTCAGAATTCTGATTGACTTACTCAGAATTCTGAGTGGTCTTCTCAAAACTTTTACTTAGTTTATTTCGAAGTAAAGGTGCAATTTCAGAATTGTTCGACAGCTTTGCGCACCTGTCGTATTTTGATCAGAACTTCCTCCTCGAAGCTCCAAATTTGACGATTTCAGATGCGCTGGATTCATAAGACACATATGAACATTATTCATGTTTAGAGTTTGTTCTGAATCGATGTGCTTATTGGTCAGATTCTGTGTCAAAGTTAGTGTATTGCTGCTGGATCGAAGCAACGTTTTTCACGATATTTTGTGATCACACACACTTTACAGTGAGTTGTGAGACGTTTGTATTAGAGAAATTCTCCTTCAATTGTATTCAAAGCTTATGAGTAGAAATCATTCAATAAAATAATCTTCATGCCTACTTCTACTCAATTGTTATGGAGTTTCTTGATTGTTGCTAATTATGGGACTTACATTGTCTTTCTGTTGAATCATCTTACAATAATGTCTTCGAAAGAATTTCTCTCGATGGGATCTGAAACGAAGCCTCCTGTTCTTATACCTGAAGAGTATCATCAATGGAAAATCCGAATAATTCAATTCCTATATAATATTGATGAGAACTTGATGATCTCTATTCGCGAAGGTCCTATTGAAGTCTATGTAGATGTTGCTGCTACACCTGCAACGAATACTACACCGGAGATTTTTGCCACCAGAGTAAAGAAGGGTTTTTCACAATATACAGAAACTCATAAACAGAGACATGCAATAGACAAAAGAGCTATTACTTTGATGACTTTGGCAGTTCCAAATGAGGTTTTCAATAGAAATGACAGTGGAACATCTGCAAAGGAAATGTGGGATGAACTGGAAAAGCAGATGATGGGTACACTCAAATCAATTCAAGCAAAATTAAATCAAAGCATCAATGCTTATGAAAGATTCAAAGCAAAGGAGTCAGAAAGTTTGACTCAGACTTACAGCAAGTTTTGCACAATATTGAATGATCTCAGAAGGAATGGGTTGAAAAAGACAAAGTCAGAGATCAATTACAAATTTCTGAACTGTCTTAATTCAGAATGGTCGCCTTTTGCAATTAGTCTCCAGATGAACAAGGATATGTGTGGGGAAGATCTAAATGATCTATTTTGTATTCTAAATCAACATGAGGATTCTGTTAAGCAAGTGGTTGAGGAAAAGAAGAGTGTTTCTGATCAATTAGCTTTGCTTTCAAAATCCAAAATCACCAAATCATCCAAAACATCCAAGAAATCAGTGTATTTGTCTGAAATTTCAAAGATAGAGGAAGAGTCTGTTGAGGAAGAGGAATCGGATGAAGATGCTGATATCAAGCTGATTGCTGAGAAACTGGCCTTATTGACTAATACTTTCATAAGAGATATGGGAAGAATAAGTTTCAAGGTAAGTACAGAAGAGAATAGGGGAGTTCAGAAGAGAAATACAAGAAGAAGGATGTAACGACCCGGTATCCCATAACGTACATAATATATAACAATTAACATTTCATACACAACGTCGTTACTTTCATAACAAAATACATGATAATTCACATTCGGTCTCAAAGTCTCAAAACTATACAATACAGAAATGTAAAATACATGGCTGGCAATCGCCTCCTATGCTTTATTCTTCCCTTTTGCTAACCAAAGATCCTTGACCTGGAATACATATTTTTGAAAGGAAAATGAGGGTTAGACCTAATGGTCTAGTGAGATAATCCCTGTCGTTTCAAATTCGTTATAAAACCAATTTATAACGACATAATGGTCTAGGAAAATGAGGGTTAGACCTAATGGGTTAGACCTAATGGTCTAGTGAGATAATCTCAAAACTATAATCCCTGTCGTTTCAAATTCGTTATAAAACCACATTAAGACTCATGCATCTCATCCCACCTTATTCATCCACAACTGGCCATATTAATTGGTAGCAAGCCAACTAATTCACCGGTCCGCACACCGAAACCCGGCTACCCATCGCTCCGCACACCAGAACCCGACTACTCACCGGTCCGCACACCGGAACCCGGCTACCCGTCGGTCCGCACACCGGAACCCGACTACTCTGCACTTGTGTAATGTAATGCACATAGGAATATAATATCTTACTATATTATAAACACAAAATATTCACACCTTAATCATATATCCATTCCACACATATCTATCTTATATATATCACATATATATGTATCCCATTTGAAAACATTTTAAAAGTAAAACTCACCTCGATCGCTTATCCATAAACACTTCCAAGCTTTTCTCCAAAAGATTCAGTCTTTCAATCCAAATCCACAGAATCTAAAACAGATTAAATACAAATATCCCCTTACCATTTGAACACGTGAACTCTAGATAAATCTACCTAACTCTCGCCATCAAAACAACCAAACAGCTATAGTTTCCGGACAGCCCAAAGCCACCCGGACAACCCAACTTTTCCGGACAGCATCACTAACCCGGATAACATGAATTATCCGGACAACTCGACTTTTCCGGACAACACCAGGAATCCGGACACCAAAGTAATCTGGACGTTATCCGGTATCTAATTCATCCGGAAATCATCAAACAAATCATCCGGACACTATCAATAAACTACCCGGACAACACCCAAGAAACTACCCGGATACCTTCATATCATCCGGACACCTCTGACTGTTTATCCCATTTTCACCCAGAAATCGACTGAATCATTAACAGATGTGATTTTGACTATTCTACTCCGATAGGAACTATCTAAAAGCAATTACAAACATAAAATACGAAAAGACATACCTCAGATTCACTTCCAAACATACCAATTGAAGCCTTAACCTAGCTTTTCTTCTTTTCTCCTTCTTGCTCTCTCAACACACACACACACACACACTAAACTGAAATCTGGATAATATATGAGTTGTGAAATATCTGATATGCTTAAGAGATAATATCAAACTTAATTACCACTTTGGTCCTTGAACTTCTCAATAATGACCCAAATACCCTTAACTTATAATTTAACCCAATCTTACCCTAAAATCCAACTTTAAAGTTAACTTTACTTAACGGAAAAAGGGATTTTAACTAACGAACTTACCCGGGGTATTACATTATCTCCCCCTTAAAAGAATTCCGTCCCGGAATTCACTCAAGCAACGAACTAAGGTAACTACTACCGAATTGATATCAAATTCTTTGAACACATCAAACTGTTTACGGAACCCTCAAAGGACTTTTTACTAGACCAACCGCTTTACTTCTTCTAGTTTACCATTTGTTCCTACTTCAATATTTCAAGCCAAATTATCAAGAATCTTAATTCCACACAAGAAATCCGCCCCCTTAAAACAACGATAATCACCCAATATTCAAATCCCACGAAGGTTCAAATTAACTCGAAAGTTCACTTATATCATAAAAATAAATAACTTATATTCATATGAATCTAATCCAAATAACACAACATTTTATGCTTACTCGGGACATTTACCACGCTAATACTACTTTTAACTTAACCGGCCTTTTACTACAAACGTCGTGTTCTACACTTTTACAATACTTAACTCAAAAACGTAAACATATACTTTCAATATAAAACTTGCTTAGCAAATACAACCTATTTCTCATACTTTTTCATGGAATAAAATATACTCAACACGAATTGTTAGCCTCAATCTTCCTAATCATAGAAAGTAGTTACAAGTAGTGAAAAATAGGCTAAGTGAAGAAAGCCTCTTCTAGAGGCTCTGTCGAACTTACCAAGAGATCAAGGTCAAGAAGCTACAGAAGCTACAGAGGCGTCCTACAGAAGCTCTGTCATACGCGCAAAGAAGACCAAAGACTCGGAATTCGGTGAAGACTGATCTACAAAGGACCATACCGCAGAACCTCTATAACACTTTACAGAGCCTCTGCGGTCCTCACTAAAGACTTGGAAGATATTTATAATATCTTGCTACTGTTCCTGACTTGTTCATCAACTTGCATGATAGCTTGCCCTGTCCAACTTCAACACGTGTCAAACTCTGAGTGGACTCAATAGGGCTTAGTACAACATAGACGTCTGCGCCATTAAATGAAATACAACACGTTCAACTGTTCATGCCATCCGTTCTAATAGCAGGTCATGCTTTATGGTCCCCTAGAGTAGTATAAAAGGAAGTCTCTTGTTGAGATCTTCTTTAACAATCTTAAGAACTAATCTAAGAATCTAAGTTTCATGCTTACACTTTATATCGTCAAATCTGTTAAGCATTACACTTTCACCAAACAGATCTTAATCTCTTCTTGATGTTCTTATTATATATTGAAACTCAGTAATCTTTGAGATATCATATTCTGATCACTGTTTCTTTATATTCTGTATTGTTTCTATACAAACTTATCTGTTAGTTCTTCAAATACGCCTCCGCATCAAACATAAACTCGAACTAATAGATCTGATAATCTTGTATAAGCAAAACGGGAACCAACAATTGGTATCAGAGCCTTCCTTGATTTTTAATATCAAGTGATCCTCTTTGTTACAAGATTTGTGGTAGACATCATTCTGTTTTAACCTGTTCTTCATTTCATTGAAAAGTTTCTGTTTTCCTATCATCTTTCGATTTATTCGAAAGTGGTATTCTACAAAGAAACAATTTTTTTCAGATTAAAACTCCATTAAAGTGCACTCTGGGAACTGTTAAAACCCATAAAACCTTCCAGATCATCAAACTCATACTCTTTCGTCATATTATCTTTTCAGAACCTTCGAAACTCTTACAATGACAAATACAAATAACTTTTTCACTGCTGGTTCACGAACCAAGCCTCCTACTCTCCTACGAGATGAGTATCCTCAATGGAAGATAAGAATGATCCATTTCTTTGAGGGTACTGAAAAATCTCTCGTACAATATCTTTACAACCCTCCTCAAGTTCCCATGACAATAGTACCACGAGTACCAGCTACTCCTGAATCTCTTGAAATCCCTGAACATCAAAAACCTAAGCCAAAAGGAGAATGGTCAGATGCAGATAGGGCAGAAGATGAAGTTGCACAGAAAACAAAAAGAATATTGATCATGGCTATCCCCAACGAACTTTTTCAATCCTTAGATGCATGCGAAACAGCGCACGATCTTTGGAATGAATTAGAAAGGCAATTGGAAGGGGGGGGTGCTAAAACGCAGAAGAACCGAAGGGCACAATACATAAATGAATATCATGCCTTCAGAGCCTCTGCAACAGAATCTCTGCAAACGACGTACGACAGGTTCAACTCTCTCATAAACAAATGCAGAAAATCTGGCATTCACAGAGCCTCGGAAGAAAATAACGTCATGTTTCTAAAGAGCCTAAATGATGAGTGGCTCCAGTTGTCTATGTCCTTACAAACAAACCAAGATCTAGACTCCTAGAGACTCTCTGATTTCTATGGAAAACTAGTTGCACAGGAGCCTCAAATAGCACAGGCTAAAACACTAACCGTTGCACCATACGCATTGGTTAGTAAATCTACAGAGGCTGCAGAGAGACCGAGAAATGAGAGAGCAACAGAGGAGAAGAAGAAGGAGAAGAAGAAGGAGAAGAGGAAGATAGTGATAGTCGATAGCGAAGAAGACGAACTAATAGAAGAAGAGATAACTCTTGCGTCATTAGCTAAATCCTTAGCTCTATTGACAAGAGAGTTCAGAGGAAACCAGAGGGGTTCAGGAATTGATCGATATGGCAGAAACAACCGAGATGATAGAAGAGATGATGGAAGAAGAGAAGAATCGAGTGACCGACAGAGGTCAGATGATAGAAATGACCGACAGAGGTCAAGCGACAGAAACTACAGAAGTAATGACCGACAGAGGTCAGATGACAAGGTGAGCCACACACAACAAGAATGCTACCAGTGCGGAAAGCCTGGTCATTACGGAAACGAATGCCGAACGGAAAAAGGTGGAGACCGACAGAAGTCCGATGATCATGCTGGAAACACTTCCCAAGTTTGTTTCAACTGCAGGAAGCCAGGCCACTTTGCAAATGAATGCAGAAGTAGACCAAATCGCCCACAGAAGGACTCAACTTTTTACAAAAAGAAGGCCGAGTATTATTTGCAAAAATCCCTAATGGCGAACAAAGGGCATTCCGAGGCGAACAAGGAGGATTTCGAGTCAGACTCTACCTCTGACGATGAATACACCACTAATGCCCTATTATGTGGCATGGCAGATGTCGACTCCGGCACTGAAACTGAGGTATCCACTTCAAACTCTACCTCTTGTACTAATTCTGTAGATGATAATTCACTTAAACTTAACATTGAACTGATTGAACTAAAAGAGTTAAATGAAAGCATTCAGAAAAGACTCACCTTTAATGAGAGAGAAGTAAGGCTTCTCACTCAAGAACAAGGAAAAAAATTTGAAGAAAAGGAAAGAGTAGAAAAGAATTGGAACAAAAATCTAGATCCTTTAAAAAGGCAAATTTCTGAATTAACCTCTGCTCTAAAAATCAAAACAAAAGAACTTTCAGTTTCTAGGAGTAAAACGACAGATATAAGAGCTCTCAAAGAATACTTTCAAAGAGAGAGAGAGGTACTTTGGCAAGCTCTACTCAGAAGAGATGTTTTGCTTAAAAACTATAAAGATGCACAGAAGGTGTATGAAAAAGTAAACTCACAAATAGGAAGACGGGTAAAGGGTACGATGATATTATCCTAGGTGTTGAAGGCAAAAGAATTAAACCTCTGTCTTCTCTGTTTGTGTTAGGAAAAACGAACAAACCAGATTTTCCAAACTTACTCTCTGTAAGTAAAAGGGCTAAAATCTCTGTGGAACCTCACTTAAGGAAACATATGAAGATGATCAGTGTGTGGTTTGAAAACACATATTCATCATCTTCAACCTCAAGCAATAGAGGAATCAAACCAAAGAAATATCTGAAAACACAAGATCAGATTGGTATCTTTAAGTTTTGTAAACCAGAGACTCAAACTCAGGTTGCTTTTGTCTGTATGATAAATGTCGAAAAGAAATTATCGGCAGAACCTCCTGAGTTTAAACCCACCTTTTCAGAAGAAAAACTTAAAGAAACAATTGAAAAGGAAATTTTGGAAATATGGAAAACAAACGTCTTAGAAAACTTCTGTACATCTTCTGTAGAAAAATTTCTCGCTGAAGAGATCTTATTAGAAACCTCTGCCGTCTATGAAAGTTATTCTACAGAGGAAGAAAGCTCGTACGATACATGTTCGGAAAATCCAGCCTCTGTCGAAAGAGATGAGTCAACCTCTATGTATGAGGACGATTCATCTTCTAACGACTCAGAGACAAATGTTACATCAGGGATAGTTCTCTATGACACAGAGGATGTTAAATTCCCCTCTGAAGTTCTTAACAGAACTATTTCTCCAAAAGAGAAAATCACAGAGATACCTATCTGCCCAGATTTTCTAAACTGGTATTCACAAGTCAAAACCTCTGCTGAGCTTAATATGTTAAGTCTTAAAAAGAAGACCTCTGTAGATCCTAAAAGTTCAAAACTCTCAAAACCTTTAAGGCAAATTAACGAAAATCCCACTTGGCAACAAAAGGGAAAATGGCCTAAAGTTAACAAATCTTTTTCCTCTGTGAGAGTGAAGGAAGATGTTCACCACAGAAGAGACTCATAGAAGGCAGGAACCAAACAAAGCTTTTGCAAACAACATTCTAGTATTCATAGATCTTTTTGTAATAGGAAATCTAGTGTTAAGAAAGAATGTAATGCCTCTGTGACTCAGTTCAATGAATTCAATGAAAAGTTCAAGCAAATCATGTCTCATATTCAATATTGTCATTGCTTTGATCTTATGTTCAAACTAAATAATCACTTCTCCAGTCAAGATTGTTTACTCTCTACTCAAATTCAAAAGTCAAAACCTAAAGAAAAACAATCTGATTCTTCTTCAAATGACAAAATATATTTCAAGAATGCTAAGGCAAACTTGAAAAATACTAACAATATTGGACCCATGTGGATATGGGTACCTAAGTCTCTGTGATTGTCTTTCAGAAGCGGTATGTGCCAACCTGGTATCTAGACTCCGGATGCTCAAGGCACATGACTGGCGACAAAAGTTTACTATCCACGTACAAAGAAACACTCATTGGTGGATCTGTAACTTTTCGAGACGACAAGAAGGGACACATCAAAGGCTATGGAGTCATAAAGAAAGAAAACGTCTCTGTATACAAAGTTGCATATGTGGATGGCCTTAAACACAACCTACTCAGTGTAAGTCAACTCTGTGATACAGGATTCGATGTGATATTCAAAAGAACTTTCTGCTCTCTGCAAAGTGAGGACACAGGAATGGAACTTCTGCGAGCCGAAAGAAGAGGTGATCTATATCTGATGAATTTCAGTTCCAAGAACAAGGACAAAGTTTGCCTTGTAGCCTGCAAAAGTGAGGAAGCCTGGTTATGGCATAACAGGTTCTGTCACTTGAACTTTCACACCTTGGATAAACTGGTCAAACTTGAATTAGTTAAAGGTTTGCCTAATGTTAAATTTAATAAGGATCATTTGTGTTCTGCCTGTGAAATGGGAAAACTCAGAAGAGCTTCCCACAGAGGCAAAACAGATGTGTCTTGCACTAGGCCTCTATACATGCTTCATGTCGACCTCTGCGGTCCCATTGCCATACAGAGCCTAGGTGGCAAGAAATACATACTTGTCTTAATTGATGAGTATTCGCGTTTCACTTGGGTTGAATTTGTCCGAAAGAAGTCAGATGTTCCAATCATCTTGATTAATCTAATGAAAAGAATCCAAGTTCTTTATGAATGAAGAATACAGAAGTTAAGAAGTGACAATGGCACAGAATTTAAAAACTCTGTCATTGAAGCCTATCTTTCTACAGAAGGAATATCACAGAACTTCTCTGCCGCACGCACTCCACAGTAGAACGGCGTAGTCGAAAGAAAGAATCGAACGCTCGTGGAGGCCGCAAGAACTATGCTATCAGCATGCGGATTACCGATGAACTTTTGGGCATAAGCGATTTCTACCAGAATCGTTCAACAATTGTGAAAAGACACATCAAGACTCCTTACGAACTGATCAACAAAAGGCGGCCAAACATCAAGTTTTTCCACGTGTTTGGATGTAAATGCTTTGTTTTAAACGACAGAGATTCCAGAGGAAAGTTTGAGGTAAAAGTTGACGAAGGAAAATTCATTGGATACTCTGCCACTAGCAAAGCTTACAGAGTATACCTTACAAAGTCTCGCAAGATCGTAGAAACCATAAATGTTTCTTTTGATGATTCATTCAAAAAGACTTCTGAGCAAATCAGTTCAGAACTCGGACTTAAAGGGGAATCCTCTGGCATCTCACAAATAAAAGAAGACTTAAATCTTCTATTTTTAGAGATGTTCCATGACGACATTGATCCCTCTATTGGAACCATCAGAGCTTTCGAAGAACCATCTTCTGTCGGTCAAAATCCTACAGGTATGACTCTAACTGGTCCAAATAATGCTTCATCTTCTTCTGTAAATGCTACAGATGCAAATGCTGAGGAAGAGTCTACAGAAGATGAAACACAAAGGAAAACGACCACAGAAGCCGCTGAAGAACAAACTCCACAATCCACAGAGGAACCAATAACAGAGGATATAGAGGACCAAGTCTATACGTCTTCAGAGGAACAAACTCCACCACCACTCATACCAATCATTCCACAAACTGTAGGATCAACTACAAAGGCACACACTACGATAGAGGCTACACCAGAAGAAGAAGAACAACGAGAAGCCTCTGAAGAACAATTTGATGACATTGTTGACCATCTTCCACGCACAACTCAGTGGACAAAAAGCCATCCTCCAAGCCAAATAATTGGTGAATTCTCTGACACGGTAAAAACAAGGTCTGCCACTGCTAATTTTTGTTTCTTTACAAAGTTTATTAGTGTGATAGAGCCAAAGAAGATTTCTGAAGCCCTTGACGATCCAAACTGGGTAGACGCCATGCAAGATGAGCTTCTGCAGTTTGAGCGCAACAAAGTCTGGACTCTAGTACCTCTGCCACGGGGGAAACAAGCCATTGGGACTAAGTGGGTCTACAGAAATAAAAAGGATGAAGATGGAGTGGTCATCAGAAACAAAGAACGATTAGTGGCCAAGGGATATAGACAAGAAGAAGGCATAGACTACGATGAGACTTTTACCCCTGTCGCACGGATCGAAGCAATAAGAATATTCTTAGCCTTCGCAGCCCACAGAGGTTTCAAAGTCTATCAGATGGACGTGAAATCAACTTTTCTCAACGGTGAAATCCAAGAAGAGGTTTACGTAAATCAGCCACCAGGGTTTGAAAGCTCAAAGTTCCCAAGGCATGTGTACTACCTTGAAAAGGCTCTATACGGACTGAAACAGGCTCCAAGAGCATGGTACGAACGACTTTCTACCTTTCTTCTAGTCAATGGCTACGACAGAGGTACAACAGATACTACCTTATTCTATAAACGTAAAAACAGTGAAATAATGCTTGTACAAATTTATGTGGACGACATAATCTTTGGGTCTTCTAATACAGAAGAGTGCAAAAGTTTTGAAAAACTCATGAAAAGTGAGTTTGAAATAAGTATGATGGGAGAATTAACATTCTTCCTCGGACTACAAGTCAAACAATCATCAGAGGGAATTTTTATAAATCAGGCCAAATATGTCTATGACATTCTTTCCAAGTATAGCCTCTCTGATACCTCTATCATGAAAACTCCAATGGCCACTGGAAATAAGTTATTCTTAGATCCAGATGGCATCTCTGTAGAATGCACTCTCTACAGAGGCATGATTGGATCTCTGTTATACTTAACTGCTAGCAGACCTGACATTATGCATGCCACATGTCTTTGTGCACGTTATCAAGCTAATCCTAAGAAATCACATTATGATGCTGTTAAGAGAATCTTTAGATACCTAAAGGGGACCAAAAATCTCGGTCTCTGGTATCCACAGAACTCTGGTTTTTGTCTTAAAGCTTATACAGATTCAGACTATGGAGGATACATGCTCGACAGAAAGAGTACCTCTGGGAGTTGTCAATTCCTAGGTGGTAAACTAGTCAGTTGGACCTCCAAGAAGCAGAATTGTGTCTCAACATCTACGGCAGAAGCTGAATACGTTGCTGTTGCTAGCAGTTGTTCCCAGGTTCTATGGATGAAGACTCAGCTAAAAGACTACGGCCACATCCTATTCAAGATACCCATCTTCTGTGATTCCAAAAGTGCCATTGCCATCTCTGCCAATCCTGTGAAAAATTCAAAAACCAAGCATATTGATATAAGGTACCACTTCTTGAAACATCATGTTGAAAACGGTACAATCGAGATGCATTTCGTGCCCACAGAATACCAACTCGCGGACTTATTCACCAAAGCATTAGACGAGAAAAGATTCAATTTCTTGGTGGGCAAGTTAGGAATGATTAATATGACGTGAAAATCCTCTGTAAGTATAGCTTTATCTTCTGTGAATAAGTATATATTTCTATTACTTTACTTATTGCTTTGATTGATTTCTTTGTATGTAAATTCTCAATCTTAAATAGTTCTTGAAATCACAGAGCTTCTGTGGGTCTGCTCAGAACCTCTGACGACCCCTACAGAACCTCTGGTAAACATGACCTATGTACAATGCAAAACTTATCCTATTTTGATCCAAGCATAGGTCAAGGGGGAGCAGAAGGAAATAACTTGATCTACAGAAATGGTTAGATCAAGGGGGAGCAAAAGAAACCTTGAAATGATCTACAGAGGTTAATCTTTCAAGGGGAACCAAAAGAAAAGTGTCGATGAATCTATTGACAGAAGTCAAACATCACCGCCGAGAAAAGAAGAACCAAAAGGTATGTCTCTCGTACAAAAGGTTTTTGAAAACAGTTTTCTGGGACTCAAATTGTCAAATAAATCCTAAAGATACTGTAAATAACATTTCAAAAATCAAAAGATCAAAAAGTTTCTTAAAATTTGAGTTATGAGAAATTTGAGGTCATAGAGCCTCTGCTGAGCTCAACAGAGGTTCTGCCAGAAATATGCTATGTGATCGCAAATTTAACCTCTATCGATCTTTTGGAATGTCATCTCGGAAACCGAATACGCACAAATACACACACCATGACCTTCTCGCACAATTATTTTTTCCAAAACAGTTTTCTCGGACACCAACTTTCAAATATGTCCGAAAACCATTTCTTAATACAAATCAAAACTTGGATGATCAAAATTGTTAATAGATTTTTAGTTATGAGAAATTTTCACTCATAGAGCTTCTGCTGGCCCTGACAGAGCTTCTGCTGGCCCTGACTGAGCTTCTGCAAGTTCCAACAGAGCCACAAAACCTCTGAGTAAAAATTCTTCACTAAAATCCTAACGATCCTCTCCAATGCCTTTACAAATGTTTTGGTTAAAGAAGAACCTACAGAGTCATGATAACAAGAGATATATAAGAAAGGGATAAACATCAAGTTTTTCAAAAATTCACAGAGCTTCTGTAAACCTCAGAGGTTTTGTAACAATAACGGTTACTTTTACTGAGAGTGAAAATCATGTGGCTAAGAACAACCTCACGCGCCTAGCATTAATGGGCCGCGCATGACGTCCTGTCATCATCTGACATGGCCTACGTGTCTCATTTTCATTGGGCGTACATAGCACGTTCTTTTGAAAAGTTGAACCCGCCGTTCTAACTCAAGTACGGATTCCAAATATTTATCCATTGCCAAATATTTTTACCCTTTCGAATTCTACCGTTTTACCAACCTATACAACCCAAGCTTACCCTCTCATAAAACCTTTACGAACCCTCATTCTTCTCCGGCGAAACCCTGCAAAAAAAACCTGCAAGTATCTTATTCTCATTACAAATGGCTTCATCTTCCCAAGCTGTCTCCCCTGCACACTCTCCGGCGAACTCTCAAGAACACTCCCCTGCTCATTCTGAACATTCAGAAAACCCCCACCTCGCCAAAAATGCCGAACAAGAAGATTCCGGAGACTCAGCAGAATTTACTCCGACCACCCATCTCCAGAACTTCATTGCTCAAGAACACTTTGACAAGGTACTACCCATAAAGTCAAATAACTGCTACTTGGTCCCCTCACCAACTGCTTTCGGCGAAGCCCATGCTCTTCTTCTACACATCATGGAAAACCATATTCTCTTTCCTTTACTCTCAAGAACCCCAAAGAAAATACCTGTTAGGTATTTGAACCAATTTTGGCAAAGTTGCCGATATGATAAAGATGATTCTCTTATCAAAGGGTACATCTCAAAGCCAGACAAATCTGAACATTTGGAACTCAAATTCAATAGAACAATGTTTTCTCTGGAGTTCAATTTACCAACCAGGGGTCTTCTTGGACTGAAGAAATATGCAGATCAACCAACAGACGACGAACTCTGTCGCTTTGTAGAAATGCTTGGGTACAACACCCACCTTAGGAAGAGAAATGACTTCCGCAGAGGCAGACTACCACCTCTGTGGAACACCTTGTTTTCAATCCTCAACAGATGCCTTACAGGGAAGATAGGCAGCATTGACCAGAGCTCGCACCAGATCTTAACCATCATGTACGGGGTCTACTACGATCTCCCACTCGATTACTCGACCATCATGTTGCAGGAGATCATCAATACGATCGACAGAAAGAAAAACACCAAAAAGGCAAGAGAGAACGATCCTAAGTATCTACCGCCTCTACAATACCAAAGGATATTGGGAGTCCTGTTCGAACCTCTGCTGATGATGCAGAACTGGCCAATGGAAGGGCCAACTCCCAAACAGTTCCCAATGAACAAATATATCCCCACCGATCATATAGATGGCTACACCCACTGCAGACCTCTGTCAAGGAAGCTTCTGAGCTATGCCACAAACAAAACCCTTAAATTAGAGTATATACGCGATCATAGGACTCCAAAACCGAGCCATGTGACACCCCCGCGTTTAGGTGTCCCCCTAGGAACAATGGTTGTAGAACCCCTATCTACAGAAGCGAAGAAGCAAAAACTAGCAAAACACTTGGCAATCCAACTTAGTTTTATGGCCAAACGTGACGAACTCATGGGAAAGAAGTCTTCTTCGAAAGCCTCTGCCTCTATCCCAAAAAAAAGATGAAAACTGCAGAAGGCACTTCTACAAACTTTGCAGAAGATCAACCTTCACCTCCTCGTACCAAAGAAGTTGGCTCCTCTTCTTCAAAACAAAAGAAAAGAAAATCAAAATCCACAGAAGAAGGGGCACCAAAACCCAAGAGGAGGAAGACCAAAAGGAGGCATGGGAAATCACTTGATCAAATGGTTACCATCGCAGAAGAGGCAGCTGCAGAAGTGGTTCAAGAAGAGGTCGCAGAAACCCGGGTCGAAGAAACTGCAGAAGATGAGAATGCAGAAGTTGAAGTTGCAGAAGAGGGATATCAATCACCTTATCAATCCCCAGATCGATTCGCTCATCAAGGTAGCTTAAACGATTTTCTTCAAAACCCTGACATTGCCAACACCCTAAATACAGCTGGGTGGACGGAAAAACCACTTGACCACCACACCACAGAAGAACAACACTTCTCTATCTCTGGTATTGACACCAATCTGCAAGAAGATGCTCAAACCCCTAGAGATCAACCATCTGAAACCCCTTACATTCTACAGAACCCCTTCATCCAACAGGGATTGGACGTTCACAGAAGGAGTCCAAGCCTAGCTTCAGAAGAAGGTATAGAAGAAATAGAGACCGAAGTTGTAGAAGACCATAACATGGACACCATGTTAGAAAATCCAACCGAGGAGGGGTATACAAATACCTCAATGGACACCATGTAGAAGACCATAACATGGACACCAAGAAGTGGTATACAAATACCTCTATAAACAATCCTTCCAGACCAATCATCCAACAGATCATGTGACAGATCCAAAGATCAGAGAAGAATTTGACAACGTCTTCACCAGGACAAAGCCAAGAAAAAAAGCAGAAGCCTTCTCAATCCACAAGATCAAAAAGGTAATCTTCTGTAGGTACTCCTTTACAAGAACCTATCCACGGGTCAGGTACAATCTTTACAGAGTCAGAAGGGTAAACAATTCAGAAACCACTTTCGCTGATGCTGACCTAAGGAATCTGAATCCCTATGATCTACCTGACCTTCTGCAATGGACGAAGGACAACTACAACACAGAGCCAAACACCAGAGCCTATCAAGTGTTGAGAAAAGCAATGAGGGAAAGGCTTCTGATCTACAGTCTGACAGACTTTCAGCTGGGAAAGGATCTTGGTCTCAAACATCTGAACCTTCGACCACCAGAAGATCGCTGCCCACCTGACGCAATGCCTAACTCAATCATTACAGAACCAAGGTTCGGGTTAGTATTTCAAAACCCACAAGGCGAAGTCAAACTTTTTGTGACCATGGACTGTCAAAAGTACGCAACTAGTACTCTGAACATGTTCAGAGCAAACCTTATAAAATACAGAGATACCGAGAAAATGGATAGAGACGTTGCAGATACCTTCATCAGAGAGATTGATGCTACAATCCGCTTAAGAGAACTCTGCATCAGTTTCTACAAAGAGATCAGAGAAGTCGGAAGAGACAACAGAAGCTACAACGATTTCAAAGACGCCAAAATCTGATTCTCAAACAACCAATCTCTGCAAACCATTTTTAAGTTTATCTTTCATTATACTCAAATGTAAAATGCCTCTGGCATATTTTCTAAATGAAAGAACTTTCGAGGTATCGTTTAACCTCTGTCTTATCTAACTTAGCCTAACTAAACTCAAGTTCATTTTTTTTATTTTTCACTACTTAGGGGGAGATTGTTAGCCTCAATCTTCCTAATCATAGAAATTAGTTACAAGTAGTGAAAAATAGGCTAAGTGAAGAAAGCCTCTTCTAGAGGCTCTGCCGAACTTACCAAGAGATCAAGGTCAAGAAGCTACAGAAGCTACAGAGGCGTCCTACAGAAGCTCTGTCATATGCGCAAAGAAGACCAAAGACTCGGAATCCGGTGAAGACTGATCTACAAAGGACCATACCGCAGAACCTCTGTAACACTTTACAGAGCCTCTGCGGTCCTCACTAAAGACTTGGAAGATATTTATAATATCTTGCTACTGTTCCTGACCTGTTCATCAACTTGCATGATAGCTTGCCCTGTCCAACTTCAACACGTGTCAAACTCTGAGTGGACTTAATAGGGCTTAGTATAACATAGACGTCTGCGCCATTAAATGAAATACAACACGTTCAACTGTTCATGCCATCCGTTCTAAAAACAGGTCATGCTTTATGGTCCCCTAGAGTAGTATAAAAGGAAGTCTCTTGTTGAGATCTTCTTTAACAATCTTAAGAACTAATCTAAGAATCTAAGTTTCTTGCTTACACTTTATATCGTCAAATCTGTTAAGCATTACACTTTCACCAAACAGATCTTAATCTCTTCTTGATGTTCTTATTATATATTGAAACTCAGTAATCTTTGAGATATCATATTCTGATCACTGTTTCTTTATATTCTGTATTGTTTCTACACAAACTTATCTGTTAGTTCTTCGAATACGCTTCCGCATCAAACATAAACTCGAACTAATAGATCTGATAATCTTGTATAAGCAAAACGGGAACCAACACGAATCACTTTACATCACGGATAATTTCTTAATTTTATCAAACCCGTAAACTTCATCCTACCATTTCCATTTCCCATGATAGCATAGCATAATCACTATAATCACACAACCATACTTAATTGCACTTGATACCAAATCCTTCTTCAAATTAAAATAATGTCTAAATAGCAACTTAATTTCTCGAATATCAGCAAAACACAATCTCAAACATTTCAATTATCTCAATAACCTCACCACCATAACTCATACCGACTTTCATCCAAGAATATCAATACCAATTTATTTCTTAATAAAATAACAAACTCGCTATCACATCAACTCCTTACATCTCCAACTTAGCATAAAAATTCTAACACAAATCTTTAGACATTTGTTTCACTTAAACCACTCTGCAATTGAAATTCATCAACATCGGTCTCACATTACCCAACTAATAAAATTACCAAATCACCACATAATAATTTCACTACAAAACTAAGCCGAAAAGAATTCATCACAACTCCGTTAAAAATTATTAAAATTTCTCGTCACTAATCATATAACTCATTAACGGCTTAACATGCAAGGTCTAGCATAAGGTTTAAAACAACTCTTTAACTTAAACAACTCCATAAAGAAGGTTCATCACACGACCATCAAAATATTTATTGAGCATTGCTTTCTTCCCACTAATCATAACACTTAATAATATAAATCCCTTTTACAACTTAAATCCGCCAATCCAAGGGAAGTATTAGGTAAACACCCCATCCATTGAATCATTTTTTTTCTATACCAAGAAAACTCTTAAAC
Organism: Saussurea involucrata; assembly: GCA_033807775.1. Classification (NCBI taxonomy): domain Eukaryota; kingdom Viridiplantae; phylum Streptophyta; class Magnoliopsida; order Asterales; family Asteraceae; genus Saussurea; species Saussurea involucrata. The sequence continues at coordinate 32,701,360 of CM066326.1, read as the reverse complement.
ATCAATTTCTTATACCTTATAAACATAATATGTATATTTTCTTTCAGTTTAAGTCCATGTTATCAGCAACCTAGTTTCTAAACTTGCGACTTACTATCGCCAATGCTTCCCCCACATTATTCCACTTTTAATCCACTCCGACGGGATCGTCACGGGAAAGGTCGAATGAACTCTCACTTATGTGTAACCTTTCATTACTAAGGCGCATACCAATAATTTAGTACCCTCCTAACTACAACAACTCTTACTCCATGAAGAAAACCCATGTGATACAAACAAGGTATAATATCTCAGATCAATCATACCAATAACATTCACACATCTAGACTCCATGTTTACTAATGGTTTCGCACATAATTTTACTATTCTTAAAAGAACGCATTTCACCGATGATAACGTCCCAATAGCGACACTCCATAGACCATCACTTCTCTAATCCAAAAATAACGACATTCTACTCCCCAATAGATTACAAAATCAACTTGGAGTATCACCTTAACCCGTAGTTAAACTTTTCTTCATAGACCATCCACAACTCTACCGTCACTTCTCTATTCCAAAATACGCCTAAGACAGACAACACTTTCTTGCGTTAATTACACCGACTACGATTCTTAGGCAACAATTGATTTCCACACTTGCCACAACCTCACACTCGTACTACTACCACGTCATATCCAAAGGTCCTTTACCCCAAGCATTACATTCAACTACTTTCTTCCATTCTCTTTTCAACATAAAACACGTTTCCCCAAGGATAGCTCCCTAGGAGGTGCTTACTCTAGACCGATCCTATGAGCTAGCTTTCTTTCACCTCCAAACCAATCGCACGTACCCAATTTCAACAGTTACTATACTTAACCAATAATTTCACCACACCTCATATCAGGAACTTAACCGAGTTAATCCTAAATCACACTCAATGCTCGAAACAACCACACACTTTTTTTCATTTCTCAAATATCATTAACATCATCTTTCAAAACGATAATAAACAAATTGGATCCACACTATACACCTATCCCCAAAATATAACAACCATAAAAACATCTTATTAACAAAATCAGTACATCTTTATTTTACCTCGTGCCTCGATTAGCACAGAATATATCATCGTGCCTCTTTCAAAATACAATATTTCACCGTGCCTCTTCCAACACAAAATTATATATATATATATATATATATATATATCACAAATCATCTAACACATTTGAACTTTTATTCATAACATAAACTTTAACATTTGGAGGCATAACCTAGCGTTTGAAATACTGAATTTTACACAACGCCACATTCTACACTTTCGCAATATCTTTCCAAAATTCTAACATGCACCTTCAATTTGAAGATTGCTAACAATTGCAAGTGTTAGATCATTCATTCCAAATTAAACTACCAACCACTTTCGTTCTCATACAATAAATTTTATTACCACCTTGATAAATCTTTCAAATCCAAACACATATGATAACGGGTTATCACCTTTGATCACTAATAGCTTTTCCTTACTAATCATTCCCAATAACACTCTTCACTTTATAGTTTCGATTATCCTTGATTTTTCACTTAAATTTATCCCAAGCAATATCATAATGAATAAACATACTAATTTCGATATCATCCAAAATATTTGTTACACTCTTACTAAATTAGAACCAACCTTTTTTCACACCAAATGCTTCCAAACCTACACTCTTACTAAGCCTTATCACAAATAATTCATATATCTCCAATATAAAATTTGTTAACAAACGAAAACTTTAAATCAATCACCCGACGATCTCTTCTTTCATCATAACTACTTATTCCAATATATACCGAATTACCGAGGATCACTTATCATTACCTAATCGAAAGTTTTAACAAAATCAAGTTCCAACACCATCCTATACTTACTACTACCTCAAATTCCAACAAGATTATCAAAAATAACTTAATAGGCACTCCACTCCTATCTATATTACCAACACAATTATCAAATTGTTTTCTAATGCAAATAAGCAACAAAAGATTGAAAACACAATTAATCGGTTTGCACCGAAGTCAAATAGCACTTTAGCACGTGTAGAGTTTATATAAATATACCTGTCTTCGTCTCTATCCATATGTCGAGACCGACTTGCCACTCTATAGATTTCTACAAGGTTAATATACACATAAGCACATACCCCATATAATAAGGTATTCCAGTCCAAACATGTAACTGTAAGTTCACAATTACACTGGCCAGGTGTAACTCGAATTTACCTTACATGATGTTCCTTCTACCTTGTTATACTTAATATCCCAAGGTTCTAAAATAATAGGGACATCCTACTTCACATGCAGTTTAAGTCTAGGTACAGATACTAATACCTAAATCCCTTAAACTAGAGCTCTGATACCATCTGTAACGACCCGGTATCCCATAACGTACATAATATATAACAATTAACATTTCATACACAACGTCGTTACTTTCATAACAAAATACATGATAATTCACATTCGGTCTCAAAGTCTCAAAACTATACAATACAGAAATGTAAACATATCATAATCTTCATCAGCTAGCAATCGCCTCCTATGCTTTATTCTTCCCTTTTGTTAACCAAAGATCCTTGACCTGGAATACATATTTTTGAAAGGAAAATGAGGGTTAGACCTAATGGTCTAGTGAGATAATCCCTGTCGTTTCAAATTCGTTATAAAACCAATTTATATAAAACCATGTTTCAAAACAGTTTATATACAACCTTTGTGTCAAGTTACACATATACCGTAAGTATACAAACACCACACATACCACACGTATAAACACCACATTAAGACTCATGCATCTCATCCCACCTTATTCCTCCACAACTGGCCATATTAATTGGTAGCAAGCCAACTAATTCACCGGTCTGCACATCGGAACCCGGCTACCCATCGGTCCGCACACCGGAACCCGACTACTCACCGGTCCGCATACCGGAACCCGGCTACCCGTCGGTCCGCACACCGGAACCCGACTACTCTGCACTTGTGTAATGTAATGCACATAGGAATATAATATCTTACTATATTATAAACACAAAATATTCACACCTTAATCATATATCCATTCCACACATATCTATCTCATATATATATCACATATATATGTATCCCAGTTGAAAACGTTTTAAAAGTAAAACTCACCTCGATCGCTTATCCATAAACACTTCCAAGCTTTTCTCCAAAAGATTCAGTCTTTCAATCCAAATCCATAGAATCTGAAACAGATTAAATACAAATATCCCCTTACCATTTGAACACGTGAACTCTAGATAAATCTACCTAACTCTCGCCATCAAAACAACCAAACAGCTATAGTTTCCGGACAGCCCAAAGCCACCCGGACAACCCAACTTTTCCGGACTGCATCACTAACCTGGATAACATGAATTATCCGGACAACTCGACTTTTCCGGACAACACAAGGAATCCGGACACCAAAGTAATCCGGACGTTATCTGGTATCTAATTCATCCGGAAATCATCAAACAAATCATCCGGACACTATCAATAAACTACCCGGACACCACCCAAGAAACTACCCGGATACCTTCATATCATCCGCACACCTTTGACTGTTTATCCCATTTTCACCCAGAAATTGACTGAATCATTAACAGATGTGATTTTGACTATTCTACTCCGATAGGAACTATCTAAAAGCAATTACAAACATAAAATACAAAGAGACATACATCAGATTCACTTCCAAACATACCAATTGAAGCCTTAACCTAGCTTTTCTTCTTTTCTCCTTCTTGCTCTCTCAACACACACACACACACACTAAACTGAAATCTGGATAATATCTGAGTTGTGAAATATCTGATTTGCTTAAGAAATAATATCAAACTTAATTACCACTTTGGTCCTTGAACTTCTCAATAATGACCCAAATACCCTTAACTTATAATTTAACCCAATCTTACCCTAAAATCCAACTTTAAAGTTAACTTTACTTAACGGAAAAAGGGATTTTAACTAACGAACTTTCCCGGGGTATTACAAAGGAAGATAGAGAAGAAAGTAAGAATGAGAAGAAAGAGGAAAAGGAAGAAAGAAAAGAAAAAGATCTTTGTTTTAAGTGTGGAAAATCTAGTCATTATGCAAGGGACTGCAGAGTGAAAGTGGTAAAGGACTATGAATACTATACAAAGAAGGCTCAGCTAGCCAAAACCAAAGACAGTGGTATTGCAATGCTTGCAGAACAAGAAAATTGGTTATACTATACTTCTGATGAAGAGGACTGCATTCATTTTTCTCAGATGCAAAGCTATATGGCTAAGATGAAAAATGAAGATGATTCTGAATATGAGGATGCAGGTTCTGAATCTTCAACTGAGGTACATTCTGCCCTTGAAATTGATTTAATGACTCAGATTGGCAATATGAATGCTGAATTTGTTAAACTCATAAAACAGATAAAAGGTGAAAGAATTTTGGTTAACAAATTCAGAACAGAAAAGGAAATAATTACAGAACAATTTGAAGAATCTGAGGTTGAGAAACAAAAAGTCAGAAAAGAGAATTCTGATCTTTTGAAAAAGATTTCTGAATTGAAAAGTGAACTCTCAGAAGTTAAAGATGGAAAGGGTGATTTACAAATTAAATTTGATATGTTATTTGAGGAAAGAAAGAATTTGTACACAAAAATCAAAGAGTTGGAAGATCTTAAATTTGAAAAGAGGTCAAACTCAACAAACCTTAAATCTTCTCACAAGCAGTGTTAAAGACACAAAATTTTATAATCCAAAAATGGGATTAGGTTTGGAAGAAAATGTAGTTTTGAAAAGGGCACCAACAAATCTTTATGATTTTGATAAACTACAGGTTCCTAAACCACAAATCCCAGAAATTGTTGAAGTTTTTGTGAGACCTGCTAGTTCTATAACAAGTTCAGATAGTTTACAAAAATCAAGTCCTGTAAAAGAAAAGGAAACAATTTCTGACCAAAAATTGAGAAGACAAGAGTTTCAGAAGACAGGGTTAAAAAGGAAATGTCAAAACCAACAGAAGAGAAACCAAGATATAATGATGCCAAATTCAAATATGACTCTCTGAATGTCAGTTACAAAAATAAACAGCCAAAATTTTCTTATCCTGACATTGAAAGTATATTTGATGCAAGCAAAGTTTATGAAACAGTCAGTCAGAAGTCTGAGTCTTCTAGTCAGAACTCTGACTACGTAAGTCAGATGTCTGAGTCTGACGGTCAGAACTCTGAGACTATTGATAAAAAATTTAAGTCAACTGAAATTTCTCAATATAATTCAGAAAGTTTCTTAGAACTTGAAAAGGGGTTTAAATTGGTTAATCAAGAACATGAGGACTTGAGGACTTGAGGAAAACTTTTGATGAGCTTGAAAATGATTACTGTGATGTAGATTTTAAACTGGACCAAGTTTTAAAGGAAACAACACTTATGTCCAGAAAATAACAGAGCTTGAGAAGTTAAAGGTTGAGTATGATCTTTTCAAGATTAATGCTTAAAAGAAAATAAGAAATTCTTTGATGAATCAAGTACATTTGAGAATGGTGAATCATCCAAATCATATGCTAATTCTGAAAAGTTGAATGTTTCAGAAAAAGAGGAAAGCAAAAGGAAAGATGATCTGAAAAGAGTTTCTGAGGAGATTGGGTTGAATACTACTTCTGAACCTAAAGACGGTAGTTCTTATATTAAATGCAATTGTAATCTGAATACTATCAATAAAAGTGAAAAGACTTGTGTTTCAGATCTATTGTCACTTGCAAGAAAGAATCTCTAATGTGTTCAATGTGGTAGTCATTCATTTCAATCCTCTCTGAAAAATCAAATTATAATAACATTTGTTTCTTATATAAACAAAGCAACTCAGAATTCAGAAAATAAGATTGTTTCTGTTCCTCAAACTCAGATAAAAGGAAAGAAGATTGAAAACAATACTCAATCTAAATCAAAAGGAAAGAACAATGAAAACATGTTTAAATCAAATGAAAAGAAGACTGAAAGTATTTCTCAGTCTCAACCAAAAGTTTTCAAGAAGAAAAGAAACAACTTTGTGAACAGAAAATGTTCTGACTTCATAAAAGTTCAGGGAAAGTGGTGTTTAAAATAAGATTTTGAATGGAAAGTCAAAGGAACATATGTTAAATCAGAGATTAAAGCTAACAAAGAAGGACCCATTCCAGAATGGGTACATAAATCTAACTAACTGTTTTTGCAGGGCTGTCATGTGTGTTTTTAGACTCTGGAGCTTCAAGACACATGACAGGTCATAAGTCTTCTCTGACAAACTTCACAGAAAAGGCTGGAGGAGCAGTAAACTTTGGCAATAACAGTAAAGGACAAGTTAGAGGTTATGGGGATTTAACAAAAGGAGATCTGACCATTCAGAAAGTTTTCTATGTGGAAGGCTTATAGCATAACTTGTTATGCCAGATCAAGTTCAGCATAACAGGTTGCTTAATTCTTACCGCGAAGGATATAAAAGTGTTTTGGGCCAAAAGACATATGGACTTATTTGTGGTTAATTTCTCAAAGATTCAAGCTTTAACCCCAGTATGTCTATTGTCAAATGCAACTGCAAATGAATGTTGGCTATGGCACAGAAGATGTTCTCATTTAAATTTCAAGGATCTGAACAATCTTGTTGGCAAGCAATTGGTCAAAGGACTTCCAAAGATCAAATTTGAAAAGGAATCATTATGTTCAACATGTGAAATAGGCAAGATGAAGAAGAGTTCTCACAAGTTGAAAATGGATTCTTCATGCATGTCACCATTAGAGATGCTACATACAGATTTGTGTGGTCCTATTTCAGTTCAATCAATGGGAGGAAAGAAGTATATACTTGTCATTGTTGATGAGTATTCAAGATACACATGGGTTGAATTCTTAAGAGCAAAATCTGAGGCTGCTGAAACACTGATTAATTTCATCAAAAGAATTCAAGTGTTCTTACAACTTCCGGTTCATAAAATAAGGAGTGACAATGGAACAGAGTTCAGAAATGAGACACTTCATAATTTTTTGCAAAGTTTTGGAATTTCTAATAACTTTTCTGCTGTTAAAACTCCTCAACAAAATGGTGTTGTTGAAAGAAAGAACATGACTCTAGTTGAAGCTACAAGAACTATGTTGGCCTATTCAAACCTTCCAACCTTCTTATGGGATGAAGCAATTGCTACTGCTTGTTTCACACAGAATAGAACTTTGATCAATAAGAGATTAAATAAAACTATATGAACTGATTAACAAAAGAAAACCACTGATTAAATTTTTTCATGTTTTTGGTTGCAGATGCTATGTTCTCAAAGACAGAGAAAATCTTGGTAAATTTGATAAAAAGGCAGATGAAGGATACTTTGTTGGTTACTTACTAACTTCTACAACATTCAGACTCTACAACAGAAGAACCAAGAGGATAATGGAAAGCATCAATGTCACATTTGATGAATCAAGAATGAAGACTTCTGAACAGCACAGTTCAGAACTCAAACAGGATAAGAAAAAAATGACTTCTGAATCAGATTCTAATCCTAATTGTTCAGAACTCAATTTATTGTTTAAGGATGCATTTCTGGAACTAACTTCTGAATCTTATGTAGATTTTGAGAATCCTAAAATGTTTCAAGAAATGAAAAAGGGAACTTCAGAAGTGGTTCAAACAACTGTAATTTCTGATACTGGTCCATCTGAGGAATGTCCAACGTTGATCAATACAAGCGATGAAACTTCTTAGCCTAGTACTCAGAATTCTGGGCATGGTACTCAGAATTCTGGACAAGTCAATCAGAATTCTGGACAAGTTACTCAGAATTCTGGACAAGGTACTCAGACTTCTGGTCAGGGTACTCAGAACTCTGAACAAGTCATTCAGAATTCTGACTCTACTACTCAGAATCCAAACTTGGATGTTACACCTCAACAAGTCTCAGAACAAAGGGATAGTTCAGAATTACAAGCTATTATTGATGAGAATGATACAAACAACAATTTTTCAGAGATTGATGTGCTTCCTAGTTCAAACAAATGGACAAAAGACCATCCTTATCATCAAGTGATAGGAGATACATCCGTGGGAGTGCAGACTAGACCAGCAACAGCAAATGAAGCAATGTTTCAGGATTTTTAAGTGTGATTGAACCTAAGAAAGCCAATGAAGCCCTAGAGGATCCAGACTGGATTTTAGAAATGCAAGATGAATTGCTACAGTTTGAAAGAAACAAAGTCTGGAGACTTGTTCCAAAACCTGAAGGAAAATCTATTATTGGAACAAAATGGGTATTCAGAAACAAGAAAGATGAGTCATGTGTTGTAGTCAGAAATAAGGCTAGATTTGTTGCAAAGGGTTATTCTCAACAAGAAGGAATAGACTATGATGAGACATTTGCACCTGTAGCAAGAATAGAAGCAATCAGAATATTCTTGGCATATGCTGCAAACAAGAACCTCAAAGTGTACCAAATGGATGTCAAATCAGCTTTTCTGAATGGTATACTTAATGAAGAGGTTTATGTCTATCAACCAGAAGGTTTTGTTGATCATGAGTTTCCAAACCATGTTTATGTTTTAGATAACGCATTGTATGGTCTGAAACAAGCACCAAGAGCCTGGTATGACAAACTCAACATTTATTAAAATCTGGCTTCAAGAAGGGTAAAATTGATACTACTCTGTTTCTACAAGTGATATCATATTTGGTTCTACAAGTGCAGAGTTATGTAATGAATTCTCAAAAGTCATGGAATCAGAATTTGAAATGAGCATGATGGGAGAATTGAATTTTTTCCTTGGTCTTCAAGTAAAACAATTGTCAAATGGAATTTTCATAAATCAAGGAAAATATGTAAAAGATATCTTGAAAATTTTTAAGATGTCTGATTGTGCTGCTATGAGAACACCAATGGTAACTAATGTCAAGTTAGATGCTGATCTCTCTGGAGTTTCAGTAGATAACAAGCTTTATAGAGGCATGATTGGATCTTTGCTTTATCTGACTGCAAGTAGACCAGATATCATGTTTGCTACATGTTTCTGTGCTAGATTTCAATCTAATCCAAAAGAATCTCATTTGTTGGCTGTTAAAATGATCTTAAGATATCTCAAAGGTTCACCTGATTTGGGCCTTTGGTATCAAAAAAGAAATTGATTTTAAACTAACTGGTTTACTAATGCTGATCATGCAGGGAGCAGGTTGGACAGGAAGAGTACTTCTGGTGCTTGTCACTTTTTAGGAGACAAAATAGTGAGTTGGGCTTCAAAGAAGCAAAATTGTGTATCCACATCCACTGCTGAAGCAGGGTATGTAGCTGCTGCTGCCTGCTATTCTCAAACTTTGTGGATGAGAACACAACTCATGGATTATGGATATCAACTCAACAAAATTCCCATATATTGTGATTCAGAAAGTGCTATTGCAATTACTCAGAATCCTGTTCAGCACTCAAAGACCAAGCATATTGATGTAAGGTATCATTTTATTAAGGATTATGTGGAAAAGTTAACAATAGAAATGCACTTTGTGCATACAAAGTATTGTTAGATCTGAAGTTTTGTCAATAAACACAAGTGTTGGATCTGGATAGAAGACTCAGAAGCTCTGACTGAAGAATCTTTCGAAAGATTACTAAGTGTGAAAGTCTGAATAGAAAGGTCAGAGTTCTGAGAAGAAGTCTCATAACTTCTGATGATGAAGATGAAATTATCCAAGTGCTGAAGTGTATGTTCTGAGAAGCTTTATCAGAAGAATATTCAGAAGTTCTGAATAACATGTTCAGAACTTATGACAGGATATTTTCCTTTGTATTCTGTTATCTAATTAGGACACGTGTATTAGTTCTATTAGTCTTTCATATATGTACTGTAGCTTTAGTTTTTCCTTACAATATATATAGTTGTTAGCACTGTTTGTCTAACTAACTTTCCCGCATAACTTTGTATTCACTTTGTAATCTTTGAGAGATTCTCTCTCTAAGATCTGTAATCTGTTCTTGATTGAATACAAGTTTGTTTGATCCAATTCTCTATCATTTACGGTTTAATTGTTCATAATTGATTGTAAGATTGAATCCTGGTTTCTACAATTGGTATCAGAGCTAATCAACAAACAAATTTGTTCTAGATCGTGATCGTGAAGGTTCTTGTTAGATCTGAAGTTTTGTCAAAAGTTACAAGTGTTGGATCTGAACTGAAGACTCAGAGTTCTGAGTTAGAAGACTCAGAAGTTCTGATCTGAGAAGTCTCGAAAAGATTACAAGTGTGGAATCTGAACAGAAGGGTCAGAGTTCTGAGTAGGAGACTCAGAACTTCTGATGATGAAGATGAAAATAGCACAAGTACTTAAAGGAAGTTCTGAAGTGCTTGATCAGAAGGATGTTCAGAAGTTCTGAACATGTTGTTCAGAACTTATGTCTTAGGATATTTTCAGTTATATTCAGTTACTAATTAGGACACGTGTAATTGTTCTATTAGTCTGTTTCTCATATGTACTGTAACTTTAGTATTTCCTTACAGTATATATAGGAGTTAGCAACTGTAAGCTAACAAATCTTTGGCATAACTTTCCGTATAGATTTGTATTCACTTTTGTAATGTTTGAGAGATTCTCTCTCTAGATTTGTAATCTGTTCTTGATTGAATACAAGTGCATTGATCTAATTCTCTGTTTGATTGTTCTTAATTACTCATAATTGATTGCAAGATTGAATCATGGTTTCTACAATTGGTATCAGAGCTAATCAACAAACAAATTCATTCAAGATCGTGTTCGTGAGGGTTTCTTGATCGCGTTCTTGAAGATTTCTTGATCAATTCATCAATTGATTCCGCTGCTACTCAAAATTCTTGAATTCTTTGTGATTCCTGAATTCCCTTTACGTTTGTTCAAGAAATTCGATTTGTCATTTTGTTGAATCGATTAAATTCAATTTACTAATCATGTCTTCGAAAGAGTTTCTCTCGATAGGATCTGAAATGAAACCTCCTGTTCTTATTCCTAACGAATATCAGCAATGAAAAATTCGTATGATACAATTCTTGGATAATATCGATGAGAATTTGATGATCTCAATACGAGAAGGTCCAATTGAAGTTTATGTCGATGTTCAAGCTACACCTGCAACTGATACAACTCCAGAAATTCCTGCTACTAGGGTGAAGAAGAATTTTTCACAGTACTCAGAAGCACAGAAAATCAGACATGCAATTGACAAAAGAGCTGTTACGCTGTTGACTTTGGCAGTTCCCAATGAGGTTTTTAATAGAATTGATAGTGGAACATCAGCAAAAGAAATGTGGGATGAACTTGAAAAGCAAACGCTTGGTACTGCAAAATCAATTCAAGCAAAGTTAAACCAATGCATCAATGCTTATGAAAGATTCAAAGTAAAAGAGTGTGAAAGTTTAAATCAGACTTATGAAAAGTTTTGTATTATTTTGAATGACCTCAGGAGGAATGGGTTGAAAAAGACAAAGCCTGAGATTAACTACAAATTTCTGAATTCTCTTAATTCAGAATGGTCATCTTGACGAAGAACTCATCAAGTTCCTAGACTTGATAAAGTATACTTGGGACAACAAATCCAGAACTGAAGAGCCCGACAAGAAGCTAACCAAAATAATTAAGGCAAAAATTCCCTCTGAGTTGAATTTCATTTTCGCTCATGTCATTTCATGCATGAGTGGAAAATTCGGATCGCTGGACCAAGCCAGCCACTACCAAGTACAAATGGGGTATTCGTTGATCACAGGGCGAAAGATCGACTACGCCCGCATTATCTTTGACGACCTCATGAATAAGGTCGAGAAGCCGGCAAGGGACATGAAGGTTCCCTATGTCCGTTTTGTGTCAGCACTTCTTCAGTTGTTCCTTCAGGAGATATACCCAAAGTAGGGTGACTATAAACTCTCTCAGCTAGGCGGTCGGATCCTCGACTTCGAACCCATAGAAGGTGAGGTACATCTTTCTCAACTCTTAACTCTTCTCACTCCTACTTCTTCGACTTTGGCGGCAACTTCAGCGGTACCATCCCCCGCTGAGACCCAAGACACCACCACCAAGTCCTCATTGATAAGGAAACCTTCAGACACCAACCTTGGTTCTCAAAAAACCAAGAAGATTGTTAAGGAGAAACCCCAGCCCTCCTCGGTTACGGATTCAGTGCTCGCTTCTTCACAAGTGACGCTTGATGCCTTCGTGGTCCTCTCAACCATAGCTGAACGTGCAACACCAGCCACCTCAGTGCATCTGAACGCTGAAGTTTCTCTGACAACTTTCCCAACCTTCTCAGTGCCTCAAAGCATTGAAGGAGTTGTTCTCGGCAACGCCAGTGCCGACCCCGTTCACAGCACAACCTTCTCAGCAGTTGCTTCTTCTTCCATTCCTTTGGTCATCACTACTGCACCAGTGGCTCCTCTCGCTGACACTCAGGCATCGCTGCTACACAATCATATGCAGCAGAATACTTCAGTACTTGATGGCTTTCCTATCCCCTCCACCTATGTGTCTGATATATGGATAAAGACATGGAGTATTATGGTGGAAGTGGGGACTTTCATCTTTTCTCCTGCCCATCAGGTATCCAATCCTATACACTTTCTTCTTCTATCCCTTCTATACCTCTTCCCTCTTTTGAGCTTTCCTTTGCTCAAATTTTTTTTCTTTTACATGTCCTAACTTGGGCACAATCGCTGCCTCAGTCAAGGAGGTGTTTGAAAAGGTGAATTCGCTCTCTAAGGATCTCACCAACAACACCAGCGTCGTGAACTCAGTCGGCGACTCTCTGAAAAACCTCTCCACTTCTATCAGCGCCAAGGCCAATAATGATCATCTATCAGCGCTGACGGAGGACGTGAAGACCCTTCAAAGGGATATGGTGAACAACTCCTCATCCATCCAAGCTTTCACCACAACCGTCTCCACTTTTAGCAGCGATGTAGGTTCTCTGCAAGGTGAGGTCTCAGTACTCATGTGTCAGGTAAGTAACCTAACCTCTAAGGTTGATAACTCCAACAACCTACTTTCTCAAATCCTGGATCGCCTGAATGCTCCAACGGTCCCCGTCTCCTACTTCACTGCAGACGATCGTACCAAACTGGGGATGGATGTCGACTTCATAGTCCAGGCAACCTCAGCGATCCCTGGTCTAGAAGCTAGGGTAGAAACTTTTGAGGCTACCAATGCCTCAGTATTAGCTGCCCCTGGCCTAGAAGACAGGGCTACTGACACCAGTGTTGCTGTTGATACTGATTTGCCCCCCCCCCCATTGATGATGACAAAGAGGGGGAGAAGAACTCTGAAGAAGACCCTCCTCTTATTGAGGGGGAGGGAACCGCTGACCAGCTAAATGCTGAAGAAGACCCCTCTCAATCTGAGGGGGAGAAAGAGATTGAAAAAGAACCCACCCCTCCTTCTTCTCCATGGGGTGAAACTGATGATATCCCTTCTAAAGAAGAAGATGAGGGAGTGGAGATTTTGGATGAGAAACCCTCCACACACCCTGGTGGCGATGACGATGATGATGATGATGAAGGACCAGATTGTTGATTCCAACCTGCTGCCATCAGCGTCCCTAAACCAAAGGGGGGTAACTTTCAAAGAAGAAGGGGAGACGGCGAAGAAGTCCCTACGAAGAAAAGTTCCAAGGGTAAGCAAAAGGGACTTGCTTCTTCAGAGAACTTGGCAATTCTCTTCAACGCTGAGAGTATGCCAACCTCTCATGTATGTCTTTCAATGATCCCTTACTCTGCTTCTATCCACCCTCTCGTCAAACACATCTTAAACACTTAGCCAATTTCCTCTATCTTTTTCTCACCATCAAAAGAATATACCTCTATGTTCTTTTGATTCAGCTAGTCATCTCCCCTGCTTGAGGGACCTGCTGAACAACCGCAACAACTCCAACAAATAATCCCATCTTCGATAGCTGATGCCTTACCAATAATCCCAGTCTTAGTGCCTGAGACTGATGATCAAGAAGAAGAAGAAGAGGAAGAGCTGCTCTCGCACCCAAACAGACCCTCTCGACCTCCTTAAAAGTCAGAGGATGAACAAGCAAGAAGAGCAGCAATGATTAATCATCTAGAGAATCAACGCTTACGAGTCATCCCTCCTTCCGTACTTGGGTTCCTAACTCCTGAAGAAATTGAAGAATCCATCAGGGCTAAAAATCTACTTGCTGAAAACCAGAAGGTTGCACTTAAGGACAAATAATTTTCCCTCAAGGTTGCTCAGCAGTCAGTCAAGGATAAGAAGTTGGAACAGTTTCCTCTCAGAGTTCAGGAGGAACTGCTCAAGGAAGTTGGGAGGAAATTCAAAAGAAGAAAAAGGTCAGCGACTCTGCGTTGAAATGGTGCAAAGAAAGGGTTGATTTCAGATATCACCCCAGACGGATCGTGAATGTAACTCTGAAGGGAAAAACAGTAAGGGGCGTACCAATGGTGGAAGTCACTAAAATCAGAGAGAATGGGGAAATACGCACATGCTACATGTCAAAACCAGATGCTCTTGGGTTTGATGAATGGCTAGAAGTAAGGAGTGTAATTCAGCGATCAGAATCGAAGTTCAAGCCTTATGTTGAAAAAATTTTGAATTCTTTGATCAACCAGGTTACTTCTAATATTGACGTGCCTCCTCCTCCAGCTCTTACTCAAAACCAAAGACCTGCTCCATCCAAACGAAAGCATGCATCCTCTTCCTTAGGGCCTACTATCCGAAATGAAACTGGAATTGAATTCTCAAGGGAAGCAGTGCTCGATCCTCCTCCTGACTTATCAGCCCTGAACCTATCACTGCCACCTGATGGACCTTTCATCCTTGGTCAAGTGATCAGTGATCCCTACGGAATAATCTTCTACGACTTCACTGGTGTTATGCGCTTTTAGAGATACTCAGAACTTTCCATTTTCCCTATCAATCAACTTAGAGATCTCGTCTACTAGTGCAACAAATCAAGATCACGCCTCTACTTCAAGACCCATGTGCTGAATGAAGCAAAGCTTAGAAGACAACAGGGTGAAGTGGTCCCTGATTGGATGATTCCAGAGACGAATGCCTTTGATGAAATGCTCTTCAAGGAAGAACCTCTATAACTGATAGATCACTTCTTTGTAACTCTTCTTATATTTATCAGTGTGACTTTTTTGTACTTGTAATTTTATTTCATTGTACTTATAATTTTTCATCTTCCCTTGTAAAATTTATTTACGAAGATTTAATGAAAATTTCAATGACGTACTTTACTCCATCGGTACTGAAAAAGATCCCTGAAAACAGTAAATGGGACACGCATCTATGAGTCCTTTTTATCCTTATGTTTTTATACTTGGCAATTTTCTTTATATTGCTTTGTCATCATCACATAGGGGGAGATTGTTGATCCAAACCCTTTCAGTGATTTGATGATGACCCTTAGAATTACTTAGTAAAAATTATAAGTAACATTGTATGTATAAGTGTTTCACCATCAGTGATAAAATATTGAGTATGTTCAGTATCACTGATGGGTAACCACTGTTTTTTATTATTCATTAGTGATAAATGACATCAGTGATAGTTGAGTCTGTTCAGTTGTAACTGATGATCACTGATTAATTCATCTGTAAACAATGTTGTTTGTAATCTCTGAAGACGATTTTCGCGACAAAGGAGTTCTCGCTGAATCGAAAACAAAGCTGATGAACAAGTGACAAGCCTACTAATGATCTGACGTGAATATTGGTGAAACCACGACAAGTCCACAACGCACGATATCTTAAGTAGAAGACTTTAGCGATAGCTGACTTACATCAGGTCTCATTGATGGAAGATCAACTCAGCGATCACTGATCATGAAGCATGTTCTACAAGAAATGTTTGTCTTATCCTCTTGCACACTTTTGTACGATTTGTTAGAAGGACATACCTTTGTCCAGGATCGTACAAACCACTCTACCACTACATTGTTCACCGTGCGGCCAAAAGCATGTTTGCAAAAGTCAGAAGCCTGCTCCCAACCAAATGATGACACGTGTAAAGTCCTCCTGACATGCATTAAATGCATGTAGAATAAATTAGAGGAATGCTCGTTCATATCGAAGGTGGTCATCCCTGAACCTACTTAGTGCCTTAGAAAATTATCCTTAATTTTCTTTGTTCTTTTCTCTCCATTTCTTAGTGCACGAAACTTGTGTGATTCTCATAGTTTGTTTAGATTAGGTCTTGTACTTAGTCTTATTCCGCAACAAACTATAAATTGTTTGATTTATCAATAAACAATTTAGAAAGATAAAAATCTTGTGTGTTTGTATTCAACCCCCCCCCCCCCCCCCCCCCCTTCTACAAACTTAATACTTGTATAACCCTTCGGGACCAACAAATTTAGTTATGATTTGCTATATATTATAAATATGTAACTTTTTCCAAGCTTTTGATCAAAAAAATTTGATGGTTGAGATTCATTCTCATAATCCTTAGAACTAAATATTTTTATGGTTTTGGCCCATATATATATATATATATATATATATATATATATATATATATATATATATATATATATATAGAGAGAGAGAGAGAGAGAGTCCTACTAAATTGTAACCGCTAAATGTGTGTAACCGTTGTAACCCGTCGATTTCATTGGTTTTTTTGATGACGTTTTTTTATGGAATTGTTTATTTTGATGAAATTGTTTCATATCATTCATTTGTTGATGAATTTTTTTTATGAAATTTGTAGTTTCATAGGTTTTTTTCATTTTTATGAAACTTTTCATATATTTTCGTTTTCACCTATGAAACTACAAATTTCATAAAAAAATTCATCAAGAAATGAATGATATGAAATATTTTCATCAAAATAAACAATTTCATAAAAAAAATTGATCAAAAAACCCTATAAAATCGACGGGTTACAACGGTTACACACATTTAGCGGTTACATTTTATTATCTGTCTATATATATATATATATATAGAGAGAGAGAGAGAGAGAGAGAGGTGAGTTTAAACGAGAACGCTAACCATTTAAGAAAACACGAGAAGGGTCGTTAGTGTACAAAATCATACATGACTCACGTACAAAATCATATATGATTCACACGACTTTGCCCCGCGACTTAAGTCGGCAAAGTCGCTCGCATCCATTTTTTTGTCGTTAATGTAAAATCACATGTGATTTTGCACATGATTTAACGTTCTCGTGTTTTCTTAAATAGTTAGTGTTCTCGTTTGAACCTTCCTCTGTATATATGTATATATAGGTGAAGGATCGTGTGAGAAGTTGAGGTTAACGTGAGAAGTGGATCTGAACCGTTGATCACTTTTAATCAAATGCCCTCCCATGAATTGTGGCTTAGAAGGGAATTGATCTGGTGCATCTCGTTGCATCATATCTCGGTGCATCTCATCCTAATGTGCGTCCATTTCTCATCCAACGGTTGATAAACACTTCTCGCGCTTCTCACGTGAACCTCAACTTCTCACTGAAACTCAACCCTATATATAGGGGTGGGTTCAAATGAAAACCACATTTTCGTTATGAACATGAGGATCAATTTTGGTCGTTGACCAAAATTTATAATACTGATCAATGACTAAAAATATAATAAGATTAACTGAGAAATGATTAGGGGCAAAAATGGAAGTTTGAATCAATGCATACCTTATTTGACTTTTTATTTTCTTTTTTAATTATTTTTTTACCTATTTAAAGTTTAAAATAAATTATCTTAAAATTACATTAAAAGACGAGAATTTATTGCTCTTCGATGTGATATCCATCTTGATATATTTTCTTTTCATTTTAACATTTTTTACGTGAAATGTTATATATATGTTATATTCATTATGATATTTATGCACGTCCATATGTTTACAACAACTATTTAATATCATATATTAGTATTATATTTATCATGAATAGTTATGTATATTCACGTGTATTCTACAAATCTTCAGTATTTATACATCACTATAACATTCATCATTAATATACATTTTTACTATAATATTCATCATGAATATTTATATATGTTCACGTGTATCTAACAACATTTCAACATTCATATATCAGTATGATATTAGAATATACATTTCACTATAACATTCATCATAAATAAAAATATTGTTCATCATGAATATACATATTATTCGTCTACGAATATTTATGTATGATCACGTGTATATGATAACTCTCTAGTATTTATATTACCGTGATAGGGAAAAGTTCAGTTGTGAATCAGGTTTTCGGGCTGTGTGTAATAACCGGGTATATTGATGGTTTATTTAATTTTGGTTTTAAGATAAATATGAGATTTGTATTATGGAGTTATAAGTTTAAGGGTAGACTTTAAATTTTAATTTGGAAGTTCAAGGGGGTGTTTTTCCATTTAATAGAAGTTTGGGGTTTGTTTGGTAATTGTGTTTAATATCTAGATATTTTAGATATATATGTATTATGTGTGTGTTTGTGGGTGAATTAGAGAGAGAGAGACGGAGAGAGATACGTATGGAAGAGAAAGAAAAGAGGAAGAAGAAGAGAGGAAGAAGAAGAAAGGAAGATGTACTTGAAGGTTTATCTTATAGGTATGAATTCTACTCCAATTTCATATCATCTTGTTGGTTTTTGGGGAGAGTTGGGTTTGGTGCCATTGAGAAATCTAAGATAGTTTTAATGTTGATTAATGAGTTTATTATTGGTTTACAAACTATTCTGTGTGATTCATCCATCAATTCATGGTGGAAGTTGATGTTAGTAAGGTTTTGGGTGTTAATGGAGTTTTGGGTTTTTGGGTTTAAAATTGGGTTGAGTGCAAATGGGTTTAGAGTTGTTACATGGATTTCTCCATGTTATTTGATGTTAAAACCTCAATTTATGATGCTAAAAATCCATAGAAAGGAGCCAAAACGACTTGGAATTGATTTGGGTTCGAGTTGGGGTGTTAAGAGCTCAAAAAGGGGCTGTTTGCTGTCAAACAGAGGTCCGCGCCGATCTCGGCGCCTATGGGTTAGCGCCACAATCGGCGCCAAGCATTGTTTCAGCATTTTTCCGATTTTGTTTCTCGCGTACCTGAGTCGTTTTAAGGCGTAATATAGGGGTATGGGTACTCGTTTTGAGTGTAAGATAGCATTTGAACACATTGAACATATCTGTAAGTGCCAATTACAAACCCAAAGTCTTTTGATTGATGTTGGTTGTTCGGTTTCTAGCTCGGTTGTGTTTCGGGAGTGTCCGGTGAGTTGTTAAGGTTGTCAATTGTCATAGTGAGTCTTGTATACATATAAGTATGTGGATTTCATCAATGTGTATATATTACAGGCTCGGTTGCCCCTCGTTAATGTGGCTTGGGTGGCGTTCGGTTGTGGCATTATTTGCCGGTTTTGCTCAATTGTATCGTTTGCGCGTATGTGGCTTCAAACTATCATCAAGGTGAGTTTTACTTTAAAAATGCTTTCAAACTGGGATACATATTGTTAGGACATTTAAGTTGTCCTAATTAGTTAGAAAGTTTTGTAAAGTAATTGATTTGGGCCTAATGGGCTTAGACATGTAATTGGGCTTGGGCTTAAATGATGTAACAAGGGAAGGGGGCTATAAATAGGACATTTCATGTATGTTTGTGATAATAACTTTTATAATACAAAATGTAGCTCTTAAACACTTTTGTGTTCTCTCTCTAGATTAGGTTTACATTTCTTTAATAAAATGTTCTCTCCTTCCTCATCTTGTTACTAGATCTTGAATTGTTGAAGATCATGGGACTCACAAGTGGTATCAGAGCCAAATCGATGAATTTTTTCTCGATACGATCATCGGATCTCGACATTTCAAGTAAATTAGCCCGATCTACATGTAAGTTTGCTCAAATCTCTTATGCTCTTGAAGAATTGCTCGTTATTCGATTCCAGATCATCTCCAATTTTTAGAATCGAATTTCGACAAGTTTTGATAATTTTTGAAATTTTCGAGAGTTTTTCGGTGTTCTTCGTGAAAATTCGTAAGATCCGGAAGATGAATGCGCATGAATCTTTCTAAGTTGCATAGATTGATATGTTTCTTGATTTAGAGATGTTTACAAGTCTTAGATCTGAATTTGAGCAACAAACTCTTAAATCTGAAGTTTCCTGGTTCGACTGAAATTTCTCGATGCTGTTCACGTGTAGATGTTTGATCTTACATAGTTGATGTGTTTCTATCGATAAATTCTCCACAGATCTGTTTGTTTTTATGTATAGAGCGGAATGCAACAAACAGATTTGAGTTTTGTCATGAAATTTGTGAGATCTCAGATCTGGATATCGACAGATCGGAAACCTGAAATTCTCATCGGAAACATTAGTTGTTCTCGGAAAATCTTATGCTCAGATGTGGTTTCTTATCATATGTTTCTTTGGAAAATTCGATCAGTTTGCAGCTTTTAGCATCGAAAATCAGCTATAAACCAACAAGTTTGAGTTGTATGAAGTAGTCACCGAAATCATGAATCTCGCCGGAGTTCTTCGCCGGAAAAACGGGAATTGCCGGAAATCCAACTTTTCGCCGGATTTTTGCCACTGATCTGCTCGTTTTTATCATTTCAATCGATTTGGAACAAAATGACGTAAAATCCAGCAATAAATCACATATTTCAGAGTTGTTGGAGTACCTCGCCGGAAAAATTTGTTACTTCACCGGAAAATTTTGTTACTCACCGGTGTTGCGTTTTTCTCAAATGCATGATCACGATTTTTCATGAGTTACACTCCTTCAATGATCTGAAGAGCTATGGAAACAAAATGGAACAATTTTGATCGTGAAAAATGAAAGTAAATTGGAACTGTAATCAAGCAGTGCGTGAATGTTGATTTTGGTGGAGATGAACAGTAAACTAACTGTCAGTTAGTGGACAGTTAGTTTTTCTAACATTTTTGGTCAAAATTCCGTTAAAGTCGTCAAATTTCGTGGATTTTGCTAATGGAACCCGTGTGGCATCACTCCTATACTTCGTTTGTCACACATTCATCTCCACGACATCGATTTGTATACGATTCCTCGAAATCCCTACCGAGTAGCGCGTGTTTTTACCGTTCCTCCTTCGAGCAAATTCGGATCAAGCTCTTAAGCCGAATTCTCACTCAACTCGTGGTCCAACGACGGATTCTCTGTTTTACACTAAGTTGCATACCCTTTGAAGATGATTTTAGTGCACTTAGTCGGGGTTATGGAGTACATTGGATCCGATTTTTCAAAGTTGAAAATATGATGAAAAAGAGCAACTTTCAAGGGGGAGCCGAGCCTAAATTTGAAGAATACACCGCTAAAGTTTGTCAAGAAAATCAAGGGGGAGAGGAGTCAAAGACTTGAAGATGATTTACTTTCCAAAACTTTAGGGGGAGAATGTTAGGACATTTAAGTTGTCCTAATTAGTTAGAAAGTTTTGTAAAGTAATTGATTTGGGCCTAATGGGCTTAGACATGTAATTGGGCTTGGGCTTAAATGATGTAACAAGGGAAGGGGGCTATAAATAGGACATTTCATGTATGTTTGTGATAATAACTTCCATAATACAAAATGTAGCTCATAAACACTTTTGTGTTCTCTCTCTAGATTAGGTTTACATTTCTTTAATAAAATGTTCTCTCCTTCCTCATCTTGTTACTAGATCTTGAATTGTTGAAGATCATGGGACTCACACATATATATATATATATGTTTATATATATATGAGATGGATATATGTGGATTGAAAGGATGACATATGGTTTGATTATGTGTTTATAAATGACAATATGATATATTGAGATATATATTGTATTTATAATGTGATGACGTGTTTATAAATGAAACATATCATATAGTGAGATATGATTGGAATGTGACAGATAAGGTGAATATGTGTTTATATTGAAATAGAATATATTGAGATGTATATTTTATTTATATAAGCTTTGCACTTCACGAGTGCACTTTTAGCCGGGTTCCGGTGTGCGGACCGGTGTGTTGCCGGGTTCCGGTGTGCGGACCGGTGGTGTTGTTGGTCGTAAATTTAGTACGGCGTTGTTGGTCGTAATTTCAGTACGGCGTTGATAATTTATTAGTTGGTTTGCAACCAACTAATATGGCCATTTGTGGAGGAATAAGTTGGAAGGGATGTACACGATGCACGAGTCTTGATTGGTATTTATATACGTGTGGTATATGTGTGTTATACAAAGGTTTTATATAAACTATTTGGATATATGGTTTTATATAAATTGGTTTTATAACGGTTTTTGAAATGACAGGGATTATCTCACTAGACCGTTGGTCTAACCCTCATTTTGCTTTCAAAAATATGTATTCCAGGTTGAGGATCTTTTAGCGACAAGGGAAAGGATAAGGAGTAGATTGCTTTTAATGACGGACTTTGATTAGGAAGCTTTTATGTATTCTGTGGTTTCGAGACTTTTGGGACCGTACGTGATTTATTAAGTATTTTGTTATGAATGTAACGACGTTATGTATAATATGTTATTGGAAGTATATTTGGGAAAACCGGGTTGTTACAGATGGTATCAGAGCCTTAGTTTAAGGGATTTAGGTATTTGGATTTATACCTAGACTTAGACAGCATGTGAAGTAGGATGTCCCTATTATTTTAGAACCTTGGGATGTTAAGTATAAAAAGGTAGAAGGAACATCATGTAAGGTAATTTCAAATTACATTTGGCCAGTGTAATTGTGAACTTACAAGTACATGTTTGAACTGGAATACCTTATTATATGGGGAATGTGCTATGTGTATATTAACCTTGTTAAATCAACAGAGTGGCAAGTCGGACTCGACGTATGGATATAGACGAAGACAGGTATATTTCTATAAACTTTACACGTGCTAAAGTGCTATTTGACTTCGGTGCAAACCGATCAATTGTGTTTCCATTCTTTTGTTGCTTAATTGCATTCGAAAAGAACTTGAAAATTGTATTGGCGATATAGATGGGTGTAGGGTACCTATTAAGTTATTTTCGACAATCTTGTTGGAATTTGAGGTAGTAGTAAGTATAGGATGGTGTTGGAACTTGATCTTGTTAAAACTTTCGATTAGGTAATGATAAGTGATCATCGGTAATTCGGTATGAAAAAAATTGATATATTGGAGTAAGTAGTTATGATGAAAGAAGAGATTGTCGGGTGATTGATTTAAAGTTTTCGTTTGTTAACAAATTTTATATTGGGAATGTATGATTTATTTTTGAGAAGGGTTAGTAAGAATGTAAGTTTGAAAGTAATTGGTGCGAAAAGAGGTTGGTACTAATTTAGCATTAGTATAACAATATTTTGGATGATCGAAACTAGAAAGCGAAGAGTGTTATTGGGAATAAATAGTAAGAAAAGCTATTAGTGATCAAAAGTGATAACCCGTTGTCATATGTGTTTAGATTTGAAAGAATGTTCAAAGTGGTAATAAAATTTATTTTATGAAAACGAAAGTGGTTGGTAGTTTAATTTGGAATGAATCATCTAACCCTTGCAATTTTTTTAGCAATTTTCAAATTAGAGGTGCATGTTAAAAAAAATTGGAAGGATATTGCGAAAGTGTAGAATGGGGCGTTGTGTATAATTCCGTATTTCAAACGTTAGGTTATGCCTTCAAATGTTAAAGTTTATGTTATGGATGAATTTTCAAATATGTTAAATGCTTTGTGATATATATGAATATATATATATATATATATATATATTGTGTGTTGAAAGAAGCATGATGAGATATTTGTGCTGAAAAAGGCACGAGAGGAAATAAAGATGTACCGAGTTTGTTAAATAAGATTTTTATGGTTATTATATTTTGGGGATGGGTGTATAGTGCGGATCCAATTTGTTTATTATAGTTTTGAAAGAGGATGTTAATGATATTTGAGAAACGAAAAATGTGTGGTTGTTTCGAGCATTGAGTGCGATTTCGGATTAACTCAGTTAAGTTCCTAATATGAGGTGTGGTAAAATTGTTGAGTGAATATGGTAATTGTTGAAATTGGGTGTGTGCGGTTGGTTTGGAAGTGAAAGAAAGTTGGCTCGTGGGATCGGTCTAGAGTGAGTACCTCCTAGTGAGTTGTCCTTGGGAAAACATGTTTTATGTTGAGAAGAGAGTGGAAGAAAGTAGTCTAATGTAATGCTCAGAGTGAAGGACCATTGGATAGGACATGGTAGTATCTATGGTTCGTGATTGGTGTAAGTAATGCAAGAAAGTGGTCTGTCTTAGACGTATTTTGGGTTAGAGAAGTGACGATAGAGTTGTGTATAGTCTATGGAGAAAAGTTTAACTACGGGTTAAGGTGATACTCCAAGTTAATTATGTGATCTGTTGGAGAGTAGAGTGTCGTTACTTTTGGGGTGTTAGATTGTTGAGACATGAACGGTGATGAAATGTGTTCTTTTAAGAATGGTAAAATTCTGTGCGAAACCATTAGTTTGGGCATAATTTAAAATCTGGAGTCTAGATGTGTGACTGATATTGGTATGATAGATTTGAGATAATTATACCTTGTTCATATTACGCGGGCTTTCTTCTAGAAGTAAGAGTTGTTGTAGTTGGGAAGATACTAAATTGTTGTATACTCCTTAGTAACGAAGGGTTACGCATAGTGGGAGTTCATTCGACCTTTTCTGTTAGAAAACACTGGAAGGGATTAAAAGTGGAATAATGTGGAGGAAGTATTAGCGATGGTAGGTCGCATGATGAGAAAACTAGGTTGCTGATAACCTAGACTTAAGCTAAGAGGGAATATTTATATTATTAGTGTTATGATTAGCGGGAAGAAAGAGATGTTTAATTATTTTGATGGTCGTGTGATGAACTTTGTGGTATAATTGGTAGTAGATTTATTATATGATTAGTTGGCGATTGTTACGGTTAAGTAAAGTAAGGGCAATGTTGATGAACTTTCTTTATGGAGTTGTTTAAGTTAAAGAGTGGTTTTAGACTTTATCTTAATTGTTGATATATTGATTGATGCAATGAAGACGTAATTTGTTGATTGCGGCTAAAAGTTGTCATAAGGATTTTATGGTATTATTACCTGGGTATGATATTTGGTGTAGTATTTGTACAATTAAGAAATTGACATTGTAAGTTAAGGTAGATGTGTAAGTCTTTGACTTCTCATCGAGTTTTGCAATTATGTTAAGACATTGTATTCTTATTGGAAACTATGTTTTAATATGAGTTCTATTTGGAAGAGTATAAGAAATAGGTTGTAATTGCTAAGCAAGTTTTATCTGGAAAGAATATAATTATGTTGTCAAGTTAGTTTTGTAAAGTATAGAACAAGACGTTTTTCGTGAAATGCTGATGGAGTTAAGAGTAGTGTTAGTGTAGTAAATGTTTCGAGTAAGCATTTAATGTTGTGTTATTCGGATGAGTTTCATTTGAGTATAAGTTATTTACTTTGGTGATATAAGTGAACTAACGGGTTATTTTGAATCTTCGTGGGATTTGTTTATTGGGTGATTCGGCAAAGAATATCGAGTGTGATTATGTTAAGATTTGGATCGACTTTGTGGGATGGATTAATTGAGTAAATTGCGGAAGATGTGCGTAAAGTTTAAATAAAGTGGTTAGTATTAATAAGTTGGTGGTTATCGCGGTTTTAAAGGGGCGGAATTTTTGTGTGGAATTAAAAATTATTGATGTTTTGGTAATATTGAGAATAGTGTGTTGTTTAAGTTGGAAAGCGATTTATGGTAATTGATTACCCTCGTTTATTGCCTAACCGAATTTCGGGACGGAATTCTTTTAAGGGGGAGATGTTGTAATAACCGGGTATATTGATGGTTTATTTAATTTTGGTTTTAAGATAAATATGAGATTTGTATTATGGAGTTATAAATTTAAGGGTAGACTTTAAATTTTAATTTGGAAGTTCAAGGGGGTGTTTTGCCATTTAGTAGAAGTTTAGGGTTTGTTTGGTAATTGTGTTTAATATCTAGATATTTTAGATATATATGTATTATGTGTGTGTTTGTGGGTGAATTAGAGAGAGAGAGGGAGATAGATACGTATGGAAGAGAAAGAAGAGAGGAAGAAGAAGAGAGGAAGAAGAAGAAAGGAAGATGTACTTGAAGGTTTATCTTATAGGTATGAATTCTACTCCATTTTCATATCATCTTGTTGGTTTTTGGGGAGAGTTGGGTTTGGTGCCATTGAGAAATCTAAGATAGTTTTAATGTTGATTAATTAGTTTATTATTGGTTTACAAACTATTCTGTGTGATTCATCCATCAATTCATGGTGGAAGTTGATGTTAGTAAGGTTTTGGGTGTTAATGGAGTTTTGGGTTTTTGGGTTTAAAATTGGGTTGAGTGCAAATGGGTTTAGAGTTGTTACATGGATTTCTCCATGTTATTTGATGTTAAAACCTCAATTTATGATGCTAAAAATCCATAGAAAGGAGCCAAAACGACTTGGAATTGATTTGGGTTCGAGTTGGGGTGTTAAGAGCTGAAAAAGGGGCTGTTTGCTGTCAAACAGAGGTCCGCGCCGATCTCGGCGCCTATGGGTTATCGCCACAATCGGCGCCAAGCACAGTTTCAG
Source organism: Saussurea involucrata (assembly GCA_033807775.1). Classification (NCBI taxonomy): domain Eukaryota; kingdom Viridiplantae; phylum Streptophyta; class Magnoliopsida; order Asterales; family Asteraceae; genus Saussurea; species Saussurea involucrata. The sequence continues at coordinate 32,674,828 of CM066326.1, read as the reverse complement.
CATTTTTCCGATTTTGTTTCTCGCGTACCGGAGTCGTTTAAGGCGTAATTGTAACATCCCGCAAAACAAAACATACATATAACATATAATTCATAACAGGGTTTCAACAAAATCATTCACATTACACATTTGGTCCCAAAGTCTGATCTAACGAATATAAAATTCAGTACAAACTTGATCCCATTTAGATCTGATAATAGCTAATAACTGAAATTTAAGTACAAAAAGTATCATCAACTTCATAATGATCATCATTCCACATAGCTATCCCCCAAGTACTCTAATCATTTACTCTTACTGGTACCACCACCTGGAATACAGATTTTTAAAACAAAAATGAGGGTTAGACCTAAGGGTCTAGTGAGTAAATCCCTGATATTTGGAAATCATTAAAATTCATTTATATAAATACACACTTTTATATAATTACATTTACATCACACGTAAAATAATACCAAATGCAATTCACACAACATACCTTTCACATACCACCTTATCCCTCCACCAATGGCCAATAACAATTGGTTGCGAGCCAATTTATCACACCGGTCCTAAGCCCGGCCACGTATTATATTTTCATATAATACTCACGTAATTATAATATCTCAATATATTATAATTACTCACGTATGACATATTCATACACATCATCAAACATTTGTTAATCACATATTGCATTCCAGTAAAAATGTACTTTTTAAAGTAAAACTCACCTCGTGTGTTTATCACAAAAACTCTTCCAAGATAATTCACGTATGTTGATCCTTCACAGAATCTGAAATCAGATAAAATACCAAATATCTCTTTAAACACTAAAACTTACAAAATTCTCAATTCAAATCGCAACCCGAAATAACATGAAATCGCAATGAACAGTACAAGTCGCAACCGTGATGAACAGTACTGTGACTTCACCCCGAAATCGCAACCCACTATTGCGACTCCATCCTAAGTCGCAATCAACTACTGCGATCCCAAACCCAAATCGCAATCAACTACTGCGATTCCAATCCCAAATCGCAATCAACTACTGCGATTCCAATCCAAGTCGCAAATGACCATTGCGACTTCAAGTCCAAATCGCAATCGACCATTGCGACTTCTTTGAATGTCGCAGTCCTCTATTGCGACTTCGATGAATGTCACAGTTCACTGTTTCATCCTAAAACCCAGATTTTTGTACTTTTACTCTATGCAAGCTACTGTAAAAGTGCAGATATGTTTAAGACCATTAGCACAACCTATGTTGGGTCTAGAAAGCCCCAATTTTATAGAAAGTTTTATAAAGTCCATGTAAAGTCAACAAAAGTCAAATGTGTTGTTATTAGCTTTATAAGTATTTTGGGCTTTGGGAGTTTAATGGGAAGTTAAATGGGCTTGGGCCCATGTCTTGTATTTTAGACACTATAAATAAGTGTCTTGGGCTTCATTTGTCATTTGAGACTTTGAGACAATTAAGAGAATACACAGTGAGTCTTGAAAGAGTCGTATATCAATTTCTCCCTCCATTGTATTGTAAAGCATATGAATATAGATCATTCAGATTAAATTGTTCTTCATGTCTATCTCTATTCTACTTTCTATGGAGTATTCTTGATTGTTGCTTCAACTACGGGACTTACAATTGGTATCAGAGCCACATCGAATCAATTTTAATTCGATACGATCATTTTTGCAACAATTCAAGATTTCAAGATCTAGTTTCAAGATTTGGTGATTCAAGATCGTTCTTAATCGTGTGCTACAATTCAAGGTAATATTCTGTGATCTTATACATCTTGAAGAGCTATTTTCTATTTTGAGGAAGATTTTATAGATCGTGATGGTTCTTGATGAAGAGAAGAAGTTAGATGTTCATGATCTACTTCTAAATCAGTTTCTGCACGCCAAATGCTCGATGAATTGTCTGTGAAAGGTTTGATGATGTGTTAATTGTTCAAAGTCAGATCTGAAACGAGTTTTAGATCTTTGATTGCTTAAATTCAACTTTCTGAATTGATCAATCAGAAACTTGACTCTTTGCAATCTTTGTTCTAAGAAGATAATTATGGAGATCGGCTTATCGTTCTACATCAAATTAAATTGGTGAACATTTGATTAGAGTGGAGGATTTCACAGGGAGAATAAGGAGTTTGTATTGATGATGAACAACTAGATTTGTTCAAAAGATTAATAGTGATCGATTTGTTCTTCTTCATCAAATAAATTTGATGAGCATTTGATTTCATTTGAGGATGTTGATCAGAGAAAGGTAATATGATAATAATTGGAAGATGTTATCAATTGGAAAGAATTTATTGTTGATCATGCCAAAAGCAAAAGTTGTTGATTCAATTCAAGATGGTTGTTATCAAGATCAGTTAGAGTGTTCAAAGTTGAAGTAAAATAGAAAGCAAGAAGGGGCTGTTTGTTGCTGTAAAAAAAAGGTTGTTGTCCAAAACAGAAAACAGCTTAATGATGTTGCTGTAATGGAATGTTTGATGTTTGGTGCTGAAAATTCAGAAAATTAGCTGTTTAGTTGCTGTCTAGATGCTGTCATAACAAGCCACAAGGTTGTTGTCAATGCCATTTTGCTGTCAAAAAGTTGTTGTCAATATTTTGCTGTCAAATTAGGGCTGTTAAGTATTTTTTGCTGCTGTCAAAGTGCTGTCAAAACAGAAAAAAATTGTTGCTGTCAAAATGGGTTAACGCAGAAAATTGTTGTTGGAAACCGAAAGCTGTCAAACCAGAAAATAGCAAGCTGTTAGGCTATTTCTTTGCTGTCAAAAATGGCGAAGTTGCTGTCAAAAAGTGCAGTATTCTGATTCAAGACTAAAATGTAGCAGTTCTGATCGATCAAAGACTAGTCAGAGTCATGTTTGTTCAGAAATCGATCAAAGGATGATCAGAACTTTGTTCAAGACAAGTCAGAAGTCTGATCATGAGTGTTCAGAACTATGATCAAGGGTGATCAGAATTACACTTAAGCCTTCGCAGAACATTCTTGTTAAGTCAGAACTTCAACAAAAGGCAATTCAGAAGTATGATCGGAGGTTAATCAGAACTTTGATTAAGCTGTTCAAATTTCAGCTTAATCAGATTTGTTCAGAACTGATATTAAGCCTATTCAGAAGTTGAAGTGATTTTATTCAGTTACAAGGCAATTCAAATATCTGATCATGAGGCTCAGAAGGATCACAATGTTCAGAACTTTGTCGAAGCTTAATCAGAAGTCTGACTCTAAAAGTCAGAACTTTATCGTGAAGAGTCAGAACTTTCAGACTTAGAATTTTTTTAAAAAAAAAAATTCTTTAAGGATCAGATATCTGATTGACTTACTCAGAGGTCTGAGTGGTCTTCTAAAAAATTTTACTTAGTATTTTTCTGAGTAAAGGTGCATTTCAGAATTTTTCAACAGCTTTGCGCACCTGTCGTATTTTGATCATAACTCCCTCCTCGAAGCTCGAAATTTGACGATTTCAGATGCGCTGAATTGCTAAGACACATATGAACACTTTCCATGTTTTGAGTTTGTTCTGAATCAATGTGCTTATTTGTCAGATTCTGTGTCGAAGTCAGTGTATAGCTGCTGGACCGAAGCAACGTTTTTCACGATATTTCTCCCAACTTTCAGAAAGATGTTCTGTCTTCTATTTTTTTGTGGATCCAAGCTGAGTTATTGAAGTGTATGAAGACACTCCCTCCTATGATCTTAATGGATTAAGCTCTTGAGCTTAATGATCATACAACTCAAATTTCAAGGACGAATTCTTTATTATAAACTGAGGTTGTTTCAGTCGAGCTTATTGCACATGGGATTCGATTTTAAAGTTGTAATTTGTGAAGAAGAAGAGCAAATTTTGAGGGGGAGCTTGGATAGTTTTGCAAGGCATGAAGATATGCAACATCAAAGTTTTCAAAGAAATCAAGGGGGAGATCATTTGAAGATGCTTTCTTTATAAAACTTTAGGGGGAGATTGTTGGGTCTAGAAAGCCCCAATTATATAGAAAGTTTTATAAAGTCCATGTAAAGTCAACAAAAGTCAAATGTGTTGTTATTAGCTTTATAAGTATTTTGGGCTTTGGGAGTTTAATGGGAAGTTAAATGGGCTTGGGCCCATGTCTTGTATTTTAGACACTATAAATAAGTGTCTTGGGCTTCATTTGTCATTTGAGACTTTGAGACAATTAAGAGAATACACAGTGAGTCTTGAAAGAGTCGTATATCAATTTCTCCCTCCATTGTATTGTAAAGCATATGAATAGAGATCATTCAGATTAAATTGTTCTTCATGTCTATCTCTATTCTACTTTCTATGGAGTATTCTTGATTGTTGCTTCAACTACGGGACTTACAACCTATCCTTAAGCTTAAACTCCCCAAAACATCCATTTTTAACAAAACCCACCAAGAACATAAACTAGTAATTTCAAGAACACTTTGAGAAATTAAAACATATAAAAGGTATGGATTGTTTACCTTGATTACTTCAGTTGGTACAAAATCACAGCAGCAATTTCTTCTTCTTCTTCAATTCTCTCGATCTCTCTCTTTCTTTTCTCTTTTCTCTCAATCGATAAACACACACACACATAGGTTTTAGATATTTATTTGATTTTCTTCTAAATAAGCCTAAGGTTGACACCTCCTGGTGTCTCAACAGAAGTGTGGCGGTGGTGGGAGATATTTTTGGCAAAAAGACCAAATCCACCCTAAGCTTATCTCAATTGGCAATAAATACCCCTAAACTTCCAATTACAAATTAAACTTACCCCTTAACTCCTAATTCCATAAAATACTAAAAATAAAGACTTATAAAATAAATCCCAAATCTAAAATTAGATAAATTACCTGGTTATTACAACATCTCCCCCTTAAAAGAATTCCGTCCCGGAATTCAGTTAAGAGAATAGATGAGGGTATTTGGATCTCATCTCCGATTCTGATTCCCATGTCGCATCCTGTCCCCTATGATGTTTCCACTGAACCTTTACCTGCCTGATCTCTTTATTCCTCAATACTTTAACCTTGTGATCCACTATCGCTTCCGGTTCCTCTACATAGTTCAACTTTCCGTCCACTTGAATATCTGGTAGAGAGACTGCTTGGTCTGGTGTAACCAAACACTTCCGAAAATTCGATACATGGAACGCGTTGTGAATTCTACTTAATTCTGACGGAAGATTTAATCTATAAGCTACCTCACCAATTCTTTCCGTAATTTCAAATGGCCCAATATAACGCGGACTGAGTTTACCTTGCTTCCCAAAACGTATGACTCCTTTCCAGGGCGATACTTTCAACATCACAAATTCCCCGACTTGGAATTCTAACGGTTTCCGGCGTCGATCTGCGTGACTTTTCTGCCTATCTTGAGCCGTTTTCAATCTATCCCGAATCTGAGTAATCTTATCTGCTGTTAACTGTACCATTTCTGGCCCTGCTAATTGCTTCTCCCCCACTTCATTCCAACACAAAGGCGTTCGGCATTTTCTACCATACAATACCTCAAACGGTGCCGCCTGGATGCTAGAATGATAACTGTTGTTGTAGGCGAATTCTATCAAAGGTAGATGTTTATCCCATGATCCCCCAAAATCCACTATACAAGCCCGGAGCATATCTTCTAAAGTCTGGATTGTTCTTTCACTCTGCCCGTCAGTCTGTGGATGATATGCTGTGCTCAACTTTATTTGCGTTCCCATCTCTTTTTGAAAGCTTCTCCAAAACCTAGAAGTAAAACGACTATCTCGATCGGAAATAATCGAGATTGGAACTCCATGTCGAGTTACTATTTCATTAATATACAACTTAGCTAGACGTTCCAAAGAATCAGTTTCTTTTATCGGTAAGAAATGAGCAGACTTCGTCAATCTATCCACAATCACCCAAATAGAATCGAATCCCTTTGAAGTTCTTGGCAATTTGGTAATGAAATCAGTAGTGATCTGATCCCATTTCCACATTGGTATATCTAGTCGTTGCAACTGACCAAACGGTTTCTGATGCTCAATCTTTACTTTCTTGCAGGTTGTACAATCTTCTACATACTTAGCAACACTTCTCTTCATTCCCGGCCACCAATAGAATTGTTTCAAATCTCTATACATTTTATTCGTACCTGGATGAATAGAAAATCGAGATTGATGAGCCTCTTGCAGTACACGATCCCGTAATCCACCCAAACGAGGCACCCAAATTCTGTTCTCCATACACAACAACCCACGGTCATCTTTCCCAAGCAATGCTGATATCCCAACCAACCGTTCTGACTTCAAACTTTCTTCTTGATAAGCATCAATTTGGCACTTCAATAATTCATCAAAAATATTAGGAATAAGTTCAGCTCGTAACGATATAGCTTTTATTGTTCCACTTCTTTCTTGACGACTTAATGCATCTGCCACCACGTTCGCTTTCCCTGGGTGATATAGAATTTCGCAATCATAATCATTTACCAATTACAACCATCTTCTTTGTCTCATATTCAGTTCCTTTTGATCGAAAAGATGTTGGAGACTCTTGTGGTCCGTGAAAATTTGACATTTAGAACCATAAAGATAATGTCTCCAAATCTTCAAGGCAAAAACAACTGCTGCTAGTTCCATATCATGGGTAGGATATTGTCTATCGTGATCCTTTAATTGACGCGAAGCATATGCAATCACCTTCCCACGTTGCATGAGTACACATCCCAATCCCAACTTAGAAGCATCACTGTAGACCACAAAATCATCAGAACCTTCTGGCAATGCTAATATCGGCGCGCTGCAGAGTTTCTCTTTCAATATTCTGAATGCGTCATCCTGTTCTGCTTTCCACTCAAACTTCAGATTCTTCCGAGTCAGCTTGGTCAATGGCGCCGCGATTCGAGAAAAGTCTTTTATGAACTTCCGATAGTATCCAGCTAGACCCAGAAAACTTCGTACTTCGGTTGCCGTCTTTGGCGGTTCCCAATTTTCAATTGCTTCCACCTTTGCTGGATCAACTTGTATACCCTTCTCTGAAACTACATGACCCAAAAACTGAACTTCCCGCAACCAGAATTCACATTTAGAGAACTTAGCGTACAACTTTTCTTTCTTCAGTAACTCCAAAATCAAACGAAGATATTGCGCATGATCCTCTTTGGATCGGGAATATATAAGTATATCATCGATAAACACTATAACAAATTTATCGAGATATGGCTTACATACCCGATTCATCAGATCCATAAAAGCGGATGGAGCATTCGTCAATCCAAAAGGCATTACCAAAAATTCGTAGTGGTCGTATCTCGTGCGAAAAGCAGTCTTTAAAACATCCTCCTCCTTAACCTTCAACTGATGGTAGCCAGATCTGAGATCAATCTTTGAGAAGTAACAAGCTCCAACTAATTGATCAAAAAGGTCATCAATTCTTGGGAGTGGATACTTGTTCTTGATCGTGCGTTTGTTCAGCTCCCGATAATCGATACACATTCTCATTGAACCGTATTTCTTCTTCACAAATAAAACTGGTGCACCCCAAGGCGATGAGCTGGGTCTGATGAAGCCCTTATCAGATAAATCTTGAAGCTATGACATCATTTCTTTCATTTCTGGTGGTGCTAATCTGTACGGCGCACGAGCGATGGGATTGGCTCCAGGTACTAGGTCTATTCCAAATTCTACTTGCCTAACAGGAGGAAGACTATTCAAGTCTTCAGGAAAAACTTCTGGGTATTCACTGACAATGGAAATATCTTCCAGCTTACACTTTTCAGGCCTACTATCTATCACATAGGCTAGATAACTAGAGCAACCCTTATTAACACATTTACGGGCTTTTACCATAGATATAAGACTGGACTGATGATTCTTACGATCTCCATAAATCACTACCGCTCTCTTATCGGGTAAAACAACGTGGATTATTTTCTTATCACAAACTATATTAGCCTGATTCTCAGCTAGCCAATCCATTCCTACTACCACATCAAATTCGATCAAAGCTATTGGAAACAGTTGTATCGGTACTCCACATCCCTCTATATTTATCATACAACAATCAAAAACCTCTTTTACTGCCACTTGGTTATCATTTGCAGTGTCTACTAATAAAGCATGTTTTAACATTTTAGGCTCTAAATGCATGTGAGCAGCAAAAGAAGGAGACACAAAAGATCGGTTTGCACCGGAATCAAATAACACTTTTGCACGCGTGGAGTTTATGAAAAATGTACCTGTGACCACATCAGGAGTTTCCTCCACCTCTTTAGCTGTCATTTGGAACGTACGACCCCTCGTTCTCGGCGGTTCTATTCTTGGAACTACTGGTCTCGTAATGGCCGGTTTCCCCGATGTACCCCCTGATTGTATTCTGCCTCGCGGACAGTCTGATTGGAGGTGATCCGGAGAGTTGCACAAAAAGCAAAACCGTGTTACTCGACAGTCTTTAACAACATGACCCGTTTTCCCACATTTAAAGCAAACCCGCGACTCTACTTGGCAATTTCCCTGATGGTAACGATTACACTTTGAACATGGTCTTTTTGTTGGTCGAAATGATGGACGGTTGTCGAACCTCTGAAATCTAGGTTTCCTCGAATCCTGTGGTGGTCCTTCCCATTTTCTTTTTCCTAAGCTCTTATCGCCAGTATCTCTTTTATTATCTCTTTCCACATTCTCGGCAGCATCCACCGCAGCTGTAAAAGTATTTGGCCCCGTGGCAGTCACCAATCTTCGAATTTCGGAATTCAACCCATAAATAAACCTCTCCATCTTCATCTTATCTGTAGCAACATAATATCCTGCAAAACGAGACTTCTCCAAAAATCGTGCAATATAATCTCTAACCGACAGATTTCCTTGTTGTAGATTCATGAATTCTTCTTCTAACTGTCTGACAGCGGCTTGTGGACAGAAGTGCGTTGTGAAAGCTAACACGAATTCCTCCCATGAAAAAGTAGTATATACATCCGCTCCTCTCGATTCTGTATGAGCATCCCACCAATACAGAGCATCCCCTTTCAGCATCGCAGCTCCATAAAGGACTTTGTCTTCTTCAGCACATTTACACGTCTTGAAGATGGCCTCTATTTCTTTCAGCCATCTCATCGCCTTTACCGGATCCCGATCTCCTGAGTATGTAGGGGGCTTACAACTAAGAAACATTTTATAATCGCACCTTTTCACCCCTGGTAGAACAACAGAGGTAAGTGGTATCTCCACTTCATGTTCCGGATCTGGTCTTTCAGTTTCATTAAGACGATTACGTTCGAACATGGCTTGTATGCTATCCTGTAATCTTCCCATTTCAGCAGTCAGATCATCTCGTGTAACAAACTCTGTACCATGCTGTTGTGTTCTACCTCCAGTTCGGCCTCCTGTTCCCCTTCCAGTTCTACCTCTACCACGATCTCCTCCTCTTCCCCCTGTTCCTAACGGCGGATTTCCTCCACTTGAATTCCTTCCTCTTCCCTGATTCCCTTGTCGGGTGCCACTCGCCATTCTGTGGATTCAAACAATGTTAATATACACACATAAGCACATACCCCATATAATAAGATATTCCAGTTCAAACATGTACCTGTAAGATCATAATTACACTGGCCTGGTGTAATTTGAAATTACCTTACATGATGTTCCTTCTACCTTTTATACTTAATATCCCCAGGTTCTAATTTAATCGGGACATCCTACATCACATGCAGTTTAAGTCTAGGTACGGATACTAATACCTAAATCCCTTAAACTAGGGCTCTGATACCATCTGTAACATCCCGCAAAACAAAACATACATATAACATATAATTCATAACAGGGTTTCAACAAAATCATTCACATTACACATTTGGTCCCAAAGTCTGATCTAACGAATATAAAATTCAGTACAAACTTGATCCCATTTAGATCTGATAATAGCTAATAACTGAAATTTAAGTACAAAAAGTATCATCAACTTCATAATGATCATCATTCCACATAGCTATCCCCCAAGTACTCTAATCATTTACTCTTACTGGTACCACCACCTGGAATACAGATTTTTAAAACAAAAATGAGGGTTAGACCTAAGGGTCTAGTGAGTAAATCCCTGATATTTGGAAATCATTAAAATTCATTTATATAAATACACACTTTTATATAATTACATTTACATCACACGTAAAATAATACCAAATGCAATTCACACAACATACCTTTCACATACCACCTTATCCCTCCACCAATGGCCAATAACAATTGGTTGCGAGCCAATTTATCACACCGGTCCTAAGCCCGGCCACGTATTATATTTTCATATAATACTCACGTAATTATAATATCTCAATATATTATAATTACTCACGTATGACATATTCATACACATCATCAAACATTTGTTAATCACATATTGCATTCCAGTAAAAATGTACTTTTTAAAGTAAAACTCACCTCGTGTGTTTATCACAAAAACTCTTCCAAGATAATTCACGTATGTTGATCCTTCACAGAATCTGAAATCAGATAAAATACCAAATATCTCTTTAAACACTAAAACTTACAAAATTCTCAATTCAAATCGCAACCCGAAATAACATGAAATCGCAATGAACAGTACAAGTCGCAACCGTGATGAACAGTACAAAGTCGCAACCTCTTACTGCGACTTCACCCCGAAAACGCAACCCACTATTGCGACTCCATCCTAAGTCGCAATCAACTACTGCGATCCCAAACCCAAATCGCAATCAACTACTGCGATTCCAATCCCAAATCGCAATCAACTACTGCGATTCCAATCCAAGTCGCAAACGACCATTGCGACTTCAAGCCCAAATCGCAATCGACCATTGCGACTTCGTTGAATGTCGCAGTCCTCTATTGCGACTTCGATGAATGTCACAGTTCACTGTTTCATCCTAAAAACCAGATTTTTGTACTTTTACTCTATGCAAGCTACTGTAAAAGTGCAGATATGTTTAAGACCATTAGCACAACCTATCCTTAAGCTTAAACTCCCCAAAACATCCATTTTTAACAAAACCCACCAAGAACTTAAACTAGTAATTTCAAGAACACTTTGAGAAATTAAAACATATAAAAGGTATGGATTGTTTACCTTGATTACTTCAGTTGGTACAAAATCACAGCAGCAATTTCTTCTTCTTCTTCAATTCTCTCGATCTCTCTCTTTCTTTTCTCTTTTCTCTCAATCGATAAACACACACACACACATAGGTTTTAGATATTTATTTGATTTTCTTCTAAATAAGCCTAAGGTTGACACCTCCTGGTGTCTCAACAGAAGTGTGGCGGTGGTGGGAGATATTTTTGGCAAAAAGACCAAATCCACCCTAAGCTTATCTCAATTGGCAATAAATACCCCTAAACTTCCAATTACAAATTAAACTTACCCCTTAACTCCTAATTCCATAAAATACTAAAAATAAAGACTTATAAAATAAATCCCAAATCTAAAATTAGATAAATTACCTGGTTATTATAGTAATATAGGGGTATGGGTACTCGTTTTGAGTGTAAGATAGCATTTGAACACATTGAACATATTTGTAAGTGCCAATTACAAACCCAAAGTCTTTTGATTGATGTCGGTTGTTCGGTTTCTAGCTCGGTTGTGTTTCGGGAGTGTCCGGTGAGTTGTTAAGGTTGTCAATTGTCATAGTGAGTCTTGTATACATATAAGTATGTGGATTTCATCAATGTGTATATATTACAGGCTCAGTTGCCCCTCGTTAATGTGTCTTGGGTGGCGTTCAGTTGTGGCATTATTTGTCGGTTTTGCTCAATTGTATCGTTTGCGCGTGTGTGGCTTCAAACTATCATCAAGGTGAGTTTTACTTTAAAAATGATTTCAAACTGGGATTCATATATATATGTTTATATATATATGAGATGGATATATGTGGATTGAAAGGATGACATATGGTTTGATTATTTGTTTATAAATGACAATATGATATATTGAGATATATATTGTATTTATAATGTGATGACGTGTTTATAAATGAAACATATCATATAGTGAGATATGATTGGAATGTGACAGATAAGGTGAATGTGTGTTTATATTGAAATAGAATATATTGAGATGTATATTTTATTTATATAAGCTTTGCACTTCACGAGTGCACTTTTAGCCGGGTTCTGGTGTACGGACCGGTGTGTTGCCGGGTTCCGGTGTGCGGACCGGTGGTGTTGTTGGTCGTAAATTCAGTACGGCGTTGTTGGTCGTAATTTCAGTACGGCGTTGATAATTTATTAGTTGGCTTGCAACCAACTAATATGGCCATTTGTGGAGGAATAAGTTGGAAGGGATGTACACGATGCACGAGTCTTGATTGGTATTTATATACGTGTGGTATATGTGTGTTATACAAAGGTTTTATATAAACTATTTGGATATATGGTTTTATATAAATTGGTTTTATAACGGTTTTTAAATGACAGGGATTATCTCACTAGACCGTTGGTCTAACCCTCATTTTGCTTTCAAAAATATGTATTCCAGGTTGAGGATCTTTTAGCGACAAGGGAAAGGATAAGGAGTAGATTGCTTCTAATGACGGACTTTGATTAGGAAGCTTTTATGTATTCTGTGGTTTCGAGACTTTTGGGACCGTACGTGATTTATTAAGTATTTTGTTATGAATGTAACGACGTTATGTATAATATGTTATTGGAAGTATGTTTGGGAAAACCGGGTTGTTACACTGTGAATCGGGGGACAAAGGTGATTGCGACAAGTGTCCCTAGGTGTCTACATTCAGTATGAATGACAAAGGTGAACGTTCATGCACTATTCATGATGAATAATACCGTATTCAGGATGAATAATACACGAATTCACGATTCATGTATTATTCATCATGAACCATGTATCATTCACCCTAAATGTTATATTATTCATCTTGAATGATACATTATTCATCATGAATGATACGTTATTCATCATAAACAATACATTAATAACCCGTGATGGTGTGGACATGTGACACGCTCTTCTTTGTGCCCCGATTCACAACCAAAACTTGGTTTATAATCTCCCATAGTATGATATTTATCACAAATTTAAATTTTCACCATAATATTCATCACGCATATACATATTATTCGTCATGCATATACATATTATTCATCTGAATATACTACAGTTTCAATTGTACATACTCTATTTTTCTTTCTTTTTCATTATTGGATTATCGATTGATCTTGATGAGTTTCAAATTCGTCTCGATAGATTTTTTGTATCCATCTCGATAAAAGTTAAATGTGGTAGGTTATGGTTTTACATAAACAAACACGCAATAAAATAATGAATAGGTTGTCATTCGATCTCGATGAAAAATGAACGTGTTAGGCTATGGTTTTCACACAACCACACACCAAGTCAATGGATAGGTTCTTGATTAGTTTCGATTAATTATCGATTGGTGTCGATCGGTCCTGATGAGTTCTCGATTGATCCCGATGTTTTCTTGATTGGTCTCGATGGGTTCCTATCCGTATCGATGGTTCCCGATCCGTCTCGACAAAAACTGAAAGTGATAGCTATGATTTTATACATTCAAACAAATTATAAATTAGTCGATAGGTTCTTGATGGAACATGAAGGTGGTAGGGTATGGTTTAACACATATAAACATACACCAAGTCAATAAATGGATTCTCAATCTTTATCAATAGGTTCTTCCTCGGTCTCGACGGATTCTCGATTCGTCTTGATGGATGTTGGGTTACGATGATGAAGAATGTGGTGCCTTACGACGTCGAAGAAAATGTTGAAAAAGCTGATGTCGAGTTACGGACTTATGGTGTCAAGTTGTTGTACACACTTGAACGTACATAGATATTCATGATGAATATAACACATATATAACATTTCACGTAAAAAAAACTATATCGAAATGTATGTCATATCGAAGAACACGAAATTCTCATTTTTTTGATGTAATTTGTTTGATTAAAATATTAGTAGTTTTTAAAATAATTTATTTTAAACTTTAAGGGGGGGGGGGGGGGTTAAAAGTTTTAAGTTAAAAAAGAGAATAAAAACTCAAATAAGGTAGGTCGTGAGATTGAAATTACTTCCTCTTTTACACCTAATAATCTTACTTAATAACTAGTGTTATACCCGTCCGGTGGCCGGGTATACAACATGACTTTAATTTAGATTTAGTTTTTTGATTGGCAGTCTTGTGCTAATCTCGGGCGCTTCTCCAAAAGACATTCTAGATTATCTGAGTTGTCATCTTAAGATTCTTAATCTATATTCAACTTTTTTATTAGTCAATCTTGTGCTAATCTCGACGGATTCTCCAAACGACATTATAGCTTATCTCAGATGACATCTTAACCCCTTTGTAGTAATAAGCGAGAGATATAAAGAAAGAACTCGTACATTCAAACCATTCTCCATGCCACCAAACATGATATAATCAATATGGTAATTCTACCCAAGATACAACTCATATTTGGGTAAATGTCGACATATCTCAAACAAAAATATTGATCATGTTGAGGTAACAAATTATAATACCTTCAAAATACTATGTCTAGTTGTCCACCATATCTCAATTCCTGAAAATTGTAACGAAATCTGAAAGACATAATAGTAAGCCTAGTGTTATACCCGTCCGTTGGTCGGGTATACGACATGACTTTATTTAATTGAAATCCCATTATAAAATAAAGCCTCATCTCCTCTCGTGAATTTGATAAGTGGATTTGATTAAATGATGCTCTATTGTTAATAAATTTCCAAGTATCAAATGCACTTTTTACAAATGTAATTAGTGTGTTTTTCAATCAACTTTAAAACATTTACAGATCACAATTAAAGATATAATTAGAAATTTAGTCGTTGGTCGGGTAAGATTTTAAGTCATTAATCATTAAAATGGCAACAAATGCAGGCAATCTATCCAATAAGCGCTTTACCGGCAAGAGTATTTTACTCTTACTTACCCAAAACAGTTGGTACAGTAAATCTACCTTCAGTCTTTAAGTGAACAATTATTCAATTTAAAGGACATTGGAAAGACAACTATTGAGTCCAAAAACAATGAACGCTAAAAGCTTCATCTGATTTGAGGAAGCGGCTTTTAATAATGTGAGCTCATCTGAAGTTCTCCAACCAATCCATCCATTAACAAAACTGTTACAAATAAAGAAAGAAATATATTAGTTAGAAACCCCAAATCCAAATTAAGTCTCTCTTGAGGTGGAAAGAGGAAAAGATTACAATATATATATATATATAGGGGTGGGTTCAAATAAAAACCAAATTTCAGTTGTAAACGTGAGGACAAACCACAACCCTTGATTAAAAAATCGGAGATCAGATCAATGAATAAAAAACACGGTGGCAATTTTGTAAATAACTTGAAAACTATGTCCATGGCTTAGTGAATTTTTAGCGCGCAGGGGTAAAATTGGAATCAGCCCTCTTTTGTTGACTTTTTATTTTCTTTTTTAATTAAAAAACTTTTACCCCCTTAAATTTTAAAATAAATTATCTCAAAAACCACTAACATTTTAATCAAACAAATTACATAAAAAAACCGAGAATTTCGTGCTCTTCGATATGACATCCATCATGATATAGTTTTTTTTCGATTTAACCGTTTTTTAAGTGAAATCGTGTATATATGTTATATTCAGACTGAATATAACACATATTCAGACTGAATATAACACATATTCAGTCTGAATATAACACATATTCAAACTGATGTATTTATATCAAAGAAAGGTAAGCATTAAAATGAGGTTTGAATAAACAAAAATGGTGTAATTATTCAAAAGGTCCTCCTAAACTACCCATCATCGAGGCTTCTGATCCATATACATTCTGCTGCTCATCATCCAGTATTCTCCTCCATTAAAAGGTGTACCCCATTGACAAACATCATACTTGCACAGTTAACATTTAATGGAACATAATAAACGAAATCAAATACGAGATCTTGGTTACTTGAATGATCATAATAGATCACTTGCAGAGGGGCATGCTAAAATGATTCCCGTTTGAGTTTTAATTTATTCCTAAGTTCATAATCTTTTATATGTATATATAGTGGTTTGTATAGTTTGTTAGAATTGTTTGGTTTACAATTGAAACGCACAATATATATATATATATATATAGAGAGAGAGAGAGGGGAGGTTCAAAGAAAAACCTCAAAAAACGAAAAACCGAAGAACACATATAAATACATCAGTCTGAATATGTGTTATATTCAGTCTGAATATGTGTTATATTCAGTCTGAATATGTGTTATATTCAGACTGAATATGTGTTATATTCAGTCTGAATATGTGTTATATTCAGTCTGAATATAACACATTATTTGTTATATTCAGTCTGAATATAACATGAATGCATAATACAATATTTAGGTTCATGGTTTACATGAATATGGATTCATGCATTTATAATCATGTACGCATCAGTTATTCATAAAATAAATGACATTCATCACTGGTGTGTACGCAGTGAATTATATACAATAGGTGAATTACGATTCTTGAATAAACAATCATATGGTGCATATGGATGCATAAAAGAAAATATATTTATTGGAATGGCTATAATTTTTTTAAAAGGTTAAGAACAGTGATAGGTTTAAATTGTATATGAAGCGAAATTCATTTTCCTACTGATTCATAAATAGGTATACCATACCAAGTTTTTTAGGTTGACCATGATTGTTATTCACGATTACAATTACCTTATTGAAGTTGTAGAGATTCTGATGAATAAACTCAACATGGATGAAAAAGGCATTCTAAATAATGAAACTGGAGGTATGATGAAAACGATTAACTTGTCATCAATGTGGCATTTTGAAACATATTTGAAATAACTATAATATATCCAACAGGAAAACATGTTGATGGAAGCAACCCCAAAGCTGTTGGAGGTACCAAAAAGAAAGGTGTGACTAAAATTTGGCATTTGTTAGATACAAAATAATATGATTGTCATTAGATACAAAATGATATTTGGCTATAATTATAAGTTAATTATAAGTCTGAATATATGTTATATTCAGTCTGAATATGTGTTATATTCAGACTGAATATGTGTTATATTCAGTCTGAATATGTGTTATATTCAGACTGAATATGTGTTATATTCAGTCTGAATATGTGTTATATCGTGAAATCGTGTATATGTGTTATATTCAGTCTGAATATAACACATATACACGATTTCACGTAAAAAACGGTTAAATCGAAAAAAAAAACTATATCATGATGGATGTCATATCGAAGAGCACGAAATTCTCGTTTTTTTGATGTAATTTGTTTGATTAAAATGTTAGTAATTTTTTAGATAATTTATTTTAAAACTTAAGGGGGTAAAAGTTTTTTAATTAAAAAAGAAAATAAAAATTCAACAAAAATAGGCGCTGATTCTAATTTGACGCAAATACCCCTAAAGCTGAATTTTAGGAATGGCTCAAATATGGCTCGGATCAGTGGATGAGATCTGTCCTCACGTTTACAACTGAAATTTGGTTTTTAGATGAACTTTCCTCTATATATATATATTGTAATATTATATACATGAGAGTATGCAACTATGCATATAGACTTGATTATGGAAACGTGGAGAGCAAAATGGTATTATATATATATATAGGGGTTAAATCATGTAAAGACCAAAAAAAGATTGAGAACCGTAAGGACCAATCTCAAGCATCAAAGGGTTTTAATCAAAGGCTATTAAACATGGTGGCAGTTTTTGTAATATTTGTGAAAATGGGGTCTAATCCCACATCTAATTAAAAAATTCCAGGGTAAACTTGTATTTACAAGTCTCTTTCACAAGGTCTCCTCTTATCCTTCATCTCTTCATCTTCTCCCCCATACTCACACATCCTAGGACCAAGAACCATCTCCATTGTCGACGACCATCTCCATCACCGACGACCATCTCCATCGACAACACCGGAAAAAGCATCAGTTCTAGCTAAAAGAACGGTGATTTGAACGATGAAGAGTTATTATCGAAGCTTTTCGACATTGTTCCATTTCTTCCGAGTAATCATCGATTTCAACCCAAGCCGAGATCTGGTTTCCTTAGATCTGAACTTCAGAGACGATTTGGTTTAAGTGTTTTGATTTTGTTTAGTGATACTGATATAATGAAGTAGCAGGAAGTTATGTGTGAGTTGATTTTACTTTTCATCTAGGGTTTGTTCATATCCTTTTTTTGTTTACTACATAAATCGATAAGTTAGCTTTGTAACAGATTTGATGTTTTTGTTTCCCAAATTTGTGTTTGGTTTCGTATGGTGAAATCGAACTCATAGTCGATTCCATAGTAAAGTAACAAATTTAGGGGTTTTTTGTTTTCCAGATTTGTGTTTGATTCATGTGGTGAAATAACACATAGAAGAGAATTGTGCTGGATTCATGTGGTGAAATATGAAAATTATATTGGATTCATATGGTGAAATATGAAAATATGTTGGATTCATATGGTGAAATATGAAAATTATGTTGGATTCATCTATGTTGGATTCATGTGGTGAAATATGATAATTATGTTGGATTCATGTGGTGAATAGAAAATAAATGAAAATTGTATTTTACTTCATGAGGTGAAATGGGATGGTGAATATGTGTTTCATATGGTGAATCTTGTTACCAAAATGACCATTATGCTCTTTTCACGTGGTGAAACAACTTTCAATTAAAACCATATAATCAAAACTAGATAATGGTTTAGATCGGTTCTCACGGTCTTCAACTTTTTTGTGGTTCTCATTTGATTATCGTCCTATATATATATATATATAGAGGAAAGTTCATCTAAAAACCAAATTTCAGTTGTAAACGTGAGGACAGATCTCATCCACTGATCCGAGCCATATTTGAGCCATTCCTAAAATTCAGCTTTAGGGGTATTTGCGTCAAATTAGAATCAGCGCCTATTTTTGTTGAATTTTTATTTTCTTTTTTAATTAAAAAACTTCTACCCCCTTAAATTTTAATATAAATTATGTAAAAAATTACTAACATTTTAATCAAACAAATTAAATCAAAAAAACGAGAATTTCGTGCTCTTCGATATGACATCCGTCATGATATAGTTTTTTTTTCGATTTAACCGTTTTTACGTGAAATCGTGTATATATGTTATATTCAAACTGAATATAACACATATACACGATTTCACGATATAACACATATTCAGACTGAATATAACACATATTCAGTCTGAATATAACACATATTCAGTCTGAATATAACACATATTCAGTCTGAATATAACACATATTCAGACTGAATATAACACATATTCAGACTGAATATAACACATATTCAGTCTGAATATAACACATATTCAGACTGAATATAACATATATTCAGACTTATAATTAACTTATAATTATAGCCAAATATTATTTTGTATCTAATGACAATCATATTATTTTGTATCTAACAAATGCCAAATTTTAGTCACACCTTTCTTTTTGGTACCTCCAACAGCTTTGGGGTTGCTTCCATCAACATGTTTTCCTGTTGGATATATTATAGTTATTTCAAATATGTTTCAAAATGCCACATTGATGATAAGTTAATCGTTTTCATCATACCTCCAGTTTCATTATTTAGAATGCCTTTTTCATCCATGTTGAGTTTATTCATCAGAATCTCTACAACTTCAATAAGTTAATTGTAATCGTGAATAACAATCATGGTCAACCTAAAAAACTTGGTATGGTATACCTATTTATGAATCAGTAGGAAAATGAATTTCGCTTCATATACAATTTAAACCTATCACTGTTCTTAACCTTTTAAAAAAATTATAGCCATTCCAATAAATATATTTTCTTTTATGCATCCATATGCACCATATGATTGTTTATTCAAGAATCGTAATTTACCTATTGTATATAATTCACTGCGTACACACCAGTGATGAATGTCATTTATTTTATGAATAACTGATGCGTACATGATTATAAATGCATGAATCCATATTCATGTAAACCATGAACCTAAATATTTTATTATGCATTCATGTTATATTCAGACTGAATATAACACATATTCAGACTGAATATAACACATATTCAGACTGAATATAACAAATAATGTGTTATATTCAGACTGAATATAACACATATTCAGACTGAATATAACACATATTCAGTCTGAATATAACACATATTCAGACTGAATATAACACATATTCAGACTGAATATAACACATATTCAGACTGATGTATTTATATGTGTTCTTCAGTTTTTCGTTTTTTGAGGTTTTTCTTTGAACCTCCCCCTCTCTCTCTCTCTCTCTCTCTCTCTATATATATATATATATATATATATATATATATATATATATATATATATATATATATATATATATATATATTGTGCGTTTCAATTGTAAACCAAACAATTCTAACAAACTATACAAACCACTATATATATATATATAAAAGATTATGAACTTAGGAATAAATTAAAACTCAAACGGGAATCCTTTTAGCATGCCCCTCTGCAAGTGATCTATTATGATCATTCAAGTAACCAAGATCTCGTATTTGATTTCGTTTATTATGTTCCATTAAATGTTAACTGTGCAAGTATGATGTTTGTCAATGGGGTACACCTTTTAATGGAGGAGAATACTGGATGATGAGCAGCAGAATGTATATGGATCAGAAGCCTCGATGATGGGTAGTTTAGGAGGACCTTTTGAATAATTACACCATTTTTGTTTATTCAAACCTCATTTTCATGCTTACCTTTCTTTGATATAAATACATCAGTTTGAATATGTGTTATATTCAGACTGAATATGTGTTATATTCAGTCTGAATATAACACATATTCAGTCTGAATATGTGTTATATTCAGTCTAAATATAACATATATACACGATTTTACTTAAAAACGGTTAAATCGAAAAAAAAACTATATCATGATGGATGTCATATCGAAGAACACGAAATTCTCGTTTTTTTGATGTAATTTGTTTGATTAAAATGTTAGTAGTTTTTGAGATAATTTATTTTAAAATTGAAGGGGGTAAAAGTTTTTTAATTAAAAAAGAAAATAAAAAGTCAACAAAAGAGGGCTGATTCCAATTTTACCCCTGCGCGCTAAAAATTCACTAAGTCATGGACATAGTTTTCAAGTTATTTACAAAATTGCCACCGTGTTTTTTATTCATTGATCTGATATCCGATTTTTTAATCAAGGGTTGTGGTTTGTCCTCACGTTTACAACTGAAATTTGGTTTTTATTTGAACCCACCCCTATATATATATATATATATATAATACCATCTTGCTCTCCACATTTCCATAATCAAGGCTATATGCATAGTTGCATACTCTCGTGTATATATAATAATACTAATTGGTAATTACAAGATAGAAACAAATAATAACCTGTATGCAGCAATTGGAGGGGAAAAGAATACCAAACTGAGTGGGTTTCCAAAGCCATGAAAAGGATGACAAAACAAACAGAAATCTAAATTGTAAATAGTTTATAACGTGTTATTGGCAACAACAAAATCTCTAATGGGCAAAACATCAAACAGTTAATATGCAATTTTGTTAATGTATTATACCCAGACATGATTTCCTCACTGGGATCATATTTTGACAGAATCTGCTTAATGAGATGATATGTGAGGTTTGATCAACGGCTCTTTGAAATCATGAAAGATACAATTGGGTTTGATCAACGGATTTTTAACATCATGAATCGTCAAAAAAGAGATTTGTGCCAACTCGGTCAAGTAGCACAAGAAGCTTTGCTGGAATCGTCATCATTTCCTCTAATCTTTACGCACCTTCTTTGTCTCCCAGAATAACAATACAACCCATGACAATTTTCTGAAAGCTTGAACACAAGGTAACACACATAATCTGAATATGGTGACAACATTGGACTTTCAATCTTGCACTTGATTTGTAATACTTGTTGTGGTAGAAGTTCAATCATCTCTTCAGATCTGCGTATACTAAATATCACATGATTACAAACTTTCTAAACATTAAGCGGATATCTTTAAAACATAGGAAACCAAAATATCCGACAGGTGAATGATTGCCATCCATCTATTGATGCGTTATTTGTATTTCATATAATCAATTGGATTTGAAATTATGAAATCTAGTTTAACATAAGTAAATTTGTTAGCTTCAATCTTCTTAATCATAGAAGTATTTAGAAGTAGTGAAAAATAGGCTAAGTGAAGAAAGCCTCTTACAGAGGCTCTGCCGAACTTACCGAGATATCAAGGTCAAGAAGCTACAGAAGCTAAAGAGGCGCCCTACAGAAGCTCTGTCATACGTGCAAAGAAGACCAAAGACTCGGAATCCGGTGAAGACTGCTCTTCTAAGGACCAAACCGCAGAACCTCTGTGGCACTTCACAGAGCCTCTGCGGTCTTCAACAAAGACTTAAAAGATATTTATAATATATTGCTACTGTTACATGACCTGTTCATCAACTTGCATGGTAGCATGCCCTGTCCAACTGCAACGTGTCAAACTCTGGTTGGATTCAATAGGGCTTAGTACATAATAGACGTCTGCTGCATTAAATGCAATACAGTCCGTCCAACTATTCATACCGTCCTTTGTGAATAGTAGCATATGCTTTATGGTCCCCTTAGAGTAGTATATAAGGAAGACTCATGTTGAGTTCTTCCTATCTATCTATCAATCGATCGATCAATCGAACAATCGAAACAAGAATTCAAGAGAGAAAAACATCACAAGCTTTAAACACTTTGAGAGTCATATCTGTTTTAAAAGCTTTGCTTAACTCACTGTTCTTGAATCTGTTCTTAATATATATATTCAGTAAACTTTGAGATATTATTTCCTGTTCACTGTTTATTTATATTATGTTCTAAATCTATCAAACATATCTGTTAGTTCTTCAAATACGCTTCCGCATCAAACTGAAACTTGAACTAATAGATCTGATAATCTTGTTTAAACAAAACCGGGAACCAACAATTGGTATCAGAGCGAAGCTTGATTTTCAATATCAAGTGATCCTCGTTTTTACAAGATAAGTGATAGAAATCATTTTTTTCTATTCCTCATCTCTAGGTTAAAACTCCATTAAAGTGTACTCTGGGAACTGTTCAAACCCAGAAAACTTTCCAGATCTTCAGACTCATACTCTTTAAATCATACTATCTTTTCAGAACCTTAAAAATGACAAATACAAATTACTTCTTTACTGCTGGTTCACTCACCAAGCCTCCTACTCTCCTACGAGATGAGTATCCTCAATGGAAGATAAGAATGGTTCATTTCTTTGAGGGTACTGAAAAAAATCTAGTACAATATCTTTACAACCTTACTCCTGTTCCCATGATAGCAGTACCACGAGTACCAGCTACTGCTGAATCTCCAGAAATCCCTGAACATCAAAAACCAAAACCAAAAGAAGAATGGTCAAATGAAGATAAGGGAGAATATGAAGTTGCACAGAAAACAAAACGAATCCCGATAATGGCTATCCCCAACGAGCTTTTTCAATCCTTAGATGCATGCGAAACTGCACACGATCTTTGGAATGAATTAGAAAGACAGTTGGAAGGGGGTGCTAAAACACAGAAGAACCGAAGGGCACAGTACATAAATGAATATCATGCATTCAGAGCCTCTGCAACAGTGTTGATCCAAACCCTCAGTGATTTGATAATGACCATCTCTTAAATACTTAGTGAAAATTGTAAGTAAACAATATGTATCAGAGTTTCACTATCGCTGATAAGTACTAAGATCTTCCAGTACCGCTGATAGGAACTCTCGCTCTTTAAGTTAAACATTCAGCGAAACTGTTCATCATAAATGCTCTGAGTCTGTTCAGTCATTATGATGATCGCTGATAAGTTAGTTGTTTACTTATGATCCCTGAAGACAAGTTTCACGTCAACAAAGGTTCTACGCT
The DNA here is from genome assembly GCA_033807775.1 of Saussurea involucrata. NCBI lineage: Eukaryota > Viridiplantae > Streptophyta > Magnoliopsida > Asterales > Asteraceae > Saussurea > Saussurea involucrata. The sequence continues at coordinate 32,650,925 of CM066326.1, read as the reverse complement.
GAAGTCGAAGATCAAGCTCAAGAACCAGCGACAAGTCTCCTAATGAACTGATGCGGATCAGCGAAGACTCAGATTTGTCCACTCAACGTGAAGTATCAAGTACAAGACTTCAGCTATCGCTGAACTCTATCATTCGCTGATATGAAATGATAGATCGCTGAATCAACAAAAGCTGATCATGAAGTCCTTCGTACAAAATACTTTTGTCTTATCCACCCTTGCACGACTCCGTACGAAATGTCAGAAAAGAACCTCCGAATATCTGAAATCGTACAACCACTCTGATACTACACTGTTCATCCATACGGCTACTAAGGTTGTCAACCAAGGTCAATGACATGCAACCAACCAGCTGATGACACGTGTAAAGTATATACTGACTTGCATTAAATGCATGCAGTATATAAAGAGATGAACTCACTTCATTTGAAGTAACTTGCTAACTCTGGACAAGTTCAATCTCTTATCTCAAGATAGGTTATTATTAGTAATTTCCTTATCTCTCTTAGTGCAAGAAACCTTAGTGTTCCAACTTGTTTAGATTTAGGTTTATCCTTAATCTTGTTTCCGCAACAAGCTGTAAATTGTTAATGATTTATCAATAAACAATTTAGAAAAGTAAAATCTGTGTGTTTGTATTCAACCCCCCCCCCCCCCCCCTTCTACAAACTTGTATAGGCCTTCGGGACCAACAAGTGGTATCAGAGCGGATTTGTTTAATCTCATAAACAAGATCTAATCTAAGATATTTCTATTCCTTGCTATTATCTGAAAATGGCCACCAACACAAACACAAATTATATAGACAATGGTTCTCTTGCAAAACCCCCTAGATTTTCCAGAGACAACTTCAACTTATGGAAAAATAGGATGACACTCTTCTTAGAAGGTGTAGACCCCACTATGCCTTACTATCTTGAAAACGGCCCATACATCCCTGTAACAATTGATCCTTCAGTTCCAGCCACTTCAAATAGACCTGCTATTCCAGAAAGGCTGATTCCTAAGGAAATACACATGTGGACCGATGAAGATAAGAAGAAAGTGGCTATAGATACAAAAGCCAGATCCATACTATCCATGGCCCTTCCTGACGAAGTCTACCATTCCGTCATGAACCTGAAATCATCAAAAGCCATGTGGGACACAATATGTGTTCAGTATGAAGGAACGTCTGAAGTCCAGGACTCAAGAAAGATCAACCTGGTAAGACAATACGAAAGCTTCATTTCTGGTAAGAATGAAACTCTCTCTGAAGTTCACCAACGTTTTAATTGTTTAATTATAGATCTGAAAACTGTTGGTAAGGAATATTCTAACTTTGAGGTGCTGACAAAGTTTCTAGAATGTTTACCTGAAAGCTGGGACAATTATTCTATGTGTCTCAAGCTGTCAAAGGATCTAAAATCAATGACCCTTGCTACCTTATATGGCACGTTGCTGAATCATGAGCAATCAAGCCATCTTAAGAAGAATCTTGTAAAAGATTCCAAAAGCACCCCTGTTGCTTTAATCTTAGAGGAACCTTCTACTCAGCGACCCTCGGTCACTATCACTGAGTTAGAGAGTAACTCTGAAAGGTCATCAGATTCTGATTTTTCAGATGATGAATCTTTGGCTCTCCTAACTAAGAAGTTCATGAGATTTGCCAAGAAGAAAATGTTTAGAAAGAACAAACCTCTTTCCATAACTGACAAGCCTAAATCATCAGTTTTTGTTGATAAGGCTACTGCTACTTGTTTTAACTGCGAAAAAATAGGACATTTTGCTAACGAGTGCAGGTCTAAGAAAGTTTCTAGACCCTCAGCTTTTACAAAGAAATCCTTTGTTCCAAGGAATAAAGATGACAAATACTCAAAGCTGAAAGAAAAATATGTGAAGCTGAAAAGCTTTAAGAAGAAAGGCAAAGGCCTGATGGCTGACTATGATTGGGCTGCTTCTGATGAAGAATCATCATCATCTGACTCTGAAGATGATGAAGCAAATCAATGTCTCATGGCCAAGATTGAAGAAGATGAAGAAAGTTCAGACATTCCCTCCACTTCAACATCTGCCATTCAGGTATCACCTTCTTTCTTTACCAATATTGCAAATATTGATGAAGCTGATAGTCTCCGTAAGATCGATCTCTTGACTAGAAGTTTATACGAAGCCATGAACGGCAAAACTGTGGTTGAAAACCAAAATCTTGATCTCGCTGAAAAGCTTAAAAACTGCCACCTTCAAATAGAAAAGATTTCTAAAATTGAAGAAGATTTTAAAGATCAAGTATATTTAAATCAGCTAGTCAAAATCGAACGAGCAGAAGCTATCGTTGCATTAAAGGCTGAAAAAGCTACTGTTGAAGGATGGTGTAATTCTTCAACAAAGATCACTTAGATAATAAAGTCTCAAATTCCACTGAGTGATAAACGTGGTTTGGGTTACAAATATGAAACTTCAAAACCAACCACTGAGCGTTCAATGCTTAAATTTGGAACGTTCGTATCCTCAGTCGTTGATACTTCATCTTCTCAGTGCTCCTCATCCATTACACCAATCCCTGAGGAAACTCCTACCTCCTCAAAAGGTAAGGAGAAAATGGTTTATTCAAAACCTACCTCTGTCTGTAAAGACAAAGGTAAAGCAATTGTTATTTACCAGAATCCTCAGAAGGGTACCTTAGTACCAAAACTGAATGCTTCTAAAGCTTCAGTGGATCATCCCTCTGGATCAAGGAAGCAGATATCTGGATTTATTCAGCGATCTACTCCTAGACTCAGATTGGATGTCCTTGGTAAGAAATCTGAAGAACTGAATGTTCGTCCCATTTCTAAAGCAAATAGCTTACTTGGTGCTGGTACTTCTAATTCTAAATTAAAAGCTCAGCATACAAATGGTCCTAGAACTACTTTCAGCTATAGGAAATGTTATCACTGTGGACTCACTGATCATATTGCTAGTAAGTGCCCCACAGCCACCAAAGCTGAAAAGATAGCTAAGGTGAAGATTGCCCCCAAGGCAAAGAAGACCAACCCTGGTGCAAATCAGGTCAAGGTATATTCTACCACTGAGGTTAAGAAATTAACCAAAGTGAAGAAAGACAAAGCTGAATCTTCAAATGCTGCGAAGACTGCTGAACCTTCCATTCCAACTACTTCCACTGACAAACGTGTATACATGGTTAAGTGGGTACCGAAGAAAAACTAATCTTCCTTTGTATTGCAGGTTAAGAAGGGTATCTGGTATCTCGATAGCAGATGCTCTAGACACATGACTGGTAAGAAAAGCCTGCTCGCTGAAGACAAGGAAGAGAAGGGTCCCTCTATAACTTTCGGTGGAAATGGAAAAGGACATACCCGAGGGTATGGTGTACTTTCAAATGGTACAACCTCCTTCAGAAGAGTCGCATATGTTGAAGGGCTAAAGCATAATCTTCTAAGCATCAGTCAGCTTTGCGACATGGATAACAAAGTAATCTTTACTAAGGAATCCTGCTTTGTCACTGACAAAAAGGAGAAGATAGCTCTCAGCGGTTATCGTTTGGAAAATGTTTATGTAATAAACATGGACTCAACAACCACTGAGAACTCCTGTTTCTTCTCAAAGGCATCATCTGATGTCAACTGGCTATGGCATAAGAGGCTATCTCATCTAAATTTCAAGACACTGAACACTCTTTCTTCAAAAGAGTTAGTCACTGGTCTACCTCAGCATTCATACGCCAAAGAGTCGTTATGTTCAGCGTGTGAAAAAGGGAAGCAGACCAAAGCAAGCTTTAAATCAAAGCAAGTTTCTTCAGTGTCATCTCCTCTACAACTACTCCATATGGATTTGTTTGGCCCTGTTAACAGTACATAAATGAATATCATGCATTCAGAGCCTCTGCAACAGTGTTGATCCAAACCCTCAGTGATTTGATAATGACCCTCTCTTAAATACTTAGTGAAAATTGTAAGTAAACAATATGTATCAGAGTTTCACTATCGCTGATAAGTACTAAGATCTTCCAGTACCGCTGATAGGAACTCTCGCTCTTTAAGTTAAACATTCAGCGAAACTGTTCATCATAAATGCTCTGAGTCTGTTCAGTCATTATGATGATCGCTGATAAGTTAGTTGTTTACTTATGATCCCTGAAGACAAGTTTCACATCAACAAAGGTTCTACGCTGAAGTCGAAGATCAAGCTCAAGAACCAGCGACAAGTCTCCTAATGAACTGATGCGGATCAGCGAAGACTCAGATTTGTCCACTCAACGTGAAGTATCAAGTACAAGACCTCAGCTATCGCTGAACTCTATCATTCGCTGATATGAAATGATAGATCGCTGAATCAACGAAAGCTGATCATGAAGTCCTCCGTACAAAATACTTTTGTCTTATCCACCCTTGCACGACTCCGTACGAAATGTCAGAAAAGAACCTCCGAATATCTGAAATTGTACAACCACTCTGATACTACACTGTTCATCCATACGGCTACTAAGGTTGTCAACCAAGGTCAATGACATGCAACCAACCAGCTGATGACACGTGTAAACTATATACTGACTTGCATTAAATGCATGCAGTATATAAAGAGATGAACTCACTTCATTTGAAGTAACTTGCTAACTCTGGACAAGTTCAATCTCTTATCTCAAGATAGGTTATTATTAGTAATTTCCTTATCTCTCTTAGTGCAAGAAACCTTAGTGTTCCAACTTGTTTAGATTTAGGTTTATCCTTAATCTTGTTTCCGCAACAAGCTGTAAATTGTTAATGATTTATCAATAAACAATTTAGAAAAGTAAAATCTGTGTGTTTGTATTCAACCCCCCCCCTTCTACAAACTTGTATAGGCCTTCGGGACCAACAAACAGAATATCTGCAAACAACGTACGACAGGTTCAACTCTCTCATAAACAAATGTAGAAAGTCTGGCATTCACAGAACCTCGGAAGAAAATAACGTTATGTTTCTAAAGAGTCTGAATGATGAGTGGCTTCAACTGTCTATGTCTTTACAAACAAACCAAGATCTAGACTCATGGACACTCTCTGATCTCTATGGAACACTAGCTGCACAAGAGCCTCAAATAGCACAGGCTAAAACAATAGCCATTGCACCATACGCATTGGTTAGTAAATCAACAGAGGCTACAGAGAGACCAAGAAATGAGAGAGCAACAGAGGAGAAGAAGAAGGAGAAGAAGAAGATAGTGATGGTTGATAGCGAAGAAGGCGAGCTGATAGAGGAAGAAATAACTCTTGCGTCATTAGCTAAATCATTGGCTCTATTGACATGAGAGTTCAGAGGTAATCAAAGAAATTTTGGAAATGACAGATATAGCAGAGACAACCAGAGAGATAGAAGAGATGATGAAAGAAGAGAAGAATCAAGTGACCGACAGAGGTCAGACTACAGAAGTGATCGACAGAGGTCAGATGACAAGGTAGGCCACACACAAGAATGCTACAAATGTGGTAAGCCTGGTCATTATGCAAACGAATTCCGAACAGAGAAAGGTGGAGACCAACAGAAGTTCGACGATCGAACTGGAAACACCTCCCAAGGTTGCTTCAACTGCGGCAAGCCAGGCCATTTCGCAAAAGATTGCAGAAGTAGACAAAATCGCCCACAGAAGGACTCAACTTTTTACAAAAAGAAGGCTGAATATTATGCACAAAAATCCCTAATGGCGAACAAAGGGCATTCTGATGCAAATAAAGAGGACTTCGAGTCAGACTCTACATCTGATGATGAATTCACCACCAATGCCCTGTTCTGTGGCATGGCAGAAGTCGACTCGGGCACTGACAATGAGGTATCCATTTCAAACTCTACCTCTTGTATTAAATATGTAGAAAATGATTCAGTTAGACTTAACATTGAATTGATTGAACTCAAAGAGATAAATGAAAGTATTCAGAAAAGACTCACCTTTAATGAGAGAGAAGTAAGGCTTCTCACTCAAGAAAAAGCCAAAATTTTTGAAGAAAGGAAAGAGTAGAAAAATATTGGAGCAAAAATGTAGATCCTTTAAAAAGGCAAATTTCTGAATTAACCTCTGCTTTAAAAGTCAAAACTAAAGAGCTTTCAGTTTCTAGGAGTGAAACAACTGACATAAGAGCTCTCAAAGAATACTTTCAAAAGGAAAGGGAGGTACTTTGGCAAGATCTACTCAGAAGAGAGGTTTTACTTAAAAACTATAAAGATGCACAGAAGGTGTATGAGAAAGTAAACTCACAAATAGGAAGACGAGGTATAGGGTACGATGATATTACTCTAGGTGTTGAAGGCAAAAGACTTAAACCTCTGTCTTCTCTGTTTGTGGTAGGAAAAACAAATAAACCAATTTTTCCAAACTTACTCTCTGTAAGTAAGAGGGTTAAAATCTCTGAAGAACCTCACTTAAGGAAACATACGAAGATGATCAATGTGTGGTTTGAAAACACAGATTCATCATCTTCAACCTCTGTCAACAGAGGAATCAAACCAAAGAAATAACTGAAAACACAAGATCATATTGGTATCTTTAAGTTTGGTAAACCAGAGACTCAAACACATGTCGCTTTTGTCTGTATGATAGATGTCAAAAAGAAACTATCTGCAAAAGCTCCTGAGTTTAAACCCATCTTTTCAGAAGAAAATCTTAAAAGATCAATTGAAAATGAAATTTTGGAAGTTTTGAAATCAAATGTTTTAGAAAATCTATGTACATCTTCTATAGATCAAATTCTCGCTGAAGAGATCTCATCTGAAACCTATGCCATCTATGAAAAGGAAGAAAACTCGTACGATACATGCTCAGAAAATCCAACCTCTGTCGAAAGAAATGACTCAACCTCTGTATATGAGGACGATTCATCCTCTGACGACTCAGAGACTGATTCTAAATCAGGGATAATTCACTGTGACACAGAGGATGTTAAATTCTCCTCTGAGGTTCTTAACAGAACAATTTCTCCAAAAGAGAAAATCACAGAGATACCTATATGTCCAGATTTTCTAAAAATCTGTATACAAGTCAAAACCTCTACAGAGCTTGATAATTTGAAAAAGGCCTCTGAAAATCCTAAAAGCTCAAAATTTTCAAAACCTTTAAGGCCTGAAGCTAACAAATATCTTTCCTCTGTGACAGTGAAGACAGACGTTCACCACAGAAGAGACTCACAGAAGGCAGGACCTAAACAAGATTTTTGCAAAAAACATTCTAGTATTCATAGATCTTCTTGTAATAGGAAATCTAATGTTAAGAACGAATGTAATGCCTCTGTGACTCAGTTCAATGAATTCAATGAAAAGTTCAAACAAATCACGTCTCATATTAAATACTGTCATTGTTTTGATCTTATGTTCAGATTGAAAAATCACTTCTCAAGTCCAGATTGCTTACTCTCCACTAAAATTCAAACTCTAAAATTAAAACCTAGAGAGATACAATCTGATCTTTCTACAAAAAATAAAATGTATTTCAAGAATGCTAAGGCAAACTTGAAAAATTCTAACAATATTGGACCCATATGGATATGGGTACCTAAGTCTCTGTGATTGTCTTACAGAAGCGGTATGTGCCAATTTGGTATCTTGACTCCGGATGCTCAAGGCACATGACTGGCAACAGAAGTTTACTATCCACGTACAAAGAAACACACGATGGTGGATCTGTAACTTTTGGAGACAACAAGAAGGGACACATCAAAGGCTATGGAGTCATACAGAAGGAAAACGTCTCTGTATACAAAGTTGCATATGTGAATGGCCTTAAACACAACCTACTCAGTGTAAGTCAACTCTGTGATACATGATTTGATGTCTTGTTCAAAAGGACTTTCTGCTCTCTGCAAAATGAAGACACAGGAATGGAACTTCTGCGAGCCAAAAGAAAAGGTGATCTGTATCTAATGAACTTTTGTTCAACAACCAAGGACAAAGTTTGCCTTGTAGCTTGCGAAAGTAAAGAAGCCTGGTTATGGCATAACAGGTTCTGTCACTTGAACTTTCACACCTTGGATAAATTGGTCAAACTTGATCTAGTTAAAGGTTTGCCTAATGTTAAATTTAATAAGGATCACTTGTGTTCTGCCTGTGAGATGGGAAAACTCAGAAGAGCTTCCCACAGAGGCAAAACAGATGTGTCGTGCACTAGGCCTTTGTACATGCTTCATGTCGACCTCTGCGGTCCTATTGCCATACAGAGCCTAGGTGGCAAGAAATATATACTTGTCTTAATTGATGAGTATTCGCGCTTCACATGGGTTGAATTTGTTCGAAAGAAATCGGATGTTCCAATCATCTTGATTAATCTAATGAAAAGAATCCAAGTTCTTTATGAATGCAGAATACAGAAGTTAAGAAGTGACAATGGCACATAATTTAAAAACTCTGTCATTGAAGCCTATCTTTCTACAGAAGGAATATCACAGAACTTCTCTGCCGCACGCACTCCACATCAGAATGGCGTAGTCGAAAGGAAGAATCGAACGCTCGTGGAGGCCGTAAGAACTATGCTATCAGCATACGGATTACCGATGAACTTTTGGGCAGAAGCAATTTCTACCGCTTGTTACACACAGAATCGGTCAACCATTGTGAAAAGACACATCAAGACTCCTTACGAACTGATCAACAAAAGGCGGCCAAACATCAAGTTTTTCCATGTGTTTGGATGTAAATGCTTTGTTTTAAACGACAGAGATTCAAGAGGAAAGTTTGAAGTAAAAGCTGACGAAGGAAAATTCATTGGATACACTGCCACTTCCAAAGCCTACAGAGTATACCTTACAAGATCTCGCAAAATCGTAGAAAGTATCAATGCTTCTTTTGATGATTCTTTCCAAATGACTTCTGAGCAAATCCGTTCAGAACTCGAACTTAAAAGAGAAACCTCTGGCATCTCGCAAACGAAAGAAGACTTGAATCTTCTATTTTTAGAGATGTTCCACGATGACATTGATCCTTCTGTTGGAACCATCAGAGTTTCTGAAGAACCATCCTCTGTTGGACAAAATCCTACAGGTATGACTCTAACTGGTCCAAATAATGCTTCATCTTCTTCTATAAATACTACAGATGCAAATGTCGAAGAAGAAAATGCAGAAGATGAAACATCAAGAAAAACGACCACAGAAGCTGCTGAAAAACAAACTTCACAATCCACAGAAGAACCAATTACAGAGGTAATTGAGGACCAAGACTATACGTCCTCAGAGGAACAAACTCCATAACCACTCATACCAAGCATTCCACAAATGGTAGAATCTTCTACCAAGGTAAGAAGAACGACAGAGGCTATACAAGAAGAAGATCCACAAGAAGCTTCTAAAGAAAGGTTCGATGACATTGATGACCATCTTCCTCGCACCACTCAGTGGACAAAAACCCATCCTCCAATCCAAATAATCGGAGAACCTTCTGACTCAGTAAAAACCAGGTCTGCCACTGCTAATTTTTGTTTCTTTACAAATTTTATTAGTGTGATAGAACCAAAGAAGATTTCTGAAGCACTAGATGACCCAAACTGGGTAGACGCCATGCAAGAAGAACTTCTGCAGTTTGAGCGTAACAGAGTATGGACTTTAGTACCTCTGCCACGATGGAAACATGCCATTGGGACTAAGTGGGTCTACAAAAATAAGAAGGATGAAGATGGAGTGGTAATCAGAAACAAAGCACGATTGGTGGCCAAGAGATATAGACAAGAAGAAGGCATAGACTACGATGAGACTTTTGCCCCTGTCGAACGACTCGAAGCAATAAGAATATTCTTAGCCTTCGCAGCCCACAGAGGATTTAAAGTTTATCAGATGGACGTAAAATCAGCTTTTCTCAACGGTGAAATCCAAGAAGAGGTTTACGTAAATCAGCCACCAGGGTTTGAAAGCTCAAAGTTCCCAAGGCATGTATACTACCTTGAAAAGCCTCTGTACGGACTGAAACAGGCTCCAAGAGCATGGTACGAACGACTTTCTACCTTTCTTCTAGTCAATGGCCACGACAGAGGTACAACAGATACTACCTTATTCTATAAACGTAAAAACAGTGAAATAATGCTTGTACAAATCTATGTGGACGACATAATTTTTGGGTCTTCTAACACAGAAGAGTGCAAAAGTTTTGAAAAACTCATGCAGAGTGAGTTTGAAATGAGTATGATGGGAGAACTAACATTCTTCCTCGGACTCCAAGTCAAACAAACATCAGAGGGAATTTTTATAAATCAGGCCAAATATGTCTCTGACATTCTTTTCAAGTACAGCCTCTCTGATACCTCTGCAATGAAAACTCCAATGGCCACTGGAAATAAGTTATCCTTAGATCCAGATGGCATCTCTGTAGAATGCACTCTCTACAGAGGCATGATTGGATCTCTGTTATACTTAACTGCAAGCAGACCTGATATTATGCATGCCACATGTCTTTGTGCACGTTATCAAGCTAATCCAAAGAAATCACACTATGATGCTGTGAAAAGAATGTTTAGATATCTAAAGGGGACCAAAAATCTCGGTCTCTGGTATCCACAGAACTCTGGTTTTAGTCTTAAAGCTTATACAGATTCAGACTATGGAGGATACATGCTCGACAGAAAGAGTACCTCTGGGAGTTGTCAATTCCTAGGTGGTAAACTAGTCAGTTGGACCTCCAAAAAGCAAAATTGTGTCTCAACATCCACTGCAGAAGCTGAATACGTTGCTGCTGCTAGCTGTTGTTCTCAGGTTCTATGGATGAAGACTCAGCTAAAAGACTACGGCCACATCCTATTTAAAATACCTATCTCCTGTGATTCCAAGAGTGCCATTGCTATCTCTGCCAATCATGTGCAACACTCAAAAACCAAGCATATCGATATAAGGTACCATTTCTTGAAACATCATGTTGAATACGGTACAATCGAGATGCATTTCGTGCCCACAGAATACCAACTCGCGGACTTATTCACCAAAGCTTTAGACGAGAAAAGATTCAATTTCTTGGTGGGTAAGTTAGGAATGATCAATATGACGTAAAAATCCTCTGTAAGTATAGCTTTATCTTCTGTAAATATGTATATATTTATAATTATTTTTTCTTTAATTAATTTATTTCTGTATGTAAGTTCTCAATCTTAAATAGTTCTTAAAATCACAGAGCTTCTGTAAGTCTACTCAGAACCTCTGACAACCCCTACAGAACCTCTGGAAAATATGACCTATGTTCTATGTAAAACTTATCATTCTTTGATCCAAGCATAGGTCAAGGGGGAGCAAAAGGAAAATTCCTGATCTACAGAGGTGATTAGATCAAGGGGGAGCAAAAAGGGATCCTGAAATGATCTACAGAGGTAAAACTTTCAAGGGAAAGCCAAAGAAGAATGTCAATGAATCTATATCGACAGAAGTCAGACATCACTGCCGAGAAAAGAAGAACCAAAAGGTATGTCTCTCGCACAAAAGGTTTTTGAAAACAGTTTTCTAGGACACAAATTGTCAAATATGTCCTAAATATACTGTGGATAACATTTCAAAAATCAAAAGATCGAAAAGTTTCATAAAATTTGAGTTATGAGAAATTTAAGGTCATAGAGCTTCTGCTGAGCTCAACAGAAGCTCTGCCAGAAATATGCTCTGAGATCGCAACTTTAACCTCTATCGATCTTTTGGAATGTTATCTCGGAAACCAAACAGACTCACCATGACCTTCTCGAACAAAACGTTTTCCATAACAATTTTTTCGGACACCAACTTTCAAATATGTCCGAAAAACATCTCTTAAAACAGATCAAAAATTGGATGATCAGAAAAGTTAATAGAATTTTCGTTATGAGATTTTTTCCCTCACAGAGCTTCTGCTGGCCCTCCCAGAGCTTCTGCAAGTTCCAACAGAGCCACAAAACCTCTGCGAGTAAAAACTCTTAACAAAAAATCCTATTTGATCCTCTCCAATGTCTTTACAAAACGTTTTTGGTTAAAAAGGAACCCCACAGAAGTCACGATAACAATGAGATATATGAGAAAGGGATACACATCAAAGATTTTCAAAATCACAGAACCTCTGTAAACTACAAAAGTTCTGTCAATCTGTTACTTGGGCATTTCTGTAGTAATAACGGTTACTTTTACTGAGAGTCAACTACATGTGGCTAAGAATAACCCCACGCGCCTAGCATTAATGGGCCGCGCACGACGTCCTGTCATCCTCTGACATGGCCTACGTGTCCCATTTTCATTGGGCGTACATGGAACGTTTTCTGTGGAAAGTTGAACCCGCCGTTCTAACTTGAGTTCGGATTCCAAATTTTAATCCATTGCCATATATTTTACTCTTTCGAATTCTACCGTTTTACCCTCCTATAAAAACCAAGCTTACCCTCTCATAAACGTTTTACAAACTCTCATTCTTCTCCGGCGAAACCTGCAAATTTCTTATTCTCAGTACCAAATGGCTTCATCTTCTCAAGCTATCTCCCCTGCACACTCTCCGGCGACCTCACTAGAACATTCACCTGCTCATTCTGAACATTCAGAAAACCCCAACCCTGCCCAAAACATTGAACTAGAAGATTCCGGCGATTCAGCAGACTTTGCTCCAACCACACATCTTCAAAACTTCATAGCAAAGGATCATTTCGAAAAAGTACTACCAATCAAATCCAACAATTGCTATTTAGTCCCCTCACCCACTGCTTTCGGCGAAGCCCATGCCATTCTTCTAAACATAATGGAAAATCATATCCTCTTCCCTTTACTCTCAAGAACCCCAAAGAAAATTCCAGTAAGATGTCTGAACCAGTTTTGGCAAAGTTGCCGATTTGATAAAGATGATTCTCTTATCAAAGGATACATTTCAAAACCCGACAAATCTGAGCATCTGGAAATCAAGTTCAATAGAACAATGTTCTCACTTGAATTCAACCTACCAACAAGGGGTCTTCTTGGATTAAAGAAGTACGCAGAGCAACCAGCAGACGACGAGATCTGTCGTTTCCTAGAAATGCTTGGGTACAACACACCACTGAGGAAGAGAAATGACTTCCGCAGAGGCAGATTACCACCTCTGTGGAACACCTTGTTCTCAATTCTTAACAGATGCCTGACAGGGAAGATAGGCAGTATTGACCAGAGCTCACATCAGATATTGACCATCATGTATGGGGTTTACTATGATCTCCCACTGGATTACGCGACCATAATGATGCAAGAGATTATTAACACCATCGACATAAAGAACAACACAAGAAGGGTCAAAGAGAACGATCCTAAGTTTCTACCACCTCTGCAATTCCAAAGAATATTGGGAGTCTTGTTCAAACCTCTGTTGCTAATACAGAAATGGCCAATGGAAGGGCCAATTCCCAAACAGTTCCCAATGAGCAAAAATATTCCCACTGATCATGTAGATGGCTACACACACTGCAGACCTTTGTCAAAGAAACTTCTGAGGTATGCCAAGAATAAAACCCTTAAGAAAGAGTACATACACGATCATAGAACTCCAAAACCGAGTCCTATGACACCCCCGCGTTTAGGTGTCCCCCTAGGAACAATGATTGCAGAACCTCTTTCCACTCAAGAAGAAAAAGATAACAAATTAGCAAAACACATGGCTATTCAACTCAGCTTCATAGCCAAACGTGCAGAGCTCATGGGAAAGAAGTCCTATTCAAAATCAATAAGGAGGAAAACTGCAGAAGGCACCTCTTCAAGCACTGCAGAAGATCAACCTTCACCTCCTCATGCCATAGAAATTGGCTCCTCTGCTCCTCCCTCTTCTCCAAAACAGAAGAAGAAAAGAAAATCAAAAACTACAGAGGAAGGGGCACCAAAACCAAAGAGGAGGAAATCCAAAAAGAAGCATGGTAAACCACTTGAGAAATTGGTTACCATAGAAGAGGAAGCAATCGAAGAAGAAAGAACTGCAGAAGAAGAAGATGCAGAAGAAGAAATGACAGAAGAGGGATATCAATCGCCCCATCAATCCCCAGATCGATTTGCTCACCAAGGAAACATTAACGATTTCCTACAGAACCCCGACATTGCCAACACTTTAAATACAGCAGGGTGGATGGCACAACCTCTCGACCACCATTCCCCAGAAGAACAATACTTCTCTATTTCCGGCATTGACACACATCTGCAAGAAGATTATCAAACACCCAGAGATCAATCGGCTGAGACACCTATTATTCTACAGAACCCCTTCATTCAGCAAGGATTGGACGTTCACAGAAGGAGTCCAAGCCCAGCTTCAGAAGAAATAGGACAAACAGAAGCTCAGTGGAATAGAGATGAAGTAACAGAGACAAGAATGGAGGTCTCAGAGATAGATTCAGACGAAGAAGAAGCTGTCTGGATACGAAAAGGTCTCTATCATCCACATGTCATGAAGTTATACGGATCTCATCAAATGTATGACTTCTTAGGCACAGAGCAAAGAATTTCAACAGAGGATAGGATAAAAACATCTGGAAGAAAAGAAAATATAAAAGAAAAAGATGCCGAAGATGAAGAAGGCACACATCCCTCACCCCCTCCCAGTGCAACCCACACATCTAACTCCGCAGGTCTAGCTGCAGAAGGAGTTATTGAAATAGAGCAGCACAGCTCGATCCAAACCTAACCCATCTAGCCAGAAGTCACTCTTTCGACTTCTGCGCCCACAGAAACCGGGGAATCCATTCCTAGGGAGTCTCCTCAGAGAGACTTACCTATAGTTCGTGATCGATCGCCCCAGATCACAACAGAACACCCTACAGAAGAATTCGTTTCCTCTGCCACACGCACACAACTAGGGCCAACCCTTCTTTCAGAGAGAAGTAGTGAGCACAACGACGAAGAGACTCTAGACAAGTCTTCGAGTCAACAGAAGGATAATCTAGTACCCACCTCTGGAGTGGATCTAGATAATGTCGTTCACAGAACTTCTTTAGAGTCTGAAGCACTAGATGCTTCTGCTCAAAGATCAGATGGAAATCCTTCCACCCCCAACGTACAAACAAGGGTGAACGAAGGTGTCCCAGGAGCAGGGACTCACTCTGGAGACGAATGTGTTCCTCCAGAGGTTACACCAGGGACACAAGTATCAAGGGATGAGTTCCAAACCCTTGTCACCTCTGTGAACCAAACCATGAAAGAGTTGCAAAGCTCTTTCACATCTTTTGCAGAGAAAACATCAACGGCCATGCTGAATCTGAACACCAAAATGGACAATCTGTCCACAGAGGTGAAAACAGCCATCACAGAGATTAAATCTTCTGCGCAAACAACTGCAACAACAACAGCCACTTCTGCTGCTAAAGATTTTGGAATAGCTGCAACTTCTGCATTCAAGGAATCAGCAAAACATTTCCTTGAACAAATGAACAAGCAATCCAACAAATCACAGAGCATCACTCCTGCAGAACTACAGAAGGCTCTGCAAAACGTTCAAACAGAAGCAATGCGCAACACAATACTGATGCAGCCTAAAGACTACATCACCAGAGCACAGCTAACAGAGCTCGGCCAAAATGTCATAAACCAGGTCACTGAAGTTATTGTCTCCTTCACTACTGCAAATGCCAACTACGTCAAAGAGTTCAGAAAAAGTGTCGGCAGAATGCGCTTCAACACAGAAGCAGAGCTTGCAACTCTTTTCGGCCTCTGTGATGATGTATGTGCGAAGTTGATGGCCGCAGGAGCATAACTACCAAAGAAACCCAAAGCTTCCTGCAGAGCAGAGGGTACTTCTGATAAAAGTCAGGATGATTCTGATGATGACCATCCTGGTCCATCAGATAATCCCGAGGGGGAGAATATAAGGGAGAAAGCTACGACCAGAGGAATACAAACTCCGCCAATCGCAGCAGAACCAATCAGTCAAGACCCTCCAGAACAAACCCAAGATCAACAACAAAATCAACAGACCACAGAGACAACACCCATCTCTGTGGAATCAAGTCCTGAAGAAACCAATATTCCAGAAGCTGATCAGCATACCACAGAGGCAACAACCACCCCTGTAGTAATCAACTTGGAAAAGAGTCCTTCAACAAAATCAACAGAAAAACTCCAAACCATACCAAGAAGAAAGTCGATTGCCACCAAACCAATAAGAGCAACGACCTCTGCGACCTTTGCTTCTGATATTCTGAGAAAGATGCACAATACAATGACTGATCGAATGTTGCAGAGAGAAGAAGAAAGGCACAGGTTCACATTAGCTTTCAAAATGGCAAGAAGATTCGATGTCCAATCTTCACCAACAGAAATAGAGCTCACAGAAGAAATCACCAAAGAACCTCCAACAGAGGTTACAGAGCAACTCAAGCCAACAGAACCATCGCCACAAAAGTCCTCTAAAACACAAGTGTCAAAACCTACAGAGGCAACCATCAAGCCAACAGAAGCACCAACCTGCAAACCTACAGAAGAAACAGGTTCAGCACCTCCAAAAGCCAAAGACAAGGGCAAAGCAATACTGACAGAAGAGCCCAAGAAAAAGAAATCATTGCCCAAGCCTACAGAGAAATTGATGAAGAGCGCCTTTGATGCCTTCCATACTCCAAAGCCTGAAGAAGTTGACTAGGCATATGGATTGAAGCCTCTGTCAGACATTCCACTAACAGGTAGAGCTGAAGAAGTTGTTCAACAGATGGAGAGTCTCAGAAGACAAGTACCACAACCTGGTCCAACACATGAAGAGATGGAAGAAGTGGTATACAAATACCTCTATAAACAAACCTTTCAGACCAATCATCCAACAGATCATGTGACAGATTCAAGGATCAGAGAAGAATTTGAGAACATCTTCACAAGGACAAAGCCAAGAACCAAAGCAGATGTCTTCTCAATCCACAAGATCAAAAAGGTAATCTTCTGCAAGTTCTCCTTTACAAGAACCTATCCAATGGTCAGGTACAACCTTTACAAAGTCAGAAGAGAAGACAATTTAGAAACCACCTTCGCTGATGCTGACCTAAGAACTATCAATCCTTATGATCTACCTGACCTTCTGCAATGGACAAAGGACAACTACAACACAGAGGCAAACACCAGAGCCTATCAAGTATTAAGAAAAGCAATGAAGGAAAAGCTTCTGATCTTCAGTATGATAGATTTTCAACTGGGAAAGGATCTTGGTCTCAAACATCTAAATTTACGACCACCAGAAGATCGCTGCCCACCCGACGCCGTGCCCAACTCTATCATTACAGAACCAAGATTCGGGTTAGTATTTCAAAACCCACAAGGCGAAATCAAACTATGTGTGTGCATGGATTGTCAGAAGTACGCAACTAGTACTCTAAACAAGTTCAGAGCAAACCTTGTAAAATACAGAGGTACAGAGAAAATGGATAGAGATGCTGCAGATACTTTCATCAGAGAGATTGATGCCACAATTCGCCTAAGAGAACTCTGCATCAGTTTCTACAAAGAGATCAGAAGAATCGGAAGAGACAACAGAAGCTACAACGATTTCAAAGATGCCAAAATCTGATTCTCAAACCTCAAATCTCTGCAAACCAAGTCAAAAATTTATCTTTCATTGTACTCAAATGTAAAATGCCTCTGGCATATTTCTGAATGAAAGAACTTTCGAGGTATTGTTTAACCTCTGTCTTATCTAACTTAGCCTAACTAAACTCAAGTTAAATTTTTTATTTTTCACTACTTAGGGGGAGATTGTTAGCTTCAATCTTCCTAATCATAGAAGTATTTAGAAGTAGTGAAAAATAGGCTATGAGAAGAAAGCCTCTTACAGAGGCTCTGCCGAACTTACCGAGAGATCAAGGTCAAGAAGCTACAGAAGCTAAAGAGGCGCCCTACAGAAGCTCTGTCATACGCGCAAAGAAGACCAAAGACTCGGAATCCGGTTAAGACTGCTCTTCTAAGGACCAAACCGCAGAACCTCTGTGGCACTTCACAGAGCCTCTGCGGTCTTCAACAAAGACTTAAAAGATATTTATAATATCTTGCTACTGTTACAGGACCTGTTCATCAACTTGCATGGTAGCATGCCCTGTCCAACTGCAACGTGTCAAACTCTGGTTGGATTCAATAGGGCTTAGTACATAATAGACGTCTACTGCATTAAATGCAATACAGTCCATCCAACTATTCATACCGTCCTTTGTGAATAGTAGCATATGCTTTATGGTCCCCTTAGAGTAGTATATAAGGAAGACTCATGTTGAGTTCTTCCTATCTATCTATCCATCGATCGATCAATCGAACAATCGAAACAAGAATTCAAGAGAGAAAAACATCACAAGCTTTAAACACTTTGAGAGTCATATATGTTTTAAAAGCTTTGCTTAACTCACTGTTCTCGAATCTGTTCTTAATATATATATTCAGTAAACTTTTAGATATTATTTCCTGTTCACTGTTTATTTATATTATGTTCTAAATCTATCAAACATATCTGTTAGTTCTTCAAATACGCTTCCGCATCAAACTCAAACTTGAACTAATAGATCTGATAATCTTGTTTAAACAAAACCGGGAACCAACAAAATTCCAACTATTTGAGTAACATAGCTCAGCATGTTAGAAAACATGAATGTTGTATCAGTCTGTATAAACACGAAAGATTAAATCTTGATTAAGAGTTTCATTTTTAAGAATTAATCATCTAAAAGAAGGAAAAATATGAAATACTTTTTCGAAAGGTGAAACTAATTGTTGGAGTGCAGTGATTCTGTTCCCCATCTTCTCTTTTTCACCCGATCAATCCAAATAATTAACACACAAAATAAAAACTTATGGCTACTGGATTTTTGGTATATTATGAGAGGCACCTTAGTGTAACAGCACACAAAGTTGAAAAGAGTATGTATTTCACCTTATAGAGAAGCACAAAGTCCCTCAAAATCATCACAAATGTCTTTGATGTCTTCAATATACTCTGCAGCTTCCTTGTAATCTCTCAAAAGATGGTCCCACTACACGAAACAAAAAGGTGAATGATGACTTCAGTTTCAGAAGTAAATTATTTACAAAACTACTATAGAACCTTTCATTTTTTTTGACTACCCAAGAGAAGTTATAGGCATTAAACCAGTTGTGGTTTAAAGACAACAATTTTATGCTATTCTCTTCTAATCATATCATAAAGTTACCTGAGACTGACAGCAACTTAGGAATAGTAGTTCATGATTCCAATCAGACACAAATATGCTTATATTAGTTAGGAGAAAATGATATTGTCTCATTAGCCAATTGTAACAGCTTCATCAAACACCAACAAAAACAATCTTTGATTCA
This sequence comes from Saussurea involucrata, assembly GCA_033807775.1. Classification (NCBI taxonomy): domain Eukaryota; kingdom Viridiplantae; phylum Streptophyta; class Magnoliopsida; order Asterales; family Asteraceae; genus Saussurea; species Saussurea involucrata. The sequence goes on along the minus strand of CM066326.1, from coordinate 32,631,736 downwards.
TGTAGGTACATAGCTCTCCACACAAATCCACATAAATAAGGTAAGATATATAGAGCAACATATAGACCCGTTCATATATTTTACACACAGATTAAAAGCAATACTAAAATACACACATACACACCATGATTTCGATTCAATTTGATTCTATTCTTGCAAATGAAATCATAAACATAACAGGGCAATACATGTATATTAGTTATAAATTGATGAAAACAAACTCACTTTAACCCAAGAGCGATGTATATCAGTCTCATTGAATCCAATAACGTTATCAACGAGATATCCGTTGAGTGTTAGAGTTCGTTCCTGTTTTACTTGATGAGTAAATGGGAGTGCCAATGGTTCTTGATTTCGTTATCACTTCTTCCTGGTAATTGTGCAACAATCGCAGACCGTCTACAAAATTTGTGAAAATCTTTATAGAAATCATAAGAACAATTGCCAATGAATTAAATTCTTTTGGCAGACAAGGATTTAATCCTGTTTTTTGTCCCTATTATTATTGGTTAGATTGATCTTGATCGGCTTCAGCATCAAACTAAAGATAAGTGACCAGAAGTAAAATTTGTATAATTCTCCACAAAAACTAAACAATCATAGAAGAAATCGAATCCAAATTAGGATATGATCTGCAGAATCTAAATATGATTAGAATGATGATCATCACCTGAGAAAAAAACAAATGCGTTGAAAATAAGTGTATTCTTGGTTTTCTTAGCATGCTCGTTGCTCTCATGCTCTAAATTCAGAATCTGTATGCTTGTCACTGAGATGCCCTGTATGATTTTTTTTGGTGTTGCGGTTGGTGTAAACATTGAATCGTAAAGGTGCGATAAAATCAATCACCCTTGTGTCTTAATTGAAGAAAAATGTGAAAGGCTATAACTGATCGGGTGGAATTCCTGATCAAAAACCATTTTAATGTCGATTTCAGTTGAAAAGCTTTTAGACCAAAATCAAAGCATTATATAGTTACCTTTGTTGCAATTTCAAAAGCCTTCATAAAGATGAGGCTATTTGAATTAGAATCAAAATTCTAATTAAATAGAACACCCACACGAGCATTTGCAGACCTGCAATCCGTAAAGAATTGTTAGAATTTTCACTAAAACCAGAGTAACAGATGTTAAAAAATAGAATTGTTCATTAAAACATAAGGTAAATACTAAGGAACATAAGACGGTAATATGAAAAACCAATATGACGAAGTGCTCTATTAATCCCATTGTAATTGCAGCAATTTAGCAAAATGAGGCGATGTCTGCATATTTGACTGTAATACCAAGAATAATTTGTTGTTGATAGAAGATCGAGAAAATAACACTTACAAACAACATCACTTAGTCTCAGTGTAAAGCAAATGACAAGTCTTTGCATCTCCATTTGATGCTTTGAGCTCGAGTAACTGCATTAAGTAAAAGGGCCAATGATAACAACCATCTATGGTATCATTACATGAGCATCACATGTATTTTGAGTTATGATATTCAGACCTTCCAGCTAATAACTTAAAACAAAAATTGTTGATGACACTTAACATTTTGTCACCAAGAATAATAAACTCATAATTATACTTCGTTAATTAGAATATGGTTTTTCTCTCCATCCCATATTCAAATCAGAAACCATTTCTGTTTTAGTTGATGGAAATATGAGAACACGAAACAAAAAAGGCCTTCACCAATATTTGATGTACAATTCCTAGAATTTTTTATTTGTTAGCAACAAACTCAGGAACTAAACAGATGTAGAAATGTGTATATCTATTTATACAGTAGAGAAGTAAGTTCCACAGTTTTTTCACCTTCGTTCTCGTTAGTTCCTTCTATACTGAATTCTCAATGCTGATGTGCCTTTATTTGTAACGGGAAACTGATGTACAAATAGAATGGATGTGAGCAGCAGAAAAGAGACGTGAGGATTTCCCATTACCTGGATATGGAGAAATCGAGCAGGGAATTGAAATAAAGAAATCAAACAAATATCAAATTCATAATTAAAATGAAAAGAAAAGAGACCTCTACTACTGAAACCATATTTCCAGATTTCTGGAAATGAAAACCCTTTGTAAAATCATAGGAACTGAGAAATCCTAAAAGAACGATGTACCTTGAAAGTGATCTTGTTAGCCAACCGAGGCAATTTCCCACTTTTTTCCATCACCAAAAATTGAAGCCAAGTCATCGCAATCGATTGACTCATCTTTTTTTATGTGCTCTTTCCTCTTCTTCTTCAAAACTATATTATCTGTTACATAAACGAATCAAACAAAATCAAAGAAACCCTAACATATGTAATCTTACACACATCGATTCATGAATAACCAACTTAAATAAAGAGAGAATCAAGAGTGAATTACTGGATAGTTAAATAAGCTCATACCTTAAATGCAAGATTGAATCCTATAGCAAAGTCGAACTCTCGATATCTTTTCAATTAATTGCAGCCTCCATGTTCAACAGAAGAAGTCGTGAAGTCGTGAAATCGTGGACCAGGGGGTGGGAGGGAGAAATCGACAGAGAATGGGAAGAAATCGTAGAAGAATTTTAGGTACAACAATCGACATTTATAGGGCTCCATGAGAGTTCGTGGGAGAGAAATCTGCTGAAATCGTGGGTGCGGGAGTTGAAGAATACAGAGAGGGAGACAAACCTGCAACGGTTGTGAGGAATCGTGGAGAAGAGGAGGAGGTTGTGTGTAGACTGTAGAGTGTGAGGGAGATAACATGGGAGTTGAAGAACGTGGACTTCCATTTGAGAGATGGCTGAGAGAGGAGATAACCTGCGTGTGTGAATGGGCTAAATGAAATGGCTTATTGATTTTAAACGTCCAGGATGAAAAGTTGGAAGGAGTTTAAACGGATGAGATTAACCCAGGAGCAGTTAGACTCAACTGGGTCCATAGTATAGGTAATTTTAATTAAAAACATTATTTAATGTGAGATTGATCCACATGTGAAGTTCACCCCCCCCCCCCCCCCCGTAACGAAACGGTTTTCAAATTAACCTCAATAACATGAAACCATCCAAATATTCAGGAAACCAACTAAAACTACGATCAAAGAATAATCAAATGAAATAATTTACCGATAATCGTCTAAAAAAACAACGACGGAATAAAACTAAATAACCCGGTAATGCTAACGAACTGATTTAGGAAAACCTTCATGCTAGCAATCCCAAAATAGAATTCACCTGAAATGCATATTTTGGTAAACAAAATAAGGGTTAGACCAAACGGTCTAGTGAGTAAATCGCTGTCAATAAACATTTCGATAATACTATTTAAAATAAATTCTTTAAATCATATAATCATTTAGTAGGCCCGCAAGCACTACTTCCCTTCCAAGGCAACTAAACACAACAGTCGCTATTCAAAATAACGCACACCCTGATAAGACCGAAGTCAATATCAACGGTGGCTCACTACACGAAACATATTCGCTAGCATAAACACGCACACTCCGATAAGACCGCAATCAATATCGGCAGTGGCTCACCACACAAAACATATTCGTGGGCCAAAAATATAGATATATACCCCCCATGCGCGGACCATTACTGTCTCACACACACATGAGCTTCTGTTGTGTAAGTCCCTTAAACCCACAAATCAATAATTATGTTACATGCGACAATTATAAATCACATATAACAATTATAGTAATCACAATTATCCATCGTAAACCAACCGTATCAATAAGATACAACAATTAAACGATAACTATTTATAAATAAATGCATTTCAGTTCGAAAACGGTTAAAAGAAAACTCACCTCGGTTCCAAATATTTCAACCCGAGTTTTAACGGTTAAACAATCCAAAACCACACTCCTTGAAAAAGATAACCCAAATCAAAATTCTATCATAATATCTCCTAATTTTTCTCTTCTCGTCGCATCTCTCTAAAATCTCTCAAAACACATACAAAAGGTGAATATGGAAAAATGGATAAGCAAAATTGGAAATGAAGAAGTAAGTAGGAGAAAAAGAGAGTCGGTTGATGGAAAACCAAATGAGAAGTAAACTCATTTTTTTATATAATCTAATATTTACATAAATTGGCCCCTCTAGAATTGATGAACTACATAAAATCACCCCTAAACTTCTATTTTACCAAAAACTATAATGGGTTATTACACCCCCGCTCTCTCTCTCTTTCTCTCTCTCTCTCTCTCTCTCTCTCTCTCTCTCTCTATATATATATATATATCTAGGGTTAGGTTCCGGTGAGACCAAAGATTTTTCGTAAGACCCGTGAGACCAACTCCTAGCCATTGATCACTTTTACACTAGAATAATCTGAGAGTTATAATTCCTCCAACATCTTGCCTAGAGAGGGTATTTTTGACCAACCCCCTTTTTCCCTTTCTCGCCCAATTAAGATAAAAGAAATCAACCCTGCTTGCTCCACTTTTTGTATTATTTCTCATTCACTATTTGACTTTTTGATGACATACTCTGATCCATTGCAACTTTTTAAATTCAATTAATCTCTATAGGTAAATCACAATCAATTTTTGCTGGATTTGTTCGTCTACTCTCTTATCCAGTTGATTAATCACCGTTTTTTTAAATCATCCATAGAGATTACTTCAACAACAAATCTCTTATTGATTTCAACTCTAATTTCCATTCTCTTTCATAAATAGAAACAGTATAATGAAAATTCACATTAATTTTTGCTATAAATGTTATTAATTAAATTTGAAGGTAAAGAATAATTTCAAGCAATTAAGTTGGTGGCAAACGTCAAACCAATATGCTAAACCTTCACATAAATTACCTCAAAGCAATATTCTAAGACTTCACACAATACTTTGTCTGAAGGTTTTATTCAATTGTGGGTTAAAATGAAGTTTAAGTACATTATTTTGCATTCATAACGTACAATGAAATCAAAATAGGATATGAAGTTTTTGTACATATATCAAAAGGTTTACAGGACAATTTGACAATATCAAACACAAAATTAATGTTAAATATCTTCGTTAGCGAAATATTGCATTCAATTCCAAACTGCTCTTGTTCAATTCCAATTTCTTTTCTTCGTCTTAAGTTCTCTCGGTCTTCGACTTCTTCCACTAATCTTGGTATCCTTCCCTTTGATGTTGTCTATACTCTCAAATGACGGGTTTTGGAGACTGAATATCACCAAGCTAGTGGTACTGGTCCACTCTTAAGATTATGAAAAGAACTTTAAATAAACTTGAGCGCAAACTACAATGAAACTTCATGTTACTTGATTAACCAGAACCTTCACAACAAGGTTGTTGTGAACGCTCATTGGTTTTAAGTGAAAGTAGAATCATTTTACTTGTGAAATTACTGTAAAATAACAGTTAAGTTCGTCCCGAATGAAATCAAGTCAACCTTCACAATAAGTTTACCGTGAAGGTTTGTTCATTTGATAAATAAAAGTATTTGACACGAAATTTGGGAAAGCTCTATGTTTTAATACCTTTTGATCCCTCAACATCTTGGCTTGATTCTAACTCATCCTGGACCTCTTCATCGTTATCTTCTTCTAGGTCTTGATTATCATCTTCTTCTTCTCGCAGTGTGCGTTCAATATCTATTGATTCTTGATCAACAATCAAATTGAGTATTATCTGTTATATATTTATTATGCTTAAACTAAAATGCGAACAAAATCAATTAAATGAACATTGTACTAAAAGAATGCATTAAACAACCTACTTACAAGTTACAATAAAGGCAAAAGCAAAGTATAATTAACATCAATTATGATATAGTACTGCAAAGATTGTAATCTTTTTATGAGATGTAATGGTGGTACTACAATACCATTAACTCAAATAATAAATGATGTACAATAGGTAAGTTGATCCAAGTGAAATCAACTAAGCTTCACAGTAAATTTGCGGTGAATGTTTGTAAAAGTGGAACCTTCACAACAAACTCACTGTGAAGGTAACCTTCACAACAAACTCACAGTGAAGACTCACTGTGAAGGTAGCTTCACAACAAACTCATAGTGAAGGTAACTTTCACAAAAAACTCACTGTGAAGGTAACCTTCACACCAAACTCACTGTGAAGGTAACCTTCACAACAAACTCACTGTGAAGGTAACCTTCACAACAAACTCACAGTGAAGGTTCACTTGTTTTGTTCGAAGGTTAAAGGTCATCAAACTCCTCCCAACCAGATAATCCCTTGTGGGATGAATAAACATGCTATCACACACACCTGAGAGAGGAGAAATATAATATGAACTACTAATAAAGCTACCAATATATGAATAAGAGAGCTCAAGTACCTGAAATACTAGTAAGTTACCAACATAGAGCACTATAAAGTTGTGATTAACCTTTTTGAAATAAAACATGTTTGCATTACCAAAACGGTGTACTTCACAAAATTCCATGGAAAGACCACATGGAAGACTTCCATCCTACCCTATGCAAAACCAGAGATGCAAACCCTTTCTATGACAACAACATTAATGCATATAATCTCGTAACCTTCTCCTTAGTTTGTAAATGTTAGAATTAAGTACACCATAAAGAACAAATATCCTAATGTGATTTCGTTGATATAAAATTGTAAAACCCTAGTTTTGATTTCAAAAAACTCTAGTTTTGATTTCAAAAAAACCCTAATTTGGATTTCAAAAAAACCCTAATTTTGATAATCACGATTTCACTTACAAAACGTTGAGATATTGAGTTATTGTTGCACGACTTCTACGAGTGATGAGTAGATTTGAACTGCATTCTTTCACCTCCAAGCGAGAATGGAGGTTCGTCGGAATCTGTCGTACCCGGTTTCTGCTGCACAAAAAAATGAATGCCTAACCCATTTAGACGGTCTCCTTTTTTACTATTATCAATGCCACCAAAGTTCGAAATTATTACAATAATGCCACCGTGAAAATGGTGACCATTGATTACTTTAATGATCTAATCTGATGGTCAAGAATTTGTCTTATGGGTCTCACAAAATTTATTTGGTCTCACATGAACCCAAGTCCATGCAAATAATCATGATGGATCATGTTTTATAAAATAATCTATTTTGTGAGTGCAACCTTGATATGAAAATACCATTAACTTGGACATTAATTACTACATAAAAGATAAGTCGGTCCAAGTGAAAAAGTTAACCTTCACAATAAGATTATTGTGAAGGTTTGTAATTAATCCAATAGGAAGTGAGTTAGGAAGGAGATTGTTACCTTAAGTATTACATCTTCTGAAGATGTAGAGGCCGTTTCAGAACCAAACATCATATTGAAACATCCATGAGATAGATGCCATAACTAGTATAATGAAATAATAAGAAAATACACTTTACATCAACCACCATTAAAACTAATTTTCATACAAAAATAGCTTGGAAACATAAAAGTTGGACACAAATGTAGTTTTGCAAGTGATGTCGGAAGAGAATTGTTCCTCGTTTACAAAACCCAAGAAACCTATTCGCAATTTCTTGCTTTAAATGATTTGTAAGTATGGCTACACGATAAGATTAACAACACAATATCACTATAGGGACTCAATTTACACCACACACAACTATTTATACACATCCTTGCTCGTAGTTAGAAAATCGCAAACCGTCAAATTGAACAAATAAAATCGTGAAAATAAAAAACATAGATGACAAACAATGATATTTTCACCCTCAACTAACATTTTGGTATGTGCTCCAAGGAAGGAGTTTTCTATCATACATAGTCTTCACACAAATAATGCAGGTAATAGCTAGCCCTGCAAATCTGGTTAAAGTTAGGATGCAAGCATGTGGTCATATGGTTAGTCAATTTCTTTAGCGAAAGTCAATAGAAATGTTAATGCTCTACAACAATATTAGGTTGTTGGTGCACCAAGGCTAAGTGCAATGTATGTTGTCTCTATTTACTTTCTTTTATAAGGTACCTAAATGATGTATAAATAACTTAGATTGAAAACAAACACAAATACAATGACAATTTCTAGTAAATATCAAACATTTATCTCATTTACGTTTGTTTTGATTTATGTCCAAGCAAAGCAAGGCAAGAAGCCAAGCCTATTACAGAGGATAAAGAAGAAAACAAGCTTCCCATAGAATCACATATGAAACATTGAAACTAAGGGGGCCATTTACTAAAGACTTACCTTGGTAAGCGTTTACCCGTTCAATTATCCGTTCAATTACCTTACCAGACGAACATAATAATGACCGAGAATTTATCTGGTAAGAGGAAGACAAGGATCGAGAATGTTACCCAATAAGTGTTTACCAAGTTATAAACGCTTACCATCAATCCATTTTGATGGTCAAAAATGTTACCCCAAAAGGTCAATGAGAGTGATAACTCTAGCTGGTAAGCGTAATAAACCACCCTTAAGTCATATTATCAACATTGTCACTAGGTACACTCATGGACATGCACCCTTATGTATATATTATGGTATTGTTAATCATAATTAAAATATTGTGAACATGCTCATCAAACTCTATTCTCTCAATAACAATTTTCTTTCTCTTATTTCCCCCAAAAGCAGGGGCAGTTGCATTAAACAATTAGTGTTGTCTACATAAACTAATGGGAAACCAATACAAATTAATCAAATTGGTTCTGTCAAAAGATAACTTTGTAGTATTTAACAATTCTAAACAAATTATAACTCTTTTTTATCACTAATTAAACGACCAACAAATAAATATCATCAAACAGAAATCACACATAAATTTTGCGATCATCGTTGTCGCTCATAATGATAACATCTAATACTCATATATAATAAATGGATGCACACAACATAGAAAGATGATACATTAAACACATATTTTGCTTGAATCGATACCGATAAAAACAAAATCGTATTACCCAAACCCCAATTTTAGCTCCTTACCAAATATAAAATTGCTTGTTGATAATGAAGAATATTCATCAGGTCCAGCATAACACGGAAAATTTCTAGAAAGATGATACATTAGACACATATTTTGCTTGAACCGATATTTGATAAAAACAAAATCGTATTAGCGAAACCCTATTTTTAGCTCCTTACCAAATTTATTATTGCTTGTTGATGTTGAAGTTTATTTCCTTCGGGTTCAGCACAACTAAGAAAATTTCTAGTAAATTAGACGTCGCCTGAGTATTTCGCCGGAGAACGGAAGGAATTATATGAGAATCACCGAGAATTTAGAGATATTGCCGGAGAAAGGAATGAATCTTAAGGGAATCGATCACTGAGGATGTTTGGCTTGATTGAAAAGTGTTGAGACTTATATACAAGATTACCCCTGACTTTCAAAATAATGACAAAAATGCCACCATGTGTATCATCACCATAGATTGCATTTGGGATCTAATCCAATGGTTGGGGATTGGTCTCACGGGTCTCACAAAAAATCTTTGGTCTCACATGATCCAAAGTCTATATACATATATATATATATATATACATAGAGAAAGGTCCAAACGAGAACGCTAACTATTTACGAGAACACGAGAACGGCCGCCCATGTACAAAATCACATGTGATTCACATACAAAATCACATGTGATTTTACAGATTTTGTACGTGATTTGTACAAAATCACATGTGATTTTACACTACCTAGATTTTGTACAAAATCACATGTGATTCACGTCCAGATTTCCAGGTAGTGTAAAATCACATGTGATTTTGTACGTGAATCACATATGATTTTGTACATGGGCGGCTGTTCTCGTGTTCTCGTAAATAGTTAGCGTTCTCGTTTGAACCCGCCTCTACATATATATATATATATATATATATATATATATATATATATATATATATATATATATATATATATATATGTGTGTGTGTGTGTGTGTGTGTGTGTGTGTAGGGTCCCCTTTTTTTGTTAACCTTCCTTTTAGTGTTAACCGTGTTAACCAATAAGAACCATTGATCTTGTAAATCAAGGGTTAAGATTAAAACATGTTTTTATTCCATAATTAACTAAATTACACGGTTGAACAATAGAAAAGCATATATGAAAAGGGGTAAATATGTCAACTGCCAAATAAGCTTAATTCATAGATAAGGAAAGCTTCCTTATCTCATGGCACTTCCAAAAAAACAAGATTCCGATTCATTGAATGCTATAGGGATGTATAATTACATCCATTGATCCAACAACTCACACTAAAATTGAGTTTGCAATTGAAGTTCACAATATATAGGGTCCCCTTATTTTGTTAACCTTCCTTTTAGTGTTAACCATGTTAACCAATAAGGACCATTGATCTTGTAAATCAAGGGTTAAGATTAAAACATGTTTTTATTCCATAATTAACTAAATTACATGGTTGAACAACAGAAAATCATATCTGAAAAGGGGTAAATATGTCAATTGCCAAATATGAATTATATATGAAAGTTCATTTATATCTCTGGAGAATATTTAATGTATTTAGTTAACGTATTTATTTAAAACTTTTTTACAATTTTCGTGATTTAGTTTTTCATATAAAATATTTATAATTCATTTAAGATTTTTTTTACAATTTTCGTCAAAAGTCACATGTGATATCCACAATTAATTGACGTTTCCCCCACAATATCATTTATTTGTTTTTTTCATCAAAATATCAGATGTGATATTGATAATAGTAAATTTAAGTGGAAAAAAATGTAAGTTATCTACAACATTGCATTTGATATTTGTAAATAATGAATTACGTTTTGAATCACATGTGATCTTATACATATTAACAGCGTCTCCGTTGTTACGAAATGACCCATAGCGTTTATGTAAGGCGTGACTCATGCTATGGCGCCTTAAGGCGCGCAATGACGCGCCTCAATGCGCGTTTTTTCTAGCACGTGATTTGTTTTAAAAAAATAGTATTTTTTATTTTTTATCTTTTATCTTTTGTGACTTTACACTTTTAACTTTACGTGTAACGCCCCAAATTCTTAAACATGCAGTAACATAAAATGAGCATTGGAATTACATGATTAATCTTGTCTTTACATCATTACTAAAACATACTAAGCAAACAATGACAGCGGAAGGCTCTAAATCCACAGCCGAGTACTAACTATAGGCGTCATAAACAAAATCTGGAGTTGCTCTAATCTCCAAGTCCTCCTTGTCGTCTTTCCTAGTTCTTACTAGAAGAACCGATTGTGCGCTTACCTGAAAATGGTTTAGTTTTGAAAGCGAGGGTTAGACCGAAAGGTCTAGTGAATTCCCTCCGAAAACAACATGTAAAACAGTTGGAAAACATTTATCAATAAACTATAATGCATCATCATTCATGGTACTGCACTGTGTGTGGATCACATAAACATTCCGCGATCAGGGTTCCATTAGGTTCCCTTCTCGCCCTCCTTGGAGCCCACTCGGACTCCCCTCTACCGGATAGGAGGGAAACGAATTCCAACCTACCGGACTGTCATACATGTCCAAGGGATCCTTAGATCCCGAGAACCTCTCTCTGACCCCACAGTGCAGACCGACACCACATAGCATACAAGTACGTTCATGAAAACATGTAAGTTAAAATATTCACACGTCATGTCCTTCATTTCTTCATGTCAAACATTTCATTTAATAAAACAGATACGTTCGTGAAAATCATGCAATCAGTTCATAACATTTCATGCTCGGTAAAACCATAATCAGTTAAAACATTTATCACCTTGCGTCGTAAAAGGGTTTATGGAAGTCACCTCTGCTTATCGCAAGAAGCACTTCTTAAATATCTCCAAGCTAACCCAGACGAACAGCTAAGGCATCAGATTCTAATCAGTTCGGACGGTCTGACCCTACTGTACAATTTGACACTGTCCGGACGTCACCACAAACCGGATACTCCACTGTCCGGATATCTCAACATTCCGGATACAGAGCTTCCCGGACGCTCAGAACTTTTCGGGCGTCCTATCCGGACTCCCACTCTTTCCGGACGCATTTATCCGGACGCTACCCCTTTCCGGACCCACTATCCGGAAAGGTGCCCACCCGGTAAATCTCACAACCCTTATCCGGACACATGCAAACATCCGGACACCACTGCACAACAGTGTCCGGACACTACGGCTGTTTGAACCCATAAAGTCTAAAAGTGATCCTTAACCCGTTTTTAGCCATTACTTCGATTAGATAAACGTAAGGGTTCAACCACCAACCCTAAATACCCATTTAATCCATTTCCTTATCCCTAAATCGGTACTTACTAAGCAATTACCCCAAGAACACTCTTAAGGGTATTTTGGTAGAGAATACAAGGAAATCAAAGGATTCTCACCACAATAATCAGGTCACAAGGAAGAGAAGCATTAACCAATCAGTAGCAATAAGATTTGAGGGATTTACCTTGCTGATTCTTCTTCGATTCTCCTCTTTCTTGATTCCTTCTCAAACTCCTCTCCTTCTTTCCTTGTTTCACGCCACCACCACACACACACAAGATAATTTCACTGATTCAACAAGATGGAGGTTTCCCTAGAAGTTTGTGCCATTATATACCTTTTAATAATTGCAAACTAGTCCCTCAACTTAACTTTTAAATTCTTGCACAAAGACCACTAAACTTGCATATTTACAAAAAGAAAACCCGGTTGTTACAACACTCCCCCCTTAAAAGAATTCTGTCCCCGGAATTCCTTATTAGAAGAGATGCAGGTGTCTTTCTTTCATTTCCGACTCCAACTCCCAGGTCGCCTCTGGACCCTTGTGGTGTTGCCACTGCACCTTAACCAGCTTAGTCTCCTTGTTCCGTGACTTTCTTACCTTAACATCTGTGATGGCTTCAGGTTCCTCTATGAAATTTAGTTTCTCATCCACCTTGATGTCATTTAACGGCACTGCTTTGGTCACATCGGCCAGACATTTCCTTAAATTAAACACATGAAACGCATTATGGATACCGCGCAGTTCTTCCGGTAGATCCAACCTATACGCCACTTCCCCAATTCGTTCCGTAATCTCGAATGGTCCGATGTAACGCGGGCTTAACTTCCCAAGTTTCCCGAACCTCACCACTCCTTTCCACGGGGATACCTTTAACAAAACAAAATCCCCGACCTAAAATTCTATGTCTTTCCGCCTCTTATCCGCATAACTCTTTTGTCGGTCGCGAGCGACCTTCAATCTCTCGCGTACTTGGACAATCTTGTCCGAAGTCTGCTGAACAATTTATGGTCCGGCTAACTGTCTCTCTCCGACCTCGTTCCAACAAAATAGAGTCCGACATTTCCTACCATAGAGTGCCACGAATGGCGCTGCCTTGATGCTCGAGTGATCGCTGTTATTGTAAGCGAACTCGATCAACGGTAGGTGCTTCTCCCAAGAGCCTTGAAAGTCTAAAGTGAATCCCTCAACATATCCTCTAATGTTTGAATCGTTCGCTCACTCTGACCGTCAGTCTGAGGATGATAAGCGGTACTCATCTTAATCTGCGAACCCATTTCTCTTTGGAAGCTTTTCCAAAACGCGGAGGTAAATCTGCTATCCCGGTCAGATACTATCGACGATGGCACCCCATGATGGGTTACAATCTCATTGATATACAACTTTGCTAACCGCTCCATCGAGTACGACTCTCGAATAGGCAAGAAGTGTGCCGACTTTGTAAGACGGTCCACGATCACCCATATGGCGTCATAACCCTTTGGAGTTCTAGGCAAATGGGTCACGAAATCCATCGTGATCTGGTCCCACTTCCACATCGGTATCTCTAACGACTGAAGCTTCCCGTATGGTCGTTGGTGTTCGATCTTTACACGCGAACACGTCATACATGTCTCCACTAAATGTGTTACATCCTTTTTCATTCCCGGCTACCAATAGTCTCGACGCAAATCTCCGTACATCTTGTTGGTTCCGGGGTGAATCGTGTACTTCAATTTGTGAGCTTCTTCCAGAATTATCTTTTGGTGCTCTCCGAGTTTCGGAACCCAGATTCTCCCATTTAGACATTTCATCCCTCGACCATCATCCACTAGCGAAGACACTTGCCCTACCATTCTTTCCTTCTTGAGATTAATGGCTTCGAGCACTTCAGCTTGACATTTCTTTATCTTCGCTAACAGATTGAATGTCACCTCAGCCCTCATGGCCACAATACTGGGGGTTTCACTTCGTTACTTACGGCTCAAAGCGTCTGCCACCACGTTTGCCTTCCCCGGATGATATTCGATATTACAGTCGTAGTCGGTTAACAATTCAATCCATCTCTTTTGGCGCATATTCAACTCTTTTTGGTCAAAGAGATGACATAAGCTTTTGTGGTCCGTGAAGATCTGGCACTTCGTTCCATACAGGTAATGTCGCCAAATCTTCAAGGCAAAAACCACTGCAGCCAACTCTAGATCATGCGTGGGATAACGAGCCTCGTGATCCTTTAATTGTCGGGAAGCATAAGCGATCACCTTACTTCATTGCATAAGTACACAACCCAAACCAAGCTTCGATGCGTCACTGAATACCACGAAATCCTCAGTACCATCCGGTAACGACAACACCGGAGCGCTGCTCAACATATCTTTTAGTTCTTGAAAGGCCTCCTCTTGCTTCTCCAACCAGCAAACTTCTGACTTCTGACGGATTCTTTGGTTGTTCCCAATCTCGGATGGATTCGATCTTAGACGGATCAACCATGATTCCCTTCTCAGACACCACGTGCCCGAGAAACTGCACCTTTCTCAACCAAAATTTGCATTTGGAAAACTTCGCGTATAACTTCTCTTGCTTTAACAGCTCGAGAATCGTCCGAAGGTGACTTTCGTGCTCCTCTTCTGATCTTGAAAATATCAGGATATCGTCTATGAACACTATCACGAACTGGTTTAGAAAGGTTAAAGGTCATATTATTCTTGTTCAAATATATGTCGATGAGATTATATTTGGTTCTACTAACCCATCTATGTGTACTTGATTCGCTGAAAGAATGAAATCTGAATATAAGATGTGTATGACGGGTGAACTAACATACTTCCTTGGACTTCAAATCAAGCAAAGTGATAAAGGCACTTTCATTCACCATGGTCAGTACGTTAAAGATATGTTGAAGAAATTCGATCTTACTCAAAGTTCAGCTATGAAAACCCCTATGGCACCTCCGCTGACACTTAATAAGCATCCTTCTAGAAAATTGTTAATGGCACTGCCTATAGAGGGATGATCGGCCCTCTTCTCTATCTTACAGCGAGTCGTCCTGATATTATGTACTCTACTTGTCTTTGTGTACGATATCAATGTGAACCTAAAGAATCACATCTGATCGCTATAAAGCGAATTTTCAGATATCTGAAGGGTACACCCAACCTAGGTCTTTGGTATCCCAAAGACTCAGGGTTCGATCTAACTGCCTATTCAGATAGTGAGTTTGAAGGTTGCAAACTAGATAGAAAAAGTACCACAGGAGGCTGTTAGCTCCTGGGTGGAAAGCTGGTGAGTTGGATAAACAAAAAGCAAAATTCAATGTCCACTTCTACCGCTGAAGCTGAGTATGTAGTTGGTGGAAGTTGTTGTGCTCAGGTCTTATGGACGACAAATCAGCTATTAGACTATGACCTTCAGCTATCTAAGATTCCTATCTATTGCGACAGCACTAGTGCCATCGCTATAGCAAACAATCCAGTGCTACACTCAAAGACAAAACACATCGAAATCAGATATCATTTTATCAGAGATCACGTGATGAATGGAGATATAGAACTTCATTTTATTCCAACTGACTATCAGTTAGATGATCTTTTTACCAAACGTCTTGATGAGACAAGATTTAACTATCTCGTCAGCAAGCTTGGAATGCTGAACCTTGAAGATTAACTCTTCAGTGGTTACATATTAGGGTCAGTGATAAAATCTATCTCTCTTATTCATCATCTAATCTCTGAACAAATGTTCTCTGACACTAAGGTATGTTTCCTTATTCTTGATCACTGAAGTTTACTGCGGTAAGATTTATTTCAAAGCTAAAATTGATCACTGACATTTCCTTATCAGTGATATCTTTTGAAATAACATAAATCTCCATCACTGATATTTCTCATCAGTGATCCTTCATTAAACAAAGTCATCCCTGATAATTTTTCAAACTATCAGGGATGCCCTTTTGAAAATGAAAAGACAGTTTTATCTGTGACGTCATCAAACAGATAACCCTTGGCACGACTTTTCATCTGACACGTTCGTGTGTTTCAACTTCTTGACCAATAAGATTTGTGGGACATGTCACGTGTCATGATGAGTTTCTTTTCCCGCTCATCAACCTTTATTTCTCCTCTCACTATATAAACAACCCTTGTTTATATTTTTACCTTTTACGCGCTCATAACTCTCTCAAGCAAGAAAAACTTTAAGTGCTATTGTGTTTTCGGATATAAACTAAAACCTAAAACTAGTTCATCATCATCTTCAACACAACAGGTTTTTTGTTTTTTCTTTAATTCCTTCTTGAATCTTCTCTAACATGTTTTTGATCTAAACTTTTGTTTTTAAAGATTAAAACCTACGTTTTCCTAAAAAAAATCTACTTCTTCATGATTTTTTGAACCAATACTTTAACAAAGTTTTTGTTAAAAGTTTAAAACTCATTTCTTAAACTTTCTTCTTCATCTTCATACGTTTTTCCAGAATCCTTCTTAAAAAGGAAACTGGAAAACGTTGTGTTTCTACCAAGTTTTGGACTTTACAAAACTGGAAACAATTTTTTTTGGATTCTTTTTGAGAAAGAAACTGGTAAAAACCCTAAAATCTCTTATTTTGGAATTACTTCTAACTACGAAATTTTCTTCTTCCTTCCATTTTTGGTTATTCTTTTTCTCATAAATGGCACCTACCACTCCAGTTACTATGATCAAATCCAAGAACATGCCCGGAGAACTGAACCAAATCACTTTCAGCTCAAACAACCACTTAGCCCTTCTTGAATTCACCAAGAAGAAACCTTGCCCTCATCTCGCTGAAGCTGTTACTTTTCTGAAGAATTCTCCTATCGTCAAGGCTATTACCATCGCTCCTCCTGCTCATCGCCATCTACTTCAGCAATTTTGGTACACCTCTGAAAAGACTCTCCACACCACTCGCTCTGGACTCTCCACACCACTCGCTCTGGCAAGCAAGTCACTGTCATTCGCTTTCAAACCCAGTTTGGCCAAGGATTTATCACTGCCAACGGCATCCGTACTGCCCTCGAACTTTCCACCGGCCCATTCGAATCCCTTCCCACTGACGAAGAACTCATCAAGTTCCTAGACCTGATAAAGTATACTTGGGACAACAAATCCAGAACTGAAGAGCCCGACAAGAAGCTAACCAAGATACTCAAGGCAAAAATTCCCTCTGAGTTGAATTTCATTTTCGCTCATGTCATTTCATGCATGAGTGGAAAATTCGGATCGCTGGACCAAGCCAGCCACTACCAAGTACAAATGGGGTATTCGTTGATCACAGGGCGAAAGATCGACTACGCCCGCATTATCTTTGACGACCTCATGAATAAGGTCGAGAAGCCGGCAAGGGACATGAAGGTTCCCTACGTCCGTTTTGTGTTAGCACTTCTTCAGTTGTTCCTTCAGGAGATGTACCCAAAGCAGGGTGACTATAAAATCTCTCAGCTAGGCGGTCGGATCCTCGACTTCGAACCCATTGAAGGTGAGGTACGTCTTTCTCAACTCTTAACTCTTCTCACTCCTACTTCTTCGACTTTGGCGGCAACTTCAGCGGTACCATCCCCCGCTGAGACCCAAGACACCACCACCAAGTCCTCATTGATAAGGAAACCTTCAGACACAAACCTTGGTTCTCAAAAAACCAAGAAGATTGTTAAGGAAAAACCCCAGCCCTCCTCGGTTACGGATTCAGTGCTCGCTTCTTCACAAGTGACGCTTGATGCCTTCGTGGTCCTCTCAACCACAGCTGAACGTGCAACACCAGCCACCTCAGTGCCTCTAAACGCTGATGTTTCTCTGACAACTTTCCCAACCTTCTCAGTGCCTCAAAGAACTGAAGGAGTTGTTCTCGGCAACGCCAGTGCCGACCCCTTTCACAGCACGACCTTCTCAGCAGTTGCTTCTTCTTCCATTCCTTTGCTCATCACTACTGCACCAGTGGCTCCTCTTGTTGACACTCAGGCATCGCTGCTACACAATCCTATGCACCAGAATAATTCAGGACCTGATGGCTTTCCTATCTCCTCCACCTATGTGTCTGATATATGGATAAAGACATGGAGTATTATGGTGGAAGTGGTGACTTTGATCTTTTCTCCTGCCCATCAGGTATCCAATCCTATACACTTTCTTCTTCTATCCCTTCTATACCTCTTCCCTCTTTTGAGCTTTCCTTTGCTCAATTTTTTTTCTTTTACAGGCCCTAACTTGGGCACAATCGCTGCCTCAGTCAAGGAGGTGTTTCAAAAGGTGAATTCGTTCTCCAAGGATCTCACCAACAACACCAGCGTCGTGAACTCAGTTGGCGACTCTCTGAAAAACCTCTCCACTTCTATCAGCGCCAAGGCCAATAATGATCATCTATCAGCGCTAACAGAGGACGTGAAGACCCTTCAAAGGGATATGGTGAACAACTCCTCATCCATCCAAGCTTTCACCACAACCGTCTCCACTTTTAGCAGCGATGTAGGTTCTCTGCAAGGTGAGGTCTCAGTACTCAGGTGTCAGGTAAGTAACCTAACCTCTAAGGTTGATAACTCCAACAACCTACTTTCTCAAATCCTGGATAGCCTGAATGCTCCAACGGTCCCCGTCTCCTACTTCACTGCAGACGATCGCACCAAACTGGGGATGGATGTCGACTTCATAGTCCAGGCAACCTCAACGATCCCTGGTCTAGAAGCTAGGGTAGAAACTTTTGAGGCTACCAATGCCTCAGTATTAGCTGCCCCTGGCCTAGAAGACAGGGCTACTAACACCAGTGTTGCTGTTGATACTGATTCCCCCCCCCCCATTGATGATGACAAAGAGGGGGAGAAGAACTCTGAAGAATACCCTCCTCTTATTGAGGGGGAGGGAACCGCTGACCAGCTAAATGCTGAAGAAGACCCCTCTCAATCTGAGGGGGAGAAAGAGATTGAAAAAGAACCCACCCCTCCTTCTTCTCCATGGGGTGAAACTGATGATATCCCTTCTAAAGAAGAAGATGAGGGAGTGGAGATTTTGGATGAGAAACCCTCCACACACCCTGGTGGCGATGACGATGATGATGATGATGAAGGACCAGAGTGTTGATTCCAACCTGCTGCCATCAGCGTCCCTAAACCAAAGGGGGGTAACTTTCAAAGAAGAAGGGGAGACGGAGAAGAAGTCTCCTACGAAGAAAAGTTCCAAGGGTAAGCAAAAGGGACTTGCTTCTTCAGAGAACTTGGCAATTCTCTTCAACGCTGAGAGTATGCCAACCTCTCATGTATGTCTTTTACTGATCCCTTACTCTGCTTCTATCCACCCTCTCCTCAAACACATCTTAAACACTTAGCCAATTTCCTTTATCTTTTTCTCACCATCAAAAGAATCTAACTCTATGTTTTTTTGATTCAGCAAGTCCTCTCCCCTGCTTGAGGGACCTGCTGAACAACCGCAACCACTCCAACAAATAATCCCAGCTTCGATAGCCGATGCCTTACCAATAATCCCAGTCTTAGTGCCTGAGACTGATGATCAAGAAGAAGAAGAAGAAGAAGAAGAAGAGCTGCTCTCGCACCCAAACAGACCCTCTCGACCTCCTTAAAAGTCAGAGGATGAACAAGTAAGAAGAGCAGCGATGATTAATCATCTAAAGAATCAACGCTTACGAGTCATCCCTCCTTCCGGACTTGGCTTCCTAACTCCTGATGAAATTGAAGAATCCATCAGGGCTAAAAATCTACTTGCTGAAAACCAGAAGGTTGCACTTAAGGACAAATAATTTGCCCTCAAGGTTGCTCAGCAGTCAGTCAAGGATAAGAAGTTGGAACAGTTTCCTCTCAGAGTTTAGGAGGAACTGCTCAAGGAAGTTGGGAGGAAATTCAAAAGAAGCAAAAGGTCAGCGACTCTGCGTTGAAATGGTGCAAAGAAAGGGTTGATTTCAGATATCACCCCAGACGGATCGTGAATGTAACTCTGGAGGGAAAAACAGTAAGGGGCGTACCAATGGTGGAAGTCACTAAAATCAGAGAGAATGGGGAAATACACACATGCTACATGTCAAAACCAGATGCTCTTGTGTTTGATGAATGGCTAGAAGTAAGGAGTGCAATTCAGCGATCAGAATCGAAGTTCAAGCCTTATGTTGAAAATTTTCTGAATTCTTTGATCAACCAGGTTACTTCTAATATTGACGTGCCTCCTCCTCCAGCTCTTACTCAAAACCAAAGACCTGCTCCATCCAAACGAAAGCATGCATCCTCTTCCTTAGGGCCTACTATCCGAAATGAAACTGGAATTGAATTCTCAAGGGAAGCAGTGCTCGATCCTCCTCCTGACTTATCAGCCCTGAACCTATCACTGCCACCTGATGGACCTTTCATCCTTGGTCAAGTGATTAGTGATCCCTACGGAATAATCTTCTACGACTTCACTGGTGTTATGCGCTTTCAGAGATACTCGGAACTTCCCATTTGCCCTGTCAATCAACTTAGAGATCTCGTCTACTAGTGCAACAAATCAAGATCAGGCCTCTACTTCAAGACCCATGTGTTGAATGAAGCAAAGCTTAGAAGACAACAGGGTGAAGTGGTCCCTGATTGGATGATTCCAGAGACGAATGCCTTTGATGAAATGCTCTTCAAGGAAGAACCTCTATAGCTGATAGATCACTTCTTTGTAACTCTTCTTATATTTATCAGTGTGACTTTTTTGTACTTGCCATTTTATTTCATTGTACTTATAAATTTTCATCTTCCCTTGTAAAATTTATTTACGAAGATTTAATGAAAATTTCAATGAAGTACTTTACTCCATCTGTACTGAAAAAGATCCCTGAAAACAGTAAATGGGACACGCATCTATGAGTCCTTTTTATCCTTATGTTTTTATACTTGGCAATTTTCTTTATATTGCTTTGTCATCATCACATAGGGGGAGATTGTTGATCCAAACCCTTTCAGTGATTTGATGATGACCCTTAGAATTAATTAGTGAAAATTATAAGTAACATTGTATGTATAAGTGTTTCACCATCAGTGATAAAATATTGAGTATGTTCAGTATCACTGATGGGTAACCACTGTTCTTTATTATTCACCAGTGATAAATGACATCAGTGATAGTTGAGTCTGTTCAGTTGTAACTGATGATCACTGATTAATTCATCTGTAAACAATGTTGTTTGTAATCTCTGAAGACGAGTTTCGCAACAAAGGAGTTCTCGCTGAATCGAAAACAAAGCTGATGAACAAGTGACAAGCCTACTAATGATCTGATGTGAATATTGGTGAAACCACGACAAGTCCACAACGCACGATATCTTAAGTAGAAGACTTTAGCGATAGCTGACTTACATCAGGTCTCATTGATGGAAGATCAACTCAGCGATCACTGATCATGAAGCATGTTCTACAAGAAATGTTTGTCTTATCCTCTTGCACACTTTTGTACGATTTGTTAGAAGGACATACCTTTGTCCAGGATCGTACAAACCACTCTACCACTACATTGTTCACCGTGCGGCCAAAAGCATCTTTGCAAAAGTCAGAAGCATGCTCCCAACCAAATGATGACACGTGTAAAGTCCTCCTGACATGCATTAAATGCATGTAGTATAAATTGGAGGAATGCTCCTTCATATCGAAGGTGGTCATCCCTGAACCTACTTAGTGCCTAAGAAAATTATTGTTCTTTTCTCTCCATTTCTTAGTGCACGAAACCTGTGTGATTCTCATAGTTTGTTTAGATTAGGTCTTGTACTTAGTCTTATTCCGCAACAAACTATAAATTGTTTGATTTATCAATAAACAATTTAGAAAGATAAAAATCTTATGTGTTTGTATTCAAACCCCCCCCCCCCCCCCCCCTTCTACAAACTTAATACTTGTATAACCCTTCGGGACCAACAGATTTAGTTATGATTTGCTATATATTATAAATATGTAAATTTTTCCAAGCTTTTGATAAAAAAAAATTGATGGTTGAGATTCATTCTCATAATCCTTAGAACTCAATATTTTTATGGTTTTGGCCCATATATATATATATAAATAGAGAGAGAGAGAGAGAGAGAGAGAGAGTCCTACTAAATTGTAACCGCTAAATGTGTGTAACCGTTGTAACCCGTCGATTTCAAAGGTTTTTTTGATGAATTTTTTTTATGAAATTATTTATTTTGATGAAATTGTTTCATATCATTCATTTCTTGATGAATTTTTTTTATGAAATTTGTAGTTTCATAGGTTTTTTTCATTTTTATGAAACTTTTCATATATTTTCGTTTTCACCTATGAAACTACAAATTTCATAAAAAAAATCATCAATAAATGAATGATATGAAATAATTTCATCAAAATAAACAATTTCATAAAAAAAAATCATCAAAAAACCCTATGAAATTGACGGGTTACAACGGTTACACACATTTAGCGGTTACATTTTATTATCTGTCTATATATATATATATATATATATATATATATATATATATATGTATAGAGAGAGAGAGAGAGAGAGGTGAGTTTAAACGAGAACGCTAACCATTTAAGAAAACACGAGAAGGGTCGTTAGTGTACAAAATCATACATGACTCACGTACAAAATCATATATGATTCACGCGACTTTGCCCCGCGACTTAAGTCGGCTAAGTCGCTCGCATCCATTTTTTGTCGTTAATGTAAAATCACATGTGATTTTGCACATGATTTAACGTTCTCGTGTTTTCTTAAATAGTTAGTGTTATCGTTTGAACCTTCCTCTGTATATATGTATATATAGGTGAAGGATCGTGTGAGAAGTTGAGGTTAACGTGAGAAGTGGATCTGAACCGTTGATCACTTTTAATCAAATGCCCTCCCATGAATTGTGGCTTAGAAGGGAATTGATCTGGTGCATCTCGTTGCATCATATCTCGGTGCATCTCATCCTAATGTGCGTCCATTTCTCATCCAACGGTTGATAAACACTTCTCGCGCTTCTCACGTGAACCTCAACTTCTCACTGAAACTCAACCCTATATATAGGGGTGGGTTCAAATGAAAACCACATTCATCATAAATAAAAATAAAAATATTGTTCATCATGAATATACATATTACTATAACATTCATCATAAATAAAAATATTGTTCATCATGAATATACATATTATTCGTCTACGAATATTTATGTATGATCACGTGTATATGATAACTCTCTAGTATTTATATTACCATGATAGGGAAAAGTTCAGTTGTGAATCAGGTTTTCGGGCTGTGAATCGGGGGACAAAGGTGATTGCGACAAGTGTCCCTGGGTGTCTACATTCAGTATGAATGACAAAGGTGAACGTTCATGCACTATTCATGATGAATAATACCGTATTCAGGATGAATAATACACGAATTCACGACTCATGTATTATTCATCATGAACCATGTATCATTCACCCTAAATGTTATATTATTCATCTTGAATGATACATTATTCATCATGAATGATACGTTATTCATCATAAACAATACATTAATAACCCGTGATGGTGTGGACATGTGACACGCTCTTCTTTGTGCCCCGATTCACAACCAAAACTTGGTTTATAATCTCCCATAGTATGATATTTATCACAAATTTAAATTTTCACCATAATATTCATCACGCATATACATATTATCCGTCATGCATATACATATTATTCATCTGAATATACTACAGTTTCAATTGTACATACTCTATTTTTCTTTCCTTTTCATTATTGGATTATCGATTGATCTTGATGAGTTTCCAATTCGTCTCGATAGATTTTTTTTATCCATGTCGATGGTTCCCGATCCGTCTCGACAAAAACTGAAAGTGATAGCTATGATTTTATACATTCAAACAAATTATAAATTAGTCGATAGGTTCTTGATGGAACATGAAGGTGGTAGGGTATGGTTTAACACATATAAACATACACCAAGTCAATAAATGGATTCTCAATCTTTATCAATAGGTTCTTCCTCGGTCTCGACGGATTCTCGATTCGTCTTGATGGATGTTGGGTTACGATGATGAAGAATGTGGTGCCTTACGACGTCGAAGAAAATGTTTAAAAAGCTGATGTCGAGTTACGGACTTACGGTGTCAAGTTGTTGTACACACTTGAACGTACATAGATATTCATGATGAATATAACACATATATAACATTTCACGTAAAAAAACTATATCGAAATGGATGTCATATCGAAGAACACGAAATTCTCATTTTTTGATGTAATTTGTTTGATTAAAATATTAGTAGTTTTTAAAATAATTTATTTTAAACTTTAAGGGGGGGTTAAAAGTTTTAAGTTAAAAAAGAGAATAAAAACTCAAATAAGGTAGGTCGTGAGATTGAAATTACTTCCTCTTTTACTCCTAATAATCTTACTTAATAATTTTAATTAAAAACTTTATTTAATGTTCACAATGAAAATTGAGTTTGCAATTGAAGTTCACCCCCCCCCCCCCCCCCCCCCCCGCTTAACGACCCGGTTTTCAAATTAAGCTCAATAACATGAAACCATCCAAATATTCAGGAAACCAACTAAAACTACGATCAAAGAATAATCAAATGAAATAATTTACCGATAATCGTCTAAAAAACAACGACGGAATAAAACTAAATAACCCGGTAATGCTAACGAACTGATTTAGGAAAACCTTCATGCTAGCAATCCCAAAATAGAATTCACCTGAAATGCATATTTTTGTAAACAAAATAAGGGTTAGACCAAACGGTCTAGTGAGTAAATCGCTGTCAATAAACATTTCGATAATACCATTTAAAATAAATTCTTTAAATCATATAATCATTTAGTAGGCCCGCAAGCACTACTTCCCTCCCAAGGCAACTAAACACAACAGTCGCTATTCAAAATAACGCACACCCTGATAAGACCGAAGTCAATATCAACGGTGGCTCACTACACGAAACATATTCACAAGCATAAACACGCACACTCCGATAAGACCGCGATCAATATCGGCAGTGGCTCACCACACAAAACATATTCGTGGGCCAAAAATATAGATATATATCCCCCATGCGCGGACCATTACAGTCTCACACGCACATGAGCTTCTGTTGTGTAAGTCCCTTAAACCCACAAATCAATAATTATGTTACATGCGACAATTATAAATCACATATAACAATTATAGTAATCACAATTATCCATCGTAAACCAACCGTATCAATAAGATACAACAATTAAACGATAACTATTTATAAATAAATGCATTTCAGTTCGAAAACGGTTAAAAGAAAACTCACCTCGTTCCAAATATTTCAACCCGAGTTTTAACGGTTAAACAATCCAAAACCACACTCCATGAAAAAGATAACCCAAATCAAAATTCTATCATAATATCTCCTAATTTTTCTCTTCTCGTCGCATCTCTCTAAAATCTCTCAAAACACATACAAAAGGTGAATATGGAAAAATGGATAAGCAAAATTGGAAATGAAGAAGTAAGTAGGAGAAAAAGAGAGTCGGTTGATGGAAAACCAAATGAGAAGTAAACTCATTTTTTTATATAATCTAATAATTTCATAAATTGGCCCCTCTAGAATTGATGAACTACATAAAATCACCCCTAAACTTCTATTTTACCAAAACCTATAATGGGTTATTACACCCCCGCTCTCTCTCTCTCTCTATATATATATATATATATACATAGGGTTAGGTTCCGGTGAGACCAAAGATTTTTTGTGAGACCCGTGAGACCAACTCCTAGCCATTGCTCACTTTTACACTAGAATAATTTGAGTGTTATAATTCCTCCAACATCTTGCCTAGAGAGGGTATTTTTGACCAACCCCCTTTTTCCCTTTCTCTCCCAATTAAGATAAAAGAAATCAACCCTGCTTGCTCCGCTTTTTGGTATTATTTCTCATTCACTATTTTACTTTTCGATGACATACTCTGATCCATTGCAGCTTTTTAAATTCAATTAATCTCTATAGGTAAATCAAAATCAATTTTTGCTGGATGTGTTCGCCTACTCTCTTGTCCAGTTGATTAATCACCGTTTTTTTAAATCATCCATAGAGATTATGTAGAATCCCGATCCGTGCAACAATATATGAAATCGAAATATATGAACAATATGCGTAATGATTTCAACTGGTCATCCCTGTTATTTACTTTCAGAGAGAATTTACAATACAGTGTTTGAAAGTAAAAAGGATGATTAGCTTGTTTTTCCAAGCTAATCAACATTAAATACAATGGGCCCGTGGTTAACAAGCCCACGGCCCGTTCACTAAAAGGCTCAAAATAAACTATTACAAAACAACCCTTGAACTTTAAATCAACTATTAAAACCTGCCCTAACAATCTCCCCCTTTGATTTGAAGTTCGAGTTCGCAATCTAGCTCTTGCCAGTTGAATACGTATCGTTTGCGCAACGCGAAGTGAACCTCAAAGAATCTGATAGCACGGTGATAGTCGATGCGGTCTTCAATCATTTCCAAAGCTTCCCGAGCAGTTGTTTCATTAGGGTTTGGGACATACGAATGCTTTGGATTCTCAGACTCGTGTTGAATAATCTTTCGAAGAGCATCTCTGACTTTTAGAAGCGTGTCGTCACAAAATTTGTCTACCTGACTGAAACGCAGGAACTTCTTTTCGTTCTGTTCGTTGTTGTAGACTATCCCGAATTCAGGTTGTAGAAGCAGAGAGTTCTCGGGATACATCTTCAGTTCAGGAGCTTTCAGATTTGGTTTTATCAGATTGACTTTCTTAGCCCTGTTCTCGACAGCCATTTGAAAATCCGTTAAGTATGACATCATGATAGTACGGACCAACCAGGTGTCGACGAACGGCTTCGAGCGCCTTTGTAATCTCTAGCGGTCGGATGGTTCTTGAACGTAAGTCTTTCAGTAATACCAGAAAGTCGAGCGGTCGGAGGTTCTTGAAGTCGGCTTGAGAGAATCTCCATTCATTCCCATCTTCACGTCGAACAATGAAAACTGGGTAGACGATCCTCATTATATGTCTTGAATAGATATTGATTACCTCTGTGATTCGAAGTTTGGTTCTGACCTGGTTGACTGGAAGACACCACTGCATTGTTCTAATATATCGGCGTTGAAATTCTGGGTCAAGGTTGTAGATACCCAGATAGAAGGTCGGCTCGATCTGGCGAAGCTTGTGGACGAACATCTTTTTCAAAGATTCCTCCAGATGAGGGATAAGTACCATGATCTTCTCCCAACGGATTTGTTGCTGTTGAGGAGAGGGAGGAAGATCAGAAGCTGTCGTGGGAGGAGCAGTTGTCGGAAGATCGGAAGTAGTAGACTCGGGTCTTGTTGATGATGTTCCGGTGGGTTGAGCATAGTGAACGGGAGTTGCCCCATATAAATTTTGGACCAGGAACTGATCGTAGTCAATATTTTCGTCCTCATCAGTAGGGAAGACCAAATTTACCCGGAGGTTTACGGCACTGGCGGCTTTTTCGTACCATGCGTCTTCGGTCTCCGGGTTGGTCTCACACTCTGGATCTATCATGTCCAGTATCGTTCTGTCTGACGAGTCAAAATCGACCAGTTCCTGTGTTGAACCCTCGAGCTTTTCAAACGTCGGGTCTTCTTCATCTGAAATCTCCACATCTATGACCATATCTGCTAGTGGCAACTCAGCTTCGGGTGCTTCTGATGTAGTTACCGCAGTTGGGGGTTCCGGTTGAACCACTGTTGAAGTTTCGACAGTCATGATCTGGACGGTCTCGGTTTGGCGTAGACGCTTCTCCCCCTCACGGTGATCAGGATCATCCTGGTCATAGTGCTTGCGTTTGAGACCGCCGGCTTGACTTTTACAAGTGTCTTCTAGTGAGCGGACCCTCTCAGACAGCGTGGCGAGCGCTTTGTTGTAGTCGTTGAGGGTCGAGTCGATGGAGTCGAGGCGAGACGTGATAGATGAAGATGGAGCAGTGACCTGTGATCGGAGAACTGAGATCAGGTCTGCTTCAGTCAAGGCGGTTGTATCGGATTCCTGTAGCAGTTGGGCCAATAGCATCGTCTTTAAGGTCTCCACCGAATAGATTGGTTGCTATTGAATCGGTGGAGATGCAGAGGCGGTTTCGGGTTCGACGACGTGGCCCTTTCCTTTGATAGCTTTGGCGATCTCGTCGGTGACATGCTGTTCCAGTGCCTCGCGGACAGTCTTGAGGGTGCTGTCCAGGGACCCTTGCGACACAAAGTCGGGCTGAATAACTCCGGGACCACTTAGGTTACCCGCTGAGGCATCTACCGCGGGGGTAGAGCCACCTACGTTCCCAGTTGGCGTGATAATAGATGTGGTAGGATTTCCGTCCGATCCTCGTGTTCCGGCAGACGGAGACACTATAGACGTTCCGGTCGGGTCACTTAGAGCCGCGACTTGGTGTTGTTCCACATCGAGTGTCCTAGTCAAAGAATCTTCAATAACAAGTAGATCTAGACTCGATGGTGCACTGAAAGAAGTCGAGACTGGGGGTTGCTAGTCTCTTGTTTCAACACCAGTACTCTCCGAGTGAGAGACCGGTGGAAGTTGTGCTATTTCCCCGTGTGAGACTGAAACATCCGTCTTTTGAGAGACGGATGAGTGGCTGACGGGGTCGTGCATTTGCTCCGCTGGGTCCACGGAGTCTTCTTCAATACCCCGTCCCAACAAATGAGACGGGATAGCAGATGTGGCACCCCGGATATGACGTGGCTGGTTTCGCTCAGGAGCCTCGTTATCTTTACGGCTCAATCTTTCTTGGTTTGCGTTCAACCTTAACATTATGTCCCGGGGAAGGTCCCTCCGGCGCTGGCTGGACCATGGGATTCCCTAACTCTCGTCTATATGCTATCATAGGTAGGGCTTTAGGTATATGCATAGCTAGGGTATTATCTTGCTCCCCCTCAAAACATACATGGGGATTGACTTTCTCCCC
Source organism: Saussurea involucrata (assembly GCA_033807775.1). Classification (NCBI taxonomy): domain Eukaryota; kingdom Viridiplantae; phylum Streptophyta; class Magnoliopsida; order Asterales; family Asteraceae; genus Saussurea; species Saussurea involucrata. The sequence continues at coordinate 32,602,718 of CM066326.1, read as the reverse complement.
CTCGAAGTTAGAGGTTGTTGATCCGCCATGGAATATCTGTAAGAGACCCAAAGTTAGTAAAGCGGACGGATAAACAAGTTCCAACGCGTACCTTTGCATTAAATGGCTCAATCTGAGACAGATGGAGGACTGGCAGTGATGAAACAGGTATTGAGTTGACAAAGCAGGGGTATCCGGATAAAGGATGGAAAAATATTCCTGACAAACCAAAGTATCCGGATAACATGTGTCCGTACAGCAAAGGTTTCCGGACATAATAGGGATTCCGGATAGTCCTACCCGGATACCCATCCGGTCCGGAAAGTCATCCAGACTGATGGGTGTCCGGACACTTTTACACTTTAAAGAATGATTCCATTTTTCAAAGATATGAAACCTGTAGAATTTTGAAAAAATGGATTTGTCGCTCCCCCTCAAACTGGGAATGGGGAAAAACTTGCTCCCCCTCGGATAGTGCAATGGAGAGTCCGACACACATAAAAACTCTTAGGCATTGAAAGAAAAAAAACTGTGTCGCTCCCCCTCAAATGATGAGCATTATATGACATGCTCCCCCTTAGAATGTGCGCGTAGAGTGAAGTGCACACGGGAGTATCCACACACACAAAAAACTTTTTTAAGAAAAAATGTGTGTGACGCTCCCCCTCAACAGTAGAGTAGCATACCTGATAGTTGATTATGCTCCCCCTAAACACATGAGCAGCTTGTTAAAGCACATGTATGGACAAACCTCACGTCTTCTTAATATTGTTCCTTGTAGATCGTGAGCAGCTCCCTCCTTGCGATCATGTGTGTGGAGCATCCAGTGTCTAAGGACCACACATGACCGTCCTGCAAAACAAGTTTAGCGGACCTTCGGTACCCAGATTTGCCTGGGTCCGGGAGGGTTAGGTTTGGCACCGTTTGGGGAAGCTTGCTTTGTCCCAACTTTCCCGTTAGGTGTAGGATTTACACCGGTGGAGGGAACTGGTTTTGGCACTTGTTTCCTCTTCGGTGCAGAATTTACACCTTTAGGAGGAACAGATTTTGTAGCAGCTTTCCACCTGGGTGCCGGCCTAACCTCAGTGGGAGAAGCCCGTTTTGGAATGGGGTTGGTCTCCCGCTGTGGTTTAACCTCTGTTTGAGAACCCCGTTGTTTATGATATTTTCTCTTGTTATTACGGGGTTTGTATTTGGGTGTATGATTGTACATGTGATATGACCCAAACCAATCATTGTTATTGATATCATCAAAGTCATTCCAACCACAACTAGAACAGCATAAGCAATCATGCGATAATTGAGTCAATTGCTGAATGGAGTAGAGCTTAATTGGAAAATTAACATCTCGTTTAACAAAATTATTCCTATGATTCCATTCGCAATCATGCTTATGCATCCTAGGATAGAAAACAACGTTAAATGACTTCGATGCCTCTTTCTCAATAGGTTCCCTACCTAGCCTCTTTGGTTTATCTTGTTTAGCGCGACCGGTTTTATCCGAAACAACAGGGACAGTGCAGTCAGTGACTTTTGAGGAGACAGGAATCTTAGTGTTGGTTGGCAAAGGTCCGGTCTCTTGCCTCGGCTGTGATTGCCTTTTAGAAACTGGTTTAGAAGTTGGTTTTGATTGAGAAATCTTGATCACAGCTGGGGCCTTTGTGTTAGAACATTGACCTTTTTGAAAATCGACCGTATGATTCACCACAGGAGATAAAAAATCGGTGTGACTTGGAAGAGGTTTGTCAAAGTGGAATGACTCAAACTCTTCATCACAGTTACCTTCGGAGTTCATGTACTCTGAAAAATCTATCTTGGGAAGTACTGGACTAGGATCAGGTGAGGAAGGCGAGGAACACTTTGTGCTTTCGGTTGTGTGCTCTGGGGAGTTCGGTGCAGAAGCGTATGAAAAATCAGAATTTAAATTCCTTTTAACACACTCATCTTGAGAAACTTCATTTTCTTGCAAAGAGATATTTCCTATAAAGGCTTTACACGAGGATGTGTCAGATGAGTTAGAGGAAAGTTCAGGTGAAAATTGCTTCGCAGTTTGGAGCAAGTCAAGCTGCACTTGGAGTTGACTATTTATCATATGCTCTTTCATCGTTTCTCTTGTCACCTCAGACAGTTTTGATGAGAGCGTATTGATTTCCCACTGAAATTTTTCCTTTTCCTCACTTGACACACCGTCGGATTTCTCAGATTTGATTTTCTCAATCTCAGACATGAGCACTTTCTTTTCGTTTTGAAAAATAGACCTTTCTTTCTCAAACGACTCCTCCAACTCAACAATCTTTGCTTCCAAGATGAGAGGGGGAACATAGAGTTTAAACTCATCCGTCTCAGTCTTGGTTGCAGGTGCTAGATCCTCATCCTTTTTGGAGGAATCCTTAGGACTAGCTACCTTGTAGGGGTCGAAGTAGTCATTGGAAAGGTACTTTTTGTCCTTTTGATATGAGTAGTTTAAAGGTTCATAACAAAATGGGAGTTGAATTCCTCGTTTGTGTGTGCGCTTATGTTCCTCGGTGTCCTCCTCTTTTTCGGGTTCAAGAGGGCCAGTCCATTGAATTGCGTATTCTGGATACTTTTTTTCTAATCCAAAACAAGCAAAATCATACAGAGTGGGTACATGCCATCTTCCCTTTTTCAAATAATGTGGGTTATCATATCTGATTCCCCACTCTTTGTTAAAGTATGTGAACTCTTTAGGTTTATTCAGAAAGATGGGTTGATCAGTTTGACCCCTTTTGTGGAGTTTGTTTTCAAGATCAAGGATTTTAGTCACAAACTCCTTGTGTTGAATTTGAAGAGAAGAACATTGATAAACAATTTCTTCTTTCTCATTCAAACTGAGACTGAAGATCAGATAACTTGGCCCTTAAGTCGTTAGGTGCTAATGAAAGATTTTTGCATTTGTCTTTTAGATTAGCATTTTCAGACTTATATTTTTCAGTTATTCTCCTTTGAACATCTAGCTTTTCAGATAGTGATCTAATCTCGAGCAGTTGTTCATTAGAGGTGGCCTTAAAGAAATCTACCCGTTCAGCAAGAGGTGTCATTCGGTCAGAAAGTTCTAAATAGATAGGTTTACATACCTGACACAGCTTTGTCTTGTCTTCTTCAGCAGGAGACATATTCAGTTGCACTGGAGTGATCGTCAGACGATTGTTCGATTCAAAGTGGCACAGTATCACGAATACTTAAATGTCCCCCTCCTGCGACTTAGCACGGGGGTCCCGCTAATGTGTCCGGGTGGTTTCCGGATAAGGAATCCGGAAAAACTGAGCTTACCGGGTGGAAGAAGTTTCCGGATAAAAGGAAAAGTCCGGATAACTTGAGTTGTCCGGATAACCAAGGTTACCAGATGGCTTAAGTTACCGAATAGAAAACTGAAACAAGATGTTTCCGGATACACTGAAGTTTCCGGGTACAATGGATTGTCCGGATAAGATATGCCCGGAAACACTGGGTTTCCGGATACAAATGTTACCCGGATAGTATAAGGAATAGTGACTTACCCGGATTGCAGAACTTACCCGGAAAAATGAGGAATCCGGATAGAATTGGAGATGTCCGGATGGATTTCACACAAACGTCCGGACACTATCAACTTGTCCGGAAACCGCGGCTGGTTTATCCGGACTTTACGGCTGTTAGCTTAAATCGATCGACTTTTCGATTTGGGTTGCCCAAAATCGATCCTGGAAGTTTAGTAACAATGCAAGACACAAAAATAACACTAATCCAATCGATTTCAATGCAAAAGTAACAAGTTTTGATGGTTAAAAATCGAATCTTTTATCAAGAACACTACCAAAAACTCTTGACCTTAATTTGCTAAATTAATCACTCAAACGATTGAATTGGAATGCGAAAATTTGCAGAATTACTCACAAGTATAATGCTAACACAACCCAATAAATAGAATTGAACAATTTGGCCAGAATCAAGATTTCGAAAAAATCAAGATGAACACATACGGGAAAAGTAAAAAACATACTAGAAATCACTAGAGAGCCTTTGAATCGAATCCGTCCATCTGCTCTGATACCAATTGTAGAATCCCGATCCGTGCAACAATATATGAAATCGAAATATATGAACAATATGCGTAATGATTTCAACTGGTCATCCCTGTTATTCACTTTCAGAGAGAATTTACAATACAGTGTTTGAAAGTAAAAAGGATGATTAGCTTGTTTTTCCAAGCTAATCAACATTAAATACAATGGGCCCGTGGTTAACAAGCCCACGGCCCGTTCACTAAAAGGCTCAAAATAAACTATTACAAAACAACCCTTGAACTTTAAATCAACTATTAAAACCTGCCCTAACAGATTACTTCAACAACAAATCTCTTATTGATTTCAACTCTAATTTCCATTCTCTCTCATAAATAGAAACAGTATAATGAAAATTCACATTAATTTTTGCTATGAATGTTATTAATTAAATTTGAAGGTAAAGAATAATTTCAAGCAATTAAGTTGGTGGCAAACGTCAAACCAATATGCTAAACCTTCACATAAATTACCTCAAAGCAATATTCTAAGACTTCACACAATACTTTGTCTGAAGGTTTTATTCAATTGTGGGTCAAAATGAAGTTTAAGTACATTATTTTGCATTCATAACGTACAATGAAATCAAAATAGGATATGAAGTTTTTGTACATATATCAAAAGGTTTACAGGACAATTTTACAATATCAAACACAAAATTAATGTTAAATATCTTCGTTAGCGAAATATTGCATTCAATTCCAAACTGCTCTTGTTCAATTCCAATTTCTTTTCTTCGTCTTAAGTTCTCTCGGTCTTCGACTTCTTCCACTAATCTTGGTATTCTTCCCTTTGATGTTGTCTATACTCTCAAATGACGGGTTTTGGAGACTGAATATCACCAAGCTAGTGGTACTTGTCCACTCTTAAGATTATGAAAAGAACTTTAAAGAAACTTGAGCGCAAACTACAATGAAACTTCATGTTACTTGATTAACCAGAACCTTCACAACAAGGTTGTTGTGAACGCTCATTGGTTTTAAGTGAAAGTAGAATCATTTTACTTGTGAAATTACTGTAAAATAACAGTTAAGTTCGTCCCGAATGAAATCAAGTCAACCTTCACAATAAGTTTACCGTGAAGGTTTGTTCATTTGATAAATAAAAGTATTTGACACAATACCATTAACTCAAATAATAAATGATGTACAAAAGGTAAGTTGATCCAAGTGAAATCAACTAAGCTTCACAGTAAATTTGCGGTGAATGTTTCTAAAAGTGGAACCTTCACAACAAACTCACTATGAAGGTAACCTTCACAGCAAACTCGCTGTGAAGGTAACTTTCACAACAAACTCACAGTGAAGGTAACCTTCACAACAAACTCACTGTGAAGGTAACCTTCACAACAAACTCACAGTGAAGGTTCACTTGTTTTGTTCGAAGGTTAAAGGTCATCAAACTCCTCCCAACCAGATAATCCCTTGTGGGATGAATAAACATGCTATCACACACACCTGAGAGAGGAGAAATATAATATGAACTACTAATAAAGCTACCAGTATATGAATAAGAGAGCTCAAGTACCTGAAATACTAGTAAGTTACCAACATAGAGCACTATAAAGTTGTGATTAAACTTTTTGAAATAAAACATGTTTGCATTACCAAAACGGTGTACTTCACAAAATTCCAAGGAAAGACCACATGGAAGACTTCCATCGTACCCTATGCAAAACCAGAGATGCAAACCCTTTCTATGACATCAACATTAACGCATATAATCTCGTAACCTTCTCCTTAGTTTGTAAATGTTAGAACTAAGCACACCATAAAGAACAAATATCCTAATGTGATTTCGTTGATATAAAATTGTAAAACCCTAGTTTTGATTTCAAAAAACTCTAGTTTTGATTTATGAAAACTCTAGTTTTGATTTCAAAAAAACCCTAATTTTGATAATCACGATTTCACTTACAAAACGTTGAGATATTGAGTTGTTGATGCACGACTTCTACGAGTGATGAGTAGATTTGAACTGCATTCTTTCACCTCCAAGCGAGAATGGAGGTCCGTCGGAATCTGTCGTACCCGGTTTCTGTTACACAAAAAAATGAATGCCTAACCCATTTAGACGGTCTCCTTTTTTACTATTATCAATGCCACCAAAGTTCGAAATTATTACAATAATGCCACCGTGAAAATGGTGACCATTGATCACTTTGATGATCTAATCTGATGGTCAAGAATTGGTCTTATGGGTCTCACAAAATTTCTTTGGTCTCACATGAACCCAAGTCCATGCAAATAATCATGATGGATCATGTTTTATAAAATAATCTATTTTGTGAGTGCAACCTTGATATGAAAATACCATTAACTTGGACATTAATTACTACATAAAAGATAAGTCGGTTCAAGTGAAAAAGTTAACCTTCACAATAAGATTATTGTGAGGGTTTGTAATTAATCCAATAGGAAGTGAGTTAGGAAGGAGATTGTTACCTTAAGTATTACATCTTCTGAAGATGTAGAGGCCGTTTCAGAACCAAACATCATATTGAAACATCCATGAGATAGATGCCATAACTAGTATAATGAAATAATAAGAAAATACACTTTACATCAACCATCATTAAAACTAATTTTCATACAAAAATAGCTTGGAAACATAAAAGTTGTACACAAATTTAGTTTTGCAAGTGATGTCGGAAGAGAATTGTTCCTCGTTTACAAAACCCAAGAAACCTATTCGCAATTTCTTGCTTTAAATGATTTGTAAGTATGGCTACACGATAAGATTAACAACACAATATCACTATAGGGACTCAGTTTACACCACACACAACTATTTATACACATCCTTGCTCGTAGTTATAAAATCGCAAACCGTCAAATTGAACAAATAAAATCGTAATAAACCACCCTTAAGTCATATTATCAACATTGTCACTAGGTACACTCATGGACATGCACCCTTATGTATATATTATGGTATTGTTAATCATAATTAAAATATTGTGAACATGCTCATCAAACTCTATTCTCTCAATAACAATTTTCTTTCTCTTATTTCCCCCAAAAGCAGGGGCAGTTGCATTAAACAATTAGTGTTGTCTACATAAACTAATGGGAAACCAATACAAATTAATCAAATTGGTTCTGTCAAAAGATAACTTTGTAGTATCTAACAATTCTAAACAAATTATAACTCTTTTTTATCACTAATTAAACGACCAACAAATAAATATCATCAAACAGAAATCACACATAAATTTTGCGATCATCGTTGTCGCTCATAATGATAACATCTAATACTCATATATAATAAATGGATGCACACAACATAGAAAGATGATACATTAAACACATATTTTGCTTGAATCGATACCGATAAAAACAAAATCGTATTACCCAAACCCCAATTTTAGCTCCTTACCAAATATAAAATTGTTTGTTGATAATGAAGAATATTCATCAGGTCCAGCATAACAGGGAAAATTTCTATAAAGATGATACATTAGACACATATTTTGCTTGAACCGATATTTGATAAAAACAAAATCGTATTAGCGAAACCCTATTTTTAGCTCCTTACCAAATTTATTATTGCTTGTTGATGTTGAAGTTTATTTCCATCGGGTTCAGCACAACTAAGAAAATTTCTAGTAAATTAGACGTCGCCTGAGTATTTCGCCGGAGAACGGAAGGAATTATTGGAGAATCACCGAGAACTTAGAGATATTGCCGGAGAAAGGAATGAATCTTAAGGGAATCGATCACTGAGGATGTTTGGCTTGATTGAAAAGTGTTGAGACTTATATACAAGATTACCCCTGACTTTCAAAATAATGACAAAAATGCCACCATGTGTATCATCACCATAGATTGCATTTGGGATCTAATCCAATGGTTGGGGATTGGTCTCACGGGTCTCACAAAAAATCATTGGTCTCACATGATCCAAAGTCTATATACATATATATATATATACATAGAGAAAGGTCCAAACGAGAACGCTAACTATTTACGAGAACACGAGAACGGCCGCCCATGTACAAAATCACATGTGATTTTACAGATTTTGTACGTGATTTGTACAAAATCACATGTGATTTTACACTACCCGGATTTTGTACAAAATCACATGTGATTCACGTCCAGATTTCCAGGTAGTGTAAAATCACATGTGATTTTGTACGTGAATCACATATGATTTTGTACATGGGCGGCCGTTCTCGTGTTCTCGTAAATAGTTAGCGTTCTCGTTTGAACCCGCCTCTACATATATATATATATATATATATATATATATATATATATATATATGTGTGTGTGTGTGTGTGTGTGTGTACAGGGTCCCCTTTTTTTGGTAACCTTCCTTTTAGTGTTAACCGTGTTAACCAATAAGAACCATTGATCTTGTAAATCAAGGGTTAAGATTAAAACATGTTTTTATTCCATAATTAACTAAATTACACGGTTGAACAATAGAAAAGCATATATGAAAAGGGGTAAATATGTCAACTACCAAATAAGCTTAATTCATAGATAAGGAAAGCTTCCTTATCTCATGGCACTTCCAAAAAAACAAGATTCCGATTCATTGAATGGTATAGTGATGTATAATTACATCCATTGATCCAACAACTCACACTAAAATTGAGTTTGCAATTGAAGTTCACAATATATAGGGTCCCCTTATTTTGTTAACCTTCCTTTTAGTGTTAACCATGTTAACCAATAAGGACCATTGATCTTGTAAATCAAGGGTTAAGATTAAAACATGTTTTTATTCCATAATTAACTAAATTACATGGTTGAACAACAGAAAATCATATCTGAAAAGGGGTAAATATGTCAATTGCCAAATAATCCTAATTCATAGATAAGGAAACCTTCCTTATCTCATGGCACTTCCAAAAAAACAAGATTCTGATTCCGTCTCTCAAGGAAATCGTCCTTATTTCCAGTTTGTGCATACGTGCACATTATGGGCACAATGTTCCATATTGTGCATAGGTGCACCTTGTTTCTGGTATGTGTATAAGTGCATAAGTGCACATTATTTCCATATTGTAAAAGTACATAACTACATATTGTCTCCATTTTGTGCATAAGTGCACAATGTTTCCAGTCGTGTATAAGTGCACATTATTTTCATATTGTGCAAAAGTGTATATGTGCACATTAATTATTTTCAGTTTGTGCATATGGATATTAAATAATTAAAAAAATAACAATAACTACCACAAATATCCTAACATGATAATAGGAAAGTAAATATATACTAAATAATTAAAATAACAATAGCTACCATAAATATCCTATAAGTGACAATAGGAAGGTAAATATATATTAATAATTAAAATACTAAAAACCTTAAACTACCCCCAATAAAATCGGAATTCTATTACCAAAACAAAGAAAATTCGTGAAATCCTATTGGTCCAAATTAGTTAACCCTAAAAGGAATGTTAACAAAAGAATGACCCTCTATATATATAGACCTATCATTTGTTGCATATGAATTATATATGAAAGTTCATTTATATCTCTGGAGAATATTTAATGTATTTAGTTAACGTATTTATTTAAAACTTTTTTACAATTTTCGTGATTTAGTTTTTCATATAAAATATTTATAATTCATTTAAGATTTTTTTACAATTTTCGTCAAAAGTCACATGTGATGTCCACAATTAATTGACGTTTCCCCCACAATATCATTTATTTATTTTTTTCGTCAAAATATCATATGTGATATTGATAATAGTAAATTTAAGTGGAAAAAGATGTAAGTTATCTACAACATTGCATTTGATATTTGTAAATAATGAATTACGTTTTGAATCACATGTGATCTTATACATATTAACAGCGTCTCCGTTGTTACGAAATGGCCCATAGCGTTTATGTAAGGCGTGACTCATGTTATGGCGCCTTAAGGCACGCAATGACGCGCCTCAATGCGCGTTTTTTCTAGCACGTGATTTGTTTTAAAAAAATAGTATTTTTTATTTTTTATCTTTTATCTTTTGTAACTTTACACTTTTAACTTTACGTGTAACGCCCCAAATTCTTAAACATGCAGTAACATAAAATGAGCATTTGAATTACATGATTAATCTTGTCTTTACATCATTACTAAAACATACTAAGCAAACAATGATAGCAGAAGGCTCTAAATCCATAGCCGAGTACTAACTATAGGCATCATAAACAAAATCTGGAGTTGCTCTAATCTCTAAGTCCTCCTTGTCGTCTTTCCTAGTTCTTACTAGAAGAACCGATTGTGCGCTTACCTAAAAATGGTTTAGTTTTGAAAGCGAGGGTTAGACCGAAAGGTCTAGTGAATTCCCTCCAAAAACAACATGTAAACAGTTGGAAAACATTTATCAATAAACTATAATGCATCATCATTCATGGTACTGCACTGTGTGTGGATCACATAAACATTCCGCGATCAGGGTTCCATTAGGTTCCCTTCTCGCCCTCCTTGGAGCCCACTCGGACTCCCCTCTACCGGATAGGAGGGAAACGAATTCCAACCTACCGGCCTGTCATACATGTCCAAGAGATCCTCAGATCCCGAGAACCTCTCTCTGACCCCACAGTGCAGACCGACACCACATAGCATACAAGTACGTTCATGAAAATATGTAAGTTAAAATATTCACACGTCATGTCCTTCATTTCTTCATGTCAAACATTTCATTAAATAAAACAGATACGTTCGTGAAAATTATGCAATCAGTTCATAACATTTCATGCTCGGTAAAACCATAATCAGTTAAAACATTTATCACCTTGCGTCGTAAAAGGGTTTAGGGAACTCACCTCTGGTTATCGTAAGAAGCACTTCTTAAATATCTCCAAGCTAACCCAGACGAACACCTAAGGCATCAGATTCATATCAGTTCGGATGGTCTGACCCTACTGTACAATTTGACACTGTTCGGACGTCACCACAAACCGTATACTCCACTGTCTGGATATCTCAACATTCCGGATACAGAGCTTCCCGGACGCTCAGAACTTTCCGGGCGTCCTATCCGGACTCCCACTCTTTCCGGACGCACTTATTCGGACGCTACCCCTTTCAGGACCCACTATCCGGAAAGGTGCCCACCCGGTAAATCTCACAACCCTTACCCGGACACATGCAAACATCCGGACACCACTGCACAACAGTGTCCGGACACTACGGCTGTTTGAACCCATAAAGTCTAAAAGTGATCCTTAACCCGTTTTTAGCCATTACTTCGATTAGATAAACGTGAGGGTTCAACCACCAACCCTAAATACCCATTTAATCCATTTCCTTATCCCTAAATCAGTACTTACTAAGCAAATACCCCAAGAACACTCTTAAGGGTATTTTGGTAGAGAATACAAGGAACTCAAAGGATTCTCACCACAATAATCAGGTCACAAGGAAGAGAAGCATTAACCAATCAATAGAAATAAGATTTGAGGGATTTACCTTGTTGATTCTTCTTCGATTCTCCTCTTTCTTGATTCCTTCTCAAACTCCTCTCCTTCTTTCCTTGTTTCACGCCACCACCACACACACACAAGATAATTTCACTGATTCAACAAGATGGAGGCTGCCCTAGACGTTTGTGCCATTATATACCTTTCAATAATTGCAAACTAGTCCCTCAACTTAACTTTTAAATTCTTGCACAAAGACCACTAAACTTGCATATTTACAAAAAGAAAACCCGGTTGTTACAACACCCCCCCCCCCCCTTTAAAGAATTTCGTCCCCGGAATTCCTTATTAGAAGAGATGCGGGTGTCTTTCTTTCATTTCCGACTCCAACTCCCAGGTCGCCTTTGGACCCTTGTGGTGTCGCCACTGCACCTTAACCAGCTTAGTCTCCTTGTTCCGTGACTTTCTTACCTTAACATCTGTGATGGCTTCAGGTTCCTCTATGAAATTTAGTTTCTCATCCACTTTGATGTCATTTAACGGCACTGCTTTGGTCACATCGGCCAGACATTTCCTTAAATTAGACACATGAAACACATTATGAATACCGCACAGTTCTTCCGGTAGATCCAACCTATACGCCACTTCCCCAATTCGTTCCGTAATCTCGAATGGTCCGATGTAACGCGAGCTTAACTTCCCACGTTTCCCGAACCGCACCACTCCTTTCCACGGGGATACCTTTAACAAAACAAAATCCCCGACCTGAAATTCTATGTCTTTCCGCCTCTTATCCGCATAACTCTTTTGTCGGTCGCGAGCGACCTTCAATCTCTCGCGTACTTGGACAATCTTGTCCGAAGTCCGCTGAACAATTTTTGGTACGGCTAACTGTCTCTCTCCGACCTCGTTCCAACACAATGGAGTCCGACATTTCCTACCACAGAGTGCATCGAATGGCGCTGCCTTGATGCTCGAGTGATAGCTGTTATTGTAAGCGAACTCGATCAACGGTAGGTGCTTCTCCCAAGAGCCTTGAAAGTCTAAAGTGCATCCCTCAACATATCCTCCAATGTTTGAATCGTTCGCTCACTCTGACCGTCAGTCTGAGGATGATAAACGGTACTCATCTTAATCTGCGAACCCATTTCTCTATGGAAGCTTTTCCAAAACGTGGAGGTAAATCTGCTATCCCGGTCAGATACTATCAACGATGGCACCCCATGATGGGTTACAATCTCATTGATATACAACTTTGCTAACCGCTCCATCGAGTACGACTCTCGAATAGGCAAGAAGTGTGCCGACTTTGTAAGACGGTCCACGATCACCCATATGGCGTCATAACCCTTTGGAGTTCTAGGCAAATGGGTAACGAAATCTATCGTGATCTGGTCCCACTTCCACATCGGTATCTCTAATGACTGAAGCTTCCCGTACGGTCGTTGGTGTTCAATCTTTACACGCGAACACGTCATACAGGTCTCCACTAAATGAGCTACATCCTTTTTCATTCTCGGCCACCAATAGTCTCGACGCAGATCTCCGTACATCTTGTTGGTTCTGGGGTGAATCGTGTACTTCGATTTGTGAGCTTCTTCCAGAATTAGCTTTTAGAGCTCTCCGAGTTTCGGAACCCAGATTCTCCCATTTAGACATTTCATCCCTCGACCATCATCCACTAGCGAATACACTTGCCCTACCATTCTTTCCTTCTAGAGATTAATGGCTTCGAGCACTTCAACTTGACATTTCTTTATCTTCGCTAACAGATTGAATGTCACCTCAGCCCTCATGGCCACAATACTGGGGGTTTCACTTCGTTCCTTACGGCTCAAAGCGTCCGCCACCACGTTTGCCTTCCCCGGATGATATTCGATCTTACAGTCGTAGTCGGTCAACAATTCAATCCATCTCCTTTGGCGCATATTCAACTCTTTTTGGTTAAAGAGATGACATAAGCTTTTGTGGTCCGTGAAGATCTGACACTTCGTTCCATAATGTCGCCAAATCTTCAAGGCAAAAACCACTGCAGCCAACTCTAGATCATGCGTGGGATAACGAGCCTCGTGATCCTTTAACTGTCGGGAGGCATAAGCGATCACCTTACCTCGTTGCATAAGTACACAACCCAAACCAAGCTTCGATGCGTCACTGAATACCACGAAATCCTCAGTACCATCCGGTAACGACAACACCGGAGCGCTGCTCAACATATCTTTTAGTTCTTGAAAGGCCTCCTCTTGCTTCTCCAACCAGGCGAATTTGACATTATTCTTGGTTAGGGACGTTAGTGGCATGGCGATACGCGAAAAGTCCTTGATGAACTTTCGGTAGTAACCCGCCAGTCCCAGGAAACTTCTGATTTCTGACGGATTCTTTGGTTGTTCCCAATCTCGGATGGCTTCGATCTTAGACGGATCAACCATGATTCCCTTCTCAGACACCACGTGCCCGAGAAACTGCACCTTTCTCAACCAATATTCGCATTTGGAAAACTTCGCGTACAACTTCTCTTGCTTTAACATCTCGAGAATCGTCCGAAGGTGACTTTCGTGCTCCTCTTATGATCTTGAAAATATCAGGATATCGTCTATGAACACTATCACGAACTGGTCTAAATAGGGTTGGCATACCCTATTCATTAAGTCCATGAATGCTGTCGGGGCGTTGGTTAGCCCGAACGGCATCACCAAGAATTCGTAGTGTCCATACCTGGTCCTGAATGCCGTCTTCGGCACATCCTCCTCCCTCACCTTGAGTTGATGATACCCTGAACTCAGATCTATCTTGGAGAAATAACTGGCTCCTTGTAACTGATCGAACAGGTCGTCAATCCTCGTGATCGGATACTTATTCTTGATCGTGACCTAGTTGAGTTCTCGGTAATCTATGCACATTCGCATAGTACCATCCTTCTTCTTCACGAAGAGCACAGGCGCTCCCCATGGAGACGTACTCGGTCTGACGAATCCTTTATCTAACAACTCCTGCAACTGAGTCATCATTTCCTTCATTTCGGACGGTGCTAGTCTATACGGCGCGCGGGCAATTGGTGCAGCTCCAGGCATCAGATCAATTCTGAACTCGATCTGACGATCCGGAGGTAGACTTGTTAAGTCATCCGGAAATACTTCCGGGTACTCGTTTACTACTCGCACATCACCCACCCCACGCTTCTCTTTCTTGGCGTCCAACACGTACGCCAAGAATCCTTGGCACCCTTTCCTCAAGCACTTAGTAGCCCTAATCATAGAGATAAGGCTATTCTTTCTATTACGGCGATCCCAATAAATCACTATGGGATCCCCCTCGGGTGACTGAATCCTGATTAACTTTTTGTTGCAAACGATATTCGCATCATTCGCGGCTAACCAGTCCATACCCAACACCACATCAAACTCTCCCATTGCCATGGGATATAACTTCATAGGCACTAACCTCCCTTCTATCTCTATGTCACAACCTTCTACCACCTCCTTAACGTACACCAGACTATCATTAGCGGTTTCCACCTCTAGTGCCCTCTCCAAACGTCTAGGCCTCACCCCCAAATATTTCATAAACGTACACGATACAAAGGAGCAATTTGCTCCCGAATCAAATAACACCTTGGCACATATGGAGTTCACTAGAAACGTACCTGTCACAACATCCAGAACTTCCTCCGCCTCTTCCACAGTCATGCGAAATGCACGTCCCTTCGGACGCGCCGGTTCTACACGCTTACCGTCGCCCTTTCCTCCCTGACGTTCCCCATACTGAGTCGTTCCACCCTTTTTCAACTGCGGACAATCATACCGTACGTGACCCTTAGCTCCACACTGGTGACAAGATCCTCCCTTGGAACAGTCCTTTGCCATATGACCGGGCAAGCCACACCGGTAGCATGAGTTTGAACCTGCCATGCATTCTCCCCGGTGCACCTTGTTACACTTCGAACACGTTTGCCCAGCGGCATCCTTGCTAACACGGTTGCCTGGTCGGAACATTTTCCCTCTTCTTGAGTCGTTACCCGGACCATCCCATTTGCGCTTCTCCCCACCCTTCTCAGTCGTCTGACAGTTCTTTTCTTTCTCAATCAGTTCGGCCGTATTGATGGCCGCCTGAAAAGTAGTGGGGTTTCTAGTCAGAACCAATTCCCGAATACTGCTCTTCAACCCATGGATGAATCGTTCTACCCGGCGCTCTTCTGTTGGCACATACAGTTCAGCAAAGCGGGACTTCTCAATGAACTTAGAAGTATACTCCCGCACTGTCATTCCTCCCTGATCCAGACCCAGAAACTCTTATTCCAACTTTTTCACTGCCACGAGTGGACAGAATTGAGCTTTAAACCTGTCTACAAACATTTCCCACATCATCCCCTTAGCCATTGCCGAACCCTTTCTCCCAGTCTCAGCCTCCCACCAGTAAACTGCATCAGATTTCAACATGGACAGAGCAAACATTACTCTATCCCCATCAGCATATTTGCATGTATCCAAGACCAGTTCCATTTCCTTCACCCATTTCATTGCCAAGATAGGGTCATACTCGCCCTTAAAAGTAGGGGGCTTGCATGAGGCAAAGGCCTTGTAACTGCATCCCTTAGCTGCTAACTCATTCATCACTTGAGGGCTTGAATTCAAGTGACTCCCAGTACCGGTCACTAGTGGACTAGACAGTTCCACGCTTTCCCGGTTATCACTTGCTTCTTTGCTTCCCGAAGCTGACTCATTCTGCTTAGTGAGGAGAGCCTGCAAGGTCTCTTGAATCTTACCCAATTCAGCAGCTAGGTTCTCTCAAGTGACAAAAGTAGATCCGCGGCCTCGACCCCGTCCCCTTGGCTGAGTAACCCTCCTTGCAGAAGCTGAACTCTCCTGAAGAGAGTCTTCTTGATGGACAGGGGCTTCCACACTCCTCGTTCTTCTAGTTGCACGAGTCGTTCTCAGGTTCGGGTTTCCCCCATCCCCGGCCACTTGGGTGGCGGCCCGGCGGGGTGTTCTTCCTTGTTACACCCCGAAATCTCCTAATAAGCTCATCCCGTAAATCTCGCATGGGACGAACCGTTTTAAATAAATTTCCTGACTTTAAGTATCTTGAAGTTGTTTTCTTGCTATTTAGTTATGACTACTACTTATAAAACACCTTGCATGCATTTCACGTGAAAGTTTGGAGGTTTGCATCAATTCTAATAGATTTGGTGGTGGTGTGTGTGTGTATGCCTATGCCATGCATGCGTTCAAGAAAAACCCACGTTGCCACCCTATGCTTGCATCTCATAGACTATCTCTAATACAAATCATACAAAGCTTGGAGGTTGCCGCTCCTCTTCAAAACTCACGGTACGAACATGGCGAGAGTGCCATGGCGAGAATGCCATAGGCACTCTCGCGAATGTCACTTTCGCTGGAGGATGGTGTAGAGTTCGGGGGGAGTTACGGTACCAGTTAGGCGAAAGTGACCAGGCGATCTTGTATGTGTCACAATCGCGATGGCAAACTCGCCGGGGAGGATCCTGCTGCAGTTAGGGGGGCTCTCGGTACAAGTTAGGCGGAAGTGACCATCGACGACCTTGCCGTGTCACAACCGTCGAGGGCACTTTCGCCGGTGTGTCGCAGGGTGGAATTAAAAGGTGGGGGCGGTTGGTTTAAAAAGAAAAACAAAAGGGAGAAGAAAGGGACGATTCATTTAATTCTCTCCTCATATCTCGTTCACTCCTCTCTGTTTGGCGATTCACACACACACAACTTCCCTCTTTCCTCATTTACTTCTTCATACTAAACCTAAGCACTTTAAATGGGGATTCACTAGAGTTTTGACTTCCAAATTATTACATACTTCAAGTAAGGGTTCAAGTTTGTCTATCTAAGGTTCAAGTCATCAACAAGAAAAGCTAGGGTTTCTAAATCCTAGGGCTTTCCTATAATCACCTAAGTAAGTTGATTCATCCCTAAAAACCTCAACTTGAGTTTGATTTGCCTAACCATGGAGCCTAATTGTTGGTTTTGTTAAACTTAGGGTTTCACCATTTCTTGGGGTTTTCACTATATAAACCTCCAAGGTGAGTTCTTCTTGATTCACTAAGCTCATTTGTGATTATGCACTTATAATCTTGGAATAATTACTTATCTTACTTATTCTCTTATTATTTTATGATATATGACCTAACTTTCCTCTTTTGGTAAATTAGGGTTTTGATTATGATGATAATGTTGAGTTAGAGGTGGAGGGAGATGGATGAGTGGTGTAGGAGTATACTTATGAGTATATACATACACCTCTCCTTCTCTACCACTTCAAAGTAGAAGTAAACCTAACGAGATAATTGGTGTACAAAGTGTGATGAATTTAATTCTAATGTAATGATGTTTACAAAGATTAATGTGTTACAAGGATAAAATTTGGCTTATGAGGACTTGTTTAATGAGGTAATACTATGATGCTTAATGGAATAAAGACCTAGTATGGTTGATGTCTTAATGGACTAAAGACCTAGTATGGTTGATGTCTTAATGGCTAAAGACCTAGTATGGTTGATGCTTAATGGACTAAAGAACTAGTATGGTTGATGTCTTAATGGCTAAAGACCTAGTATGGTTGATGCTTAATGGACTAAAGACCTAGTATGGTTGATGTCTTAATGGACTAAAGACCTAGTATGGTTGATGTCTTAATGGACTAAAGACCTAGTATGGTTGATGTTTTAATGGCTAAAGACCTAGTATGGTTGACGCCTTATGATGTGATAATGCAGCATGCGGTTGAATGGTAACGGATGATAATACACCTTATATGTTTAACGTGTAAATAAATCTTTATTATGAAATTGCTATCTTGGCTAGGCTTATGACTAACACTTCTTTGATGTATGTTGTGTTTAAGCAGGCCTTCCTAGCGGTGGTACTTCCCGGGGTTGAGGGAATAGTGGAGAAGAGAGATAGCATTTTTGGATGGACATAGAGGCGACTTTTGGTGTATAGGATAACATACTTTTGAGAACGAGATAGCAACACCCGTTTATAATCTGAACCTTTTCTAAGTCTAGATTAGTAGGTTGTTGGACTTATTTCCGTTCGAATTATTTGTAATGTAAACGCCACAATATTACTTCCCCGATTGGGAGATTTGTCTATGTCATTTAGCCCATTTCCGCAAATTATGCAGGCTTAAATTTACCCCAAATTTTAGGGTGTTACAAGTTGGTATCAGAGCAATGGTTTAAGCGAACCAGGTATTGATGTGAGATTCCTAGACTTAAACAAGATTGACTTAAGCGGTGAGCTGTGAGATGGGTAGAGCTCGTAAGATAAGGCGGTCTTAGAGTTACGGATAATGCACTAATTGAGGATTTTGATTGTGGTAATGAGGATTCTTATGTGTAACTTGTTCATAATTTCAATTAGCTACTGCTATTATGAATTTGTTGTTACGTAAGCATGCTTGGATTGCTATAGTTGCGAAAATTGATGAATGTGTTGGTAAATTCGGTTATGTGAATTTCATACCGTGATACTTACCTTTATTTGAAATGTTGGCAGACGACAAATGGTTAACACCCGTAGTAGGCTGGAGGGCCAAGATGCTACGCTATCCACGGCCGACCAAACAAGGGTGACGGCGGCGGAGGGACCTCACTTAACACTAACTTGTTAGGTGGTAGACCCGAACGTATACCTCTACAAAACCTGGAGACGTCTGATCCCGTCATAGAGGAAGCAACAGCTGAGACTAGAATGATGGATCGAATGATGACTGCCGTGAACCGAGCTATGGCACAACAACAAGAGCAGTTCTTGAAATTTATAGAGGATCGGGATGCGAGCAACCGTAAGCACGAGGCAGTCGTCGAGAACATTCTGATGGCCAGATCTGGGGAAAATGAAATTCCCACCGACGGATTGGGAACGTTGGAAACCGGGCTAGCGGGGAAGACTTGTTCTTTCAAAACTTTTCTTAGTTGTCGACCACCCGAGTTTAAAGGCACGGATGATCCGGTTGTGTGCATGAACTGGATAAGAGAAATGGAACAGGCTTTTCGAACTAGTGAGTGCGGGGAGAATCAAAAGGATAAGTTTGGTTCGCAAATGCTACGAGGGGCGTCCCTCACTTGGTGGAACGTATACTCCACTTCTATTGAGGCTTCCGTATTGGCCAAACTAAGTTGGCCTACATTCAAAAAGAAAGTGCTGGAAGAATACTGTAATGAGAGGGCCATGGATAGGATTGAAGAGAGTTTACGGAACTTAAAGAAGGGAAATATGCCGGTGAAAGAGTGTAATCGACTGTTCATGGATAAACTGGGATTGGTGGGACATCTGGTCCCGAATGAAAAGGAAAAGATCAAGGCTTACATCAAGGGCCTTCCTTCGGACATGATGACGATGGTCCGAGTATCTAAGGCCTCCACCCTTCGCAAGGCAATTGAGGAGGCCCAACTGGTTGAAGATGCGTACAGTCGAGACAAGGAGATGAGTAACCGGGCCCTAGAAAAGAGGAAATGGGAGGGGAGTTCGGCGCCCTCCAAGAGACTGAGATCTTTCAGTAGCAACTACCGAGGGGCCGACTCTAGGCACAAATATAGGTGGTGCCCCAAATGCCGAAGCAAGCATCACGGACAATGCAAGCCAAGCGGGACAACTTGCTTCAAGTGTGGGAAGCCGGGGCATATCCGCAACGATTGCACGGCCAAGGAGGTCACCTGCTTTGAGTGCAAAGAAACGGGTCACATTAGAAACGAGTGCCCGAAATTAAAGACTAGGGGAAACGGCGGAAAGAAGGTAGACCCTCCGAGGACGACGGCACGAGCATTTCAGATGATGGGCGACGAGGCGAAAGCCTCGATAGACGTAGTATCGGGTACGTTTCTCCCAAACTCCGTACCTATGCGTGTGTTGTTTGACTCGGGTGCGAGCTTTTCTTTTGTGTCGAATTCTTTTTGTCAAAAATTGTCCGTACCCACTAGTTGCTTGGAAGAAGCTATGGTGGTGGAGATAGCCGAGGGGGGACAAGTAGTGGTTCGAAATATTCTGCGGGGTTGCATGTTGGAAATCGAAGGAAAGAAATTCCCGATAGATTTTATGCCAATGGTAATCGGAGGATTCGATGTAGTGGTTGGAATGGATTGGTTATCCGGGAACCAAGCCGAAATCTTATGTGCAAAGAAGTTGATTCGCATACCTTCTTCAGATGGGAGTGGTGTGGTCATTTATGGTGAACGAAGAAAAGGAGACGTAGCAATCATCTCCATGTTGAAGGCACATAAATGTCTAGTCAAGGGATGTACGTCCTACTTGGCTTATGTGATCGATTCTAAGTCGGAAAAGAAGAAGCTTGAGGACGTGAGGGTGGTATGCGAGTTTCCCGACGTATTTCCGGAAGAATTGTCGGGTTTACCCCCGGACCGCCAAGTGGAGTTCAAGATTGATTTTGTACCGGGAGCGGCTCCGATAGCTAGAGCTCCCTACCGTTTGGCTCCATCCGAGATGCAAGAAATGATGGCGCAACTTCAGGAACTTTTAAAGAAGGGATTTGTGAGACCGAGCTCATCTCCTTGGGGAGCACTAGTTCTGTTCGTGAAGAAAAAGGACGGCACGATGAGGATGTGCATCGATTATAGAGAACTTAATAAGGTGACAGTGAAGAATAAATATCCACTTCCAAGAATCGACGATTTGTTTGACCAACTCCAAGGAGCGGGATGTTTCTCAAAGATTGACTTACAGTCTGGTTATCATCAGGTGAAGGTAAAGGAGGATGACGTCCCAAAGACGGCCTTTAGGACGCGGTATGGTCATTATGAGTTTCTAGTGATGCCTTTCGGATTGACAAACGCACCGGCGATGTTCATGGACTTGATAAACCGAGTGTGTCGGCCATTCCTCGACAAGTCGGTTATCGTGTTCATCGACGATATCCTAATATATTCTAGAGATGAGGCGGGCCACGAGCAACATATTCGGGAAGTATTGGAAGTCCTAAGAAAAGAGAAGTTGTACGCAAAATTCTCCAAGTGTGATTTTTGGTTGGAAGAAGTCCAATTTCTGGGTCATGTAGTCACACGTGATGGTGTGAAGGTGGATCCTTCCAAAATAGAAGCAATGATGAATTGGGAACCTCCTAAGAGCCCATCGAAGATATGAAGATTTTTGGGTCTAGCGGGATATTACCGAAGGTTCATTCAAGATTTCTCCAAGATCGCTTCTTCTTTGACACGCTTGACGCGAAAGAATGTAAAGTTCGTTTGGACGGAAGAGCAAAAAAAGGCATTTCGGACTCTACAAAAGAAGTTGTGTGAGGCCCCGATTCTATCCCTACCCAAGGGATCGGAGGACTTTGTGGTATACAGTGACGCATCAAAGATGGGCTTGGGTTGTGTGTTGATGCAAAGAGGAAAAGTGATCGCCTACGCGTCACGACAACTTAAGGAACACGAGAAAAATTACCCCACGCACGACTTACAGCTTGCGGCGGTAATATTCGCATTGAACTTGTGGCGAAATTATCTCTACGGCACGAAGTGTACCTTGTACACGGATCATAAGATTCTGAGGCACGTCTTCGATCAAAAAGAACTGAATATGAGGCAACGGAGGTGGTTAGAACTACTTAAGGACTACGATAGTGAGTTGCTTTACCATCCGGGTAAGGCCAACGTAGTTGCCGATGCCTTGAGTCGGAAGGAGTATAGCGGGAGCTTGCACGCTAACCTCTCAAGAATTGACATAGTATCGAGCTTAGTAGAGCGGATTAGAGCGGCGCAAATCGAAGCCTTAAAGGAAGAAAACCTCAAAGAGGAAGTAATGGTGAAACAGAAGCAACTTTTGACGGAGGATGACCGTGGAATGAAGTTGTTCAACGGCCGAGTGTGGGTACCCAAGATCGGTGGAAATCGGGAGCTACTCATGGACGAGGTGCATAAGTCAAAGTACTCCATTCACCCCGGAAGTACCAAGATGTATAGGGATTTGAAGCTATATTATTGGTGGCCAGTCCTGATGTTGGATGTGGCACATTATGTGGAGCGGTGTACGACTTGCTCACAGGTAAAGGCTCAACATCAATTACCATACGGCAGTTTGCGATCCTTAGAAATCCCCGAGTGGAAGTGGGAGAAAATCATGATGGACTTTGTGACCAAGTTGCCAAAGACTTTGAGGGGTCATGACACCATTTGGGTAATAGTGGACCGGTTGACGAAGAGTGCACACCTCTTGGCTATACGGGAAACTTTACCAATGGACAAATTGGCAAAACTCTATATTGATGAAGTAGTCTCAAAGCACGGCGTGCCCGTGTCCATAGTCTCCGATCGGGATAGTCGGTTCACATCGAGATTTTGGCAAGCCCTACATGAAGAACTTGGCACGAGGGTAAATCTGAGCACGGCTTACCACCCGCAAACGGATGGTCAAAGCGAAAGGACCATTCAAACCTTGGAAGACATGTTGAGGGCGTGTGTAATCGACTTTGGGGGCAATTGGGATACTCACCTACCGTTGGTAGCATTCACCTACAACAACAGTTACCATTCGAGTTTAAAGGCGGCACCGTTTAAGGCATTGTATGGGAGAAAGTGTAGAACTCCCGCGTGTTGGCTAGAGGCGGGAGAAAAACAATTTGCCGGACCGGAAATCGTTCAAGAAATGGCCGATAAAGTCAAGATCATTAGGGAACGCTTGAAAGCGGCCCATGATCGACAAATGAGCTATGCCGACAAGAAAAGGAGACCGGTAGAGTTCCAAGTGGGAGAAAGGGTGATGTTAAAAGTTTCCCCTTGGAAGGGATTGATTCGTTTCGGGAAGCGTGGGAAGTTGAGCCCCCATTTCCTTGGGCCATTCACCATTCTAGAACGTGTGGGTTCGCAAGCCTACGAATTGGACTTGCCACCGGAAATGGATGGAATCCATCCCACTTTCCATGTATGCTATCTACGAAAGTGCTTGGCGGAAGGAGAGAGTGTGATACTGTTGGTTCCCGATTTGCTTATACAAGATTGTCAGATCTATTAGTTCGAGTTTATGTTTGATGCGGAAGCGTATTTGAAGAACTAACAGATATGTTTGATAGATTTAGAACACACACTATCAAATAAACAGTGAAGAGAATAGATTTATAGCACAAAGACCCACTGTATTTAATATATCAAGAACACTTAGTACAGATTTGACGCTAATTGAGTGTAAGTGTTTTGTGTTGTGTGTTAAGTGATTGTGTAAACTTGTAAAGTGTAAAAACGGTGATTCTTAGGAAGAATTCAACATGAGTCTTCCTTTTATACTACTACAAAAGATCTATTCTAGACAAGAGACTGTTGCTACAAGAAAGAAGAGATGGTATGAACAGTTGGAAAACTGCATGCATTAAATGTCGCAGACGTCTATGTTGTACTAAGCCCTATTGAGTCCACTCAGAGTTTGACACGTGTTGAAGTTGGACAGGGTACGTTGCCATGTAAGTTGATGAACAGATCCTGGAACAGTAGCAAGATATTTCTTTAACAGTGATAAGATATTATAAATATCTTGAGTCTTCATTGAGGACAACAGAGGCTCTGTAAAGTGTTGCAGAGGTTCTGCGGTCTGGTCCTTTGTAGAGTAGTCCACTGGGTTCCTTGTCTTCTGAAGTTGTCTGCAGAGGCTCTGTTATTGGTAACAGAGGTTCTGAGGTCTTGATCTTCTGTAGTTTCTTCGGTCTTTGATCACTCTTGATCAAACTTCCTTTGCTTCTTCTTAGATGCCCGACAGAGATTCTGTTGCACTCAGCAGAGCTTCTGTGGAAGTTCTTCTGTACTTGGCCATTTTTCAATACTTCTAATGTTTCAGAATATTGGAGCTAACAATCTCCCCCTAAGTATTGAAAAATAAAATTTGACTTTTTGAATTTTTAGGCTAAGTTAAGATAGACAGAGGTTAAACAATACCTCAGAAGATTATTTCTTTCATTTGGAATTTATGCCAGAGGCATTTACATTTGAGTATATTAAATGAACAGAAATAAAACGTTGACAGAGGTTCTTTGAAGAGACTCAGATTTTTGCATTTGGGAAGTCGTCGAACTTTCTGTTGTCTTTTCCTACTTCCTTGAGTTCTTCATAGAATTTGAGGCAGAGATTTGTTAAGCCTAGTGTAGCATCAATCTCTTTGATCATCATCAGAGCAGATTCTTCATCCATAAGCTCTGTTGCTTTGTTCTCCTCTAGTATTTTTCTGAACATGTTCAGAGTACGGGTTGTGTACTTCTGACAGTCCATTGTCACAAACAATTTAAGTTGATCAGCAGGAATCTTGAATACTAACCCGTACCTTGGAGTTTTGATGATCGAATTGTGTATGGCATTGGGTGGGCAGAAATCCTCTGGTGGTCTGATGCTTCGAGTAGTCACGCCTAGATCGATGGCTAGTTGAAAGTCGAGCATGATGTAGATTAGGAGCTTTTCACGCATCGCCTTTCTGAGAACTCGATAAGACCTTTGGTGGCAGTCGTCATTGAAGTTGTCTTTCGTCCATTGCAGAAGGTCAGGTAAGTCATAGGGATTGAGGTTTCGGATATCAGCATCAGAGAATTGATTCTCTGATCTGTCAGACCTTTTGACTTTCCAGTTTGTATACATCGTATGAGGATAGGTTCTCATTTTAGAGTATCTACAATAGATTACCTTCTTTATCTTGTGAATGGAGTAAACTTGATTGACCGATTTTGACTTTGTAGAGGTGAAGATGGCATTGAATTCCTCTCTTAGCTTCTAATCTCGGACATGAGCTGGCAGATCGCTCTGGAAGTGTTGTCTGTAGAGATAACTGTAAACATGCTCTTCCATTTGTTCAATGGTTGGAGTAGTTCTTGGAATTGGTCTCCTTAGCTTATCCATTTGTCGAGTGATGTCTGCTACTTTACCTTCTGTTACCTTAGCTGTGGGATCCAGGGTTGGGTTTTCTGACAAAGGTTTCAAGTTGAATGCCCAGTCTTCCTCTTCGGGTTTAGGAGTGATGAAGGCATTAAAGGCACCTTTCATCAACTTCTCTGTAGCAACTGGCATCTTCTTCTTTGGCTCTTCTTCTGTCATTATTCCATTGCCTTTATCTTTTAGTTTTGAGGTTTCAGAGGTTGGGTTTTGGATTTGTGTGGGTGGAACCTCTGTAGATTTGACGGTTGAAGGTTCTGTGGGTTTTGGGGTTGGATGCTCTGATGTTTTGGTTGTTGCCTCTAAAGGTTTTGATACTTCGGGTTGTGAGGTCTCTGTTGGTGAGGAGTCTTAGGGTCTTGGAGGTGGGATGTCAAAACGCTTTGTTGATTGAAAAGTCGATACAAATTCCATTCTTCGAAGAATGAACTCTGCAGAGCGTTTTGGTCTTTGGGGTTTTCGAGCTATGGTTTTGACTCTAGTTTTACGCGGGATTGGTTGTGAGGTTGGTGTTGGTTCTATAGGTGAGGGTGGAGTTTGTTCTGTGGATGAGGATGCAAGAGTGATTACCTTAGGTTCTATGGTTGGTGCATCCTCTGCTGAGATAGAGGTGTTTTGCCTCTGTTGTGTTCCTTGTGTTTCCTTCGGGGTTTCTGTTGTAGAGGGTTCTGCGTTTTCTCTGTAGTTTTTGCAGAAGCAGCCTCTGTTGTTTCCTTTGTTCTCTCCCCCTCAGGATGACCAGATGCACCATCATCAGGATCAACCTGCCTTCTTTTAGCAGCAACTTCTGTTCTGCAGGTGTCTTGAGCTGCTTGCCTTGCTGCTTGTTTCTTCATTGTTTCAAAGTAGATTGCGATCGAAGTCTTGAAGGCTTTGGTCGCACTTTTCTCGAATTCTGCAGCGGTTGTTTTGGCAATGTCAGTGGCAGAGGCGATGGCAGCAGCAACAGAAGTTTCTTTATTTGACTTTATTTCTGCAAGGGCTTTTTTAACTTCTGTGGATAAGGTATCCACTTTGGTATTTAATCCTGTAAGCGCGCCTGAAGTTGAATCTGTAAAAGTCGTGAATGAGCCTTGCAACTTATTCAATGTTTGAGTTATAGAGGTTACAAAGACTTGGAACTCATTCTTCGTAACATGTTCCTCTTGGGTAACCTCTGGAGGAACAACCCCTTCTCCAGAGTGAGTTCCTGTTCCTGGGACACCTTCTTTCATTCCTGTTTGATCGTTGAGAATGGAAGGATTTCCTTCTGATCTTCGAGAAGAAACAAGAGTTTCAGTCTCTACAGAAGTTCTGTGAAGAACAGTGTTCAAATCCACTCCAGAGGTGGGTATCGGAATGTCCTTCTTTTGACTTGGAGACTTGTCTAGAGTCTCTTCGTCGTTGTGCTTACTACTTCTCTCTGAAAGAAGTTTTGGCCCTATATTGTGCGTGGCAGAGGAAACAAATTCCTCTGTTGGGTGTTCTAGTTTGATCTGGGGCGATTGATCACGAACATTAGGTGAGTCTCTTTGAGGAGACTCCCTAGGAATGGATTCCCCGGTTTCTGTGGGCGCATAAGTCGAAAGAGTGACTTCTGGCTGTTTGGTTTGGGTAGGGGTCGAGCTGTGCGACTTTTTTTCAATAACTCCTTCTGCAACTAGACCTGCGGAGTTAGATGTGTGGGTTGCACTAGGAGGGGGTGAGGGATGTGTGCCTTCTTCATCTTCGGCATCTTTTTCTTTTTCATTTTCTTTTCCTCCAGATGTTTCTATCCTATCCTCTAACCTATTTTCAGTAATTTTACCTATTTGGACCTCTTCTTCTGCAGTTTCTTGTCTTGGCAGAAGTGAATCAAGACCCTCTGTGATTGTATGGGTTTGTAGAGGTGGAGGTTGAGGTTGTTCTTTTTCGATTCCCTCTGTAATTGATTGCAGAGGAGAAGAGAGTTTCTTCTTCTTTGATTTCCTTTTCTTCGGTTTAGGTGCCCCCTCCTCTGTAGATTTTTACTTTCTTTTTCTTTTGGAAGAGGGAGGGGCAGAGTGACCTTGGGTTTGTGGTGGAGATGAGGTTTCTGTGGTATGTTCAGTGGGTGGAGAAGATGGTTCTGCAGGGGGTTGTTGGATAGCAGAAGCAGAGGCAAGTGGTTCCTCTGTAGGGGTCTTGGTTTTCTTTCCCTTTTTCTTCTTCTTCTCTTTAGATGTAAGTCCAGGATCTAATCTTACAATCAAATATGAACATTCAAGATCGTATTCACAGCAACTGGTCATATGATTTATTAACAAACTGTGAATTGCAAGATGTTACAATGAGTTTTTCTCTAAATGGATTCACCAAAGATTATATCAAAAGTTAGTTAGCAAATTGTTGCTAACACTATATATACTGTAGAGAAAAACTAAAGCTACAGTACATATGAGAAACAGACTAATAGAACAATTACACGTGTCCTAATTAGTAACTGAATATAAATGAAAACATCCTAAGATATAAGTTCTGAACATGTTGTTCAGAACTTCTGAACATACTTCTGAATAGGCGCTTCAGAACATTTGTCTTCATAATCAGAAGTTCTGAGTCTCCTACTCAGAACTCTGAACCTTCTAGTCAGAATCCAACACTTAGAATCCTTTGAGATTTCTCACTCAGAACTTCTGAGTCTTCTACTCAGAACTTCTGAGTCTTCTGACCAACTTCCATACTTGTAATCTTTTCATTATTCTCTGATCAGAACTTCTGAGTCTTCTTACTCAGAACTCTGATTCTTCAGATCAGATCTTAACAGTTGAGTTTTTGACAAAACTCTAGATCTAACAATCTCCCCCTTTTTGTCAAACACACTTGTACTTTTCATCATCAAATTCTTTGAGCAGGAACAATCTTCAGAAGGAGCTCTTCTGAATGCGTTGACAACTTTTGCTCAGAATTCTGAATAATCTGAGTTAATAACTTCTGGTCAGTCTTTAATCAGCAGCAGCAATGATTTCCAAACTGATTTCTGTTACATATTTGCTTTTTCTTTGCTCCCCCTTGAAATGACAAATCTTATCTTCATGTGATCAAGTCAAATTTCAGTCTTTTTATGACTTTCTGACTTTCTTCTCCCTTTTTTTTAATCAATCAATCAGATTTTTCAATCATATCAATCTTCAAAATCTTTAGCTTTTCTCCCCCTAAAGTTTTGGAAAGCAAAATCATCTTCAAAATCTTTAGCTTTTCTCCCCCTTGATTTTCAAAACTTTAGCGATGAAGTCTATGCTTTTTCTCCTCCTTAATGAATAACCTTGCTCCCCCTCAAAATAAGAATTATGGAGCAATTTGTTTTCTCCCCCTGAAAGTATGCATATATTTCACTAAAATTATTCATTTCAAATATATTTATACAAGGAAAATAAGATTCACTGAATTACACTTGATAACTACTAGCATTTGATCATTTGAAAATTTTACAAAAGAAATCCAACTTAATGAAATTTATCAGATTTTTCAATCAAATGAAATCAAATGCATGTGTTTGGATTCAAATACAAGTCATCATTGCATATCAAGTTAAAAATGTTCAGTTTCAATCTCTTTATTAAATCTATTTGGTGTGCTTAGCATGCGAAATATGATTAGCTTCAAGAATATGCAATTCTAAAACATATAAGAATATTTTGCTCTACTCACACTATTTGTCCAAAATCAGGATTTTCACAAATTTACAGGTTTATTGCGACTTTGTATTTTCCCAAAGTTTCAAGAGATGTGTGCTCATTGGCATCTTTTAATTTTGTGCTCATTGACATCTTTTAATTTTGTGCACATTGGCATCTTTTAATCAAAAAGTTTAGTAAGAATAAGATACATCGTTAAACATGGCTTTTTTCTATCTGGTTCTATAGCAGGATTTGGGTCAGCATATCCCAGACCAGTTGGTCTTAGGTGCTAGGTGACAAGCACCCCTTGGAACTTAATTTCCCAAACCAGAAAGGCCACATCGATATATCTTAAACCCATTTGTACAAGTAGAACATGGCTTTCTATCTGGTTCTATTGCAGGATTTGGGTCAGCCGATCCCAGACCAGTTGATCTTAGGGACTAGGTGTCGAGCACCCCTTAGGACTTACTCTCCCAAACCAGAAAGACCACAGGTACAAACTTTCAAACTAAATGATTTTATATATATTTATATTTCATCTCAATCACTTGGTTCTAAAACGTAGTACTTCCCCCATATTTTCGTTTCCATCCATCATTCTGACATTTAGGCTTTTTTAGCATTATATTCTATATAAGTATAGATTTCATAACATTGAGCATTCGGCATAATTTCATTCATGTTTTGCTTACCTTTCGATTTAATTCAGAAGTGAAAGTTGAAACAAATATAGTTCAGATAATACAAAATACTTGTAAAATCACTCTTTGACACACATTTATTCATTGAATGAAAATTAAAAAAAGTTCATATCATTGAATTAAATTTGTTAAGATTCAAACATTCAAAGCAATAGAAATAAACGTAATGCAATGTTACCTTTCACCACTTGTTCCTTGAAACATAAAAATATGACAGTTAAGGATATCACCTGAGAAATATGAGTTCTAAACTGATTTGTTTAGAAGTCTTAGTCTCTGAAGTACGGGTCCTGAACTGAATTATTCAGAAGCCATTTTCATTTAAGTACGGGTTTTGAACTGATATGTTCAAAAACCTAAAACGTTGAAGCACGGGT
Organism: Saussurea involucrata; assembly: GCA_033807775.1. Lineage (NCBI taxonomy): Eukaryota > Viridiplantae > Streptophyta > Magnoliopsida > Asterales > Asteraceae > Saussurea > Saussurea involucrata. The sequence continues at coordinate 32,572,719 of CM066326.1, read as the reverse complement.
TTTGAACTTTATCTTGAAAGAATCAAATCAAATTTTGAGTCAATACTTCCTCTGAAATCAAGATAATTCTGCAAAATCAAGAGATTTTGGTAATCATCTACGATGATTCCTCATTAGATATCAAAAATTCAAATTCTGAGTAGTAGAGTCAGAATTCTGATTAGAAGAGTCAGAATTCTGAGTCACTTGCTCAAAATTCTAAGTATCAGAGTCAGAATTCTGATTAGTTGAGTCAGAATTCTAAGTAGTAGAGTCAGAAGTCTGAGTAACTTGTTCAAAATTCTAAGTATGAGAGTCAGAATTCTGATTAGTTGAGTCAGAATTCTGAGTAGTCGAGTCAGAACTTCTGAGTAAGAGAGTCAGAATTCTGATAAAACTATCCAGAGAAAATTCCTTAGAAAAATGTTTGGATTTTGTGATTTTTGAACATTCTGAATTTCAAATCACCATAACTTGCTCAAAAATCAGAATTTTTCAACCAAAATTTGCAGGGTTACTCAAGATATGATTCTGAACACATTCTCTTGAAATGTTTTCTACTAAAAATACTCACATCTACGAGTTCGATAACCCCATAGTAAACAGAACTTTTAAAAAAAATACTTCAAAATCAACAAATTGATCTGTATGAATCAGAAATCCATAATCAAGATGAGACCAATTGTAAGTCCATAATCACATTCAGACCGAGTTTTGGACTGAATTATCCAAAAGTCAAAATTCTCAATTAAGCACAACATCTGTTTTAAGTCATGTGTCAGTATTATCATTCAGCTCTACACATGAATAACCTGCAAAACAGATTAAGTTGTCTTTGGTACCCATATGAACTTGGGTCCAGGTTTGTTATGTGCAGTGGTATATGCAGATATTCTATAAGAACCATACCAGTGCTGAATAAAATTCTTGTTCACAAAATCATCAGTCCCACAATATGAACAACAAAGTTTCTTTTGTGCAATTCTGACTAATTGATTTACAGAATAAATCACATCAGGTTTAACAAAAGATTTTCTTTGAAATGTATTGTTCTTCTTGACATTTGAATTAGGAACCTTTGATTTTAGCACTTCTTTCTTGGAAGTAGTTCCTTTAACTCTCCATTCCATTTTTATCTTTTTAAAAGAACAATTATAAGATTTATCAATAGGAGAATCATAAAACAGATTAGAAGAACGAATCTGATCTTTTGAACTATGATTTGATTTGTCAACAACTTTCGTTTCAAATTCTTTAAACTTTTTAACATACAAATCAAACCTTGACTGCAAATCAGATTTGGACTTCCTCTCTATCATGATTTTAGTTGATAAATCAGATAATTTATTAATAAGTCTCCTTATCTCCAAATGAAAAACTTTCTTTTCCTTCTCAAACTCATCTTTTAAGCATTTTTCTTTAAAGCCATTTACCTTCTTCTTTTCAGTCTCTTTCCTTCCATCTTCTAACTCTTTCTCCAACTCATTGATATTTACAAAACTCATTTAACATTCCTGTTTTCTTTTTCTCAAAACCATTCTTTTCTTTTTGAAAAACATTTTTCTTGCATTCAAACTCTTTTCTTTCTTTTGCAAGAATTTTCTCCAAATCAGAAATTTTCAGAGATAATTCAACAGACTTTGTTTCAAAACCTTTCCTCTCAGTTTGAAAGTCTCTTCTCTCTTTCTCAAATTTCACTCTTTCAAGTATAAGAACTTGTTCAAAATCGTAGATCTGTTTCAAGAGTTGACAATTTTTCATTTCACATGATTTGATTCTATTTTCAGACTCTGTCAACATCTTTCTTCTAAAATTGCCTTTCTCTTTCAAATCAACATTCTCTTTTTCTAACAACTTTATGTTTTCTTGAACCTTTTCAAAATCCTTTAGAAAATCAGATTTCTCTTTTTGCAAAATCTTTATAACTTTTGTATTTTCATCTTGTTTTGCTTGAAGATTAGCAATCTTGCTTAAATGAGCAATCTCAGTTTTTGTTTCAGAAATTGTTTCTTTTGCTTTTACAGGACTTAATTTTTTTTAAATTGTCTGAACTGGTTATAGAACTTGCAGGTCTCACAAAAACTTCAACAATCTCAGGCATGATGAAATGAAAAATTCAAATATCAACTATGAATTTTGATCAAAACTGAGAATCAACACAGATCTAGAATATGCAAGAACTAATCAAATCTGTCACATGCATTTTATCAAACAGTTAGAGTACATGAATTAATGAAATCTTCTTTTCAACAAAAAGTTAGAGTACCTGTTATCTCTGTTTAATTTCGAGAATTAATCAGCATAGAGAGAAAATCTTTGGATGACTTGATTGTAAGATATCGATTCAACAGAAAGACAAATTCAAATTTCTTGAATCAATGATAGAAACGAATTCAAGAATTGTTAGGAATTCAGGAATTGTTAGCAGCAGCGGAATCAATTGTCGAATTGATCAAGAAACTTCAAGAACGCGATCAAACACACTCTTGGACGAATTTGTTTGTTGATTGGCTCTGAATGCCCCCCAAGTGTAAGTCCCATAATTGAAGCAACAATCAAGAATACTCCATAAATGTAGAATAGAGATAGGAAAGTAGATCATATTATTGAAGATCTCTACTCATATGATTTACAGTACTGAAAGTGCAGGATCTATTCTTACAATCAATATAGAAAGAAGTAATTGAGAAATTGTATGATCAAGCCCAATTGTATTCAATGATTCACAGAATTACAGATCTAAGAGAGAGATAACCTCAAAGATTACAAGGAATGAATACAAGTAATATGGGAAAATCAATCAGTTAGCAACGTAGTGCTAACCACTCTATTTATACTGTAACGGATATATTTAAGCTACAGTACAAATAAGAAAGACTAATAAGAACAAAAAACGTGTCCTAATTAGTTTACACATTACTAAGTAACGAAACTCGTCATAAGTTCTGAACAGGTAGTTCAGAACTTCTGAACATTCTTCTGATCATGCTTCTCAGAACTTCTGACTTCTCTTTCTCAGATCTCTGACTCTTCTTCTCAGATCTCTGACTCTTCTTCTCAGAACTTCTGAACCTTCTTATCAGATCTTCAACACTTGGTTTATTGACAAAACTTCAGATCTAACAATCTCCCCCTTTTTGTCAAATAAACTTAAACTTTGCATCATCTAATTCTTTCAGAGCAGGAACAATTTTCTGAAGTAGCACATTCCTCAGATTAAGCCTCTTATCAATCTTGTCAATAATTTCTTGAATGACTTCAACTTGCTGATTTATTGCTTCTTGAGTTATGTTTGCTTCCTTTACTTTCAGCATCTTTTTCTCCAAATTGTGCTTTATGATCCTTAAAGTTCCAGAACAATATTTTGCAGTTTCCTTTGCTCTGAAGAAGATCTTTCCACTTTTGTTCTTCAAAAATACTCCCAGATCTGGATACTTGTGAACACTTCCAGTCTTTAACACCTTTTTCTGCTCATGATCTGTATTGGGATTTGCCAGATAAACACATGACTTTTGCAAATACAGAGCTATTTGGAAATCTGTATAGCAATGCCACCTTAAGATATAGAACATGGCCTCAATCACCACACTTCTTGCCTTCCTTTCATTTCTGTCTTTACTTGACTCTTTAAAACATAGAAAGCTGTGTAATCTGTAGAAGTCAACCACTGACAGTTTCTCAAAATCTGCATCAGTAAAATAATAAACCTAGCCATCTTCTCTCAAAACTTCAAAGGATAAGTACTCCATCTTTCTGAATTTCTTAACCTTCAATTCTCTGATTCCAGTGATTAGAAAATCTGAGTAAACGGCTTGCTTTGTTTTGCCAAGACATCTTGATTTTTCAGCCAACCAGATCTGAGTCTCCTTAGACCTATCATAATACACATCCAAGAATTGTACTTCTTTTGGTTTGAAAAACTCAGGCAGATCAAATTCAAGAAAGTATCCATTCAGATCAATGAGTATTTCATCTTCTTTGGGTTCAGACTGTTCAGCTTGGTCAATATTAGTTATCTGCACATTCTGAGAAGTTGTGTCCTGAACTTCTTCAACTTCATCTGACAAAATTTCATTCACTTCATACTCAGCAGGGAACACAAAATCACTGTGTAACATCTTCTTGGGATTAACTTCAGATAGCAACCATTCACCACAACTTCTGATCTTTCTTCTGAGATTCAACCTTCTATTCATAGAGTTTACACACCTTTTCTTTAAGTTCTCTCTTTCAGTTTTAGCACTTATTTCCATTTCAATCAGTAACCAACTCAGAGTTGCATCACTATATTTTACCAGTTCTTTCAGTTTGAACATTTCAAGTCTCTCTTGAACTTTATATGCAAACCCTTCAGATTCCATTCCTTCATTTACGAATCCTTTTGTACACACAACAAATCCTGCAATATTTGTTGGAGACCTCAGATTGCACTTCTCTTTTCTTCCTTCAATGGCTAGTTGAAAATCATATAAGTACATGTTTCTGACATAGATACCCAGAAGTCTTCTGCATTCAATTTCCATCAAGGCTTCTTCAGTACCAGAGAAGAATTTGACTAGAAAGATCTGATCATCAAGTGTTAGTCTGTGGAAATCAAAACTGGACATGGCAACTTTTGTATTTTTCTCTTTCAATACTTCCATTCTAACAAACATTAAACCACTGAATTCTTCTTCTTGAAACATTAGAACTTTCTCAATTCTTTTCTGAATATGCAGTCTTGAGTCAGGAATTCTGAATCTGTTTGAAGCTTCTGTGTAAATCATCTGAGCTCTTTCATCCATGAAACCATCCACATTACTTTCTAAAAACTCATATTCTCCTTCTGAGTGGTAGAGGTTTTCATACATTTCCTCAGGAAAAATATCATCATGAAATTGTCTGGCCAAAGGTACATCACTTAGTTCCAGGATGAAATCACATATGGGTTCTTCTAACATCTGCAAGTTAATCTTGGAAATCTCAATTGGTTTTCTGAATACATACTCAGAAGGCATGAAGTAATCTTCTAGTTTCTCATATTCTTCTTCTGTGTTTATCTCATCAGCATAGTTATATCTGAACTCATGCTTAAAATTCTGAGAATAATCAACAGTTCTGTCTTCTTCACCCATCAGATCAATAGGTCTTATTACTTTTATCCCTTTATGAATTTTCTGAACACTCAAAGCTCTGACTACTTCATTATGCATTCTTCTGATCAATTCTTCATTCAACCTCCTTTCTTCTGATTCAGACTCCATTGCCCTTTCACTGTTATAAACCACAATATTTGTACACCTGTTTACCACTGTACTTTCCACTATTTCTTCTATTCTCAAATCAGATTCCTCAATAACTACAGTTTCATCTGAGTTTCCTTCCATCTCAGTATCCAAGTTCAATTCCTCTGTTTTATCTGATTCATTACTATCAATACTTCCCAACTCCATTTCTTCTGTATCTGAACTGTCAAGCTGTACTATCTGAATCATCTTCTTTAAATTTTCCTGTGTCTGATCTTCTGAACTTTTTGTGTTGGCTAAGTGCATGTCTGCTATCTCAAAATCTTCTATGCCAATGTCATCATCAGAACTTAACCTTTGTCTTTTCTCCCCCTTTTGATGATCATGAGGCTCATTATCATCAAACTTTCTTTTTAAGTTCTGATTAGAAGTACCTTCAGCTTCAGCTTCTGCAATAGGAACAGGATCAAGAGGCTTTGAAGTAGAAGCCAGTGATACACTCAGTGCTTTCAGTATAGAATCCTGCATATCTTGCATTTGTTTCAACATATCTTTTTGAAAACCAGACATTATATCCATGATCTCCTTTTTGTGAGAATCCAAGGATTTCTTTACATCATCTACCTTGGTTTCAACAGAAATTAACTTTTTCTCCAACACACCTTTCAAATCTGATACCTCATCATTCAGATCCTCCATCCTCTTCTCCAAATTTTCTACTTTTTCCCCCATCTCCTTGTTTTGTTTCTGAATCTTTTCAAATTCAGAAGTTTCTAACAGTGAACCTGAACCAACAGATGGTCCAGTTTTCATGTGCCCAGAGAGCTCATGGCCTGTAGATAACACACAGTCATCTTGTACAACAGATGCACGTTTGAATGAGGCTTTTGTAATGTTCACCTCACCAGGACTTCCATCCAATCCTCGACACCCAACATTAGGCATGTCTATGAATGTTGTTTCAGGAGTACGAAATTCCTGATCTGTGCAAGTGTCAAAAGGAATTTCAGGCTCAATATGAATAGGACTGTGATATTCAGACTCAATGTGTTGAAAAATAAGTTGGGATTTATCACCTCCCTCCAAATGAGTTTGGGATGGTTCCCCGGATTTGTGTGAAACAGTAGCATGTTGAAATGCTTCTGAGTGGGTATGGATGGGTTGTTCAAGATCCACCACTAGGTCCATGGTGTTTGTTTCAATATTGGACACCAAGAGATGTGAACCAATAGCATGTGTGGTTACCTGGTCAAGATTAGCTGGTTCAGAGGCATCTCTTTCTGTTTGAACCTCTGTTAACAATCTCTCATCCTCACCACTCTCATTCTGTTTTTCCTCACTGAGTCTAACCAAGCTCTCAGAATTTTCCCCCTCAAGTCTCTCAGAATGTTCACCCATCTGAACATCCTCCCCCTCTCTAATTCGACTAGACCCCTCACCTCTCTTCTCAGGTTGGTCCTCTTGGGCAGGGATTTGAGGTAATTCAATTCCCATAGAGGTGCAATAAGCTTTTAAAATCTCACTCTCCCTTGGAATATAATTCCTAAGTGATTTTGGCAACAGTTTATGATTGGGATAATTTTCAAGTCTTGTTACTGAGGTCATCTTACCCAAGTAAAATGTAGGACCATGCTCTTCATTTGTTCTTCTTGAGATTGTTCTGTTTTCCTGCATGGCATACCAAATAACAATTTGCCAGTACCTTATGTAGGGAATGTATGTCAGTGGAGCATCCTTTGTCTTCTTCTGAATTGCTTTCTGATTCTTCTCAAATGTATTCTTCATATCTTCCCAAAGTATTAAAGTATAGTCATAATGCCTATTCTTCACTAAACCTTGAAATATCTGAAGAATTTGTTTAGAACCTTGATCAGCAGAACTATTTTTCCCTGACAAACATTTATTTACCACATGAAAGAAGCAAGCCCAAATAGGTGGTAATTTGTTTCTTCTGAACAAACTGAGAGTCCTCAATCCTTCATTGTATCCCAACTTCATGAACTCTGCTATTAATTCCTCTGTTAGGGGTAAATCCTCAAAATCTGTTCTTCTTTGTACATCATCTTTCTCTGGTAGATTCAGCATTTCTCTTAGTGCAGAGATAGATAAGACAAATGTCACTCCTCCAATTTCAGACACAAACTTATTATCTTCTAACCTAAGATATTTCCACCATTGTTGTATGTACTGAACAGGCACATTTTTACTTCTTGTAAACCATTTTCTGTACGGATGATGTTTGAATAACTCCATGATAATTCTGTGTTCAGGCTTAAAACGACTTTCCTCAAACAATATAACACAGTTATTTTCAGATAATTTCAACCATTCACTCTCAGGAACAACTCTTTCCATTAGAATAGATCTATCTGACATAATAGAACCTGCAGCACTCTGATCATGTTCAATATTAACGTTTACCTCATCCGCATTTCCTTCAGATTCATCCATTTGTTCATCTTCTTCATCATTTCTTATTGCCCCTTCCTCTGCAACTCTATTTTGTACTTCATCATTTTCCGAATCGGATGAATCCATTATCGATTTTGTAGAATGTAGAGAAATTGGACCACTTCTTCGTATTTCAGACATGATTTAAGAAGAAAACAGATTCAAAGAACTCTGGATTTGATTCGTATCTCACGTTTCGCTCTGGAATTTGAAAGAAATTTGAAATAGGGATTTTAAGACCTATTTAAAATCCGCGAAGTTGAAAGGTTTAACGGAAAAGCGAAATCAATGTTATAACGGAGTCAACACATGTGAAATACCACAAAGGATTTAAATGAAATACGTGGCATTGTCAAACAAATATGAAGCTGACACGTGTTAGTGGATAGAATTTTGACTCAAGTCAAAGATCTGATTAACACGCACAGATGTTCTGATTCCATGACTTAGAAGAATTTTGCCTTGTAACCAAAATGTCTTTTTAAAATCAACTTCTGACCAATATAAAACATTTTGATTATTCAGAAGAGGTTTGAACAGATAAGAAATGAAAACAAATCTTTTAAGCATCACAAAATGATTTCCAAAAGAATTTTGATGCTCCCCCTTGACTTGAGCATGCATTTGAGTATTAATGATACATAAAGATGAGATTAAAAGATAATCAAAGAAGCATAATCCATACAGTTGAAGTTATTTGTATTTCTCAAAAGTAAATTTTTGAAAGTTAGATTGCTGAAGTATTGACTCAGAATTTCTGACCTTAAGATTCAGAGGTTCTGATCTCAAGACTCAGAAGTTCTGAACTCAAGACTCAGAAATTCTGAACTCAAGATTCAGAAGTTCCGAACTCAAGACTCAGAAGTTCTGATCTCAAGACTCAGAAGTTCTGAACTCAAGACTCAGAAGTTCTGAACTCAAGACTCAGAAATTCTGAACTCAAGACTCAGAAGTTCTGAATACACTACTCAGACAAGTTTACTTAGAAAAATTTAGCATTTTTAAGAAAAAAATATTTTCAACTAGGCAGATTAAGCATTCCTATTTTACATATGAGAAAAGAAAACCTTTTGTGATCAAGAGGCTTTGTGAACAAGTCAGCCAATTGATACTTTGTATGCACAAAGTGCATCTCTATAGTTCCTTTTTCCACATAGTCCTTTATAAAATGATACCTCACATCTATATGCTTAGTCTTCGAATGTTGAACAGGGTTCTGAGTAATAGCAATTGCACTTTCTGAGTCACAATAGATGGGAATCTTATTAAGCTGATATCCATAATCCATGAGTTGTGTTCTCATCCACAATGTTTGAGAGCATGAAGCAGCAGCAGCAACATACTCTGCTTCAGCAGTTGAAGTGGATACACAGTTCTGTTTCTTTGATGCCCAACTCACTATTTTATCTCCCAAAAAGTGACAAGCACCAGATGTACTCTTTCTGTCCAACCTACTTCCTGCATGATCAGCATCAGTGAAAGCAGTCAACTTGAAGTCAGTTTCTTTTGGATACCATAAACCTAGATCAGGTGTTCCTTTGAGATATCTTAAAATCCTTTTGACAGCCAACATATGTGATTCTTTCGGGTTAGATTGAAATCTAGCACAGAAACAGGTAGAAAACATGATATCTGGTCTACTTGCAGTCAAATAAAGTAATGATCCAATCATGCCTCTATAAAGTTTGATATCTGCTGAAACACCTTTGAGATCAGCATCTAACTTTATGTTAGTTGCCATAGGTGTTCTCATAGAAGCACAATCAGACATTTTGAACTTTTTCAGAATATCTCTGACATATTTTCCTTGATTTATGAAAATACCTTTTGGTAGTTGTTTGACTTGAAGACCAAGGAAAAAATTCAGTTCACCCATCATGCTCATTTCAAATTCAGATGACATGATTTTTGAAAAATTATCACATAATTCTGGACTGGTAGAACCAAATATTATGTCATCAACATAAATCTGAATCAGAATCAAATCATTACCCTGTTTCTTTAAAAACAAAGTTGTGTCAATCTTACCTTTCTTGAATCCTGAACCTAACAGGTGTTTAGTAAGAGTGTCATACCAGGCTCGTGGTGCTTGTTTTAGACCATATAAAGCTTTGTCTAAAATATAAACATGATCAGGGAATTCTGGATCAACAAAACCTTCAGGTTGATGGACATACACCTCTTCATTAAGTTTGCCATTTAGAAAGGCTGATTTGACATCCATTTGATACACCTTGAAGTTTTTATGTGCAGCATAGGCTAAAAATATTCTGATTGCCTCTATTCTTGCCACTGGTGCAAATGTCTCATCATAATCAATTCCCTCTTGTTGACAGTATCCCTTAGCAACCAATCTTGCCTTGTTTCTGATGACAACACCTGATTCATCCTTTTTGTTTCTGAACACCCATTTAGTTCCAATAATAGATTTACCTTCAGGCTTTGGAATGAGTCTCCAAACTTTATTTCTTTCAAATTGAAGCAATTCCTCTTGCATTGCTGAAATCCAGTCTGGATCCTCTAGGGCTTCATTAGCTTTCTTTGGTTCAATTACACTTAAGAAACCAGCAAACATTGCTTCATTTGCTGTAGCTGATCTTGTCTTTACTCCTGTTGATGGATCACCTATTACTTGATGAATAGGGTGATTTTTAGTCCATTTATTAGCACTAGGGAGTACATCAATCTCTGAATAATTGTTGTTTGCATCATTCTCATCAATGATTGCTCGTAATTCTGAACTGTCACCTTGTTCTGACGTATGAGTAGGAGTTGCATCCAAGTTTGAGTTCTGATTAATGAAGTCAGAGTTCTGATTGACTTGTTCAGAGTTCTGAGTACAAGAATCAGAATTCTGATTACAAGGTTCAGAGTTTTCACCACTTGAATTTATTAGATTTGGGCACTCCTCTGATGGACCTTTGTCAGAAATTACAGTTGATTGAACTATTTCTGGAGTCTTATTTTTCATCTCTTTGACCATCTTTGGGTTTTCATATTCTGCATAAGAATCAGAAATTAGTTCACTAAAAGCATCCTTAAACAGTAAATTGAGTTCTGAACAAATAGGATTAGAATTTGTATCAGAAGTCATTTTTGTCTTGTTCAGTATGAGTTCTGAACTGTCTTGTTCAGAAGTCCGCATTCTGGCTTCATCAAAAGTTACATTTATGCTCTCCATCATCCTCTTGGTTCTTCTATTGTAGATTCTGAATGCTTTGGAAGTTAAAGAATAACCCACAAAGTATCCTTCATCTGCCTTTTTATCGAATTTGGCAAGATTTTCTCTGTCTCTGAGAACATAGCATCTGCAACCAAAAATATGAAAGAATTTGATTAATGGTTTTCTTTTATTTATCAGTTCATAAGCAGTCTTATTTAATCTCTTATTGATTAAAGTTCTATTTTGTGTAAAACAAGCAGTTGCAATTGCTTCAGCCCATAGGAAAGTAGGAAGATTTGCATAAGCCAGCATTGTTCTCGCAGCCTCAACTAGAGTTCTATTCTTCCTTTCAACAACACCATTTTGTTGAGGAGTTCTGACAGCAGAAAAATTGTGAGAAATCCCAGAACTTTCTAAAAAATTCTGAAGAGTCTCATTTCTGAACTCCGTTCCATTATCACTTCTGATTTTCTGAACTTGAAGTTGTAAGAGAACTTGAATCCTTTTGATAAAATTTATCAATGTAGTAGCAGCTTCTGACTTAGCTCTTAGGAACTCAACCCACGTGTATCTGGATAATTCATCAACAATCACAAGCATATATTTCTTTCCTCCCATCGATTGAACTGAAATTGGACCACAAAGATCAGTATGAATCATTTCTAATGGTGCTTTGCAAGATGAGTCCATTTTTAATTTGTGAGAACTCTTTTTCATCTTGCCCATTTCACAAGCTGAGCATAATGATTCTTTTTCAAATTTAAGCTTTGGTAAGCCTTTAACCAAATGTTTTGCAACAAGATTATTAAGATCTTTGAAATTCAGATGAGAACATCTTCTGTGCCAAAGCCAGCATTCATTTGCAGTTGATTTTGATAAAAGACAAACTGTATTTAATGTTTTCAATTTTGAAAAATTAACTACAAATAAGTCCATATGTCTTTTGGCCCAGAAGACTTTGACATCATTTTCAGTTAGAATCATGCAACCTGTTATTTGAAACTTAATTTGACAAAGACTGTCTAAAAACTGACTTATGCTGAAAAGATTGTGTTGTAATCCTTCAACATAGAAAACCTTTTGGATAGTTAGATCCCCTTTAGTTAAATCCCCATAACCTTTGACTTGACCTTTGCTATTGTTTCCAAAGTTTACTGCTCCTCCAGCCTTTTCTGTGAAGTTTGATAGAAAAGACTTCTGACCTGTCATGTGTCTTGAAGCTCCTGAATCTAAAAACCACACATGACAGCCCTGCAAAAGGATCAGTTAGGTTTAGGTACCCATTTTGGAATGGGTCCATCTTTGTTAGCTTTGTCATTGGATTTAACATTAGTACCTTTTACTCTCCACTCAAAATCTTTCTTCAAACACCACTTTCCTTGAACTTTTATGAAGTCAGAACATTTTCTGCTTACAAGTTTGTTCAAATTCTTTTTGAGAGTTGTAACTTTTGGTTTTGCTATGTTTTCAACTTTCTTTTCTTTTATCTTTTCTTTCTTCTGAGTCTGAGGAACAGAAATTTTCTTCTTTTCTGTATTTTGAGAAACAGAAACTTTCTGAATATCTTTTCTTATGTATGAAACAGAAGTTATTTTGACTTGACATTTGTGAGAATATTGGAATGAATCATTTTTACATCTGACACAAACGAGATTTTTCTTTGCAAGTGACAATAAATCTGAAACATAGATCATTTCATTTTTATTTATACTGTTCAGAGTACAATTGCCCTTATTACAAGAATTTCTAGCGTTTAGTTCAGAAGTAGATTTCATTCTAAGCTTCTCAAGTTCCCTTTTCCGATCATTCAACTTTGCAAGATCATCTTTCCTTTTGCTTTCTTCTTTTTCTGAAAAATTCAAGTTCTTTTTGTTAGAAGAATTAGATGATTCACCTTTTTCATATGTACTTGATTCATTAAAGAATTTATCATTTTCTCTTGAAGCATTTATTTTAAAAAGATCATACTCAGTCTTCAGTTTTTCAAGCTCTGTTATTTTCTGAATAAAAATATTCTTTTCTTTCAAAGCTTCTTCAAGTTTAATATCCACCTCACAGAAATCATTTTCAAGTTCATCATAAACTTTCCTTAAATCCTCAAGTTCTTGACTCACAAGATTAAATCTCTTTTCAAGTTGCAAAAATTCATCTGATTTTGTTTCAGAAAATCCAGTTGAATCAGACTTCTGACTACCTGAGTCAGAGTTCTGATTTACAGACTCAGATGTCTGATCTTTAGACTCAGAATTCTGACTACAAAGTTCAGAATCCTGACTAGAAGTTTCAGACTTCTGATTGACTGTTTTAGAATTTTTACTTGTATCAAATATGCTCTCAATGTCATGATATGAAAAACTTGGTTGTTTATTTTTGTAGCTGACATTTAAGGAATCATACTTGAATTTAGTATCATTGTATCTTGGCTTTTCATCTGTTGATTTAGAAACTTCTTTCTTAACCTTTTCTTCTGAACCAACTGACTTTTCTGTTTTAGACTCAGAAATTGTCTCATCTGACTTTTTAGAGTTTGGTTTTTGCAAATTGTCAGAACTTGTTATAGAACTAGCAGGTCTTATGAAAACTTCAACAATTTCTGGGATTTTTGGCTTAGAAACTTGAAGTATTGGAGCTCTTTTTAAAATGACATTTTCTTCCAATCCCAATCCCTTCTTTGGATTGTAAAATCTTGTATCTTTAACATTGCTTAATAAAAGATTTAATGTTTGCTGAGTCTGACCTCTTTTCAAATTCAAATCTTCCAATTCTTTGATTTTGGTGTATAAATTCTTTCTTTCTTCAAATAACATATCAAATTTTATTTGTAAATCACCTTTTTCATCCTTTATTTTTGAAAACTCAACTTTTAGTTCAGAAAGCCTTTTCATCAATTCAGAATTTTCATCTTTAACTTTCTGTTTCTCAGCCTCAGATTCTTCATATTGTTCTTTTATTACTTCTTTTTCAATTCTGAATTTGTTAACCAAAGTTCTTTCTCCTTTTATCTGTTTTCTTAGATTAGCAAATTCAGTTTTCATTTCACCAATCTGTGTCATTAACTCTAATTCAAGTGAAGAGTGTACCTCAGCAGATGACTCAGAATCAGCATCTTCAAAATCAGAATCATCCTCATTCCTCATTTTTGCCATATAGCTTCGCATCTGTGGAAAGTTGATATGATCATCTTCATCAGAAGTGTAGTACAGCCAATTCTCCTGTTCAGCCAATAGCGCACTCTCGTCATCTCTCTTCTTTGCAAGCTGAGCCTTCTTCGTGTAGTATTCATAATCTTTCACAACTTTAACTCTGCAATCCTTGGCATAATGGTCAGATTTTCCACACTTGAAACACAGATTCTTTTCTTTTCTCTCTTCCTTCTCTTCCTTGTTTTCTTCACTTCTCTCTATTCTCTTTTCAATCTTATTTTCTTCTCTGTCATCTTTCTTCTTATAATCTGAACTTCCAGCTCTCTTATAATTTCCTTGAAATCTGCCCTTCCCATACCTTTTGTTGAAAGTATTTGTCAGCAAAGCTAGCTTTTCAGCCATTATCTTGATATCTTCATCATCTTCTGATCCTTCTTCTTTGTCAGATTCCTCCAGACTCGGTATTTCTGATAGATATGCAGTCTTTTTGGGTGCTTTGATTGCTTTGGACTTTGATAAGAACGCTAACTGATCAGCAACATTTTTCTTTTCTTCCACAACTAACTTGACAGAGTCTTCATGTTGATTAAGAACACAGAACAAATCATTTAAGTCTTCTTCACACATATCCTTGTTCATTTGCAGACTTATGGCAAATGATGACCATTCTGAATTTAGACTGTTCAGAAATTTGTAATTTATTTATGATTTTGTTTTCTTCAGTCCATTTCTTCTCAAGTCATTTAGAATAGTGCAAAATTTACTGTATGTCTGTGTCAAACTTTCTGACTCTTTTGCTTTGAACCTTTCATAAGCATTTATGCTTTGATTTAACTTTGCCTGAATAGATCTCACAGTTCCTAACATTTGCCTTTCCAATTCGTCCCACATTTCTTTAGCTGATGATCCACTGTCAATCCTGTTAAGAACCTCATTCGGGACAGCCAAAGTCATCAAAGTAATTGCTCTTTTGTCAATAGCATGCCTATTTTTCTGTTCAGCAGTGTATTGGGAATAATTCTTCTTTACTCTGGTCGCTGGAATTTCTGGAGTTGTCTCTGTAGCAGGGGTTGCGGCGACATCGATATATACTTCGATTGGACCTTCTCGAATAGAAATCATAAGATTTTCATCGATGTTGTCAAGGAATTGGATCATACGAGTTTTCCATTGCTGATATTCTTCTGGTATAAGAACAGGCGGTTTGGTTTCGGATCCCATGGCTAGATATTCTTTAGAAGACATGATTGTAAAAATTCAACAGAAAGACAAATTCGATTTTCTTGATCGAAAAGTAACAGGTAATTCAAGAATTGCTAAGAATTCAAGAACTAGCCCTAGCAGCGGAATCGAATTTTGAATGAATCAAGAAATCTTCAAGAAATTGATCAATCGATCTTCGCAATCACAATCTTGAACGAATTTGTTTGTTGATTGGCTCTGATACCAATTGAAAGTGCAGGATCTATTCTTACAATCAATATAGAAAGAAGTAATTGAGAAATTGTATGATCAAGCCCAATTGTATTCAATGATTCACAGAATTACAGATCTAAGAGAGAGATAACCTCAAAGATTACAAGGAATGAATACAAGTAATATGGGAAAATCAATCAGTTAGCAACGTAGTGCTAACCACTCTATTTATACTGTAACGGATATATTTAAGCTACAGTACAAATAAGAAAGACTAATAAGAACAAAACACGTGTCCTAATTAGTTTACACATTACTAAGTAACGAAACTCGTCATAAGTTCTGAACAGGTAGTTCAGAACTTCTGAACATTCTTCTGATCACGCTTCTCAGAACTTCTGACTTCTCTTTCTCAGATCTCTGACTCTTCTTCTCAGATCTCTGACTCTTCTTCTCAGAACTTCTGAACCTTCTTATCAGATCTTCAACACTTGGTTTATTGACAAAACTTCAGATCTAACAAGTACAATGGAGGGAGAATTTCTCAATTACAAACGTATCTCACAACTCACTGTAAAGTGTGTGTGTGATCACAAAATATCTCAAATGACAATGTAAGCCCAAGACACCTATTTATAGTGTCTAATTACATGACATGGGCCCAAGCCCATTTAACTCCCATTAAACTCCCAAAGCCTAAAAGACTAATAAAGCTAATTACAATACATTTGACTTTCATTGACTTTACATGGACATCTTTGACTTTATAAAACTTTCCATATAAATGGGGCTTTCAAGACCCAACAATCTCCCCCTAAAGTTTTATAAAGAAAGCATCTTCAAATGATCTCCCCCTTGATTTCTTTGAAAACTTTAGTGTTGCATATCTTCACGCCTTGCAAATCTATCCAAGCTCCCCCTCAAAATTTGCTCTTCTTCTTCACAAATTACAACTTTAAAATCGAATCCAATGTGCAATAAGCTCGACTGAAACCACCTCAGTTTATAATTAAGAATTCGTCCTTGAAATTCGAGTTGTATGACCATTAAGCTCAAGAGCTTAATCCATTAAGATCAAAGGAGGGAGTGTCACAACAAACTTCACAAACTCAGCTTGGATCCACAAAAAATAGAAGATAGAACACCTTTCTGAAAATTGGGAGAAATATCGTGAAAAACGTTGCTTCGGTCCAGCAGCTATACACCGACTTTGACACAAAATCTGACCAATAAGCACATCGATTCAGAACAAACTCAAAACATAAAAAATGTTCATCTGTGTCTTAGGAATCCAGCGCATCTGAAATCGTCAAATTTGGAGCTTCGAGGAGTGAGTTCTGAACAAAATACGACAGGTCTGCAAATCTGTCAAGTATTGCACTTTTGTTCTGAGAAGTCTAAGTAAAAGTTCTGAGTAGGCCAATCAGAATTCTGAGTAAGTCAATCAGAATTCTGATCCTTAAGAACTCTGAAAAAAATTCCAACTCTGAAGTTCTGACTACACAAGGTAAAGTTCTGACTATTGGAGTCAGAATTCTGATTAAGCACAACGTTGAAATCTCTTGAACAAGCTCTGAATGTACTTCTGACAACTCACAAATTGATTCTGAATTTTGAATAGCCTTGTAATTCTGAACTGCGTGAGATCTAATTCAGAACATTAATAATCAAACTCTGATTATAAACTTGACAGCCCACAATCTGAACTTCTTTCTTGATTGCACCTTGCTCGAATTCAGCAACAACTTTCTGTTAACAGCTTTCTGTTTTCAACTTAATTTCATGTTTTCAAACTTCCAAATCTGTTACAGCATCTTTATTAAGCTGTTTTGACAGCAAAGAAATAGCCCCAACAGCTTGCTATTTTCTGTTTTGACAGCAACAAACAGCACCAAACAGCAAACTATTATGCGCTCACAACACCGAATAAGCTGTCAAATTAAAACTTTATGAACTTGCTGTTTTGAACGGCTTTCTGTGGACAACACTAATCTGTTTTTGTTCATCAAACACAGCAGCGAATTGTTGCAAACTTCTCTAATTTTGGACAGCATTGAACAAATTTTTGCAACATCTTACAATCTCCACAAATTTATACAATCTATTGCAAACACTTCCCATACTAACTTCTCATCTCTAAAATACAAGTTGAGTCGATCTTGAATCACTTATAATTCCTTCATTCATATCAAATGCCCACCAATTTAATTTGATGTAGAACAATAAGCCGATCTCCATAAATCTTCTTAGAACAAGGATTGCAGAAACTTAAGTTTCTGATTGATCAATTCAGAAAGTTGAATTTAAGCAATCAAAGATCTAAAACTCGTTTCAGATCTGACATTCACCATGAAATTCAGTACCAATTCTTTCTCAGACATTTCATCGAGCAAATTGTGTGCAGAAACTGATTTAGAAGTAGATCATGAACATCTAACTTCTTCTCTTCTCCAAGAATTATCAAGATATATAAAATCTTCTCCCAAAACTTAAAATCAATCTTCAAGATGAAAGAAATCACAGAATATTACCTTGAATTGTAGCACACGATTAAGAACAATCTTGAATCACCAATTCTTCGAATTAGATCTTGAATTCTTGAATTGTTGCAAAGATAATCGTATCGAATGTAAATTGATTCGATGTGGCTCTGATACCAAGTGTAAGTCCCATAATTGAAGCAACAATCAAGAATACTCCATAAATGTAGAATAGAGATAGGAAAGTAGATCATATTATTGAAGATCTCTACTCATATGATTTACAGTACAATGGAGGGAGAATTTCTCAATTACAAACGTATCTCACAACTCACTGTAAAGTGTGTGTGATCACAAAATATCTCAAATGACAATGTAAGCCCAAGACACCTATTTATAGTGTCTAATTACATGACATGGGCCCAAGCCCATTTAACTCCCATTAAACTCCCAAAGCCCAAAAGACTAATAAAGCTAATTACAATACATTTGACTTTCATTGACTTTACATGGACATCTTTGACTTTATAAAACTTTCCATATAAATGGGGCTTTCAAGACACAACATTAGATCCCTCAGAAGACTTCCTCTTTGAAGGATAGAGGTCTTTCCTTATATTTCTGAAGTTCTTCTGGTTGGCCTTGTGTTTAGCCAACTTTATCTTCCATTCTTCCTCTGTTAGTCTCTCTACAACACTACCTCCTAAGGGTAATCCTATACGCAGGGGTGTTACAGAACTGGGTTCAGGAGTTCTGTAAACGCGTGTGTACTCACTAACTAGTTCTTCATCAGTAGCATAACCTAACATTACCTTTGACAGTGGTCTGATGTGCAGGTACCGTCCTCATGTTCTGTAGGGGTGTTCTTGGACATAGGAAATTGCTTAGGTTTGGGACCGTCCATTGGCCATTTTTGGATAAGGAGTAGGGGTTTGAAAAGTACACTGAGGATTCGCTGGAACTGCAGAGGGGGCAACCAGTTGTGATCAGACATTTTGGCTTTCTGGGAGGCGATTTTTCGATCGATGGTGTTGATGATCTCTTGCATCATTATGGTGGCATAATCTAGTGGTAGATCATAGTACACACCATACATGATTGAGAGAATTTGAGGTGAGCTTTGATCGATGCTCCCGATTTTTCCCGTGAGGCAACGATTTAGGATGGAGAATAAGGTATTCCACAGAGGGGGTAGTCTTGCTCTGCGGAAATCGTTCCTCTTTTTCAACTGTTGGTTGTACCCTAACATGTGCAGAAAGTCGACAAGTTCTTCATTTATTGTTTGGGGGCATACTTTTTGATTCCCATGAGTCCTCTTGTTGGAAGGCCAAATTCTAATGAGAACATGGTGCGGTTGAACATCAGTTCAAGACTGTTACTTTGGTTAGGTTTAGAAATATAGCCTCTGATCAAATCGGTGTCAGCGTCATAACGGCAAGATTGCCAAAACTGACGTAGGTAACGTACATGTAATTGTTCAACGGTTTTGCTCAGAAGAGGGTAAAGAAAGTGGTTCTCTAGGATGTTTAGCAGGATGGCATGTTCTTTACCAAAAGCTGTAGGAGAAGGAACAAGATAACAATTGTTTGATTTAATGGGAAGGGTTTGCTCGAAATGGTCATTAGAGAAAAATTGTTGCAGGTGGGTAGTGGGTACAAAGGATGCCTCGTCGTCGGAGTCATGTCTGTTGGTATCGGCGGCGGTATGTGAGTTGTGGGAGTGCTCAGAATGTACTGGAGAGAGTGGCGGAGAGTTCATCGGTGAAACGTGAGTAGCTTTGGAACTGGAAGCCATTTGAAAGTTTTAAAGTTCTAGGTTTTCAGAAAGAAATAAGCAAGTTCGTCGGAGAAGATGAGAGAGTAGTAAAGTTTTGAAAGTTATTTTAACTTAGGGTTTATACTTTGGTAACGGGTAGAATTTGGAACGGTGAAAATGTGAGAAAGTTAATAAAATTTGAGGTCCGCACTCGAGTTCATTTGGCGTGGAGCAAGTTTCCAGGACGACGTTATATGTACGTCAATGAAAACTCGACATGTCAATAGTGTCAGTGATGACGAGACGTCGTGGGCGGCCATATTAAATGAAAAGCGCGTGGGTTTAAATTTTCACCACATAAAAGTTACCGTTAAAAAAGTTAACGTTACAGAAGTTCCTAAGTGAAAATCTTTACAGAAGCTCTGTGATTTTGAAAAACTTTTATCTCTGTAGATTGTATCTTATGAAAATTGTTTGAAAAACGCAAGGAGAGGATCGATAAATCTTTAGTAGAGAAATAGTCCTACAGAGGTTTTTTTTTGGACCTCTGCCAGAGCCAGCAGAGGCTCTGTTACAGAAAATTTCTAATAACTAATAATTTATAAACATTTTTAATCATCCAAGTTTTTGATCAGTTTTAACAATGTATTTAGGACCTATTTGAAAGTTGGTGTCCTAGAAAATTGTAAATCTCAAAGATTTTGTGCAGCAGAAGTCTTTTGAAAGATTTGAGTGATCTACAGAGGTTCTTTGGATGAAAGTACTCTGTAGCTTAAGACTTCTGTAGCATTGTGCGTGTAATTTGTCTCCGAGATGACATTCCAAAAGATCGATAGAGGTTAAATTTGCGATCATAGAGCATATTCCTGGCAGAGCTTCTGTTGAGCCCAGCAGAAGCTCTATGACCTCAAATTTCTCATATCTCAAATTTTATGAAACTTTTTGATCTTTTGATTTTTTAAATGTTATCCACAGTATAATTAGAACATATTTGACACTTTTTGTCCTAGAAAACTGTTTTCAAAAACCTAAAAGTACGAGATACCAACCTTTTGTTCTTTTAGTTCGGCGAGTGTGATTTCTTCTGTCGCATTCTTAGCTCCCCCTTTGACTTATAAATCTCTGTAGATTCAGCAAGGTCTCCTTTTTCGCTCCCCCTTGATCTACTAACTTCTGTAGATCAAGTGTCTTCTTCTGTTCCCCCTTGACCTATGCTTGGTTCAGAATAAGATAAGTTGTGCACAAGACATAGGTCAAGATCATCAGAGGTTCTGTAGAGGTTGTCAGAGGTTCTGAGCAGACCTTACAGAAGTTCTGTGATATCAAGAACTATTATAGATTTAAGAATTTACATACAGAAAATAATAAATAAAAAATATTTACATAATATACAGTATCTATGTTATATTTACAGAGGTTTTGGGTACCCATAAACGTATGGGTCCTATTGTATGAAACGCCTTTATGCATTTGTCATACATTCCAGAAATGAAAGGCTTTTTTGTCTTTTTGAGCATATTGAACAGGTATAGAGCCTTTTACTATCCAAACCTTTTTCACCTTTTTAAAAGTTTGATTTACTAATTTGTCCAACCTATGATCATGCAAAAATTTCGATGTTGAGGTCTGAAGTTTTGAAAACATAGTAGGCTTAAAAGATCCTTCACGATTGAATTTCCTGATCTGTTTAGCAAAAATATTTTTTTTTCTTAAATTTTCCTCAAGCATCTTTTGGAGATTAGATTTGCATCTTTTCTCCAACATGATTTCAGTTGATAAATTAGAGAGTCCTTTTGTTAGTTTGGATATTTTTGTTTTAAAAATCCTTCTCTCTTTTTCAAAGTCATCTTTTTGACTTAAATCTTGAAATCTTTGAACCTTCAACTGTTCAGATTCTTTTCTTTCAGAATCAGATTCTTTTCTTTCAGAATCAGATTCTTTCCTTTCTTTTTCAAGGATATTCTGCAATTCTGAGATTTTATAAGTAAGCTTCATCGACTTTGTTTCAAGAACAGTTTTCTTCTCTTCATAATTTCCTCTTTCATTGACCACAATCTTTTCAAAATTGAAAATTAGTTTAGAGAAGTTTAAACATTTTAGTTCAAGTCTTTTCTTTTCTTCATCTGACAAAGATAAGTTCCTTTTTAGTTCAAGATTTTCACAGTTTAAGTTTTTAACAGAACTGAATATGAGGCAACGGAGGTGGTTAGAACTACTTAAGGACTACGATTGTAAGTTGCTTTACCATCCGGGTAAGGCCAACGTAGTTGCCGATGCCTTGAGTCGGAAGGAGTATAGCGGGAGCTTGCACGCTAACCTCTCAAGAATTGACATAGTATCGAGCTTAGTAGAGCGGATTAGAGCGGCGCAAATCGAAGCCTTAAAGGAAGAAAACCTCAAAGAGGAAGTAATGGTGAAACAGAAGCAACTTTTGACGGAGGATGACCGTGGAATGAAGTTGTTCAACGGCCGAGTGTGGGTACCCAAGATCAGTGGAAATCGGGAGCTACTCATGGACGAGGTGCATAAGTCAAAGTACTCCATTCACCCCGGAAGTACCAAGATGTATAGGGATTTGAAGCTATATTATTGGTGGCCAGTCATGAAGTTGGATGTGGCACATTATGTGGAGCGGTGTACGACTTGCTCACAGGTAAAGGCTCAACATCAATTACCATACGGCAGTTTGCGATCCTTAGAAATCCCCGAGTGGAAGTGGGAGAAAATCATGATGGACTTTGTGACCAAGTTGCCAAAGACTTTGAGGGGTCATGACACCATTTGGGTAATAGTGGACCGGTTGACGAAGAGTGCACACCTCTTGGCTATGCGGGAAACTTTACCAATGGACAAATTGGCAAAACTCTATATTGATGAAGTAGTCTCAAAGCACGGCGTGCCCGTGTCCATAGTCTCCGATCGGGATAGTCGGTTCACATCGAGATTTTGGCAAGCCCTACATGAAGAACTTGGCACGAGGGTAAATCTGAGCACGGCTTACCACCCGCAAACTGATGGTCAAAGCGAAAGGACCATTCAAACCTTGGAAGACATGTTGAGGGCGTGTGTAATCGACTTTGGGGGCAATTGGGATACTCACCTACCGTTGGTAGAATTCACCTACAACAACAGTTACCATTCGAGTTTAAAGGCGGCACCGTTTGAGGCATTGTATGGGAGAAAGTGTAGAACTCCCGCGTGTTGGCTAGAGGCGGGAGAAAAACAATTTGCCGGACCGGAAATCGTTCAAGAAATGGCCGATAAAGTCAAGATCATTAGGGAACGCTTGAAAGCGGGCCAAGATCGACAAAGGAGCTATGCCGACAAGAAAAGGAGACCGGTAGAGTTCCAAGTGGGAGAAAGGGTGATGTTAAAAGTTTCCCCTTGGAAGGGATTGATTCGTTTCGGGAAGCGTGGGAAGTTGAGCCCCCATTTCCTTGGGCCATTCACCATTCTAGAACGTGTGGGTTCGCAAGCCTACAAATTGGACTTTCCACCGGAAATGGATGGAATCCATCCCACTTTCCATGTATGCTATCTACGAAAGTGCTTGGCGGAAGGAGAGGGTGTGATACTGTTGGTTCCCGATTTGCTTATACAAGATTGTCAGATCTATTAGTTCGAGTTTATGTTTGATGCGGAAGCGTATTTGAAGAACTAACAGATATGTTTGAAAGATTTAGAACACACACTATCAAATAAACAGCGAAGAGAATAGATTTATAGCACAAAGACCCACTGTATTTAATATATCAAGAACACTTAGTACAGATTTGACGCTAATTGAGTGTAAGTGTTTTGTGTTGTGTGTTAACTGATTGTGTAAACTTGTAAAGTGTAAAAACGGTGATTCTTAGGAAGAACTCAACATGAGTCTTCCTTTTATACTACTACAAAAGATCTATTCTAGACAAGAGACTGTTGCTACAGGAAAGAAGAGATGGTATGAACAGTTGGAAAACTGCATGCATTAAATGTCGCAGACGTCTATGTTGTACTAAGCCCTATTGAGTCCACTCAGAGTTTGACACGTGTTGAAGTTGGACAGGGTACGTTGCCATGCAAGTTGATGAACAGATCCTGGAACAGTAGCAAGATATTTCTTTAACAGTGATAAGATATTATAAATATCTTGAGTCTTTAGTGAGGACAACAGAGGCTCTGTAAGTGTTGCATAGGTTCTGCGGTCTGGTCCTTTGTAGAGTAGTCCACTGGGTTCCTTGTCTTCTGAAGTTGTCTGCAGAGGCTCTGTTATTGGTAACAGAGGTTCTGAGGTCTTGATCTTCTGTAGCGATCTTCTGTAGTTTCTTCGGTCTTTGATCACTCTTGATCAAACTTCCTTTGCTTCTTCTTAGATGCCCGGCAGAGCTTCTGTTGCACTCAGCAGAGCTTATGTGGAAGTTCTTCTGTACTTGGCCATTTTTCAATACTTCTAATGTTTCAGAATATTGGAGCTAACAATCTCCCCCTAAGTATTGAAAAATAAAAGTTGACTTTTTGAATTTTTAGGCTAAGTTAAGATAGACAGAGGTTAAACAATACCTCAGAAGATTATTTCTTTCATTTGGAATTTATGCCAGAGGCATTTACATTTGAGTATATTAAATGAACAGAAATAAAACGTTGGCAGAGGTTCTTTGAAGAGACTCAGATTTTTGCATTCGGGTTGTGAGGTCTCTGTTGGTGAGGAGTCTTCGGGTCTTGGAGGTGGGATGTCAAAACGCTTTGTTGATTGAAAAGTCGATACAAATTCCATTCTGCGAAGAATGAACTCTGCAGAGCGTTTTGGTCTTTGGGGTTTTCGAGCTATGGTTTTGACTCTAGTTTTGCGCGGGATTGGTGGTGAGGTTGGTGTTGGTTCTTTGGGTGAGGGTGGAGTTTGTTCTGTGGATGAGGATGCAAGAGTGATTACCTTAGGTTCTATGGTTGGTGCATCCTCTGCTGAGATAGAGGTGTTTTGCCTCTGTTGTGTTCCTTGTGTTTCCTTCGGGGTTTCTGTTGTAGAGGGTTCTGCAGTTTTCTCTGTAGTTTTTGCAGAAGCAGCCTCTGTTGTTTCCTTTGTTCTCTCCCCCTCA
Source organism: Saussurea involucrata (assembly GCA_033807775.1). Taxonomy (NCBI): domain Eukaryota; kingdom Viridiplantae; phylum Streptophyta; class Magnoliopsida; order Asterales; family Asteraceae; genus Saussurea; species Saussurea involucrata. Next base: position 32,548,032 of record CM066326.1, on the reverse strand, counting down.
GGATGACCAGATGCACCATCATCAGGATCATCCTGCCTTCTTTTAGCAGCAACTTCTGTTCTGCAGGTGTCTTGAGCTGCTTGCCTTGCTGCTTGTTTCTTCATTGTTTCAAAGTAGATTGCGATCGAAGTCTTGAAGGCTTTGGTCGCACTTTTCTCGAATTCTGCAGCGGTTGTTTTGGCAATGTCAGTGGCAGAGGCGATGGCAGCAGCAGCAGAAGTTTCTTTATTTGACTTTATTTCTGCAAGGGCTTCTTTAACTTCTGTGGATAAGGTATCCACTTTGGTATTTAATCCTGTAAGCGCGCCTGAAGTTGAATCTGTAAAAGTCGTGAATGAGCTTTGCAACTTATTCAATGTTTGAGTTACAGAGGTTACAAAGACTTGGAACTCATTCTTCGTAACATGTTCCTCTTGGGTAACCTCTGGAGGAACAACCCCTTCTCCAGAGTGAGTTCCTGTTCCTGGGACACCTTCTTTCATTCCTGTTTGATCGTTGAGAATGGAAGGATTTCCTTCTGATCTTCGAGAAGAAACAAGAGTTTCAGTCTCTACAGAAGTTTTGTGAAGAACAGTGTCCAAATCCACTCCAGAGGTGGGTATCGGAATGTCCTTCTTTTGACTTGGAGACTTGTCTAGAGTCTCTTCGTCGTTGTGCTTACTACTTCTCTCTGAAAGAAGTTTTGGCCCTATATTGTGCGTGGCAGAGGAAACGAATTCCTATGTTGGGTGTTCTAGTGTGATCTGGGGCGATTGATCACGAACATTAGGTGAGTCTCTTTGAGGAGACTCCCTAGGAATGGATTCCCCGGTTTCTGTGGGCGCATAAGTCGAAAGAGTGACTTCTGGCTGTTTGGTTTGGGTAGGGGTCGAGTTGTGCGACTCTTTTTCATAACTCCTTCTGCAGCTAGACCTGCGGAGTTAGATGTGTGGGTTGCACTAGGAGGGGGTGAGGGATGTGTGCCTTCTTCATCTTCGGCATCTTTTTCGTTTTCATTTTCTTTTCCTCCAGATGTTTCTATCCTATCCTCTAACCTATTTTCAGTAATTTTACCTATTTGGACCTCTTCTTCTGCAGTTTCTTGTCTTGGCAGAAGTGAATCAAGACCCTCTGTGATTGTATGGGTTTGCAGAGGTGGAGGTTGAGGTTGTTCTTTTTCGATTCCCTCTATAATTGATTGCAGAGGAGAAGAGAGTTTCTTCTTCTTTGATTTCCTTTTCTTCGGTTTAGGTGCCCCCTCCTCTGTAGATTTTTACTTTCTTTTTCTTTTGGAAGAGGGAGGGGCAGAGTGACCTTGGGTTTGTGGTGGAGATGAGGGTTCTGTGGTATGTTCAGTGGGTGGAGAAGATGGTTCTGCAGGGGGTTGTTGGATAGCAGAAGCAGAGGCAAGTGGTTCCTATGTAGGGGTCTTGGTTTTCTTTCCCTTTTTCTTCTTCTTCTCTTTAGATGTAAGTCCAGGATCTAATCTTACAATGAAATATGAACATTCAAGATCGTATTCACTGCAACTGGTCATATGATTTATTAACAAACTGTGAATTGCAAGATGTTACAATGAGTTTTTCTCTAAATGGATTCACCAAAGATTATATCAAAAGTTAGTTAGCAAATTGTTGCTAACACTATATATACTGTAGAGAAAAACTAAAGCTACAGTACATATGAGAAACAGACTAATAGAACAATTACACGTGTCCTAATTAGTAACTGAATATAAATGAAAACATCCTAAGATATAAGTTCTGAACATGTTGTTCAGAACTTCTGAACATACTTCTGAATAGGCGCTTCAGAACATTTGTCTTCATAATCAGAAGTGTAAAGCCCGTATCCCGGTATGTAATTTATTAGTATTAATTATTTTCTTTTAAGTTCGATTAGTGTGGTTTCCGTAAACGGGGTTAGTCGAGTTGGGTCAAATCGTTAAGTATCGGAACTTTTAGTGTAGATTGTGAGATAAGGTGTAGTTGAGGGGCTAGTGTGCAAATGTTGGAACTTGTAGCAATGGGTCTCGGCCCAAGGCTGAACTCCTTCTCGTTTCTTTTTCTTTTTTTTTTCTTCCTTGTGTATCAAGCAAAACCAAGCCATCACCCCAAAACCCTATTTCTCTTGTGTGGTTCAGCCGTAGAGGGAGAGAGAGATCACGAGAAGAGAGAGATAGAGAAGAACCGAGAGAGAGAGAGAGTGATCGCGAGAAGGAGAGGGACGAGAAGAAAGGACCAGCGGCAGCCACCCCTCGCCGCCGCTGCTGCCATCGCCGGAGGTCGCCACTGCTGGGTCGTCGGTGATCGAGAGGGAGGAGTTTGGTTGTGGTGGTGAGACGTCGTCGTGAGGTATGTAACTCTCTCGTTCGTCCCGTTCTTTTCTTTTTGCTTTTCGTTTTCCGGCGAGACCACCACCGCCGCACGCCGTCGCTACGGTGGCTGTGGGTGGAGGGCGGTGGTAGTGGGTAACACTCTTAGCGTAAATCCCGAATCGATTAAGCCGCGAACCGTTTATAAAGTTATCTTTTTATGAAAATTCTAAGTGTGCTGTCCAGTTTTCGCGCGATCATAACTTTTCCGTCGTAACTCCGTTTGAGCAGAAACTGGCGCCCACGGTTCAAGTTCGGGGTCGGACACGTTTTCCGTGTTTTAGCGAAAAACTGGTTCGGCCTCTAGCTGGACGAAAAAGTGGTCGCAAGTTCGGTGATTCGTCATTTTATGTGTAAAATTCTGGAATCTGCCACTGTTTTGTGTAAACCATAACTTTCTGCTCGTAACTCGGTTTGGGGTGAAACCGGTGTCAAAAGTTCCCTTTTTGAGTCTAGAAACTCTTCTGTGTTTTGTGCAAAACCCAGTTCGGGACGTAGTATGGGTCGAATTGTCGTTTTATACTGAAAGGTGCTGAATTTCGCTGTGCTGGAAACTGTTTTTGTAAAATCCGTAGTAAATTGTAGAAAAATCGTTAGGAGGCGTATAATATGTCCTTGGAACCCTAACTCAGAGTACTTTCTGGTCATGAAATAATATTGGGAATTTTCTGGGTTTAAAGGTGTCGAAACAGGTCCCGAACAGACCTGTTTTATGAGAACGGAAATTAGTTTTAGTGACGGTTTAAGCGTGTGTCGTGTCATAGGGTCCGAGTCTCGTATTGACACGTTTTAACATGCGTTTAGGTGCTGGGAAGTGACCGTATTTGTGAAGCTTGAATTGTGTTACTAAGCTAGGCGCGCATTCGAGGTGAGTTCTCTCACTGTATCTAATAATAGTTGTTTTATCATTGCTGTAGTACGTGTGTGGTAGCTTTATGTGATTGTGTTGTGGAACTAGATAGTGGGGTGTCTAGTTGATACTATGTTGCCATGTTAACTCGGTGGGACCGAGGGTCCGACGGGGCCGGAGGTTTTATACGCGGGTGGCGTAGAGACTCGGTGGGACCGAGGGTCCGGCGGGGCCGGAGGTTTTATACGCGGGTGGCGTAGAGACTCGGTGGGACCGGGGATTCGGCGGGGCCGAAGATGTTATCATGTGGTCGGTGGGACCGACTTGTGCCTCTTAGGCGGGTGGTTGTGGACATACATATTTATGATTTGTTCGTAGACCTGTATGATCATTTGTGTGTCACTATTTGTTGTAGGGGTAGTGTGGAATAACTGTATTATTTATGGTGTTTGAATTCACTAAGCTTCGTGCTTACCCTTTCCCAATAGTTTGTGGTTTCAGGTACGGGCGGCTCCAAGGCGTGACGAGTACACACTGGCGCGCGAGGAGAGCTGGTTGCTTTATGATTTTAATAATTAAACGTTTATTCCGCTGGTTCTATTTTATAAAGATATTAATTATGTGTTTGCAAACGAAGCGTTGGGATCATTTAATGAGTTGTTATAAATGAAATGTTTATTTTAAAATTTTAAATTTGCTTGAAATTTTTGGGACATTACAACTTGGTATCAGAGCACGGCTTGAGTGAATCAAACGCATTTCGGTGTGTTTGATCTCAAGTTTGCGACTATAAAAATTTTCTTTAAAGTTTTTGGAAAATAAAAGAAAGGAAAACCCGTTTGAGAAACGGTGATCGATGGCGCAGTGTGTACAGTCAGCCGGAGCCAGGGGAAAAGGTACAGTACTTGGTGTTTTATTGCTTTCTAGATCATAGAGTATGCATGCTAGATTGCCTGTTGTGGACACTATGCTGTATGTTGAACTACTTGCTATTAGGAATTTATGCTAATTATGATAGGTTACTAAGTGGATGCCCTCTAGGTTGTATGCAGTAAGAGATTTATAGCCTTAGAATATTCGATTTAGTTCTATTACGCAGCTCTTGTTTGAGTCCAACCGTTCTAGGATAGAGTCTTGTATTCGACTGTCTATTTGTTTCGCACTGCATATAATCGGGTATTCGCGAGGTCACCCGTTATAATTAGTAGGGATTCGGTAGTAGCAAGGGTAGTGGGATAAGAGGAAGTTCCTAGAGAGTTGGGAAGGGTGTTTATGTATGAGTATGTGTGCTAGATTGCTTTCTAGAACATAGGAGTATGTATGCTAAATTGCTTGATGCTTGCGACACTGTATTGCATGTCTGCTGCTTGCTATTAGGGATTTGGCAGTAGCAAGGGTAGTGGTTTGGATGGAATTCCTAGGGAGCTAGGAAGAGTGTGTACATATGCCGGTGCGGGCATATGTGTATAGTTTCGGCGAGAAACTACTTGGACCCCTTGGGATGGAACTTGGAACGGGCGATGATAGGTGTGGATGGTAGTAGTAGAGCTCCTACTACCGGAAGCACAGGATCAATGCTCGAGTCGGGGAAGTCACGAGGAATCCAAGGAGTTGAGCGTGAGTGTTGTTAGTATGAGTTATTATGTGCTAATGACGCATTGTATTGTCTACCCAGAATAGCCATCACAAGGAGGAACAACTATAGTAACCTACTAGTACAGGTGTGTACTCGAAGTGTTTTGAGGTGATGATCGTTGGGGGTAGTGATGAAGGTCCTAAACTAGTAGTCGTTGGAATAGAAAGACGATTCTAATATTAGTCACTTGGAGTGACGATAAGGATGATATTTGTTTTAAGTAGACCATTTTGGGTCAAGATTGATGATTGTGCTAGAATCATAGGCTTCTGAGCCGACTTTGTTTTGAGGAAAAGCCGTAAGATGATTTGACGTGAATTCCAACTTGCCCTAAGAGGTTTAAATGTGCGGATGACGATAGTGGACCGGAGAGATTTGGAGTAGTACGAGTCGAGACGTTGAATGCCGAATGAGTCATGCACGAAGTTATTTTGAAAATAAGATTGCATTACCAAATTCTTGTGTTTCAAATCTTTGTATGGGCGGTGTTTTGGAATTTTGGGAACTGCTCAGCACACGCATAAGATTTTGAAATATGGTTTTGAAAGTGTATGAAATTGTTTTATCACGGGAGTGCAACTTTGTTAGAATTTGTCTCATCTTCGTTATCTTTCCAATGATTCTTTCGGGTACGATGCTATCCGTGTTTTGTGGTGGTTAAGATGTTGGGTAAGTGACTACGGATTGAGACTCTAACATTGGAACTCCTCCACATGTGTTAGAGTTGAGACGAAAAGTTACATTCCACGATGTCTGTATAAAGGCTATTTTGGTGATTTGTTTAAAATGAGTTTGGAATTCCAGTGTCGCTTAACTTTTCGTTCGAGAGTTTGTATTACTAAGTGTTTTATTGCAAATAGTTCAGTGTGTGGATTGATTCATGCGTGACATAAGTGATGCATGGAGGAATTTTGGTAACATTTCATAAGGAGTTGTTTAGTGCGCTTTTTAGTCAGCTAAAGGTTTTATTGACATTTCCATGAAAATGTTTTAGTTCCTTTTTGTCGAAATGAAAGACCATTTGATCCAAGGAGTGTTTTAATATTGTGAACATCATGCATACGATTACAATGTGTTATATTTTGGAAATATAAATGCGTAGATTTTTGACATTCGGTTAATTTAGAATTACCGATCATTTTTTTTGGGAAATTAAAAACTTTTGCTTTGGAGGAAACGAGTATTTTGAACATTTTCGATAAATACATTTTTAAACTATAATGTTTTGACGTTATATGTCCCAAGTACGAAACTTGAGGAAGTGTTACAAGCTTGCATGCATGCCCCCAGTTTGAGATTTTATGAGGTTTTAGTCGATAGTTCCAATTAATAGAAGCGGACTGGTTTCTGTCTTCACGTTTGAAACTTACACGAGACAGTTGGGTTTTAACAAAAATATATTTGTAAACCGTGTCATCGTTTTGTGTGATTAGCTGACGCGCGAAAAATTTGTGGCGAACCCTGTGCCACGTCATTTTTATGCTTAAAAAGAAGAATTTTTGAATCAAATGTCGTGAAACTTATTTTGAATTATGTGCACACCTTTGTCGCACCCTGTTTAAGGTCAAGCGGGTACTTTAAGTGCACGTCATGAGTCAATCCATACTGGAATCGAGGCGGTTCATTTTAAAGAAATTATTTATTACGCTTTGCTTTTGTGTGAGTAAACTGAACTGCAATGGAACGATTTTCAACATGATTTTCCTATGTAGGACGAGCGTGTCCAGTTTTGCGTAACTATCGATCAGGTAATAGCAGTTTTATTACATACGATCTTTTTGAGATGAAAATCCTGATGTTGAAAATATTTTGTAAATGATTTTGTAAACCATTTGGGGAAATGTGCTTTTAAGTGTCATGTGTCATTTCGAGAATTTTTAGGGTGTGAGTCCTTTTGGAAAACTCTTTTGTTTAACCCGTGTTGAGTCTGAGACTAAGGTTGATTTCAGAGTATTGCTTGCTTAAACTTTGTTTAAACGCATTTTCCGAACTACGGGTCTAGCAAGCGTGGAGCATTTTGCTCGGTTTTGACTTGGAGTTAGTCATGGGCCAATTGCCCGGTTTTAATGGTCGATGTGGAGTCTAGTTGACGAGTTGTTTTTGTCGCACCGTTTGGCATTCTTTGCACGTTGAGTGTTTACATGTTTGGGTGAGTGAGTCAATCCGGAATAGGCATGTTGTTGGTAGGCTGTTTGCTTTGGATCCTTAGACACGTTAGTCAGTCGTTGGTAATGGTCGGTTGGGTATCTCGGGGTGGAACCCCGGTATTCATGTGTTTTAACCTAGACTTTCCAGTAGGTACTAGGAGGATATAGTTGTGGGCACTTACCTAGGAGGTAGTTCCGGTGTGCTGGGTCTGGAGGCGTTACCTGGGAGGTAGACGTCAAGGTGTATCCTCGATACGGTGTGACTTGGCTTCGCAGAGCAAGTGTGGATGATACGTCGACGGTGGAAGGTAAGTATTCCACGCGCGTTGGTATTGTAGGCCGAATAGTATCGGTTAAGGGATTGATGCCCTTTGTTATTAAGAGAATAAATGCGCATCAACCATTTTGAGGTAGGTGGTATATTTAGGTGTCGACTTTTGGGCTTGAGGCCAAACACCTTTAGTATAATCGGAGAGTTGTAGCCGATTTTAAGATAATCATGGTGATGGTAGTAGTAACCCTGAAATGATCACTTGTGATGAATGGTTATGGTGGAATGACCTACGTGTGTGTTAGTTGACTTGATTGTGGGGAATATCTATATGTGTTAGTGTCTAGGATAATACCACGCTTATGTGATTCTTTGTAATCGGGTGGACCGATGTTCGGCGGGTGGCCGATGTTTGTTATTGTAATCGGTTGGACCGATGTTCGGCGGGTGGCCGATGGTTGTATTTATTCGGTTGGACCGATATTCGGCGGGGGGGCGATGTTTGTTAATGTGATTCATTGTGAATTTTGGGAGTCTAGTAGAACTCGTAGAAGGTAATCGGCAGTTAATGGTAGGAATGATTGGATTCGAGTATCTTGTAGGGTATATTGGTGAGCATCTTTAGAATGGTTAGAGCTTGAAAATTTTAATCGGGAGCTATGAATCATCTAAGGTTGGGAGACAACCGAAGTCGTTTAACTAGGAATGATTCCGATTGTTGGAGTGTTCTTCCAATCGCGTTTTCAGTGTTCTTGAAGGAGTGTCGTTAGTAAGGAAGTATTCGGGAGATTCTTAGACGGTGTGAGAAATTAGGTTCCAGTTAGTGAAAGTCCAGTGGCAACTCAGAAAGGGTTCTGAGTGGACTTGGGAACCCGAGAATGATATGCGGGAGAACTGTCCGGAGCTATTCGTAGGCAGAGACTTCGAGGACGAAGGCTAATCCAAGTGGGGGAGAGTTGTAAAGCCCGTATCCCGGTATGTAATTTATTAGTATTAATTATTTTCTTTTAAGTTCGATTAGTGTGGTTTCCGTAAACGGGGTTAGTCGAGTTGGGTCAAATCGTTAAGTATCGGAACTTTTAGTGTAGATTGTGAGATAAGGTGTAGTTGAGGGGCTAGTGTGCAAATGTTGGAACTTGTAGCAATGGGTCTCGGCCCAAGGATGAACTCCTTCTCGTTTCTTTTTCTTTTTTTTTCTTCCTTGTGTTTCAAGCAAAACCAAGCCATCACCCCAAAACCCTATTTCTCTTGTGTGGTTCAGCCGTAGAGGGAGAGAGAGATCACGAGAAGAGAGAGATAGAGAAGAACCGAGAGAGAGAGAGTGATCGCGAGAAGGAGAGGGACGAGAAGAAAGGACCAGCGGCAGCCACCCCTTGCCGCCGCTGCTGCCATCGCCGGAGGTCGCCACTGCTGGGTCGTCGGTGATCGAGAGGGAGGAGTTTGGTTGTGGTGGTGAGACGTCGTCGTGAGGTATGTAACTCTCTCGTTCGTCCCGTTCTTTTCTTTTTCCTTTTCCGGCGAGACCACCACCGCCGCACGCCGTCGCTACGGTGGCTGTGGGTGGAGGGCGGTGGCAGTGGGTAACACTCTTAGAGTAAATCCCGAATCGATTAAGCCGCGAACCGTTTATAAAGTTATCTTTTTATGAAAATTCTAAGTGTGCTGTCCAGTTTTCGCGCGATCATAACTTTTCCGTCGTAACTCCGTTTGAGCAGAAACTGGCGCCCACGGTTCAAGTTCGGGGTCGGACACGTTTTCCGTGTTTTAGCGAAAAACTGGTTCGGCCTCTAGCTGGGCGAAAAAGTGGTCGCAAGTTCGGTGATTCGTCATTTTATGTGTAAAATTCTGGAATCTGCCACTGTTTTGTGTAAACCATAACTTTCTGCTCGTAACTCGGTTTGGGGTGAAACCGGTGTCAAAAGTTCTCTTTTTGAGTATAGAAACTCTTCTGTGTTTTGTGCAAAACCCAGTTCGGGACGTAGCATGGGTCGAATTGTCGTTTTATACTGAAAGATGCTGAATTTCGCTGTGCTGGAAACTGTTTTTGTAAAATCCGTAGTAAATTGTAGAAAAATCGTTAGGAGGCGTATAATATGTCCTTGGAACCCTAACTCAGAGTACTTTCTGGTCATGAAATAATATTGGGAATTTTCTGGGTTTAAAGGTGTCGAAACAGGTCCCGAACAGACCTGTTTTATGAGAACGGAAATTAGTTTTAGTGACGGTTTAAGCGTGTGTCGTGTCATAGGGTCCGAGTCTCGTATTGACACGTTTTAACATGCGTTTAGGTGCTGGGAAGTGACCGTATTTGTGAAGCTTGAATTGTGTTACTAAGCTAGGCGCGCATTCGAGGTGAGTTCTCTCACTGTATCTAATAATAGTTGTTTTATCATTGCTGTAGTACGTGTGTGGTAGCTTTATGTGATTGTGTTGTGGAACTAGATAGTGGGGTGTCTAGTTGATACTATGTTGCCATGTTAACTCGGTGGGACCGAGGGTCCGGCGGGGCCGGAGGTTTTATACGCGGGTGGCGTAGAGACTCGGTGGGACCGGGGATTCGGCGGGGCCGAAGATGTTATCATGTGGTCGGTGGGACCGACTTGTGCCTCTTAGGCGGGTGGTTGTGGACATACATATTTATGATTTGTTCGTAGACCTGTATGATCATTTGTGTGTCACTATTTGTTGTAGGGGTAGTGTGGAATAACTGTATTATTTATGGTGTTTGAATTCACTAAGCTTCGTGCTTACCCTTTCCCAATAGTTTGTGGTTTCAGGTACGGGCGGCTCCAAGGCGTGACGAGTACACACTGGCGCACAAGGAGAGCTGGTTGCTTTATGATTTTAATAATTAAACGTTTATTCCGCTGGTTCTATTTTATAAAGATATTAATTATGTGTTTGCAAACGAAGCGTTGGGATCATTTAATGAGTTGTTATAAATGAAATGTTTATTTTAAAATTTTAAATTTGCTTGAAATTTTTGGGACGTTACAAGAAGTTCTGAGTCTCCTACTCAGAACTCTGAACCTTCTAGTCAGAATCCAACACTTAGAATCCTTTGAGATTTCTCACTCAGAACTTATGAGTCTTCTACTCAGAACTTCTGAGTCTTCTGACCAACTTCCATACTTGTAATCTTTTCATTATTCTCTGATCAGAACTTCTGAGTCTTCTTACTCAGAACTCTGATTCTTCAGATCAGATCTTAACAGTTGTGTTTTTGACAAAACTCTAGATCTAACAATCTCCCCCTTTTTGTCAAACACACTTGTACTTTTCATCATCAAATTCTTAGAGCAGGAACAATCTTCAGAAGGAGCTCTTCTGAATGCTTTGACAACTTTTGCTCAGAATTCTGAATAATCTGAGTTAATAACTTCTGGTCAGTCTTTAATTAGCAGCAGCAATGATTTCCAAACTGATTTCTGTTACATATTTGCTTTTTCTTTGCTCCCCCTTGAAATGACAAATCTTATCTTCATGTGATCAAATCAAATTTCTGTCTTTTTATGACTTTCTGACTTTCTTCTCCCTTTTTTTAATCAATCAATCAGATTTTTCAATCATATCAATCTTCAAAATCTTTAGCTTTTCTCCCCCTAAAGTTTTGGAAAGCAAAATCATCTTCAAAATCTTTAGCTTTTCTCCCCCTTGATTTTCAAAACTTTAGCGATGAAGTTTATGCTTTTTCTCCTCCTTAATGAATAACCTTGCTCCCCCTCAAAATAAGAATTATGGAGCAATTTGTTTTCTCCCACTGAAAGTATGCATATATTTCACTAAAATTATTCATTTCAAATATATTTATACAAGGAAAATAAGATTCACTGAATTACACTTGATAACTACTAACATTTGATCATTTGAAAATTTTACAAAAGAAATCCAACTTAATGAAATTTATCAGATTTTTCAATCAAATGAAATCAAATGCATGTGTTTGGATTCAAATACAAGTCATCATTGCATATCAAGTTAAAAATGTTCAGTTTCAATCTCTTTATTAAATCTATTTGGTGTGCTTAGCATGCGAAATATGATTAGCTTCAAGAATATGCAATTCTAAAACATATAAGAATATTTTGCTCTACTCACACTATTTGTCCAAAATCAGGATTTTCACAAATTTACAGGTTTATTGCGACTTTGTATTTTCCCAAAGTTTCAAGAGATGTGTGCTCATTGGCATCTTTTAATTTTGTGCACATTGGCATCTTTTAATCAAAAAGTTTAGTAAGAATAAGATACATCGTTAAACATGGCTTTCTATCTGGTTCTATAGCAGGATTTGGGTCAGCATATCCCAGACCAGTTGGTCTTAGGTGCTAGGTGACAAGCACCCCTTGGAACTTAATTTCCCAAACCAGAAAGGCCACATCGATATATCTTAAACCCATTTGTACCAGTAGAACATGGCTTTCTATCTGGTTCTATTGCAGGATTTGGGTCAGCCGATCCCAGACCAGTTGATCTTAGGGACTAGGTGTCGAGCACCCCTTAGGACTTACTCTCCCAAACCAGAAAACTTTCAAACTAAATGGTTTTTTTTTATATTTATTTCATCTCAATCACTTGGTTCTAAAACGTAGTACTTCCCCCATATTTTTGTTTCCATCCATCATTCTGACATTTAGGCTTTTTGAGCATTATATTCTATATAAGTCTAAATTTACATAACATTGAGCATTCAACATAATTTCATTCATGTTTTGCTAACCTTTCAATTTATTTCAGAAGTGAAAGTTGAAACAAATATAGCTCAGATAATACAAAAATACTTGTAAAATCACCCTTGACACACATTTTATTCATTGAATGAAAATTAAAAAAATTCATATCATTGAATTAAATTTGTTAAGATTCAAACATTCAAAGCAATAGAAATAAAACATAATGCAATGTTACCTTTCACCACTTGTTCCTTGAAACATAAAAATATGACAGTTAAGGATATCACCTGAGAAATATGAGTTCTAAACTGATTTGTTTAGAAGTCTTAGTCTCTGAAGTACGGGTCCTGAACTGAATTATTCAGAAGCCATTGTCATTTAAGTACGGGTTTTGAACTGATATGTTCAAAAACCTAAACCGTTGAAGCACGGGTTTTGAACTTTATCTTGAAACAATCAGATCAAATTTTGAGTCAATACTTCCTCTGAAATCAAGATAATTCTGCAAAATCAAGAGATTTTGGTAATCATCTACGATGATTCCTCATTAGATATCAAAAATCCAAATTTTGAGTAGTTGAGTCAGAATTCTGAGTAGAAAAGTCAGAATTCTGAGTAACTTGTTCAAAATTCTAAGTATCAGAGTCAGAATTCTGATTAGTTGAGTCAGAATTCTGAGTAGTATAGTCAGAAGTCTGAGTAACTTGTTCAAAATTCTAAGTATGAGAGTCAGAATTCTGATTAGTTGAGTCAGAATTCTGAGTAGTAGAGTCAGAACTTCTGAGTAAGAGAGTCAGAATTCTGATAAAACTATCCAGAGAAAATTCCTTAGAAAAATGTTTGGATTTTGTGATTTTTGAACATTCTGAATTTCAAATCACCATAACTTGCTCAAAAATCAGAATTTTTCAACCAAAATTTGCAGGGTTACTCAAGATATGATTCTGAACACATTCTCTTGAAATGTTTTCTACTAAAAATACTCACATCTATGAGTTCGATAACCCCATAGTAAACAGAACTTTTTAAAAAAAAATTCTTCAAAATCAACAAATTGATATGTATGAATCAGAAATCCATAATCAAGATGAGACCAATTGTAAGTCCATAATCACATTCAGACCGAGTTTTGGACTGAATTATCCAAAAGTCAAAATTCTCAATTAAGCACAACATCTGTTTTAAGTCATGTGTCAGTATTATCATTCAGCTCTACACATGAATAACCTGCAAAACAGATTAAGTTGTCTTTGGTACCCATATGAACTTGGGTCCAGGTTTGTTAGGTGCAGTGGTATATGCAGATATTCTATAAGAACCATACCAGTGCTGAATAAAATTCTTGTTCACAAAATCATCAGTCCCACAATATGAACAACAAAGTTTCTTTTGTGCAATTCTGACTAATTGATTTACAGAATAAATCACATCAGGTTTAACAAAAGATTTTCTTTGAAATGTATTGTTCTTCTTGACATTTGAATTAGGAACCTTTGATTTTAGCACTTCTTTCTTGGAAGTAGTTCCTTTAACTCTCCATTCCATTTTTATCTTTTTAAAAGAACAATTATAAGATTTATCAATAGGAGAATCATAAAACAGATTAGAAGAACGAATCTGATCTTTTGAACTATGATTTGATTTGTCAACAACTTTCGTTTCAAATTCTTTAAACTTTTTAACATACAAATCAAACCTTGACTGCAAATCAGATTTGGACTTCCTCTCTATCATGATTTTAGTTGATAAATCAGATAATTTCTTAATAAGTCTCCTTATCTCCAAATGAAAAACTTTCTTTTCCTTCTCAAACTCATCTTTTAAGCATTTTTCTTTAAAGCCATTTACCTTCTTCTTTTCAGTCTCTTTCCTTCCATCTTCTAACTCTTTCTCCAACTCATTGATTTTTACAGAAAACTCATTTAACATTCCTGTTTTCTTTTTCTCAAAACCATTCTTTTCTTTTTGAAAAACATTTTTCTTGCATTCAAACTCTTTTCTTTCTTTTGCAAGAATTTTCTCCAAATCAGAAATTTTCAGAGATAATTCAACAGACTTTGTTTCAAAACCTTTCCTCTCAGTTTGAAAGTCTCTTCTCTCTTTCTCAAATTTCACTCTTTCAAGTATAAGAACTTGTTCAAAATCATAGATCTGTTTCAAGAGTTGACAATTTTTCATTTCACATGATTTGATTCTATTTTCAGACTCTGTCAACATCTTTCTTCTAAAATTGCCTTTCTCTTTCAAATCAACATTCTCTTTTTCTAACAACTTTATGTTTTCTTGAACCTTTTCAAAATCCTTTAGAAAATCAGATTTCTCTTTTTGCAAAATCTTTATAACTTTTGTATTTTCATCTTGTTTTGCTTGAAGATTAGCAATCTTGCTTAAATGAGCAATCTCAGTTTTTGTTTCAGAAATTGTTTCTTTTGCTTTTACAGGACTTAATTTTTTTAAATTGTCTGAACTGGTTATAGAACTTGCAGGTCTCACAAAAACTTCAACAATCTCAGGCATGATGAAATGAAAAATTCAAATATCAACTATGAATTTTGATCAAAACTGAGAATCAACACAGATCTAGAATATGCAAGAACTAATCAAATCTGTCACATGCATTTTATCAAACAGTTAGAGTACATGAATTAATGAAATCTTATTTTCAACAAAAAATTTGAATACTAATCAACATGCAGCAGATATAATCACTTTGATCAAGAAACCAATCAAGAATTTCGAAAACATACCTGTTATCTCTGTTTAATTTCGAGAATTAATCAGCATAGAGAGAAAATCTTTAGATGACTTGATTGTAAGATATCGATTCAACAGAAAGACAAATTCAAATTTCTTGAATCAATGATAGAAACGAATTCAAGAATTGTTAGGAATTCAGGAATTGTTAGCAGCAGCGGAATCAATTGTCGAATTGATCAAGAAACTTCAAGAACGCGATCAAACACACTCTTGGACGAATTTGTTTGTTGATTGGCTCTGAATGCCCCCCAAGTGTAAGTCCCATAATTGAAGCAACAATCAAGAATACTCCATAAATGTAGAATAGAGATAGGAAAGTAGATCATATTATTGAAGATCTCTACTCATATGATTTACAGTACAATGGAGGGAGAATTTCTCAATTACAAACGTATCTCACAACTCACTGTAAAGTGTGTGTGATCACAAAATATCTCAAATGACAATGTAAGCCCTAGACACCTATTTAAAGTGTCTAATTACATGACATGGGCCCAAGCCCATTTAACTCCCATTAAACTCCCAAAGCCCAAAAGACTAATAAAGCTAATTACAATACATTTGACTTTCATTGACTTTACATGGACATCTTTGACTTTATAAAACTTTCCATATAAATGGGGCTTTCAAGACCCAACAATCTCCCCCTAAAGTTTTATAAAGAAAGCATCTTCAAATGATCTCCCCCTTGATTTCTTTGAAAACTTTAGTGTTGCATATCTTCACGCCTTGCAAATCTATCCAAGCTCCCCCTCAAAATTTGCTCTTCTTCTTCACAAATTACAACTTTAATATCGAATCCAATGTGCAATAAGCTCGACTGAAACCACCTCAGTTTATAATTAAGAATTCGTCCTTGAAATTCGAGTTGTATGACCATTAAGCTCAAGAGCTTAATCCATTAAGATCAAAGGAGGGAGTGTCACAACAAACTTCACAAACTCAGCTTGGATCCACAAAAAATAGAAGATAGAACACCTTTCTGAAAATTGGGAGAAATATCGTGAAAAACGTTGCTTCGGTCCAGCAGCTATACACCGACTTTGACACAAAATCTGACCAATAAGCACATCGATTCAGAACAAACTCAAAACATAAAAAATGTTCATCTGTGTCTTAGGAATCCAGCGCATCGGAAATCGTCAAATTTGGAGCTTCGAGGAGTGAGTTCTGAACAAAATACGACATGTCTGCAAATCTGTCAAGTATTGCACTTTTGTTCTGAGAAGTCTAAGTAAAAGTTCTGAGTAGGCCAATCAGAATTCTGAGTAAGTCAATCAGAATTCTGATCCTTAAGAACTCTGAAAAAAATTCCAACTCTGAAGTTCTGACTACACAAGGTAAAGTTCTGACTATTGGAGTCAAAATTCTGATTAAGCACAACGTTGAAATCTCTTGAACAAGCTCTGAATGTACTTCTGACAACTCACAAATTGATTCTGAATTTTGAATAGCCTTGTAATTCTGAACTGCGTGAGATCTAATTCAGAACATTAATAATCAAACTCTGATTATAAACTTGACAGCCCACAATCTGAACTTCTTTCTTGATTGCACCTTGCTCGAATTCAGCAACAACTTTCTGTTAACAGCTTTCTGTTTTCAACTTAATTTCATGTTTTCAAACTTCCAAATCTGTTACAGCATCTTTATTAAGCTGTTTTGACAGCAAAGAAATAGCCCCAACAGCTTGCTATTTTCTGTTTTGACAGCAACAAACAGCACCAAACAGCAAACTATTATGCGCTCACAACACCGAATAAGCTGTCAAATTAAAACTTTATGAACTTGCTGTTTTGAACGGCTTTCTGTGGACAACACTAATCTGTTTTTGTTCATCAAACACAGCAGCGAATTGTTGCAAACTTCTCTAATTTTGGACAGCATTGAACAAATTTTTGCAACATCTTACAATCTCCACAAATTTATACAATCTATTGCAAACACTTCCCATACTAACTTCTCATCTCTAAAATACAACTTGAGTCGATCTTGAATCACTTATAATTCCTTCATTCATATCAAATGCCCACCAATTAAATTTGATGTAGAACAATAAGCCGATCTCCATAAATCTTCTTAGAACAAGGATTGCAGAAACTTAAGTTTCTGATTGATCAATTCAGAAAGTTGAATTTAAGCAATCAAAGATCTAAAACTCGTTTCAGATCTGACATTCACCATGAAATTCAGTACCAATTCTTTCTCAGACATTTCATCGAGCAAATTGTGTGCAGAAACTGATTTAGAAGTAGATCATGAACATCTAACTTCTTCTCTTCTCCAAGAATTATCAAGATATATAAAATCTTCTCCCAAAACTTAAAATCAATCTTCAAGATGAAAGAAATCACAGAATATTACCTTGAATTGTAGCACACGATTAAGAACAATCTTGAATCACCAATTCTTCGAATTAGATCTTGAATTCTTGAATTGTTGCAAAGATAATCGTATCGAATGTAAATTGATTCGATGTGGCTCTGATACCAAGTGTAAGTCCCATAATTGAAGCAACAATCAAGAATACTCCATAAATGTAGAATAGAGATAGGAAAGTAGATCATATTATTGAAGATCTCTACTCATATGATTTACAGTACAATGGAGGGAGAATTTCTCAATTACAAACGTATCTCACAACTCACTGTAAAGTGTGTGTGATCACAAAATATCTCAAATGACAATGTAAGCCCAAGACACCTATTTATAGTGTCTAATTACATGACATGGGCCCAAGCCCATTTAACTCCCATTAAACTCCCAAAGCCCAAAAGACTAATAAAGCTAATTACAATACATTTGACTTTCATTGACTTTACATGGACATCTTTGACTTTATAAAACTTTCCATATAAATGGGGCTTTCAAGACCCAACAATCTCCCCCTAAAGTTTTATAAAGAAAGCATCTTCAAACCTTGATTTCTTTGAAAACTTTAGTGTTGCATATCTTCACGCCTTGCAAATCTATCCAAGCTCCCCCTCAAAATTTGCTCTTCTTCTTCACAAATTACAACTTTAAAATCGAATCCAATGTGCAATAAGCTCGACTGAAACCACCTCAGTTTATAATTAAGAATTCGTCCTTGAAATTCGAGTTGTATGACCATTAAGCTCAAGAGCTTAATCCATTAAGATCAAAGGAGGGAGTGTCACAACAAACTTCACAAACTCAGCTTGGATCCACAAAAAATAGAAGATAGAACACCTTTCTGAAAATTGGGAGAAATATCGTGAAAAACGTTGCTTCGGTCCAGCAGCTATACACCGACTTTGACACAGAATCTGACCAATAAGCACATCGATTCAGAACAAACTCAAAACATAAAAAATGTTCATCTGTGTCTTAGGAATCCAGCGCATCTGAAATCGTCAAATTTGGAGCTTCGAGGAGTGAGTTCTGAACAAAATACGACAGGTCTGCAAATCTGTCAAGTATTGCACTTTTGTTCTGAGAAGTCTAAGTAAAAGTTCTGAGTAGGCCAATCAGAATTCTGAGTAAGTCAATCAGAATTCTGATCCTTAAGAACTCTGAAAAAAATTCCAACTCTGAAGTTCTGACTACACAAGGTAAAGTTCTGACTATTGGAGTCAGAATTCTGATTAAGCACAACGTTGAAATCTCTTGAACAAGCTCTGAATGTACTTCTGACAACTCACAAATTGATTCTGAATTTTGAATAGCCTTGTAATTCTGAACTGCGTGAGATCTAATTCAGAACATTAATAATCAAACTCTGATTATAAACTTGACAGCCCACAATCTGAACTTCTTTCTTGATTGCACCTTGCTCGAATTCAGCAACAACTTTCTGTTAACAGCTTTCTGTTTTCAACTTAATTTCATGTTTTCAAACTTCCAAATCTGTTACAGCATCTTTATTAAGCTGTTTTGACAGCAAAGAAATAGCCCCAACAGCTTGCTATTTTCTGTTTTGACAGCAACAAACAGCACCAAACAGCAAACTATTATGCGCTCACAACACCGAATAAGCTGTCAAATTAAAACTTTATGAACTTGCTGTTTTGAACGGCTTTCTGTGGACAACACTAATCTGTTTTTGTTCATCAAACACAGCAGCGAATTGTTGCAAACTTCTCTAATTTTGGACAGCATTGAACAAATTTTTGCAACATCTTACAATCTCCACAAATTTATACAATCTATTGCAAACACTTCCCATACTAACTTCTCATCTCTAAAATACAACTTGAGTCGATCTTGAATCACTTATAATTCCTTCATTCATATCAAATGCCCACCAATTTAATTTGATGTAGAACAATAAGCCGATCTCCATAAATCTTCTTAGAACAAGGATTGCATAAACTTAAGTTTCTAATTGATCAATTCAGAAAGTTGAATTTAAGCAATCAAAGATCTAAAACTCGTTTCAGATCTGACATTCACCATGAAATTCAGTACCAATTCTTTCTCAGACATTTCATCGAGCAAATTGTGTGCAGAAACTGATTTAGAAGTAGATCATGAACATCTAACTTCTTCTCTTCTCCAAGAATTATCAAGATATATAAAATCTTCTCCCAAAACTTAAAATCAATCTTCAAGATGAAAGAAATCACAGAATATTACCTTGAATTGTAGCACACGATTAAGAACAATCTTGAATCACCAATTCTTCGAATTAGATCTTGAATTCTTGAATTGTTGCAAAGATAATCGTATCGAATGTAAATTGATTCGATGTGGCTCTGATACCAAGTGTAAGTCCCATAATTGAAGCAACAATCAAGAATACTCCATAAATGTAGAATAGAGATAGGAAAGTAGATCATATTATTGAAGATCTCTACTCATATGATTTACAGTACAATGGAGGGAGAATTTCTCAATTACAAACGTATCTCACAACTCACTGTAAAGTGTGTGTGATCACAAAATATCTCAAATGACAATGTAAGCCCAAAACACCTATTTATAGTGTCTAATTACATGACATGGGCCCAAGCCCATTTAACTCCCATTAAACTCCCAAAGCCCAAAAGACTAATAAAGCTAATTACAATACATTTGACTTTCATTGACTTTACATGGACATCTTTGACTTTATAAAACTTTCCATATAAATGGGGCTTTCAAGACCCAACAATCTCCCCCTAAAGTTTTATAAAGAAAGCATCTTCAAATGATCTCCCCCTTGATTTCTTTGAAAACTTTAGTGTTGCATATCTTCACGCCTTGAAAATCTATCCAAGCTCCCCCTCAAATTTTGCTCTTCTTCTTCACAAATTACAACTTTAAAATCGAATCCAATGTGCAATAAGCTCGACTGAAACCACCTCAGTTTATAATTAAGAATTCGTCCTTGAAATTCGAGTTGTATGACCATTAAGCTCAAGAGCTTAATCCATTAAGATCAAAGGAGGGAGTGTCACAACAAACTTCACAAACTCAGCTTGGATCCACAAAAAATAGAAGATAGAACACCTTTCTGAAAATTGGGAGAAATATCGTGAAAAACGTTGCTTCGGTCCAGCAGCTATACACCGACTTTGACACAGAATCTGACCAATAAGCACATAGATTCAGAACAAACTCAAAACATAAAAAATGTTCATCTGTGTCTTAGGAATCCAGCGCATCTGAAATCGTCAAATTTGGAGCTTCGAGGAGTGAGTTCTGAACAAAATACGACAGGGCTGCAAATCTGTCAAGTATTGCACTTTTGTTCTGAGAAGTCTAAGTAAAAGTTCTGAGTAGGCCAATCAGATTTCTGAGTAAGTCAATCAGAATTCTGATCCTTAAGAACTCTGAAAAAAATTCCAACTCTGAAGTTCTGACTACATAAGGTAAAGTTCTGACTATTGGAGTCAGAATTCTGATTAAGCACAACGTTGAAATCTCTTGAACAAGCTCTGAATGTACTTCTGACAACTCACAAATTGATTCTGAATTTTGAATAGCCTTGTAATTCTGAACTGCGTGAGATCTAATTCAGAACATTAATAATCAAACTCTGATTATAAACTTGACAGCCCACAATCTGAACTTCTTTCTTGATTGCACCTTGCTCGAATTCAGCAACAACTTTCTGTTAACAGCTTTCTGTTTTCAACTTAATTTCATGTTTTCAAACTTCCAAATCTGTTACAGCATCTTTATTAAGCTGTTTTGACAGCAAAGAAATAGCCCCAACAGCTTGCTATTTTCTGTTTTGACAGCAACAAACAGCACCAAACAGCAAACTATTATGCGCTCACAACACCGAATAAGCTGTCAAATTAAAACTTTATGAACTTGCTGTTTTGAACGGCTTTCTGTGGACAACACTAATCTGTTTTTGTTCATCAAACACAGCAGCGAATTGTTGCAAACTTCTCTAATTTTGGACAGCCTTGAACAAATTTTTGCAACATCTTACAATCTCCACAAATTTATACAATCTATTGCAAACACTTCCCATACTAACTTCTCATCTCTAAAATACAACTTGAGTCGATCTTGAATCACTTATAATTCCTTCATTCATATCAAATGCCCACCAATTTAATTTGATGTAGAACAATAAGCCGATCTCCATAAATCTTCTTAGAACAAGGATTGCAGAAACTTAAGTTTCTAATTGATCAATTCAGAAAGTTGAATTTAAGCAATCAAAGATCTAAAACTCGTTTCAGATCTGACATTCACCATGAAATTCAGTACCAATTCTTTCTCAGACATTTCATCGAGCAAATTGTGTGCAGAAACTGATTTAGAAGTAGATCATGAACATCTAACTTCTTCTCTTCTCCAAGAATTATCAAGATATATAAAATCTTCTCCCAAAACTTAAAATCAATCTTCAAGATGAAAGAAATCACAGAATATTACCTTGAATTGTAGCACACGATTAAGAACAATCTTGAATCACCAATTCTTCGAATTAGATCTTGAATTGTTGAATTGTTGCAAAGATAATCGTATCGAATGTAAATTGATTCGATGTGGCTCTAATACCAAGTGTAAGTCCCATAATTGAAGCAACAATCAAGAATACTCCATAAATGTAGAATAGAGATAGGAAAGTAGATCATATTATTGAAGATTTCTACTCATATGATTTACAGTACAATGGAGGGAGAATTTCTCAATTACAAACGTATCTCACAACTCACTGTAAAGTGTGTGTGATCACAAAATATCTCAAATGACAATGTAAGCCCAAGACACCTATTTATAGTGTCTAATTACATGACATGGGCCCAAGCCCATTTAACTCCCATTAAACTCCCAAAGCCCAAAAGACTAATAAAGCTAATTACAATACATTTGACTTTCATTGACTTTACATGGACATCTTTGACTTTATAAAACTTTCCATATAAATGGGGCTTTCAAGACCCAACATTAGATCCCTCAGAAGACTTCCTCTTTGAAGGATAGAGGTCTTTCCTTATATTTCTGAAGTTCTTCTGGTTGGCCTTGTGTTTAGCCAACTTTATCTTCCATTCTTCCTCTGTTAGTCTCTCTACAACACTACCTCCTAAGGGTAATCCTATACGCAGGGGTGTTACAGAACTGGGTTCAGGAGTTCTGTAAACGCGTGTGTACTCACTAACTAGTTCTTCATCAGTAGCATAACCTAACATTACCTTTGACAGTGGTCTGCTGTGCGGGTAGCCGTCCTCATGTTCTGTAGGGGTGTTCTTGGACATAGGAAATTGCTTAGGTTTGGGACCGTCCATTGGCCATTTTTGGATAAGGAGTAGGGGTTTGAAAAGTACACTGAGGATTCGCTGGAACTGCAGAGGGGGCAACCAGTTGTGATCAGACATTTTGGCTTTCTGGGAGGCGATTTTTCGATCGATGGTGTTGATGATCTCTTGCATCATTATGGTGGCATAATCTAGTGGTAGATCATAGTACACACCATACATGATTGAGAGAATTTGAGGTGAGCTTTGATCGATGCTCCCGATTTTTCCCGTGAGGCAACGATTTAGGATGGAGAATAAGGTATTCCACAGAGGGGGTAGTCTTGCTCTGCGGAAATCGTTCCTCTTTTTCAACTGTTGGTTGTACCCTAACATGTGCAGAAAGTCGACAAGTTCTTCATTTATTGGTTGGGGGGCATACTTTTTGATTCCCATGAGTCCTCTTGTTGGAAGGCCAAATTCTAATGAGAACATGGTGCGGTTGAACATCAGTTCAAGACTGTTACTTTGGTTAGGTTTAGAAATATAGCCTCTGATCAAATCGGTGTCAGCGTCATAACGGCAAGATTGCCAAAACTGACGTAGGTAACGTACAGGTAATTGTTCAACGGTTTTGCTCAGAAGAGGGTAAAGAAAGTGGTTCTCTAGGATGTTTAGCAGGATGGCATGTTCTTTACCAAAAGCTGTAGGAGAAGGAACAAGATAACAATTGTTTGATTTAATGGGAAGGGTTTGCTCGAAATGGTCATTAGAGAAAAATTGTTGCAGTTGGGTAGTGGGTACAAAGGATGCCTCGTCGCCGGAGTCATGTCTGTTGGTATCGGCGGCGGTATGTGAGTTGTGGGAGTGCTCAGAATGTACTGGAGAGAGTGGCGGAGAGTTCATCGGTGAAACGTGAGTAGCTTTGGAACTGGAAGCCATTTGAAAGTTTTAAAGTTCTAGGTTTTCAGAAAGAAATAAGCAAGTTCGTCGGAGAAGATGAGAGAGTAGTAAAGTTTTGAAAGTTATTTTAACTTAGGGTTTATACTTTGGTAACGGGTAGAATTTGGAACGGTGAAAATGTGAGAAAGTTAATAAAATTTGAGGTCCGCACTCGAGTTCATTTGGCGTGGAGCAAGTTTCCAGGACGACGTTATATGTACGTCAATGAAAACTCGACATGTCAATAGTGTCAGTGATGACGAGACGTCGTGGGCGGCCATATTAAATGAAAAGCGCGTGGGTTTAAATTTTCACCACAGAAAAGTTACCGTTAAAAAAGTTAACGTTACAGAAGTTCCTAAGTGAAAATCTTTACAGAAGCTCTGTGATTTTGAAAAACTTTTATCTCTGTAGATTGTATCTTATGAAAATTGTTTGAAAAACGCAAGGAGAGGATCGATAAATCTTTAGTAGAGAAATAGTCCTACAGAGGTTTTTTTTTTGACCTCTCCCAGAGCCAGCAGAGGCTCTGTTACAGAAAATTTCTAATAACTAATAATTTATAAACATTTTTAATCATCCAAGTTTTTGATCAGTTTTAACAATGTATTTAGGACCTATTTGAAAGTTGGTGTCCTAGAAAATAGTAAATCTCAAATATTTTGTGCAGCAGAAGTCTTTTGAAAGATTTGAGTGATCTACAGAGGTTCTTTGGATGAAAGTACTCTGTAGCTTAAGACTTCTGTAGCATTGTGCGTGTAATTTGTCTCCGAGATGACATTCCAAAAGATCGATAGAGGTTAAATTTGCGATCATAGAGCATATTCCTGGCAGAGCTTCTGTTGAGCCCAGCAGAAGCTCTATGACCTCAAATTTCTCATATCTCAAATTTTATGAAACTTTTTGATCTTTTGATTTTTTAAATGTTATCCACAGTATAATTAGGACATATTTGACACTTTTTGTCCTAGAAAACTGTTTTCAAAAACCTAAAAGTACGAGATACCACCCTTTTGTTCTTTTAGTTCGGCGAGTGTGATTTCTTCTGTCGCATTCTTAGCTCCCCCTTTGACTTATAAATCTCTGTAGATTCAGCAAGGTCTCCTTTTTCGCTCCCCCTTGATCTAACAACTTCTGTAGATCAAGTGTCTTCTTCTGCTCCCCCTTGACCTATGCTTGGTTCAGAATAAGATAAGTTGTGCACAAGACATAGGTCAAGATCATCAGAGGTTCTGTAGAGGTTGTCAGAGGTTCTGAGCAGACCTTACAGAAGTTCTGTGATATCAAGAACTATTATAGATTTAAGAATTTACATACAGAAAATAAAAAATAAAAAATATTTACATAATATACAGTATCTATGTTATACTTACAGAGGTTTTGGGTACCCATAAACGTATGGGTCCTATTGTATGAAGCGCCTTTATGCATTTGTCATACATACCAGAAATGAAAGGCTTTTTTGTCTTTTTGAGCATTTTGAACAGGTATAGAGCCTTTTACTATCCAAACCTTTTTCACCTTTTTAAAAGTTTGATTTACTAATTTGTCCAACCTATGATCATGCAAAAATTTCGATGTTGAGGTCTGAAGTTTTGAAAACATAGTAGGTGTTGGATCCCAGATACACTTAATCAAGATTAACAATCTATTAGTGGAGTTTAGAGTTTGATGCGGAAGCGTATTAAACTAACAGATATGTTTGATAGATATTAGAACGCACATATATAAAGAAAACAGTAAAGAATGAAAAGGATTTCTTGAACAGTTACTGTTATTCAATATATAATAACAACACGAAGAACAGATTAAGAACTGTTGGTGTGTGTGAGAATATAACACTCAGACATTTGACGATAAAGCTTGAGAGTATTAGTGATTCCTTGTGTATTCGTCCTTAGGAAGATCTCAACATGAGACTTCCTTTTATACTACTCTTAGAAGACTATGAAGTAGGTCACTGTTCCTTTTACGGCATGAATAGTAAACTGGATGGTGTGAACAGTGGACTGGATGGTGTGAGCAGTTGTTTGAGCCATGCGCATTTAATGGAGCAGATGTACTTTTGGTAAATGCATTAAATGGCGCAGACGTCTATTTTATACCTTGCCCTATTGAGTCCACTCAGAGCTTGACACGTGTTTTGATAGTACTTTTTCATGCAAGTTGATGAACGTATTCAGTAATATCTTCCAAGTCTTCATTGAGGACCACAGAGGCTCTGTAATGAACTACAGAGGTTCTGCGGTCTGGTCCTCTGTGGAGCAGTCTTCGCCGGATTCCGAGTCTTTGGTCTTCTTTGTGCGTATGACAGAGCTTCTGTAGGAAGCCTCTGCTGCTTCTGTAGCTTCTTGACCTTGATTTCTCGGTAATGTCGGCAGAGCCTCTGTAAGAGGCTTTCTTCCCTTAGCCTATTTTTCACTACTTCTAAATACTTCTATGATTAGGAAGATTGAAGCTAACAATCTCCCCCTAAGTAGTGAAAAATAAAAAATTTGAACTTGAGTTAAGTTTGGCTAAGTTAGATAAGACAGAGGTTAAACAATACCTCGAAATTTCTTTCATTTAGAAATATGCCTGAGGCATTTTACATTTGAGTACAATGAAAGATAAAACTTTGTTTGCAGAGATTGGAGGTCTGAGAATCAGATTTTGGCATCTTTGAAATCGTTGTAGCTTCTGTTGTCTCTGCCGACTTTTCTGATCTCTTTGTAGAATCTGATGCAGAGTTCTCTTAGGCGGATTGTTGAGTCTATTTCTCTGATGAAAGTATCTGCATCATCTCTATCCATTTTCTCTGTACCTCTGTATTTTACAAGGCTTGCTCTGAATTTGCTCAGAGTACTGGTTGCGTACTTCTGACAATCCACGAGTACAAAAAGTTTAACCTGGTGTTGTGGGTTTTGAAATACTAACCCAAATCTTGGTTCTCTGATGATTGAGTTGGGCACATCGTCTGGTGGGCAGCGATCTTCTGGTGGTCGTAGATCTAGATGTTTGAGACCAAGATCCTTTCCCAACTGAAAATCTATCATGCTGTATACAAGAAGCTTTTCCCTCATCGCTTTTCTCAACACTTGATAGGCTCTGGTATTAGGCTCTGTGTTGTAGTTGTCTTTTGTCCATTGCAGAAGGTCAGGTAGATCGTAAGGATTGATGTTTCTTAAGTCAGCATCAGCGAAGGTAGATTCTGAATTGTTCTCTCTTCTGACTTTGTAAAGATTGTACCTGACCCTTGGATAGGTTCTTGTGAAGGAGAATCTGCAGAAGATCGCCATTTTGATTTTGTGAATTGAGAAGACATCTGCTTTGGCTCTTGGCTTTGTTCTTGTGAAGATGTTCTCAAATTCTTCTCTGATCCTTGGATCTGTCACATGATCTACTGGATGATTTGTCTGATAGGATTGTTTGTAGAGGTATTTGTATACCACTTCTTCCATCTCTTCATGTGTTGGACCAGGTCGTGGAATTTGTCTTCTGAGACTCTCCATCTGTTGAACAACTTCTGCAGCTCTACCAGCAAGAGGAATTTCTGACAGAGGCTTCAATCCATGTGCCCAGTCAACTTCTTCGGGTTTTGGGGTTTGAAAGGCGTCAAACGCACTCTTCATTAGTTTTTCTGTTGGCTTTGGCAATGTTTTCTTCTTCTTTAGCTCTTATGTCAGTATCCCTTTGCCCTTATCTTTTTCTATTGTCGTGGCAGAACCTGTTGCTTTTGTGGGTTTTGAGGTTGGCACTTCTGTTGGTTTGATAGAGGTTGCCTCTGTGGATTTTGACGATTGTGATTTAGAGGACTTTTGTGGCGATGGTTCTGTTGGCTTGCTTGCTCTGTAACCTCTGTTGGAGGTTGTTTGATGACTTCTTCTGCGAGCTCAGTTT
Organism: Saussurea involucrata; assembly: GCA_033807775.1. Taxonomy (NCBI): domain Eukaryota; kingdom Viridiplantae; phylum Streptophyta; class Magnoliopsida; order Asterales; family Asteraceae; genus Saussurea; species Saussurea involucrata. The sequence goes on along the minus strand of CM066326.1, from coordinate 32,520,884 downwards.
CTGTTGATGAAGTGTTGTCATTGAATCTTCTTGCCATTCTGAAAGCTAAAGTGAACCTGTGCCTTTCTTCTTCTCTCCTCACCATACGATCACTTATTGTTGTGTGCATCCTTTTCAGAATGTCAGAAGCAGAGGTCGTTGCTCTTTTTGGTTTGGTGGCAATCGACTTTCTTCTGGGTATGGTTTGGGGTGTTTCCACAGAGGTGGGTGTTTTCTCTGTGGTTGGTTCATCTGTTTCTTCCAAAATGATTACCTCAGGGGCGGTTGTTGCCTCTGTGGCTTGTTGTTCTGCTTCTGGAGTTTTGGTTTCGTCAGGAGATGATTCCACAGAGATGGGTGTTGTCTCTGTGGTCTTTTGGGTTTGTTGTTGTCGGGTCTATTCTGGAGGTGCTTGACTCAGAGGTTCTGCGGCTATTGGTGGACCTGTAAGTCCTCTGCTTGCAGTTTTCTCTGTAGTTTTCTCCCCCTCAGGATGATCTGATGGACCAGGATGGTCATCATCATCAGAGTCATCCTGACCCTTGTCTGATGTACCCTCTGCTCTGCAGGAAGCATCGGGTTTCTTTGGCATTGTGGCTCCAGCAGCGATCAGTTTCGCGCAGACATCATCACAGAGGCCAAGAAGAGTTGCTAGCTCTGCCTCTGTTTTGAATCTCATCCTTCCTACACTTTCTCTGAAATCTTTGACGAAGTTAGCATTGGCAGTGGTGAAGGAAAGGGTGACTTCTGTCACTTGATTAATCACGTTCTGCCCAAGCTCTGTCAGCTGTGCTCTTGTCATGTAGTCTTTGGGTTGCATCAGCATGGTATTTCGCATGGCTTCTTCTTGAACTTTTTGTAGGGCCTTCTGTAGATCTGCAGGAGTGATGCCCGTTGACACTGAAGTCTGTTTGTTCAATTGATCAAGGAATTTGTTGATTGAGTTCTCAATCGAAGGAGTAGTTGTTGCGGCAGAAGTGGTGGATGCAGTAGCAGCAGACTTCATCTGTGAGATGGAAGTTTTTACCTCTGTGGACAGGTTGTCCATTTTGGTGTTTAGGTTTAGCAGTGCCAGTGATGTTGTCTCTGCAAAAGATTTGAAAGAGCTTTGCAACTCTTTCAAGGTTTGGTTCACAGAGGTTTCAAGGGTTTGGAACTCATCCCTTGTAACTTGTGTTCCGGTGGTAACCTCTGGAGGAACACATTCGTCTCCAGAGTGAATCCCTGTTCCTGGGATACCTTCTTTCATTCCTGTTTGTACGTTGAGAATGGAAGGATTTCCTTCTGATCCTTGAGAAGAAACATGAGTTTCAATCCCTACAGAAGTTCTGAGAAGAACATTGTCCAAATCCACTCCAGCGGTGGGTATTGGAATATCCTTCTGTTGACTAGGAGACTTGTCTAGAGTCTCTTTGTCTTTGTGCTCTCTACTTCTCTCTGAAAGAAGTGTGGGTCTTAACAAGTGCGTGGCAGAGGAAACAAATTCCTCTGTTGGGCGTTCTTCTGTGATCTGGGGCAATTGATCACGAACTATAGGTGAGTCTCTTTGAGGAGACTCCCTAGGAATGGATTCCTCGGTTTCTGTGGGCACAGAGGTTGAAAGAGTAACCTCTGGCTGGATGGGTTGGGGTAGGTTCGAGCTGTGCTGCTCTTTTTCAATGACACCTTCTGCAGCTAGACCTGCGGTGTCAGAAATGTGGGTTGCACTGGGAGTTGGTTTTGGTTGTGTGCCTCTATTTATCCAGGCATCTTTTCTTGCTTCTTCCCTAAGTTCTGTGGAAGTTCCTTGCTCTGGTCGTAATTGGTCATACACTTGATGAGATCCAAATAATCTCATGACATGTGGATGATAAAGACCCTTACGTATCCAGACAGCTTCTTCTTCATCTGAATCTGTCTCTAAGATCTCTATTTCTGTCTCCGTTGTTGCTAATCCCTCTTTTTGTACAACTTCGGCCCCTTTTTCTTTCTCTTCTTCCATCATGTTCTCAAAAGCCTCTGTAATTTCACCTCTGTTCAATTCAGCTTCAGTTTGTTCTATTTCTTCTGAAGCTGGGTTTGGACTTCTTCTGTGGACATCCAATCCTTGAATGAAAGGGTTTTGTAAAATAACAGGGGTTTCGGCTGGTTGATTTCTGGGTGTTGTGTCATCTTCTTGCAGATGTGTGTCGATGCCCGAAATGAAGAAATCTTCTTCAGGAGAGTGGTGGTCGAGAGGTTGTGCCGTCCACCCTGCTGTATTTAGGGTGTTGGCAATTTCAGGGTTCTGTAAGAAGTCGTTCAGGTCTCCTTGGTGAGCAAATCTATCTGGAGATTGATAGGGTGATTGATACCTTTCTGTAGCCATATTTTCTTCTACAACTTCTTCTTCAGCAGTTTCCTCTTCTGCAATGGTTACCAACTTTGTAAGTGATTTACTATGCCTCTTTTTGGTTTTCCTCCTCTTAGGATTTGGTGCCCCTTCTTCTGTTGATTTTGATCTTTTCTTCTTCATTTTTGGAGAGGAGGGAGGAGCAGAGGAGCCAATTTCTGTGGCATGAGGAGGTGAGGGTTGATCTTCTGCAGCGCTTGTAGAGGTGCCTTCTGCAGTTTTCCTCTTCTTAGCTTTTGGAGTAAATGCAGAGGTTCTTGATGAAGACTTCTTTCCCATTAGTTCTGCACGTTTGGCTATAAAGCTGAGTTGAATAGCCATGTGCTTTGCTAACTTCAGATCCTTTTCTTTTTGAGTGGAAAGAGGTTTTGCTATCATTGTTCCTAGGGGGACACCTAAACGCGGGGGTGTCATAGGACTCGGTTTAGGAGTTCTATGATCGCGTATATACTCTTTCTTAAGGGATTTATTCGATGCGTATTGCAGAAGCTTCTTTGACAGAGGTTTGCAGTGTGAGTAGCCATCAGCATGATCAGTGGGGGTATTCTTGTTCATCGGGAACTGTTTGGGAGTTGGCCCTTCCATTGGCCAATTTTGGATTAGCAGCAGAGGTTCGAACAGTACTCCTAGTATTCTTTGGAATTGCAGAGGTGGTAGAAAGTTGGGATCGTTCTCTTTGACCCTTTTCGAGTTGTTCTTTCTGTCGATGGTGTTTATGATCTCTTGCATCATTACGGTCGCATAATCTAGTGGAAGATCATAGTAAACCCCATACATGATGCTCAAGATTTGATGTGAGCTCTGGTCAATACTGCCTATCTTTCCTGTCAGGCATCTGTTAAGAATCGAGAACAAAGTGTTCCACAGAGGTGGTAATCGGCCTCTGCGGAAGTCATTTCTCTTCCGTAGTTGGGTGTTGTACCCAAGCATTTCCACGAATCGACAGAGCTCTTCGTCTGTTGGTTGCTCTGCATAACTCTTCAATCCCAGAAGACACCTTGTTGGTAGGTTGAATTCAAGTGAGAACATTGTTCTGTTGAACTTGATTTCAAGATGCTCAGATTTATCAGGTCTTGAAATGTACCCTTTGATAAGAGAATCGTCTTTATCAAATCGACAGCTTTGCCAAAATTGGTTCAAATAGCGGACTGGAATTTTGTTCGGGGTTCTTGATAGTAGAGGGAAGAGGACATGATTCTCCATGATGTTCAGAAGTATGGCATGGGCTTCGCCGAAAGTAGTGGGTGAGGGGACCAAATAGCAGTTGTTGGATTTGATAGGAAGAATGGATTCGAAATGATCCTTTGCTATAAAGTTTTGCAAGTGAGTCGTCGGAGCAAAGTCTGCTGAGTCCCCGGAATCTTGTTGTTCAATATTTCTTGCAAGGCTGGGGTTTTCAGAATGTTCTGAATGTGCAGGGGAGTGTTCCGGTGAGTTCGCCGGAGAGAGTTCAGAGGATGTAGCTCGAGAAGATGAGGCCATTTGATTTTAAGAATAAGATTTTTGCAAGCTTTTTGCAGGGTTTCGCCGGAGAAGAAGATGAGAGTTTGTAAAAGGTTTTATGTGAGGGTAAGCTTTGTTTTTATAGGATGGTAAAACGGTAGAATTCGAAAGAGTAAAATATATGGCAATGGAATAAAGTTTGGAATCCGCACTCGAGTTTGAGCGGCGGGTTCAACTTTCCAAATAAAAAACGTTCCATGTACGCCCAATGAAAATGGGACACGTAGGCCTTGTCAGAATATGACAAGACGTCGTGCGCGGCCCATTAATGCTAGGCGCGTGAGGTTGATTTTAGCCATATGAGTTTCACTCGCAGTAAAAGTAACCGTTATTACTACAGAGATGCCCAAGTAATCAGATTGACAGAGCTTCTGTAGTTTACAGAGGCTCTGTGATCTTGAAAATCTTTGATGTTTATCCCTTTTTCATATATCTCATCGTTATCATGACTTCTGTGGGGTTCTTCTTTAACCAAAACATTTGTAAAGGCATTGGAGAGGATAAAATCAGATTTTTGTGAAGAAATTTGCTTCGCAGAGGTTTTGTGGCTCTGTTGGAACTTGCAGAAGTTCTGTGAGGGCCAGCAGAAGCTCTATGAGAGAAAAAATCTCATAAAATAAATTTTATTAGTATTTTTGATCATCCAATTTTTGATTTGGTTTAAGAGATGTTTTTCGGACATATTTGAAAGTTTGTGTCCGAGAAAACTGTTAAAAAAAACGGTTTGTTCGAGAAGGTCATGGTCTGCGTTTTCGGTTTCCGAGATAACATTCCAAAAGATCGACATAAGGTTAATTTGTGATCACAGAGCATATTTCCTGCAGAAGCTCTGTTGAGCTCAGCAGAAGCTCTATGACCTTAAATTTCTCCTAATTCGAATTTTGTGAAACTTTTTGAGCTTTTGATTTTTGAAATGTTATTCACAGTATATTTAGGACATATTTGACAATTCTTGTCCTAGAAAATTGTTTTCCAAAAACCTTTTGTGCGAGAGACATACCTTTTGGTTCTTCTTTTCTCGGCAGTGATATCTGACTTCTGTCGATATGGAGTCATCGACATTTTTCTTTGGCTTTCCCTTGAAAGTTTTATCTCTTTAGATCATTTCAGGGTTCCCTTCTGCTCCCCCCTTGATCTAATCACCTCTGTAGATCAAGTAATTTCCTTTTGCTCCCCCTTGACCTAATCACCTCTGTAGATCAAGTAATTTCCTTTTGCTCCCCCTTGACCTATGCTTGGACCAAAGAATGATAAGTTTTGCATAGAACATAGGTCATGGTCTTTCAGAGGTTCTGTAGGGGTCGTCAGAGGTTCTGAGTTGACTTACAGAAGCTCTGTGTTTTTAAGAACTATTTAAGGTTTTAAGAATTTACATACAGAAGTAGAATCAATTAAAGCAATGTATTTACTTGTTATTTACAGAAGATAAAGCTATACTTACAGAGGATTTTCATACCATGTTAATCATTCCTAACTTACCCACCAAGAAGTTGAATCTTTTCTCGTCTAATGCTTTGGTGAATAAGTCAGCGAGTTGATATTCTGTGGGCACGAAATGCATTTCGATTGTACCGTATTCAACATGATGTTTCAAGAAATGATACCTTATATCGATATGCTTGGTTTTTGAGTGTTGCACAGGGTTGGCAGAGATAGCAATAACACTTTTGGAATCACAGAAGATGAGTATTTTGAACAGAATGTGGCCGTAGTCTTTTAGCTGAGTCTTCATCCATAGAACCTGAGAACAACAGCTAGCGGCAGCAACGTATTCAGCTTCTGCAGTGGATGTGGAGACACAATTCTACTTCTTGGAGGTCCAACTGACTAGTTTACCACCTAGGAATTGACAACTCCCAGAGGTACTCTTTCTGTCGAGCATGCATCCTCCATAGTCTGAATCTGTATAAGCTTTAAGACTAAAACCAGAGTTCTGTGGATACCAGAGACCAAGATTGTTGGTCCCCTTCAGGTATCTCAAGATTCTTTTTACAGCATCATAATGTGATTTCTTTGGATTAGCTTGATAACGTGCACAAAGACATGTGGCATGCATAATGTCAGGTATGCTTGCTGTTAAGTATAACAGAGATCCAATCATGCCTCTGTAGAGAGTACATTCTACAGAAATACCATTTGGATCTAAGAACAACTTATTTCCAGTGGCCATTGGAGTCTTCTTTGCAGAGGTATCAGAGAGATTATATTTTAAAAGTATGTCAGAGACATATTTGGCATGATTTATAAAAATTCCCTCTGAAGATTGTTTGACTTGAAGTCCGAGGAAGAATGTTAATTCTCCCATCATACTCATTTCAAACTCACTCTGCATGAGTTTTTCAAAAAATTTGCACTCTTCTGAATTTGTAGACCCAAAAATTATGTCATCTACGTATATTTGTACAAGCATTATCTCACTATTTTTGCGTTTATAGAATAAGGTAGTATCTGTTGTACCTCTGTTGTAGCCATTGACTAGAAGGAATGTAGAAAGTCGTTCGTACCATGCTCTTGGAGCCTGTTTCAGTCCGTATAGAGCCTTTTCAAGGTAGTATACATGCCTTGGAAACTTTGAGCTTTCAAAACCTGGTGGCTGATTTACGTAAACCTCTTCTTGGATTTCACCGTTTAGAAAAGCTGATTTTACGTCCATCTGATAGACTTTAAAACCTCTGTGGGCTGCGAAGGCTAAGAATATTCTTATTGCTTCGAGACGTGCGACAGGGGCAAAAGTCTCATCGTAGTCTATGCCTTCTTCTTGTCTATATCCTTTTGCTACTAATCTTGCTTTGTTTCTGACGACCACTCCATCTTCATCCTTCTTGTTTCTGTAGACCCATTTAGTCCCAATGGCCTGTTTTCCTCTTGGCAGAGGTACTAAAGTCCATACTCTGTTACGCTCAAATTGCAGAAGTTCTTCTTGCATGGCGTCTACCCAGTTTGGGTCATCTAGGGCTTCAGAAATCTTCTTTGGTTCTATAACACTAATAAAATTTGTAAAGAAACAAAAATTAGCAGTGGCAGACCTTGTTTTTACTGAGTCAGAAGGTTCTCCAATTATTTGGCTTGGAGGATGGCTTTTTGTCCACTGAGTTGTGCGTGGAATATGATCATCAATGTCATCAAAACTTTCTTCAGAGGCTTCTTGTGTTTCTTCTTGTGCAGCCTCTGATGTTCTTCGTGCCTTGGTAGTTGATTCTACCGTTTGTGGAATGATTGGTACGAGTGGTGGTGGAGTTTGTTCCTCTGAGGATGTATAGTCTTGGTCCTCGACCTCCTCTGTAATTGGTTCTTCTGTGGTTTGTGCAGCTTCTGTGGTCGTTTTTCTTGATGTTTCATCTTCTGCACTTTCTTCTGCTTCGGCAATTGCATCTGTAGTATTTATAGAAGAAGATGAAGCATTATTTGGACCAGTTAGAGTCATACCTGTAGGATTTTGTCCGACAGATGATGGTTCTTCAGAAACTCCGATGGTTCCGACAGAAGGATCAATGTCATTGTGGAATATCTCCAAAAATAGAAGATTCAAATCTTCTTTTGTTCTTGAGATGTTAGAGAATTTCCCTTTAATTCCGAGTTCTGAACTTATTTGCTCAGAAGTCATTTGGAATGAATCATCAAAAGAAACATTGATGCTTTCTACAATCTTGTGAGACTTTGTAAGGAATGTTCTGTAGGCTTTGGAAGTGGCAGAGTATCCAATGAATTTGCCTTCATCTGCTTTTACATCAAACTTTCCTCTTGAATCTCTGTCGTTTAAGACGAAGCATTTGCATCCGAATACATGGAAAAATTTGATGTTTGGCCGCCGTTTGTTAAGCAATTCGTAAGGCGTCTTGAGGTGTCTTTTCACAATGGTTGATCGATTTTGAGTATAACACGCAGTAGAAATTGCTTCTGCCCAAACGTTCATTGATAATCCGCATGCTGACATCATAGTTCTTGCGGCTTCCATAAGTGTTCGATTCTTTCTTTCGACAACACCGTTCTGTTGTGGAGTGCGAGCTGCAGAGAAGTTCTGTGATATTCCTTCTGTTGAAAGATAAGTTTCAATGACACAGTTTTTGAATTCTGTGCCGTTGTCACTTCTTAACTTCTGTATTTTGCAGTCATAAAGAACTTGGATTCTTTTCATTAGATTTATCAATATAATTGGAACATCTAATTTCTTTCTGATAAATTCAACCCATGTGAAACGTGAATACTCATCAACTAAGACAAGTATATATTTCTTGCCACCTAGGCTCTGTATTGCAATGGGACCGCAGAGGTCGACATGAAGCATGTACAGAGACCTGGTGCAAGACACATCTGTTTTGCCTTTGTGGGAAGCTCTTTTGAGTTTTCCCATCTCACAGGCAGAACATAAATGATCCTTGTTGAATTTAACATTTGGCAAACCTTTAACTAGATCAAGTTTGACCAGTTTTTCCAATGTGTGAAAATTCAAGTGACAGAACCTGTTGTGCCATAACCAGGCTTCTTCACTTTTGCAGGCAACAAGGCAAACTTTGTCCTTGTTCTTTGAGTTGAAGTTCATTAGATATAGATCACCTATTCTTTCAGCTCGCAGAAGTTCCATACTTGTTTCTTCACTTTGTAGAGAGCAGAAAGTTCTTTTGAACAACACATTGAATCCTGTATCACAAAGTTGACTTACACTGAGTAGGTTGTGCTTAAGGCCATCCACATATGCAACTTTGTATACAGAAACGTCTTCTTTCCTTATGATTCCATAGCCTTTTATGTGTCCTTTCTTGTTGTCTCCAAAAGTCACAGATCCACCATCTTGTGTTTCTTTGTACGTGGATAGTGCACTTCTGTACGTGGAGTCTAGATACCAGATTGGCACATACTTCTTCTGCAGGACAATCACAGAGATTTAGGTACCCATATCCATATGGGTCCAATATTGTTAGAGTTTTTCAAGTTTGCCTTGGCATTCTTGAAATACATTTTGTTCTCTGCAGAAGAGTCAGTTTGTTTCTTTGTGGGATTTGACTTTTGAATTGTCGTAGAGAGTAAACAGACTTGACTTGAAAAATGATTATTAAGTTTAGACATAAGATCAAAGCAATGACAGTATTGAATATGAGATGTAATTTGCTTGAACTTTTCATTGAACTTTTTAAACTCAGCCACAGAGGCATTACATTCTTTCTTTACATTAGATTTCCTATTACTAGAAGATCTATGAATACTCGAATGTTGTTTGCAAAAGCTGTGTTTAGGACCTGCCTTCTGTGGGTTGCTTCTGTGGTGAACTTCTTTCATCACTGTCACAGAAGAAAAAGATTTATTAACCTTGGGTTTTGAAAATCTAGAACTTATAGGATCAATAGAGGTCTTCTGTAACTTTTTAAGCTCAGCAGAGGTTTTGATATGTAGATTCAAATTTAGAAAATCTTGGCAGATTGGAATCTCTGTGAGTTTCTCTTTTGGAGAAATAGTTCTGTGAGGAACTTCAGAGGAGAATTTGACATCCTCTGTGTCACAGTGAATTATCCCTGATTTGAAATCAGTCTCTGAGTTGTCAGAAGATGAATCGTCCTCGTATACAGAGGTTGAGTCAATTCTTTCAATAGAGGCTGGATTTTCTGAGCATGTATCGTACGAGCTTTCTTCCTCTGTAGAATAGTTTTCATAGATTGCAGAGGTTTCTAATAAGATTTCTTCAGTGAGAGTTTTATCTATAGAAGATGTACAGAAATTTTCTAAAACGCTTGATTTCCATATTTCCAAAATTTCTTTTTCAATTAAATTTTTAAAGTTTTCTTCTGAAAAAATGGGTTTAAACTCAGGAGCTTCTGCTGATAATTTCTTTTCAACGTTTATCAAACAGACAAAAGCAACCTGTGTTTGGGTCTCTGGTTTACCAAATTTGAAGATACCAATCTGATCTTGTGTTTTCAGATATTTCTTTGGTTTGATACCTCTATTGACAGAGGTTGAAGATGATGAGTCTGTGTTTTCAAACCACACGTTAATCATCTTCTTATGTTTCTTCAAGTAAGGATCCACAGAGATTTTCGCCCGTTTGCTTACAGAGATTAGATTTGGAAAATCTGGTTTGTTTGTTTTTCCAATCACAAATAACGAGGACAGAGGTTTGTTTCTTTTGCCTTCAACACCTAGGGTGATATCATCATACCCTATACCTCGTCTCCCTATTTGTGAGTTTATTTTTTCATAAACTTTCTGTGCATCTTTATAGTTTTTAAGCAAAACTTCTCTTCTGAGTAAATCTTGCCATAATACCTCTCTTTCTCTTTGAAAGTATTCTTTAAGAGCTCTTATGTCAGTAGTTTCGCTCCTTGAAACTGAAAGTTCTTTTGTTTTATCTTTTAAAGTATTGGTTAATTCAGAAATTTGTTTTTTTAAAGGATCTAGAGTTTTGTTCCAATTCTTTTCTATTCTCTCTTTTTCCTCAAAAATCTTTGCTTTTTCTTGAGTGAGAAGCCGTACTTCTCTCTCATTGAAAGTGAGTCTTTTCTGAATACTTTGATTTATCTCTTTCAGTTCAATTAATTCAATGTTAATTCTAAGTGTATTATCATCTACAGAGGTAATACAAGAGTTGGAATTTGAAGTAGACTTATGCCATGCCACAGAATAGGGCATTGGCGGTATGTTCATCGTCAGAAGTAGAGTCTGACTGGAAGTCTTCTGTGTTCTCCTCAGAATGTCCTTTTGCCATTAAGGATTTTTGAGCATAATATTCGGCTTTCTTTTTGTAGAAAGCAGAGTCCCTTTGTGGGCGATTTGATCTGCTTCTGCATTCATTCGCAAAATGGCCTGGTTTTCCGCAGTTAAAACACCCTTGAGGAGTGTTTCCTGTTCGATCATTGGACTTCTGTAGGTCTCCGCCTTTCTCTGATCTACATTCATTTGCATAGTGACCAGGTTTGCCGCACTTGTAGCATTCTTGTTGCGTGTGGCTTACCGAGTCATCTGACCTCTGTCGGTCATTCCCTCTGTAATTTCTATCGCTTGACCTCTGTCAGCCACTTGATTCTTCTCCTCTTCTGTCATCTCTTTTGTTGTCTCTTCTGTCATCCTGGTTGTCTCTATCATATCTTTCATTTCCGGAACCTCTTCTGTTTCCTCTGAACTCTTTTGTCAATAGAGCTAAAGATTTAGCTAGTGACGCAAGAGTTATTTCCTTTTCTGCTTGCTCTTCTTCTTCACTGTCAATTATCACCATCTTCTTCTTCTCCTTCTTCTTCTCCTCTGTGGCTTTATCATTTCTTGGTCTCTGTGCATCCTCTTTAGTTTTACTAACCAATGCATATGGTGCAATGGTTAGTGTTTTAGCCTGTGCTATCTGAGGTTCTTGTGCGGCTAATGTTCCGTAAAGATCAGAGAGAGTCCAGGTGTCTAGATCCTGATTTGTCTGTAGGGACATAGACAGCTGGAGCCATTCTTCATTTAGACTTTTTAAAAACATGACATTGTTTTCTTCAGAAGTTCTGTCAATGCCTGATTTTCTGCACTTGTTGATTAGAGAGTTGAATCTGTCGTATGTTGTTTGCAGAGATTCTGTTGCAGAGGCTCTGAATGCATGATATTCATTGATGTACTGTGCTCTTCGGTTTTTTTGTGTTTTAGCACCTCCTTCCAACTGTCTTTCCAGTTCTTTCCACAGATCATGCGCTGTTTCACATGAATCCAAGGATTGAAAGAGTTCGTTGGGTATTGCCATAATTAATGTCCTCTTGGTTTTCTGAGCAACTTCATCTTCTGCTTTATCTTCGGTTGACCACTCCCCTTTTGGCTTTGGTTTTTTATGTTCGGGAATTTCGGCAGATTCAGCAGTAGCAGGTATACGAGGTACTACTGTCATGGGAATAGGAGGAGGATTGTACAGATATTGTACTTGATTTTTTTCAGTGCCCTCGAAAGAATGGACCATTCTTATTTTCCACTGAGGATACTCATCTCGAAGGAGAGTAGGAGGTTTAGTGAGAGAACCAGTAGTAAAGAAATTATTTGTATTTGTCATTTGAAGATTTTAGAAAGAAAGTATGACTAAAGAGTTACTTCGATGAGCTTGAAGATTTTCTGGGTTTAAGCAGTTTCCAGACACAATTTTAAATCTCAATAATATCTATCACGAGTCTTGATAAGTGGATCACTTGATATTGAAAATCAAGGAAGGCTCTGATACCAATTGTTGGATCCCAGATACACTTAATCAAGATTAACAATCTATTAGTGGAGTTTAGAGTTTGATGCGGAAGCGTATTAAACTAACAGATATGTTTGATAGATATTAGAACGCACATATATAAAGAAAACAGTAAAGAATGAAAAGGATTTCTTGAACAGTTACTGTTATTCAATATATAATAACAACACGAAGAACAGATTAAGAACTGTTGGTGTGTGTGAGAATATAACACTCAGATATTTGACGATAAAGCTTGAGAGTATTAGTGATTCCTTGTGTATTCGTCCTTAGGAAGATCTCAACATGAGACTTCCTTTTATACTACTCTTAGAAGACTATGAAGTAGGTCACTGTTCCTTTTACGGCATGAATAGTAAACTGGATGGTGTGAACAGTGGACTGGATGGTGTGAGCAGTTGTTTGAGCCATGCGCATTTAATGGAGCAGATGTACTTTTGGTAAATGCATTAAATGGCGCAGACGTCTATTTTGTACCTTGCCCTATTGAGTCCACTCAGAGCTTGACACGTGTTTTGATAGTACTTTTTCATGCAAGTTGATGAACGTATTCAGTAATATCTTCCAAGTCTTCATTGAGGACCACAGAGGCTCTGTAATGAACTACAGAGGTTCTGCGGTCTGGTCCTCTGTGGAGCAGTCTTCGCCGGATTCCGAGTCTTTGGTCTTCTTTGTGCGTATGACAGAGCTTCTGTAGGAAGCCTCTGCTGCTTCTGTAGCTTCTTGACCTTGATTTCTCGGTAATGTCGGCAGAGCCTCTGTAAGAGGCTTTCTTCACTTAGCCTATTTTTCACTACTTCTAAATACTTCTATGATTAGGAAGATTGAAGCTAACAGTAGGCTTAAAAGATCCTTCACGATTGAATTTCCTGATCTGTTTAGCAAAAATATTTTTTTTTCTTAAATTTTCCTCAAGCATCTTTTGGAGATTAGATTTGCATCTTTTCTCCAACATGATTTCAGTTGATAAATTAGAGAGTCCTTTTGTTAGTTTGGATATTTATGTTTTAAAAATCCTTCTCTCTTTTTCAAAGTCATCTTTTTGACTTAAATCTTGAAATCTTTGAACCTTCAACTGTTCAGATTCTTTTCTTTCAGAATCAGATTCTTTCCTTTCTTTTTCAAGGATATTCTGCAATTCTGAGATTTTATAAGTAAGCTTCATCGACTTTGTTTCAAGAACAGTTTTCTTCTCTTCATAATTTCCTCTTTCATTGACCACAATCTTTTCAAAATTGAAAATTAGTTTAGAGAAGTTTAAACATTTTAGTTCAAGTCTTTTCTTTTCTTCATCTGACAAAGATAAGTTCCTTTTTAGTTCAAGATTTTCACAGTTTAAGTTTTTAACAGAACTGAATATGAGGCAACGGAGGTGGTTAGAACTACTTAAGGACTACGATTGTGAGTTGCTTTACCATCTGGGTAAGGCCAACGTAGTTGCCGATGCCTTGAGTCGGAAGGAGTATAGCGGGAGCTTGCACGCTAACCTCTCAAGAATTGACATAGTATCGAGCTTAGTAGAGCGGATTAGAGCGGCGCAAATCGAAGCCTTAAAGGAAGAAAACCTCAAAGAGGAAGTAATGGTGAAACAGAAGCAACTTTTGACAGAGGATGACCGTGGAATGAAGTTGTTCAACGGCCGAGTGTGGGTACCCAAGATCGGTGGAAATCGGGAGCTACTCATGGACGAGGTGCATAAGTCAAAGTACTCCATTCACCCCGGAAGTACCAAGATGTATAGGGATTTGAAGCTATATTATTGGTGGCCAGTCATGAAGTTGGATGTGGCACATTATGTGGAGCGGTGTACGACTTGCTCACAGGTAAAGGCTCAACATCAATTACCATACGGCAGTTTGCGATCCTTAGAAATCCCCGAGTGGAAGTGGGAGAAAATCATGATGGACTTTGTGACCAAGTTGCCAAAGACTTTGAGGGGTCATGACACCATTTGGGTAATAGTGGACCGGTTGACGAAGAGTGCACACCTCTTGGCTATGCGGGAAACTTTACCAATGGACAAATTGGCAAAACTCTATATTGATGAAGTAGTCTCAAAGCACGGCGTGCCCGTGTCCATAGTCTCCGATCGGGATAGTCGGTTCACATCGAGATTTTGGCAAGCCCTACATGAAGAACTTGGCACGAGGGTAAATCTGAGCACGGCTTACCACCCGCAAACGGATGGTCAAAGCGAAAGGACCATTCAAACCTTGGAAGACATGTTGAGGGCGTGTGTAATCGACTTTGGGGGAAATTGGGATACTCACCTACCGTTGGTAGAATTCACCTACAACAACAGTTACCATTCGAGTTTAAAGGCGGCACCGTTTGAGGCATTGTATGGGAGAAAGTGTAGAACTCCCGCGTGTTGGCTAGAGGTGGGAGAAAAACAATTTGCCGGACCGGAAATCGTTCAAGAAATGGCCGATAAAGTCAAGATCATTAGGGAACGCTTGAAAGCGGCCCAAGATCGACAAAGGAGCTATGCCGACAAGAAAAGGAGACCGGTAGAGTTCCAAGTGGGAGAAAGGGTGATGTTAAAAGTTTCCCCTTGGAAGGGATTGATTCATTTCGGGAAGCGTGGGAAGTTGAGCCCCCATTTCCTTGGGCCATTCACCATTCTAGAACGTGTGGGTTCGCAAGCCTACAAATTGGACTTGCCACCGGAAATGGATGGAATCCATCCCACTTTCCATGTATGCTATCTACGAAAGTGCTTGGCGGAAGGAGAGAGTGTGATACTGTTGGTTCCCGATTTGCTTATACAAGATTGTCAGATCTATTAGTTCGAGTTTATGTTTGATGCGGAAGCGTATTTGAAGAACTAACAGATATGTTTGATAGATTTAGAACACACACTATCAAATAAACAGTGAAGAGAATAGATTTATAGCACAAAGACCCACTGTATTTAATATATCAAGAACACTTAGTACAGATTTGACGCTAATTGAGTGTAAGTGTTTTGTGTTGTGTGTTAAGTGATTGTGTAAACTTGTAAAGTGTAAAAACGGTGATTCTTAGGAAGAACTCAACATGAGTCTTCCTTTTATACTACTACAAAAGATCTATTCTAGACAAGAGACTGTTGCTACAGGAAAGAAGAGATGGTATGAACAGTTGGAAAACTGCATGCATTAAATGTCGCAGACGTCTATGTTGTACTAAGCCCTATTGAGTCCACTCAGAGTTTGACACGTGTTGAAGTTGGACAGGGTACGTTGCCATGCAAGTTGATGAACAGATCCTGGAACAGTAGCAAGATATTTCTTTAACAGTGATAAGATATTATAAATATCTTGAGTCTTCAGTGAGGACAACAGAGGCTCTGTAAAGTGTTGCAGAGGTTCTGCGGTCTGGTCCTTTGTAGAGTAGTCCACTGGGTTCCTTGTCTTCTGAAGTTGTCTGCAGAGGCTCTGTTATTGGTAACAGAGGTTCTGAGGTCTTGATCTTCTGTAGCGATCTTCTGTAGTTTCTTCGGTCTTTGATCACTCTTGATCAAACTTCCTTTGCTTCTTCTTAGATGCCCGGCAGAGCTTCTGTGGAAGTTCTTCTGTACTTGGCCATTTTTCAATACTTCTAATGTTTCAGAATATTGGAGCTAACAGATACCATTGTCGGAGATCCGGGTGGATGACAACCGTTGAATTGAGGAGCCCGAAGCCATTTTGGATAGAATGGTGACGAAACTTAGACATAAAGAAGTAGTCAAGGTCAAAGTGTAATGGAAGCACCATCGAGGAGCAAATGTCACGTGGGAACCGGAAGAGGAGATGAAGAGAAAGTACCCTCATCTTTTCAGTTAGCGCCAAATTTCGAGGACGAAATTTTCTCCAAGGAGGGGAGGATTGTTACACCCTGAAATCTCCTAATAAGCTCATCCCGTAAATCTCGCATGGCACGAACCGTTTTAAATAAATTTCCTGACTTTAAGTATCTTGATGTTGTTTGCTAGCTATTTAGTTATGACTACTACTTATAAAACACCTTACATGCATTTCACGTGAAAGTTTGGAGGTTTGCATCAATTCTAATAGACTTGGTGGTGGTGTGTGTGTGTGTATGCCTATGCCATGCATGCGTTCAAGAAAAACCCACGTCGCCACCCTATGCTTTCATCTCATAGACTATCTCTAATACAAATCATACAAAGCTTGGAGGTTGCCGCTGCTCTTCAAAACTCACGGTACAAACATGGCGAGAGTGCCATGGAGAGAATGCCATGGGCACTCTCGCGAATGTCACTTTCGCTGGAGGATGGCGTCGAGTTCGGGGGGGAGTTACGGTACCAGTTAGGCGAAAGTGACCAGGCGATCTTGCATGTGTCACAATCGCAATGGCAAACTCGTCGGGGAGGATCCTGCTGCAGTTGGGGGGCTCTCGGTACAAGTTCAGTAGAAGTGACCACCGGCGACCTTGTCGTGTCACAACCGCCGAGGGCACTTTCGCCGATGTGTCACAGGGTGGAATTAAAAGGTGGGGGCGGTTGGTTTAAAAAGAAAAACAAAAGGGAGAAGAAAGGGACGATTCATTTAATTCTCTCCTCATATCTCGTTCACTCCTCTCTGTTTGGCGATTCACACACACACAACTTCCCTCTTTCCTCATTTACTTCTTCATACTAAACCTAAGCACTTTAAATGGGGATTCACTAGAGTTTTGACTTCCAAATTATTATATACTTCAAGTAAGGGTTCAAGTTTGGCTAGCTAAGGTTCAAGTCATCAACAAGAAAAGCTAGGGTTTCTAAATTCTAGGGTTTTCCTATAATCACCTAAGTAAGTTGATTCATCCCTAAAAACCTCAACTTGAGTTTGATTTGCCTAACCATGGAGCCTAATTGTTGGTTTTGTTAAACTTAGGGTTTCACCATTTCTTGGGGTTTTCACTATATAAACCTCCAAGGTGAGTTCTTCTTAATTCACTAAGCTCATTTGTGATTATGCACTTATAATCTTGGAATAATTACTTATCTTACTTATTCTCTTATTATTTTATGATATATGACCTAACTTTCCTCTTTTGGTAAATTAGGGTTTTGATTATGATGATAATGTTGAGTTAGAGGTGGAGGGAGATGGATGAGTGGTGTAGGAGTATACTTATGAGTATATACATACACCTCTCCTTCTCTACCACTTCAAAGTAGAAGTAAACCTAACGAGATAATTGGTGTACAAAGTGTGATGAATTTAATTCTAATGTAATGATGTTTACAAAGATTAATGTGTTACAAGGATAAAATTTGGCTTATGAGGACTTGTTTAATGAGGTAATACTATGATGCTTAATGGACTAAAGATCTAGTATGGTTGATGTCTTAATGGACTAAAGACCTAGTATGGTTGATGTCTTAATGGCTAAAGACCTAGTATGGTTGATGCTTAATGGACTAAAGACCTAGTATGGTTGATGTCTTAATGGCTAAAGACCTAGTATGGTTGATGCTTAATGGACTAAAGACCTAGTATGGTTGATGTCTTAATGGACTAAAGACCTAGTTTTGGTTGATGTCTTAATGGACTAAAGACCTAGTATGGTTGATGTTTTAATGGCTAAAGACCTAGTATGGTTGACGCCTTATGATGTGATAATGCAGCATGCGGTTGAACGGTAACGGATGATAATACACCTTATATGTTTAACGTGTAAATAAATCTTTATTATGAAATTGCTATCTTGGCTAGGCTTATGACTAACACTTTTTTGATGTATGTTGTGTTTAAGCAGGCCTTCCTAGCGGTGGTACTTCCCGGGGTTGAGGGAAGAGTGGAGAAGAGAGATAGCATTTTTGGATGGACATAGAGGCGACTTTTGGTGTATAGGATAACATACTTTTGAGAACGAGATAGCAACACCCGTTTATAATCTGAACCTTTTCTAAGTCTAGATTAGTAGGTTGTTGGACTTATTTCCGTTCGAATTATTTGTAATGTAAACGCCACAATATAACTTCCCCAATTGGGAGATTTGTCTATGTCATTTAGCCCATTCCCGCAAATTATGCAGGCTTAAATTTACCCCAAATTTTAGGGTGTTACATTCCTCGACCCCTTCCACGACCCCTACCCCTTCCCCTTCCACGGGTAACGGTCGCCCTCGTAGGTTCCATCGGTCCATTCTCTAGTGTCTCTTCATCTTGATTCCTTGGCACAGCAGGTACCGACCTACTCCTTAAAGTTCTCCCAGCCATTTCGCTAATGCTGAAAGAAAACAACAATTAACCCTTGCTAAACATGACACAACAAATTTGCTATAAAAGGTAATGTAAGTACGCATAAGTACCTGTAAATTCATAATTACACTGGCCAGGTGTAATCACAAACTTACCTTACACGTTTGTCCTTGGCACCTTATTTCCTAGCGCATTTACAGTGATCGTTCCTAGAGGCATTCCTATGTCTCGGTTGTGTTCCTCATCTTACAGTTTAAGTTTAGGCCCGACTGGTCACCTAAACCTCTTAAACTAAGGCTCTGATACCATTTGTAACGTCCCAAATTCTTAAACATGTAGTAACATAAAATGAGCATTTGAATTACATGATTAATCTTGTCTTTACATCATTACTAAAACATACTAAGCAAACAATGACAGCGGAAGGCTCTAAATCCACAGCCAAGTACTAACTATAGGCATCATAAACAAAATCTGGAGTTGCTCTAATCTCCAAGTCCTCCTTGTCGTCTGTCCTAGTTCTTACTAGAAGAACCGATTGTGCGCTTACCTGAAAATGGTTTAGTTTTGAAAGCGAGGGTTAGACCGAAAGGTCTAGTGAATTCCCTCCGAAAACAACATGTAAAACAGTTGGAAAACATTTATCAATAAACTATAATGCATCATCATTCATGGTACTACACTGTGTGTGGATCACATAAACATTCCGCGATCAGGGTTCCATTAGGTTCCCTTCTCGCCCTCCTTGGAGCCCACTTGGACTCCCCTCTACCGGATAGGAGGGAAACGAGTTCCAACCTACTGGCCTGTCATACATGTCCAAGGGATCCTCAGATCCCGAGAACCTCTCTATGACCCCACAGTGCAGACCGACACCACATAGCATACAAGTACGTTCATGAAAACATGTAAGTTAAAATATTCACACGTCATGTCCTTCATTTCTTCATGTCGAACATTTCATTTAATAAAACAGATACGTTCGTGAAAATCATGCAATCAGTTCATAACGTTTCATGCTTGGTAAAACCATAATCAGTTAAAACATGTATCACCTTGCGTCATAAAAGGGTTTAGGGAACTCACCTCTGGTTATCGCAAGAAGCACTTCTTAAATATCTCCAAGCTAACCCAGACGAACACCTAAGGCATCAGATTCATATCAGTTCGGACGGTCTGACCCTACTGTACAATTTGACACTGTCCGGACGTCACCACAAACCGGATACTCCACTGTCCGGATATCTCAACATTCCGGATACAGAGCTTCCCGGACGCTCAGAACTTTCCGGGCGTCCTATCCGGACTCCCACTCTTTCCGGACGCACTTATCCGGACGCTACCCCTTTTCGGAGCCACTATCCGGAAAGGTGCCCACCTGGTAAATCTCACAACCCTTACCCGGACACATGCAAACATCCGGACACCACTGCACAACAGTGTCCGGACACTACGGCTGTTTGAACCCATAAAGTCTAAAAGTGATCCTTAACCCGTTTTTAGCCATTACTTCGATTAGATAAACGTGAGGGTTCAACCACCAACCCTAAATACCCATTTAATCCATTTCCTTATCCCTAAATCGGTACTTACTAAGCAATTACCTCAAGAACACTCTAAAGGGTATTTTGGTAGAGAATTCAAGGAAATCAAAGGATTCTCACCACAATAATCAGGTCACAAGGAAGAGAAGCATTAACCAATCAGTAGCAATAAGATTTGAGGGATTTACCTTGAAGATTCTTCTTCGATTCTCCTCTTTCTTGATTCCTTCTCAAACTCCTCTCCTTCTTTCCTTGTTTCACGCCACCACCACACACACACAAGATAACTTCACTGATTCAACAAGATGGAGGCTGCCCTAGAAGTTTGTGCCATTATATACCTTTCAATAATTGCAAACTAGTCCCTCAACTTAACTTTTAAATTCTTGCACAAAGACCACTAAACTTGCATATTTACAAAAAGAAAACCCGGTTGTTACATTACGTTATACCTTTTCATAGATTTTTCTAATCACATAAATCACAATTTCACGAATTCATAAACGTTATACAATCACCGATTAAAACGAAGTTTTAAAATTACATTTCTAATATATATTTTAAATATTCAATCAAAAACTATTTTTATAATAATAATCTATATGATTCTTCTTCTTCTAAATGAATGTACATTTTTAATATCATTACTGGATTAGAATAATATATAAAAACATATATGTATATATATATATAGGGAAAGGTTCAAATGAGAAATGTTATGTGTGTGAGAAATAGAGAAATGATCCTAGCCTTCATCTGGTCAACATGTGCGGATTTGACTGTGAAGCACCGAATAATTCCTCGCGTGGTCTGCATAAGATAGAGGGGTAGTTTCGTAACTTTAACAAATATGCTGGATGAGTTCATATGTGAACCTGTGTGATCCACATATGAACTATACGTTCATATGTGAATCAGTTAATTAGTTCATATGAGAATCACAAAGGTTCATATGTGAATCTGTTAATTAGTTCAACTGATTCACAAATGAACCTACAGTTAATTAGTTCATATGTGAATCAGTTAGTTAGTTCATATATGAATCACAAAGGTTCATATGTGAATCAGTTAAAAAGAGTTCATGTGTGAATTACACAGGTTCACATATGAACATATAGTTCATATGTGACTAACACAAGTTCACATATGAACTCGTCCCGCGTATTTGTAAAAGTTATGAAACTGTCCTTCTATTTTTGGAATAGCCGCAACTTTTGACCAATCGAAGTCACAATTCTTGACTAGTCAAAGCTGCAATTTTGACTATGATTACTTCTCTATTTCTCACACAATTAACATTTCTCATTTGAACCTATGACTATATATATAGGTTTCGTAAAATGCAAACCTTGTATTTGTTGTACACCTTACAAACCACAGTGTGCATATGTGAACAATGTGCATATACATATGGATAGGCATACGTGCAAGAATATATACATATAATGGATATATATTCATATGGGATGATGCATATATGCATCTCAAATTATGCACACATTGTTCATATATGCACATTGGTTTGTAAAGGGTGCAACAAATACATGGTTTGTATCATATATATATATATATATATATATATATATATATATATAGAGAGAGAGAGAGAGAGAGAGAGAGAGAGAGGGATCTTCAAATGAAACCAGTTAAAAAGATGAAACCAATGAAACCTCATCTCACCCGTAGGATTATAATTAGGCCGCTAAACATGATTAAGGGCAATAAGGACATTTCATATTATTAATTATCTAACTAATATTATTTTCGATTTTTTTGTAGGTAGTTAATTATGGATAGATTCGGTTTCCCGAATTTCATGCATTCCAAAACAGTTTGTTCGATTTTGATTGTAATGTTATCGTCCATTTTTCTTCATATTTCCAGTTTCTGTTTTCAATTTTTTCTGTATTACGAACATGGACGATGATTCGTTTATTTCGGCCATGGAAAGCGAAAACCGAGCATCCGTCGTTGTTGCGGAGTTCATTGTAGATGATGAATCAGATGATACTGGTAACGAGTTTGCAGACGAAGGTTCATTACTGGGAGATGTCGACGAAATCGTACATGAAGATAATAGGGTCCGTGACATCAAAGACAATGGTTAGTTCTTATATTATTTTAGGGTTTAATCGAAATTTTTGTAATCAATAGATTCTTGTGTAGTTTTAAATTATTTTTTTGGACTTTGTGAATTTATGCGTAAGTCTTTTTTTCTAGACCATATGTCAATGAATATGTACGAGAAGTATGAAACATCATAAGTTATGAATAGTATATGAAATTCTACATTCATCTTAATTCCAGTAATCATTATATGAAACATGAACAGTTTATAATGAATGATGCGTGAATAGTTTTAAATTTATTGGCTTGGACTTTGCGATTTCGACCATTATTTTCTTTCCCTGGACCATATGTTAGTGGGTTTTTAATTTAAGGTTGTTTGTATGACAATTATGAAACATTATAAGTTATGAAATAGTGTATGAAATTATACATTCATCATTAAATGATCAGTATCTATATGAAGTATGAAATGTTTCGTAATAACTGTTAATTGTATTCAGTTTTCTACAATTTTTTTGTAATTTTATTTTAAACAAATTTTCCAATTTCGTAATAGATGTTGTTGACACGTTCGTGACTCCTGATGGTACGAAGTATTGGATCCCCCGCGTTGATGATGAATTTAAGTTATTGGTTGGGCATGAGTTTTCTTCTATTGAAAAGGCCGAGGCTGTGTATATGAAATATGCACAGCTTGCAGGGTTTGATGTTAGGAGGTCTAATAAAAAGAAAAATAGGGAAGGGGACATTCTATCTAGGTATCTTCTATGTAGTCGTGAAGGCTGGCCTGAAAAAAAAATATAGATTATGAAAGTAGTAGTTGTGATCGTAGAGTGCGTAAGTCAAATGTCAAAAGATCGGGTTGTAAGGCGTGTGTTAAATTTCGTTTGAAGAAAGAGGGCAATGTAATTTTTGTGTACAAATTTGAAGAAAGACAAAATCATGCGTTATATAATTTTTCACGACAAAATGTTAGAGCATTATTGTATTCAAGATTTACTGTAAAGTCAATGTACTGTATGAGTCTATACAGTATTGTGAATGCCTTTATACCTTGTATGTTATGGGTATAAATAGGCTTGTCTAGACCATTTGTTAGTAACACTTCAAAAATACTTTAGTAAGCTTTTGTAATCTTTTAGAAACCTTTTGTAATCCTTTGAGCTCAATACATGGATGACATATTTGCTCTCTAGATTCTCTCTCACTACATTCATATCTTATTGCTAGAGATCTGGGATTTATCAATTGGTATCAGAGCTAAACAGAAGATTCAAGCAGATCGAAGACCAAATTGAAGATTTTTTACACTAAAGCTGAAGAATTCGGATTGGGTGTTCATCACTATTCATCACTGTTCATCAAGAATTCATATTTTAAGGGGGAGAAAAGTTTAATTTCAATTTCATGTCAAAGAGCTTTCAAATCAAAGATATTTCAAGTCAAAGATTCGTGAACAAAGACTGAAGATTGGGGAGAAGGATCATGTGAAGTCCAAATGTTGCTGAATTTGGTTATCTTAGTTCTGAGTGGTTATCGGAATGCGCTTACACCTAAAAGTTCAACAATGTGGATGGTTTCACATCTTTCTGATCCAAACTCTAATCGTTTCTGATTTATCTTGTTCCGAATTGATGGTTTTATACAAAGATCGGAATTTCATGTTCAAGACTTGAAGACAATCTGTTGAAGATTTTATTGAAGAAGATTGACTTTTCAAAGAAAAAGACAATGACTTTTCATGTTTGTCTGAAGATTCTTCAAAGCTGAGTTCTTAAAGAGTGTCAAAGCATATAGTTCACCGTGAACTAGTGGAGATAAAGCTACTTGAAGATAGTTTGATAAAGTGTCTGTTTGAGAAGATTGACTTTACAAAGAGTTGAAGACTGCTGTTATTTTTTTAAATCTTGAATCCAAAGGGGGAGATTGTTAGAGCATTATTGTATTCAAGATTTACTGTAAAGTCAGTGTACTGTATGAGTCTATACAGTATTGTGAATGCCTTTATACCTTGTATGTTGTGGGTATAAATAGGCTTGTCTAGACCATTTGTTAGTAACACTTCAATAATACTTTAGTAAGCTTTTGTAATCTTTTAGAAACCTTTTGTAATCCTTTGAGCTCAATACATGGATGACATATTTGCTCTCTAGATTCTCTCTCACTACATTCATATCTTATTGCTAGAGATCTGGGATTTATAAATTGGTATCAGAGCTAAACAGAAGATTCAAGCAGATCGAAGACCAAATTGAAGATTTTTTACACTAAAGCTGAAGAATTCGGATTGGGTGTTCATCACTATTCATCACTGTTCATCAAGAATTCTAACCCTTCTTCATTTACTATTCATCCAGATTTCATCTTTTCTTTAATTTTTGATCTTTTGGATTGATTCTTGACATCATTGCACTCGGATTTGATTCCTGAACATCTTTAATTCTTGGATCAACACCAAAATCTGCACAGAATTTGCAGATCTGATCATTTTATATCATTTTTGTTCGAAAACTTTTTCTACTATTTTTGGATCAAAATTCGATTAAATTGATCGAATTAGGATTTGTGATTAACTAAGAAAGTGTGTGGAATCAAATTTCGAACAAATCTGTGCAATACTCATAACAATTGATCAAGAATTGAAAAAGTTATGGCTGATATAGTGATTTTCGTGTTCGAAGTGCAGAATTCGGATCATTCTTGGTGAATTCGGATCATTCTTGGTGAATTCGGGTCATTCAAAGAAGAATTCGGAGTGTTCTTGGAAATACAAGTGTAGAATTCGACTCAAGAAGGATTCGAATTGATTGAATTCGAACCCAGCTAGATTCGAATTGAGGAGAATTCGAACCGTGTTAGATTCGAATTGAGGAGAATTCGAACTGTGTTAGATTCGAATTGAGTTGATTAAATTTTCCAAGTGTTGAATTCGAACCCTTAAGCATCCAAATTCATAGAATTCGAACCCTTAAGCATCCGAATTCATAGAATTCGAACCCTTAAGCATCCGAATTCATTGAATTCGAACCCTTAAGCATCCGAATTCATTGAATTCGAACCAAGTTAAGTCCGAATTGAGTGAATTCGAACCCTTCAGCATCCGAATTCATTGAATTCGAACCCTTCTTCATCCGAATTCATTGAATTCGAACCCTTCTTCATCCGAATTCATTGAATTCGAACCCTTATTCATCCGAATTCATTGAATTTGAACCCTTCTTCATCCGAATTCATTGAATTCGAACCCTTATCCATCCGAATTCATTGAATTCGAACCCTTATTCATCCGAATTCATTGAATTCGAATCCTTCTTCATCCGAATTCGTTGAATTCGAACCCTTACTCATCCGAATTCTTAAAAAAAAAAAATGGTTTTTATCCCGAAATTTTTTCTATAGTGTATTTCATACACTGTAAGAGCTTTTCAAGAAAAAATTTTATAAATTTTTTTGTGTATTTTCATACACTGTCTGCTTGATCTTCTGAACGATCAATTTCTAGCAATATTCAAAATGGTTTTACAACAAGTTATTGTTAAAAGCAGTGGTGAAGATTTGAAGCAAACTCTGAAAAAGGAGATTCCTCCAATTGCAAAAGTTTTTGTTAAACCAAATGTAAAGTTGCAACAAGTCATTATAACAGAAACATCTGTTAATTCACATGTATCTGTTAAACCAAATAATGAAGTGTTGCAACAAGTCATAATAACAAAAACACCTCCAAAGCCACTTGAAAAAGCTAAGGCAAATAATGGAATTTTGCAACAAGTTATTTTATCAGAAACTCCTGTTAAAGATAATGCTTCAAATTCTTCAACTCCTATTTTAAATAAAGCATTGGAAGAAGAAAATGTTGATCTGAAAAGACAAATTTTAGACATTTCTTCTTCAAATGCTAAACTTACTAAAAGAATAACTGATCTTGAAGTTTATATTGCAGGTCTTGAAACAAAGAAAGACAATGACAACTCAAGTCTGCACGATCAAATCGAGAAACTTCAAGAGAAAGTAACAACTCTTAAAAAGGAAAATGCTGATCTAAAGAGCATTGAAGACAGGAGAGAGAAGATTCTTAAAGAAAAGGAAATAATTGAACTTAATTGTATAAAACTTTCAAAACAAGTTTCTGACTTTGAGAAAGTTTTATTTTTAGAAAAAGACAAGCTCGAAAAAGAAAGAGCTAAATTTGAAACTGAACGCAAATCTTTTGAAATTAAAAGTTCTGAACTTTCCGTGAAAATCTCTGAATTAGAAAATCTTTTGGAAAAGGAAAGAAAAGATTTCACGGAAAAGCAAAATCTCTTTGAAAAGGAAAGTAAAACCCTTAAAAAGAAAAATATGGAAATTTTCAAAGAGATTACTGATAAAAGAAAGTTTTTGGAAAAAGATTTTGAATCGGAACGCGAATATTTTGAAGATGTGATTCTTAATCTTACCAAAAGATTATCTGGTTTATCAGCTGATATTATGAAGGATCAGTTGATCAAATCTGATCTCCAAAAGAAATTTGATCTAATTTCTAAAGAGAAAAATGTTTTAATAAACAAAGTCAAAGAACTTGAAGACGTCATTTTTAAATTTGATGTCTCAAAGCAGGCTAGTCATAATTCTATCTTTCAGACTCCATTTGTTGATTCAAATGATTCTGAATGTTCTTTTAAAACTGCTTCAAGTTCAAGTTTTAAAAACATTCCTTCTAAACAATTTAAAAGATCAACAGATTTCTCAAAAGGTCAGATTCGTTCTTCTAATCTTTTCTATAATCCTCTGTTTGATAAATCGGATGATATTCTTAAGGTGCCTAAAATTAATACTTCCAAATCTGAAGAAGTTCCAGTCTTCAAGAGGGTGAAGATGGAATGGAGAATCAAAGGCACAACAATTCCAAAGAAAGATGTGCCAAAATCATCTGTATTCACATCAAATGCCAAGAAGAACAATGCGCCAAAAGGTAAATCTTCTGCTAAACTTAATCCTATTCATTCTGTAAATCATCTGATTAGGTTGGCACATAAGAAAATCTGTTGTTCTTACTGTGGATCAAATGATTTTGTGCATAAAGATTATACTTCTTATTGGTATGGTTCTTACAGTATTCCTTGTAAGAAATCTACACCTAACCCACTAGGACCCAAGTGCCATTGGGTACCAAAATCTGCTTAATCTGTTTTGCAGGTTCATCATGTGTTGTACTGATTTGTAAATACATACCACACATGTATGAAAACAGAAGAGAAGCGGTGGATTTGTTTTTTTAAAGAATATTTGTACCATTAAGGGGGAGACAAATCATGAATGGTTTCTGAATACATCAATTCAGGACCCGTGCTTAAATGTAATTGGCTTTTGGACATATCAGTTCAAAACCCGTGCTTCAACGACAATGGCTTCTGAACAATTCAGTTCAGGACCCGTACTTCAAAGACTAAGACTTCTAAACAAACCAGTTTAGAACTCACACTTATCAAGTGATATCCTTAACTGTCATATTCTTTTTAATTCAAGGAACAAGTGATGAAAGGTAACATTGGATTATATTTGTTTCTACTGCTTTGAAAACTTGAATCTTTACAAATTTAATTCAATAAGATGAAATTTTCAATTTTCATTCAATGAATTAAATGTGTGCTAAAAGATGATTTTACAAGTATTTTTGTATTATCTGAGTTAGATTTGCTTCAATTTTCACCTATGAAATAAATCGAAAGGTCAGCAAAACATGAATGAAATTATGCTGAATGCTCAAAGTTATGTGAATCTGGATATATATAGAATACAATGCTCAAAAAGCCTATTTGTCAGAATGATGAATGGAAATGAAAATATGGGAGAAGCACTATGTTTTAGAACCAAGTAATTGAGATAAAATTGTTGCACTATCATTTAGTTTGAAAGTTTGCACCAAATAGATTTAATAAAGGGGTTGAAACTGAACATTTTTAACTTGATGTGCGATGACTTGTTCTTGAATCCAAACACATGCATTTGATTTCAGTTGATTGAAAAATTTGTTAAATTTTATTAAGTTGAATTTCTTTTGTAAAGCTTTTAAATGATCAAATGTTAGTAGTCATAAAACAAAATTCAATGAATTTGACTTTCCTTGTGAAATGTATTTTTGATCCAATATCAAATACTGAGTTTTATGCATATTTTCAGAGGAAGAAAGCAAGTTGCTCCAGAATTCTTATTTTGAGGGGGAGCAAGGTTATTCTGTAAGGAGGAGATTGTTAGCAATACTCAAAGACACGACTGAAATTGAAAATGGTTTTCGATGCTCACCATCATCGAAAAAGGGGGAGAAAAGTTTAATTTCAATTTCATGTCAAAGAGCTTTCAAATCAAAGATATTTCAAGTCAAAGATTCGTGAACAAAGACTGAAGATTGGGGAGAAGGATCATGTGAAGTCCAAATGTTGCTGAATTTGGTTATCTTAGTTCTGAGTGGTTATCGGAATGCGCTTACACCTAAAAGTTCAACAATGTGGATGGTTTCACATCTTTCTGATCCAAACTCTAATCGTTTCTGATTTATCTTGTTCCGAATTGATGGTTTTATACAAAGATCGGAATTTCATGTTCAAGACTTGAAGACAATCTGTTGAAGATTTTATTGAAGAAGATTGACTTTTCAAAGAAAAAGACAATGACTTTTCATGTTTGTCTGAAGATTCTTCAAAGCTGAGTTCTTAAAGAGTGTCAAAGCATATAGTTCACCGTGAACTAGTGGAGATAAAGCTACTTGAAGATAGTTTGATAAAGTGTCTGTTTGAGAAGATTGACTTTACAAAGAGCTGAAGACTGCTGTTATTTTTTTAAATCTTGAATCCAAAGGGGGAGATTGTTAGAGCATTATTGTATTCAAGATTTACTGTAAAGTCAATGTACTGTATGAGTCTATACAGTATTGTGAATGCCTTTATACCTTGTATGTTATGGGTATAAATAGGCTTGTCTAGACCATTTGTTAGTAACACTTCAAAAATACTTTAGTAAGCTTTTGTAATCTTTTAGAAACCTTTTGTAATCCTTTGAGCTCAATACATGGATGACATATTTGCTCTCTAGATTCTCTCTCACTACATTCATATCTTATTGCTAGAGATCTGGGATTTATCACAAAATGCTTTGTAAATCGAGAAGGTAGTTGCAATACACCGACTATAGGAACGTTTATCTTGCGTCGACGGCAAGTATTGGTGGTGCAAGGGCTCATACCATTGAAGTTGCTATGAAAGGTGGATACGAGTACGTTGGTGCTACCCCGACTGATTACGAGAATGCTAGAAGGGATATGGGTTCATTTGTTGGCAACAAAGATGCGCAAATGCTCATAAACTTGCTTGCGAAACGTAGGTCTAAAGTCCCTGATTTTTTCTTTGATTATTTAGTGGAGGATCGTGAACTTCAAGCTATCTTTTGGGTTGATGAGATTGTGAAAATAAATTTCAAGGAGTTCGGTGACACAGTGTAGTTTGATGCAACATACCGCACGAACAGGTGAAATTTGTTTGTTTTGTTATGCATTTGTTATATACTTCTTACAATTGTATGTTTTTTCTATGTAGGCATGCTATGAATTTTGTGCCATTTATATCAATCGACAACCACAAGCGGTCTGTTGTCGTTGTTGCTGCTTTGATTAGTCACGAGAGCATCGTTAACTTCAAATGGGTGCTGAAGTCTTTTATTGAAACACATGGGAAGCAGCCTATATTTGTAATAACTGGTCAATGCGCTGCTATGAAACAAGCTATACCCGAGGTTTTCATAGAATCAAAGCATCGCCTTTGCATGTGGCACATTACGAAGAAAGTACAGAACAAGGTGTTTTTCACTAGTAGATGTTTCTGGTTTAGTCATTATTTTTTTCGTTAATCCTATTTAACATTTTAAATACTAGGTTACGGTGCCTGCCGATGTTAATGATGAGTTCAAAAGGCGGTTTAACAAGCTGGTTTGGGACTATAATACTACTCCGGATGCTTTTGAGTGTGGATGGAATGAGATGGTTGACGATTATTCGTTGCATCGTAATGAGTGGTTGAAACATATGTTTGACATTCGACACTTTTGGATCCCTGCATATTATAAGGATGACCGTATGTCTGGGCTGATGCGAACAACGTCCCATTCTGAGAGTTCTCATGCCTTTTCTCGGTTGTTTGCATCATTTCGGAATGATCTGGTTAAATTTATTCATGCGTTTGATGCGTCGATAGAAAAGCAACGAAACAAACATCGGTTGTTGGAGTTTGTTACTCGTAATACATTACCGCGATGTGTTACACCAATGTTGATTGAGAAGCATGCATCCAAGGTATACACGCAAACTGTTTTTTTTTTACGTTCAAAAGGAAATTAGTAAGGGGTTATATTTTTGTCGTGTTCAAGATGTTGGCGCCAATCGATTTCGTGTAACTCACCAAAACAAGAAATTTGCTGTTAAGACGACTTATATTGTAAGTGTTGTTGACATTATTATTTTAATTATTTGGAACTTACGTTTTTTTAGTATTTTAAAACTGACCCGACTTTGTGAAATGTAGGTTGTTCATGATCACGACGCAAAATTTATGAGATGTGAATGCAATTATTTTGTACAAAACGGATTGATATGTCGC
This sequence comes from Saussurea involucrata, assembly GCA_033807775.1. Lineage (NCBI taxonomy): Eukaryota > Viridiplantae > Streptophyta > Magnoliopsida > Asterales > Asteraceae > Saussurea > Saussurea involucrata. Next base: position 32,490,427 of record CM066326.1, on the reverse strand, counting down.
CACAAGTTCAAAGTTTTGATGAATGACGGGTATGTTACAATTCCTAACTACATAATTGAACGTCGGTGGACTAGATCCTTGGTCCCAGTTGAGATTCAAGCGGCCAAGGCGCGATACGGGGAGGTGGATGTTGAGAAGGAGCGTGTAATTAATGAAGTTTATGTGAAGGTTGACGTTCTTATTAGTCGTTTGAGGAACGATAAGGAGAAACTCTCTTCGTTTTCTGAAACATTAGACAAGATGAAGGTTGATTTTGATGTGGAGAATTATGTCCCTTGTCCAGCAATAGATAAAGCTGAAGCATTGCCCGAGTGTTATGGTGTTGAAGTACCTGATGAAGCAGAAATCCTACCCCCATCCGGTATACGAAACAAAGGTTGTGGAACTAGGAAGCGACTTATTGGAGCATATGAAAAAGCGTCATCCTCAGCGAAGCGTCCCAAAAGAGTGTGTAGACGGTGCAATGTGTTGTCTAATCATGATTCCCGTAATTGTCCGAATCGCTCAAAAGAAGATTGATTGCATAGGTTTTTCATTTTATAGTTATCAACTTTTGACGTTGTCATTTGTTTTTAGTTTATTTGTGGATTTTTTGCGGTGAAGTTTAAATATCATTGGAATTTTGCAGATTAATAATCTTTGGTTTTATTAGTGCTATATATGTAGGTTAGTAGTATTTTTTTATATATGAAATACTACTTTTTATATAACATTGGTATGCTTTTAATTTTTTTTAAAAAATCCAGTGTACAGAAAACACCATATTATGTGTTTTATGTATTGGTATTCATATATCATGTAAGTATTTAATGCGTTTGTGGGTTAAAAAAATTACCAAATCATGAGTAAACCGTCATTTCCATTTATTAATATTTTTTTATTTAACTTGTTTTTAAAATAAGTACTCATTATTTAAGTTGGGAAGTGGGCCTTATAATTTCAATCCACTCCCCAAGAAACCCTAATACCTCCAATACCCTTTCATATACGAAATCGGCCGTGGTTTTCCTTTTTCACATACTTTCCATTTCTCAAACAAAATTCATAATCCTTTTGAAATGTCTTCATCTGATGATGAATCCCAAAACCCCAATCAACCCTCTGTTCCACAGTACCTTCTGAGGTCTCTAGTCAACCACAATCTCGGTCTGTTGGCTGAGAATCGAGAGCTTGAAGCCAAAGTGCAACGATTAGAGGAGAAACTACAGAGAAAGAAGCAGAAGCTGAAGCATGAAGAGACTGTTGCCAAGATGCACAAGCAAGACTATGATGACATATCAGTCAGGATTTGGGATAAGAATGTTGCCATGGACAAACAGACGAAGGCAATCAAGAAGGTGAAGGCGTGGTGCTCATGCAAAGCTTTTGATGGCATAGAAGGTGTTTAGGGTTGGTATGTGGTATTTGAAGGTGTTGATCCCTTCTTTTTTTGGTATGTTAAATAGTTTACACTACTACATAAATGGATTTATTACACGCCCATTTTTATACGGTTTTTGAAAAAACCGTGAAAAAATGTTCCCGCGGTTTTTTAGAGTTTTTTTACACGGGTTTTTGGTAATATAACCGTGTAAAAAGGTCTCGTAACATTTTTACACGGTTTTTTAAAATAACCGTGTAAAAATGTTTAGTCATCTTACACGGTTATTTGCAAAAAAAAAACCGTGTAAAAAGGTCTCGTAACATTTTTACACCGTTTTTTTAAAATAACCGTGTAAAAATGTATAGTCATCTTACACGGTTATTTGCAAAAACCGTGTAAAAAGATCTGAAACATTTTTACACGGTTTTTTTAAAATAACCGTGTAAAAATGTATAGTCATCTTACACGGTTATTTGCAAAAAACCGTGTAAAAAGGTCCAAAAGAATTTTACACGGTTTTCTAAATTAACCGTGTGAAAACGTGTAATCATCTTACAAGGTTATTTACGAAAGAACGTGTAAAAGGTCTCAGACCTTTTTACACGGTTGTTTAAAATAACCGTGTAAAAACATATATATTTTTACATGGTTTGGAAAAAGATCCGTATAAAAAGATCCGGCTTTTTATACGGTTATTTTTTCAAAAACCGTGTAAAAACACTAAATCTTTTTAAACTATATATTTTTTACTTATTTGTATATGGTATGTTAAATTAATGGTGTAAAAATAACAAAAAGTTATAAAAAGAAAACAAATTGTTTATAAATAATCAAAAAAGAAATAATTAAAAAAATGAAAAAAGAAAAAGGAGAACATTGAAAAAGAAAAAGATTTGCTATATATTCGTTTGGTTTAATTGAAAAATAAAATATGTTGTAGGATAAGTGTGTAATCGTCTAAAGAATATGATGATAAAGATAAATATAGAGATAGAGAAATTATAAGCTATTAGAGTTCTTTATGGAGTAAAACTTGTTTACATTCTTATCGTATTCTCTATGTAATCCTACCTATATATAGGGCTTGTGATTAATGAAAATTTACATATTTTCGGTTCTCTCTATCATATTGTTGTTCTTTTTCGTTTTCCTTTAACACGTTATCAGCACGTACGTTCTCTATAGCGAAATAATCGTGAAATCAAGCTAATCTTCGATATTTCAGGTAACTTTTATATGTTTTGTTTTAAAACCATCACCATATGATGCATTATGATATGAACAAATATGATGATTTCGTTAAGGCATGTTGATTTTTTTTATGTTTAAACCGTAAACATTATTCTACTATGCTTTATATTATAGATGCAAAATATGATTTTTCACTCTCATGAAATCCTAGTTCACTTATTATTTATGTTTATAAAACTTGCATGATATGTGATAGTGATACCTTTCTGGTTTTTTTTTAGCAAAAGATTTTGATAATTGTTTAACAATATATACATTAATATTTTTCCTTTGTATTATCATACATAAACAAAATTTTACAGGCATTACGGGTTTGATGGACATGATAATTATGAATTTCAATTTCTTTATTATATATATTTAATAATTATATCAATAACGTATATTTATTTAAATTATCTATTGTCGTTATTTTAGAAGACAAAACGTACATTTTTTGTTTAACTAATGTAATTTTATTTGAAAAATATAAAAAAACAAAAAAGATAACCAAATTGCGGTTACTTGTGATATTTTCTTTGCATCTATTTTATGTAAAGAAAAAATATATATTTCTTTCTTAAGTTATCCATTTTTTCTTTATGGTAATGGATCATATATACACTTTTTATAAAGATTTGTTGTTTTTCAAAATTCTCATTTATTATTATACTTATTTGAATATTTTATGGTTGGATAATCATTCTTGAATGAGTTCATTTGAATATTTTATTATTTTACTATTTAATTCTTTATCTATGTCACTTACGATTTATTAAATTAAGATACCTTTTTATATTACTATTATTGAATTTGTTAAGATTGTCCATTCTAAACTTGGAGATATTATTTAGTTTGTCATTAATTAATTTGCATTTAAACATAATATAATTCTTTTATTTGTTTATATTTTCTTCCTTATTAACAATATGTATATATTACTATATATATATTACACTTTCTTATTTAAAAATTAAACATGTATCTAGATGTTTAAAATGTAACATTTTAGGTATCAAATTGAAAGTTTTAAAAGTATGTTACAAAAAATAGAAATAGGATTAAAATATGTTACCCTATTAATTAAGTCCATGTACCTGTAGTTCACATGTCTGAAATTGATCTAATAGGGATTTAATAATAATATAATTTTGAATGTATAGATGGATCGCAATACCTGAATGTATGAAATACCACGTGCTACAAAGGAATTCTTGACGAGACTCGATGAATTTATAGAAGCTGCTGAAAATTATCGAATGAAATGTGGAGATAGTAAAATTTGGTGTCCTTGTCGAGATTGTAAAAATATTTCTAAATATAGTGATCTTAATGTAGTTAAAGGACATCTAATTTTACGCGGGTTTATGTAAGGGTATACTTGTTGGATACGACATAGTGAGGATTTTGATGAGTGTAATTACACGGTTGATCATGATTTTGCTGATAATGATGAGAATTACGAATCAGACAATACCATATACGACAACTTTGATGAAATGTTACACGATGTGGAGGATGATATTGCTGATAAGCATTATGAGAATTTTGAACAACTGTTTGTCGACTCTGAAAAACCATTGTATGCTGGGTGTGCAAAGTTTACCAAACTTTCAGTTGTGTTAAGACTATTTAACTTAAAAGCAAGCAACGGTTGGAGTGATAAAAGTTTCACCACCTTATTAGATATACTACATGAAATGCTTCCAGAAGATAACGAGTTACCAGTTTCGTTATACCAAGCGAAAAAGTTGATGTGTCCAATGGGATTGGAAATAGAAAGAATACATGCATGCCCAAATGATTGTATGTTGTATAGAAATGCAGATGCTGGTCTAAAAGAGTGTCGTATATGTGGTACGCCAAGATATAAGAGAAACCAAACGAAAGAGAACAGTGGTGTGAAACAAAACAATGGCCTTCCTCCTAAAATGTTGTGGTATTACCAATTGTACCAAGATTGAAACGGTTATTCGCAAATGCCAAAGATGCAAGGTTGTTGCGATGGCATGCCGAAGAGCGTAAGATGGATGGGAAAATTAGACACGTTGCTGATTCTCCTCAATGGAGGAATATTGACCGATTTTTTGAAGAATTTGGTAAGGAAAATAGAAATATTCGGTTGGGGCTTAGTTCGGATGGAATCAATCCATTCGGAAACATGAGTAGTCGACACAGTACTTGGTCGGTTCTTCTTTCTATTTACAATCTTCCACCGTAGTTATGCATGAAACGCAAGTATATCATGATGTCATTGCTAATTCAAGGTCCCAAACAACCAGGGAATGATATTGATGTGTATTTGGCTCCGTTAATTGAAGACTTAAAGAAACTGTGGAGTACAGGCGTCGAAGTATATGATGCGTATGGAAAGGAACGTTTCCTACTACGAGCCATGATTTTTTGCACCATAAATGACTTTCCGGCTTACGGGAATTTGTCGGGATACAGTACAAAGGGAGAAAAAGCATGCCATGTGTGTGAAGATGACACACATTCTCTTAGGTTGAGAAATTGTGGAAAACATGTGTATATGGGCCATCGAAGGTATCTTCCAAAGAACCACCCGTACCGCAAGCTAAAGTCTGTGTTTGACGGAAAAACTGAGCATCGCGTAGCACGACAACCGTTAAACGGAAAAGGTGTATATTCTCGCGTTAAAGACCTAGACATTGTTCTCGGGAAAGGTCGTCCAACTCCTCCTAAAAATACTTGGAAAAAGAAATCTATTTTCTGGGATTTACCGTACTGGGAGCATTTAAATGTTCGACATTGTCTTGATGTTATGCATATTGAAAAAAATGTGTGTGACAGCTTGATAGGGTTATTGTTGAACATTCAGGGGAAAACAAAAGACGGGATTAAAGTTCGAAAGGAATTGATGGAAATGGGAATTCGATCAGAGCTTGCTCCTGTTGAAAATGGAAAACGCACATATTGTTGATCCAAGCCCTCAGTGATTTGATAATGACCCTTTAAGAAACACTTAGTGAAAATTGTAAGTAGACAATATGTATTAAAGTTTCACTATCGCTAATAAGTACTATGTCTCTACAGTACCGCTGATAGGAAACTCATGCTCTTTAATTTTAACATTCAGCGAACACTGTTCATCAATAGAGCTCTGAGCCTGTTCAGTCCTATTGGTGATCGCTGATAGTTTAGTTGTTTACTTATGATCCCTGAAGACAAGTTTCACGACAACAAAGGTTCTACGCTGAAGTCGAAGATCAAGCCCAAGAACCAGCGATAATGTCTACTAATGAACTGATGCGGATATCAGCGAAGCCAAGACATGTCCACTCAACGTGAAGTATCAAGTAGAAGACTTCAGCGATCGCTGAGATTTATCACTCGCTGATAAAGTATTGTTCAACGAATGCTGATCATGAGGTTTACTCTACAAGTTACCTTTGTCTTATCCCCTTGCACGTCTCCGTACGAACTGTCAGAACGGACATCCCTTCTGTCTAAGATCGTACAACCAACTCTGATCCTACATTGTACACCATGCGGCTACTAAGGTTATCTACAAAGGTCAAACCATGCAACCAATCAGCTGCTGCCACGTGTAAAATTATACTGCTTTGCATTAAATGCATACAGTATATAAGAAGAACCCTACTTCAGAAATGAAGTGCCCGGCCATCTTCTTCTTTCTCTCTTAGTGTTAGAGTATTACTTGTAGTATTCTTATCTCCTTTCTGTCTTAATTCTAGTGCAAGAAACTTAGTGTTCTTAACTTGTTTAGATTAGGCTTAGTTCTTAATCTTGTTCTGCAACAAGTTCTAAATTGTTTGATTATATCGATAAACAATTTAGAAAGTAAAAATCTGTATGTTTGTATTCAACCCCCCCTTCTACAAACATGTATAACCCTCTCGGGACCAACAAGTGGTATCAGAGCAGATTTGTTTAAACTCATAAACAAGATCTTGCTTATACTAATCTTTTCTCTTCCTTGCTATTTCTCATAATGGCTACCAACATAAACACAAACTATATTGATAATGGTTCTCTTGCAAAACCTCCTAGATTTTCCAGAGATAATTTCAATCTATGGAAAAATAGGATGATACTCTTCTTAGAAGGTGTAGACCCTATTATGCCTTACTACATCGAAAATGGCCCATATATTCCTGTGAGAATTGATCCTGAAGTTCCAGGCAGTGCTGATAGAGCTGCCATTCCTGAAAGATTGATTCCCAAGGAAATTCATATGTGTACTGGTGAAGATAAGAAGAAAGTGGCTATCGACACCAAAGTCAGATCCATTCTTTCCATGGCTCTTCCTGACAAAGTCTACCATTCCGTCATGAACCTGAAAACCTCCAAAGCCATGTGGGACACAATCTATGTTCAGTATGAAGGTACGTCTGAAGTCCAGGACTCATGTAAGATCAACCTGGTAAGACAGTACGAAAGCTTCATTTGTGGTAAGAATGAATCTCTCTCTAAAGTACATCAGCGGTTTAACTGTTTAATAATAGATCTGAAAACCGTTGGTAAGGAATATTCTAACTTTGAAGTTCTGACAAAGTTCTTAGAATGTTTACCTGAAAGCTGGGATAGTTATTCAATGTGTCTCAAGCTGTCAAAGGATCTTAAATCTATGACTCTCTCTACCTTATATGGCACGATGCTTAATCATGAGCAGTCGAGTCATCTTAAGAAGAATCGTGTAAAAGATTCCAAAAGCACCCCTGTTGCTTTAACCTCAGAGTCACCTTCCACTCAGCGATCCACTGTTACTATCATTGAGTTGGAAACTAACTCTGAATGCTCATCAGATCTTGACTCTTCAGATCTTGATGAATCTATGGCTCTCCTTTATAATAAGTTCAGGAGATTCGCCAAAAAGAAAAATTTCAGAAAGAACAAACCTCTTGCTATTACTGACAAGCCAAGATCAACTCCTGTTGATAAGGCTACTGCTACTTGCTATAACTGTGAAAAGATAGGACATTTTGCTAGCGAGTGCAGGTTAAAGAAAGTTTCTAGAACCTCAGCTTTCTCCAAGAAATCCTCTAACCCCAGGGCTAGAGATGACAAGTATCAAAAGCTGAAACAAAGGTACGCAAAGCTGAAAAGCTTTAAGAAGAAAGGCAAAGGCCTGATGGCTGACTATGATTGGGCTGCTTCTGATGAAGAAGAATCATCTGACTCTGAAGATGATGATGAGGCCAATCTCTGTCTAATGGCCAAAATCAAAGATGAGGAAGAAAAGTCTGACATTCCCTCTACTTCAGTCTCTGCTACCAAGGTATCACCTTCTTTCTTTACCAATATTTCAGATATTGATGAAGCTGATAGTCTTCGAAAGATCGATCTTCTGACTATGAGTTTATATGATGCCATGAATGGCAAAACTGTTGTTGAAAATCAAAACCTTGATCTCGCTGAACAACTTAAAAACTGTCATCTTCAAATAGAAAAGCTTTCTAAAATTGAAGAAGATTTAAGAGATCAGGTTCATATTAATCAGCTAGTCAAAATCGAATGCAAAGAAGCTATCGCTGCATTGAAAGCTGAAAAAGGTACTGTTGAAGGATGGTGTAAATCCTCAACAACGACCACTAAGATAATTAAGTCTCAGATTCCTCTGAGTGACAAACGTGGTCTTGGTTATAAAGCTGATGCTAAAAAACCAACCACTGATCATTCCATGCTTAAGTTTGGAATGTTTGTCTTCTCTATCCCTGACACTTCATCTTCTCAGTGTTCCTCTTCAAAAACCCCTATCCCTGAGGAAACCTCTACCTTAGTTTCTAAAGGTAAAGAGAAAATTGTTTATCCAAAACCTCAGAAGGGTACCTTTGTACCTAAGTTGAACGCTTCTAAAGCTTCAGTGACTTATCCCTCTACTTCTAAGAACAAGATCCCTGGATTTATTCAGCGATCTACTCCTAGAATCAGAGTGGATATTATTGGTAAGAAATCTGAAGAACTGATTGTTCCTCCCATTTCCAATGCCAAAGGTATACTTGGTGTTGGCCCTGCTCATTTAAAATTAACGGGTAAGCATGTAAATGGTCCTAAAGCTACTTTTAGCTATAGGAAATGTTATCACTATGGACTTACAAATCATGTTTCTAGTAAGTGCCCCACAGCCACCAAAGCTGAAAAGATAGCTAAGGTGAAGATCAATGCCCCCAGAGCAACGAATACCACTGAGGTTAAGAAATTAACCAAAGTGAAAACTGACAAAGCTGAATCTTCAAATGCTGCGAAGATTGCTGAACCATCCACTTCCTCTACCACCACTGACAAATCTAAGCCCAAAATGAAATGGGTGCCTAAGTCGAACTAATCTTCCTTTGTTTGCAGGTTAAGAAGGGAATCTGGTATCTCGATAGCGGATGCTCTAGACACATGACTGGTAAGAAGAACCTGCTCACTGAGTATAAGGAAGAGAAGGGTCCCTCAGTGACCTTCGGTGGAAATGGAAAAGGACATACCCGAGGGTTTGGTGTACCCTCTAATGGTACAACCACCTTCAGAAGGGTCTCATATGTTGAAGGACTGAAGCATAATCTTCTAAGCATCAGTCAGCTTTGCGACATGGATAACAAAGTGATTTTCACTAAGGAATCCTGCTTTGTCGCTGACAAAAAGGAGAAGATGGCTCTCAGTGGTTATCGTTTAGAAAATGTTTACGTTATAAACATAGACTCTACAACCACTGAGAACTCCTGTTTCTTCTCAAAAGCCTCATCTGATGTCAATTGGCTACGGCATAAGAGACTCTCCCATCTCAACTTCAAGACATTGAACACTCTTTCCTCTAAAGAGTTAGTCACTGGTCTACCTCAACACTCATACGCCAAAGAGTCCTTATGTTCAGCGTGTGAGAAAGGGAAACAGACCAAAGCAAGCTTCAAGTCAAAGCAAGTCTTCTTAGTGTCATCTCCTCTACAACTTCTCCATATGGATTTGTTTGGCCCTGTTAACAAACAATCCATCGCTGGAAAGAAATATACATTGGTCATAGTTGATGAATTCTCTCTTTATACCTGGGTAATGTTTCTCCGCTCTAAGAGTGACACCCCTGAAGAACTCATCACCTTTGTCAAGAAAATGGAAGTCCTGAACAACATGACCGTACGCTCAATAAGGAGTGATCATGGAACTGAATTCAAAAACAGTTCTCTTGATTCCTTCTTTGAAAGTAAGGGTATTTCTCACAACTTCTCTTCAGTAAGAACACCGCAACAAAATGGAGTCGCTGAAAGAAGAAATAGAACTATCATTGAAGCTGCACGTTCAATGCTCAGCGATTCTCACATGCCTACTCAGTTTTGGGTAGAAGCTGTCAATACTGCTTGTTTTACTCAAAACAGGTCGCTGATCGTCAAAAGATTCAAGAAGACAGCCTATGAACTTTTTCATGAGAGAAAGCCTTCAATTAGCTTTCTTCACATCTTTGGATGTCAGTGTTTCATACTGAACAACAGAGATGCCCTTGGAAAGTTTGATCCTAAGGTTGATGATGGAATATTTCTTGGATACTCCTCAGTCTCCAAAGCTTTCAGAGTCTTCAATCGAAGAAGACAGGCTGTTGAAGAAACTATTCACGTCACTTTTGACGAATCCCGTTCAGCGAATTCTAGACCTTCTGCTCATACTGAAGAACTGAATCAATGGATGTTTTCTCATCTTGGTGATTCAGAAGACATTCCCACTCCTCCATCTCATACTCATCCCGCTGAAGATGATGGTCCTACTATCATCCCAAGCATGCAGACTAGTGAAGCTGAAACATCATGGGTCTCAGCTGTTCCTTTAAAAACTATGCATGCTTCTGAACCTTCTGTCTCAGACATACCATCTACTTCTCAGCAATAAGTGAATGAAATGACATCTGCACATATTCCTCTCTTGGCTGATATACCAGAAGTTGCTGAAGCCTCATCTTCAGCTCCTCCAGAAGTTCACATTGAGCCATCAACTTTCGCTCCGGCTCAGCGATGGACTATAAATCACCCTATTGAACAAATTCTTGGTGATCCAATTGCTGGTGTTCAAACTCGACGAAGTGCAGGTAATATTTGTTTATTTGTTAACTTTATTTCTCTGATTGAACCAAAGAAAACAGATGATGCCCTCCAAGATCCAAACTGGGTCAGTGCTATGCAAGAAGAGCTGACTGAATTTCAAAGAAACAAAGTTTGGAAGCTTGTTCCTCGTCCATCTGACAAGTCAGTGATAGGCACTAAATGGGTCTATCGAAACAAGTTGGATGCACATGGAACTGTAACCCGCAACAAGGCTCGACTTGTTGCTCAGGGATACAGACAAGAGGAAGGTATAGATTACGACGAAACCTTTGCTCCAGTGGCAAGACTAGAAGCCATTCGTCTTTTCTTAGCTTACGTTGTACACAAAGACTTCAAAGTCTATCAGATGGATGTTAAGTCAGCGTTCCTAAATGGAAAGCTGAATGAAGAAGTCTACGTGGAACAACCTCCAGGATTCTCATATCCTAAGCATGTAGGTTATGTGTATAAACTGGATAAGGCACTTTATGGCTTAAAGCAAGTTCCTCGTGCATGGTATGACACTCTATCCTCTTATCTCCTTATCGAAAAATTTGAGCGTGGTAAAATCGACAAGACTCTATTTTTCAGGAAAGTAAAAGGTCATAGCATTCTTGTTCAAATATATGTCGATGATATTATATTTGGTTCTACTAACCCTGACCTTTGTACTCGTTTCTCTGAAAGGATGAAAGCAGAGTATAAAATGAGTATGATGGGTGAGCTAACATATTTAGTTGGTCTTCAGATAAAACAAAATGAAAAGGGAACTTTCATTAATCAGGGAAAGTATGTTAAGGATATGCTGAAGAAATTTGATTTAACTCAGAGTTCAGCTATGAAAACCCCTATGGCACCGCCGCTGACACTAAACAAGGATCTTTCTGGAATACCTGTTAATGTCATGACATACCGTGGGATGATCGACTCTCTCCTATATCTTACAGCTAGCCGACCTAATATTTTGTACGCAACCTGCTTGTGTGCACGATATCAAGTTGAACCTAAGGAATCTCATATGATCGCTGTAAAGCGAATCTTTCGTTACCTTAAGGGTACTCCTAACCTAGGTCTTTGGTATCCTAAAGACTCAGGGTTTGATCTAATCGCCTATTCAGATTGTGATTTTGCAGGTTGCAAATTGGATAGGAAAAGCACCACATGAGGCTGTCAGCTCCTGGGTGGAAAGCTGGTGAGTTGGACAAGTAAGAAGCAAAACTCTGTATCCACCTCAACCGCTGAAGCTGAGTACGTAGCCGCTATAAGCTGCTGTTCTCAGGTCTTGTGGATGAGAAATCAACTACTGGACTATGACCTTCAGCTCTCAAAGATTCCAATCTATTGCGACGGCACTAGTGCCATCGCTATAGCCAATAATCCAGTGTTACACTCAAAGACCAAACACATCGAAATCAGGTATCATTTTATCAAAGATCATGTGATGAATGGTGATATAGAACTTCATTTTATCCCAACTAATTTTCAGTTAGCTTATCTGTTCACCAAGCCTCTTGATGAGACAAGATTCAACTTTCTCATCAGCGAGCTTGGAATGCTAAACCTTGAAGAATAAAATCTTCAGCGGTTCGCATTTGATCCGTGATAGGATAAAACCAACTTGTATAACCCATTCTATAATCTACTCTCTGAACAAAATTGATTCGCTGATATCAAGGTACGTTCTGTTTGGAAAATCTTTCCACATTAAGACATTTTTGTTCATTTTCTTCGTGGTTACATGTGTTACACAGAAATGGCATCCTCTGAAGCTCCTTCTGCTAAAACCCCCACTACTACTGAGAAAGTGGTTCTCACCAAGGCTCCTCAGGTCAAGTATAAACTTGAGAAAGTCACCTTCCAACACAACAACCACTATGCGCTTTTCGATTTTCCTCAGCGAAAGCAAGTCACACATCTGGATGATGTTGTGAATTTTCTCAAAACCTGTTGCTTATCTACAACCCTAACTACTGTACCCCCTGCCCATAAATTTCTTTTAGCTCAGTTCTAGTATACTGCCAGACGAGCTCAGGTTCCTTCACCCAAAGACCCAACGAAACTCGTTGATACCATCCTCTGTGACACCAAATTTGGCACCACCAAAATCAACCCTGCTATTATCAGGCGTGCACTGAACCTCCCAGCCGCTACCAAAGAAAAATGTTTTTTTCCTCTCCAAAATCCCAAAAACCATGCTGATAGGGAAACAATCATTGCATTCTTTTATGCAATGAAGTACGTATGGGAAACAGGAAGAGATGAAAAACCCGAGAAGAAGCTGGCCGCAATCCAAAAGTCCAAAATGCCAAGCGAGATGAACTTCATCTTTGCCCACCTGATAAGTTGTATGATAGCAAAAACCGGCTCTTCTGATCAAGCCACTCAACCTCAGCAAGCCATGGGATATGCATTGCTGAAAGGTCTTCATGTTGACTAGGTATCGATCATCTACGACGATTTGGCGTTCAAGGTGGACATGGCTGACAGACCAACATGCGTTCCATACCCCCGTTTCATCAGCGCCGTCTTTCTAAAAGGACTCGGGGACAAATACCCAAAATAGGGTGATCTGAGACTCTCTCAGGTTGGCCCTAAGGTGCTCGACTTCAGCCCCATGCCAAACGAGGTACGTCTCTCTACTCTCTTATCTCTTCTCAATCCTCCTTCTACTACTTCTGCAGCTACCTCAGCGGAAATCCCCATCGCTGATACCCACGCTGCACCCTCCACTCCTTCTCGTAAAAGGAAACACTCTACTTCCCAACCTGACTCCGAAAGGATCAAGAAAACCAAGGAGCAACCCTCCAAGCCATCAACAGCTGAAGACCTAGCGTCTGACTCTCAACAGACTACGCAAGATGATTTTGTGGTACGCTCTGCCACAGCTGATAAAGCCACCCCTTCCATCCCAACTTCAGCGTCTCTAAACGCTGAGGTTATAAACCTGGAACTGAACCCACCTCCTTCAGCCTCTCTACAGGCTGAAGTGATTCTCAGCGGATCCAACGCTGAACCTCGCTCCCAACCAATTTTCTCAACCTTCATTCCTCCCACTCAATCTTTGGACACTCCACCAGTTTTCCCCCCGTTCTCTGGAACGCCCGTCATCATACATGATTCAGCTGTTGATACTCTACACATGATGATGGATGCAAACTTAGGATGTGCAGGCACCTCCATGCGCCAAGGCACTCTCGAAGGCGACATGGAACACTACTCAGGTCTACGAGGTTTCGACAACTTCGCCAACCCGCCTGCAGGTATACACAAAACCATAAACACTCCTCTCTCTCAACCCCAAACTTTTGAGCTTTCCTTTGTTCACAAGTTGTTTACTGTTACAGGTCCTAATTTGGGAGATATTCAACACTCCCTGAAAGATCCAGTGACAAAGGTGGACTCTTACAAAACCACTCTCTCCACCAACTCTTCAGCGGTTACAGACGCTGGAGAGAATCTCAAAAGACTGACCGGTGTGGTTGATAAGAAAGCCTCAAGTGCTGATCTGGAGAAGGTAGAAGGCAGCATTGGTCAATTTTCTTCTACTCTCGCTGCCAACTCCACAATCGTCAACGATCTCAACCTCACCAACACCACCCTCGCAACAAACTTCACCACTCTGTCCAATGAAGTCACATCATTGAAGACAGAGGTTGGTTCTTTTAAGGGTGAGGTCTCCACGATCAAGACTGAGGTCTCCACGGTCAAAGATCTTCTTTAGCAAGTACTCGATCGCCTGAACGCCCCAACTTGCGCCCCTTCTCACTTCACTCGGGCTGATCGAGAGGATCTTCAAAGCCTCAATCCTACTGTTTCTGGCCTAGAAGACAGAATCGCAGTGATTGAAACCTGCATGGGAATCACTTGCCAAGAAGACCGATGAAGGTCTTCCCCATAATGCTGAGGGGGAGATAAATGAAACTGATGCTGCTGCTACTTCTAAACCTCAGGGAGTTAAAAACCCTGAGGGAACCGAGAAACCTCCCTCTGTATCTGAGGGGGAGTAACTCGAAGAGCAACATGATGAAGCTGTTGCTGATGTTACTACTCCTTATGCTGACGAGGTCGAATCTGAAGAAGAAGCTGAAGACGACGAACCCATCGACATCGCTGATGATGAACCATCATCATCCCCTAAAAATGATGATGATGAGGATGGGGATGATGACGATTTCTTCTTCGTCCAGCCTATCAAGAATGCCCTAGCTCAAAAAAAAGGGGTTATCATCACTGAACAATCAGGAGAGAGGACCACCAAAGGGCCTGAAGCATCTGAAGCTAACAAAGGCAAAAACAAAGGTGTTGCCTCTGAAGACAACTTGGCTATTCTCTTCAGCAAGCCAGTTTTTCAGGTACAATATCTTTTATTCCCTTATACTGCATCCCTCCTCTATCCCTTCTCAACCTCAGTTCTCCTCTCCATAAAACCTCTATACACTTAACCCTCATTTTTTTCTCTATCTCTTTCTACCAAATAATCTTACTTAAATGATCGTTGCATTTCAGCTAGTCCTCTCCCCTGTTTGAGGATCCTGTTGAAGTCTCTCCTGCTGCAACTCTAATAATTCCAGCCATAAGAGCTGAAGAAATAATCCCGGTCTTGGATTTAATCACTGAGACAGATGAACCTGAAGAACAGTTGCTCTCTCACAAAAACAAACCTTCCTTGGCTCCTCAAAAGCTAAGTGAAGAGGATCAGAAAAAGAGAGAAGAAATGATCAAGAAGCTTGAGGATCAGCGAATCATCCTTCCTCGTGACAAAGTTCCTGCTCCTAAGTTCAAACTTTCAAAGAAAGAATTCGCTGATCACCTCAGAGCTGAAAGGTTACTCGCCGAACGAAAGGAAGCTGAAGAAAAAGATAAGGCCCTCGCCATCCAGCTTACTCAACAATCGGTGAAAGATCCCGCACTGAAAAGAACCCCCATTGAAGTCCAACATCAGTTATGGGAAGACGCCCAGAAGATTATCGAAGAAAAGACCAAGGTATCTGCCTCTACCTTGAAATGGTGCAAAGAAAAGCTGACCTTTCGATATCGGGCTGCCAGAATTCACAAAGTAAACATCAGGGGAAGATCAACCATCAAAGTTCCAGTTGTTGAGGTTGATATATTCAGAGAAAACAGTACCAAGGAAACCTTCTATGCTGATGCTATCATGAAGTACAGTTTCTCTGAATGGTTGGAGATCAGAAAAGCCATTCAACATTCACGTTCTCAATTCAAAAATCATGTCGAAAAACTTCTTAATCGATAGATCGACTTGGTTTCTTCTGCTGTGGATATTCCTCCTCCTCCCCCTATTCAAACTCAACGAAGAAGGGCCTCTGCAAAGAAAAAAGATAACATCTTCAAACTCAGGTCCTCCTATTCGGAACGAAACGGGAATTGGCTTCTCATGTGCTGAAGTACTTGGTCCTGAACCTGACCTCTCAGCGCACCTCTCTGCCCCCTGGTGAACGCTTCATTCCTGGAAAAGTCATAAGCGAACCATATGGTATCTTATTTCACGACTATGATGGAGGAGAACGCTTTCAACGCAACTCAGAGCTTCCCATCACTCCCATCGAACAACTCAAGGATCTCATCTACTGGTGTGAATTCAGACACGACCTTCAGGCACGATATCTCAAGCCCCTAATCTTCGTTGAAACAAAGAACAAACGGGATCTTGGAGAAACGGTCCCTGACTGGATGATACCTACAACACAGACCCTTTATGAACTTCTCGTTAAGGAAGAACCTTATAGCTGATAGGATTGCCTTGTAATTCTTCTTTCTTTATCAGCTAATATCTTTTGTACTTGTAATTATTATTTGTTGTACTTTTAATTTTTCCACTTCCCTCTGTAACCTTTAAGAAGTTTAAAGAAAAATTTCAGCGAATGTACTTTACTCCATCAGTACTGAAAAGATCCCAGAAAATAGTAAAAGGGACAAATATTTTATGAGTTCTTTTTATCCTTATGTTTTCATACGTAGCAATTTTCCTTCATTGCTATGTCATAATCAAATAGGGAGAGATTGTTGATCCAAACCCTCAGTGATTTGATAATGACCCTTTAAGAAACACTTAGTGAAAATTGTAAGTAGACAATATGTATTAAAGTTTCACTATCGCTGATAAGTACTATGTCTCTACAGTACCGCTGATAGGAAACTCATGCACTTTAATTTTAACATTCAGCGAACACTGTTCATCAATAGAGCTCTGAGCCTGTTCAGTCCTATTGGTGATCGCTGATAGTTTAGGTTTTTACTTATGATCCCTGAAAACAAGTTTCACGTCAACAAAGGTTCTACGCTGAAGTCGAAGATCAAGCCCAAGAACCAGCGATAATGTCTACTAATGAACTGATGCGGATATCAGCGAAGCCAAGACATGTCCACTCAACGTGAAGTATCAAGTAGAAGACTTCAGCGATCGCTGAGCTTTATCACTCGCTGATAAAGTACTGTTCAACGAATGCTGATCATGAGGTTTACTCTACAAGTTACTTTTGTCTTATCCCCTTGCACGTCTCCGTACGAACTATCAGAACGGACATCCCTTCTGTCTAAGATCGTATAACCAACTCTGATTCTACATTGTACACCATATGGCTACTAAGGTTGTCTACAAAGGTCAAACCATGCAACCAATCAGCTGCTGCCACGTGTAAAGTTATACTGCTTTGCATTAAATGCATACAATATATAAGAAGAACCCTACTTCAGAAATGAAGTGCTCGGCCATCTTCTTCTTTCTCTCTTAGTGTTAGAATATTACTTGTAGTATTCTTATCTCCTTTCTGTCTTAATTCTAGTGCAAGAAACTTAGTGTTCTTAACTTGTTTAGATTAGGTTTAGTCCTTAATCTTGTTCCGCAACAAGTTGTAAATTGTTTGATTATATCAATAAACAATTTAGAAAGTAAAAATTTGTATGTTTGTATTCAACCCCCCCCCCCCCTTCTACAAACTTGTATAACCCTCTCGGGACCAACACATATCTACCACCGGCTTGTTATACCTTGTCGAAGGTTGAGAAGACCAGATTTTGCCAATGCTTACATGGTATCAAGGTTCCATCCGGCTATTCTGCTAACATTAAGAAGTTATTTTTATTATGTCAAGGAATTAAGCAAAATAAACAGAGCTCATGCAAAGGAGAACAAGAACCCACATCACTTAGGATCGCGGGGGTATTAAGGGAAATACGGCGTGTGGGAGAAGGAGGAGGAACAAGGTGTAACGCCCGAGTTATTCGGCGTGATGCACGAACGCTCACGACACTGGATATTGGCAAGGAGGGTAAAAGCACCAGATAAAAATTACATTTTTGAGGAACATACTATGCCCTAGAAAAGGAGATTGTAAGCTATATACATGTTTTCATTTTATATTTGTTTATTAATTTTTTTTCTTACTTTTGTCATGTTTAATATGATAGATGCAAAAAGACACACAGTTTTCTCAGGGAGACTGGGACCCTAAATTTGGAATTGATCCTTTGGTAGCAGTGCTGGGACCTGAACACCCAGGTCGCACCAGGGGTGTCGGTCACAACGTGGGCTTGTGTGTTGGCCTAGGCATTGAAAAAAACAAGAGGAAAAATAAAGATAATGACTGGAAGGCGGAGGCTAGTGAGTTGCGTGCACAAATGCAACAACAAAAAAGAGAATTCGAAGAACGTGCAGAGCGGGAGAGGAAAGAAAGGGAGGACCTTGCTGAGCGGGAGAAAAAGTGAATGGCAGGAGCGTGTAGAGCGGGAGAAAAGAGAATGGCAAGAGCAAGCAGACAAAGAAAAGAAAATGATGGTGGATCGTATACAACTTATGGAGCAGATGGTTTTTGCGAGGAAGGATGCCACCTTAGGTGTAAGCCCGGGGTTGCGTAAAAGTAGTGTTGGCTCATCTGATTGCACTCCACACCTCTTATCCATTAAGGTAACTCTTCATCTGTATGTGCTTACTTATTGTTTAAATTATGATGTTTTTATGTTCTATTTGCAGCATGCTACCCCGTGCGATTTGCTTTACGGTTTCAAGAAAGCTAAAACCGTAGTTGCTAAGGGTTTTGTCTATCCTCTAGAGAATGACATTGTACATGGTGTTCCACTTGAGGAAGGGTTCATTAAAGTTTTTGTAGAGCTAGTAATCGAGGGATGTGAGAGGTTTCCGCTGCCCGTGCTGCTGTCGATTGATGATATTACTACGCTAGGTGGAGCCCTTAACAACTTCATTCAATGGGATCAAGAATTTTTGGTCTTGCAACCGGTATATATATGTTTAGCTTTCATGTTAAGTTCGAGTAAGATTTTTTCATACCCATCATGTTTACTGACGTTATTATTCTTTCCCTAATAGGAGCTTACCACCACTCGTAAACATGTAATGTTGATCCCATTTTTGAGCAACAATAGAAGAAATATAAAGTCCATATTTAAATATAGAGATAAGATATACATGAAGAACGATCAAAAAGAAACTTATCTCATATTCATTGATGATTAAATATGGAGAGGATAAATGTTGAAGAACACCACACTAAACATGAAACGACTCTCATAAGAAACTAGTCTATGTGTGTTTTTGTGTGCTTTCCATATTTCTCACTTTTTGAAATAAGACTATGGACACCTCTTATATAAGGCCATTTACACATTAGATATTTAAGATATCTAAAATCTAGACAATATCTAAAATATCTATATAAAATATCTAAAACATTAAAATATCTTTATAAAACATTCATTTAATTATGAGCTAATTAAAGCTAACAATCTCCCCCTAATTTTTTATAAAGAAAGCATCATCTTATAGTCTCCCCTTTGCTTTCTTTAGAACCTTTGATGTTCCGTTCTTCAAGTCTTCAAAGCATCATGTATTCCCCCTCAAATGTAGGCTCGTCCACCGAGCTTTAAACGTGAATAACAGAGGATGGAGTGACATTTAAAATGTGACAAATGTAGCTTGACACCATGAAGAACCGTTGAGAGAACACCGTTCTTGAAAGCGGAAAGAGCATGAGTGAAATGCGATGCTTTCGGTGCAGCAAGAGTCCATTGACTTTGACACAGATTCTGACCATTAAGCACACTGATTCAGACCAAAATCAAAACATGAAAAAGTTTCACATGTGTCTTAGGAATTCAACGCAACTGGACTCATGCGAATCGGAGCACCGAGTAGGAAGTTATGAGTGTATTTCTGACACAGTGCAAAGCTGACATCAAGTAAACAAAAATCAGGCTCTGAGGTTGAGTCGCAGAGGTTCAGTCCACAGAGGCTCTGTCGGGTTTCACAGAGGTTTTGTGGTGAACAGTAACACAGAGGTTGGTCGCGTGCGGCAGAGGTTTGGTCGCGTGCGGCAGAGGTTTGGTCGCCGCTCGGCAGAAGCTTAACAGAAGTGTTACACTTACTTTGACACTGATTTAGACCATTTTACCTCTAGAGTTTGCAAAAACTCAAAACACAAACAACTTTCATTAGTTTGTTATCTGTTCAGATCATCTTGAATCACCTCTTTTCGAGCTCGTACGACAAAGATATGGTTGATTTACCACAGTCGCGCAGATCTGTCCATCAGCTTTCCATCAGCACACTGTTGTCTACTTCAACGATGCATATGACCCTTATAAATTTCGAATCTCTGAATTCTCAAAACACGAAAGCTGTTAATCAATGTGTTTTGAATCCAGGGCCTTTTGAATCGCATCAATCGGTGTTTCTATGACTGAGATATGATCAGTTTAATACAGCAGCGCAAATCTGTCATTAAATCTGATTTGATGTAAAAGATAAGACGATTTTCATATAATTTTTAAAACCGTGAGTGCAAATAATTCGATCTCTAATTGATCAAGTCAGAAAACTAATTAGAAGAACTCAAAGTTTTTAAAAAACGTTTCAGATCAGACTTTGAACATGTAACAAAACATCAAATCTTTCTCAAACAACTTTCTCAAGACCCAAATGATTTTGTTATCCATATATAAATGTTTATGAGCAGCGGAAGACAAACAAAATCTGGATCAAAGATAGTCCAATCTTGAAAATAAAGGTCAGATCAAACAAAGATCAATAACCTTACTACCAAGATGCCAAAAGAATTCCTATGGACTTAAGCACACACAAGGATGAGATCATAGATCAACCATCTACTTAGTGCTTATCAAATAAAACCAATGAGTGAGAAAGAATAAAAAACACACACATGAAGTATATCAGAAACTAAACCATCTAAAACTTCCATTGTTGCATAGATGATCGATTTTGAAGAAAAGTTTATTCAATCGGCTCTGATACCAATTGTTGATCCCATTTTTGAGAAACAATAGAAGAAATATAAAGTCCATATTTAAATATAGAGATAAGATATACATGAAGAACAATAAAAAAGAAACTTATCTCATATTCATTGATGATTAAATATGGAGAGGAGAAATGTTGAAGAACACCACACTAAACATGAAACGACTCTCATAAGAAACTAGTCTATGTGTGTTTTTGTGTGCTTTCCATATTTCTCACTTCTTGAAATAAGACTATGGACACCTCTTATATAAGGCCATTTACACATTAGATATTTAAGATATCTAAAATCTAGACAATATCTAAAATATCTATATAAAATATCTAAGTAAATATCTATAAGAAAATATCTAAAACATTAAAATATCTTTATAAAACATTCATTTAATTAGGAGCTAATTAAAGCTAACAATCTCCCCCCTAATGTTTTATAAAGAAAGCATCATCTTATAGTCTCCCCTTTGCTTTCTTTAGAACCTTTGATGTTCCGTTCTTCAAGTCTTCAAAGCATCATGTGCTCCCCCTCAAATGTAGGCTCATCCACCGAGCTTTAAACGTGAATAACAGAGGATGGAGTGACATTTAAAATGGGACAAATGTAGCTTGACACCATGAAGAACCGTTGAGAAAACACCGTTCTTGGAAGCGGAAAGAGCATGAGTGAAATGCGATGCTTTCGGTGCAGCAAGAGTCCATTGACTTTGACACAGATTCTGACCATTAAGCACACTGATCCAGACCAAAATCAAAACAAGAAAAAGTTTCACCTGTGTCTTAGGAATTCAACGCAACTGGACTCATGCGAATCGGAGAACCGAGTAGGAAGTTATGTGCGTGTTTCTAAAACAGTGCAAAGCTGACAGCAAGTAAACAAAAATCAGGCTCTGAGGTTGAGTCGTAGAGGTTCAGTCCACAGAGGCTCTGTCGGGTTTCACATAGGTTCTGTGGTGAACAGTAACACAGAGGTTGGTCGCGTGCGGCAGAGGTTTGGTCGCCGCTCGGCAGAAGCTTAACAGAAGTGTTACACTTTCTTTGACACTGATTTAGACCATTTTACCTCTGGAGTTTGCAAAAACTCAAAACACAAACAACTTTCATTAGTTTGTTATCTGTTCAGATCATCTTGAATCACCTCTGTCCATCAGCTTTCCATTAGCACACTGTTGTCTACTTCAACGATGCATATGACCCTTATAAATTTCGAATCTCTGAATTCTCAAAACACGAAAGCTGTGCATCAATGTGTTTTGAATCCAGGGCTTTTTGAATCGCATCAATCGGTGTTTTTATGAGTGAGATATGAGCAGTTTAATACAGCAGCGCAAATCTGTCATTAAATCTGATTTGATGTAAAAGATAAGACGATCTTCATATAATTTTTAAAACCGTGAGTGCAAATAATTTCTATCTCTAATTGATCAAGTCAGAAAACTAATTAGAAGAACTCAAAGTTTTTAAAAAACGTTTCAGATCAGACTTTGAACATGTAACAAAACATCAAATCTTTCTCAAACAACTTTCTCAAGACCCAAATGATTTTGTTATCCATATATAAATGTTTATGAGCAGCGGAAGACAAACAAAATCTGGATCAAAGATAGTCCAATCTTGAAAATAAAGGTCAGATCAAACAAAGATCAATAACCTTACTACCAAGATGCCAAAAGAATTGCTATGGGTTTAAGCACACACAATGATGAGATCATAGATCAACCATCTACTTAGTGCTTATCAAATAAAACCAATGAATGAGAAAGAATAAAAAACACACACATGAAGTATATCAGAAACTAAACCATCTAAAACTTCCATTGTTGCATAGATGATCGATTTTGAAGAAAAGTTTATTCAATCGGCTCTGATACCAATTGTTGATCCCATTTTTGAGAAACAATAGAAGAAATATAAAGTCCATATTTAAATATAGAGATAAGATATACATGAAGAACAATCAAAAAGAAACTTATCTCATATTCATTGATGATTAAATATGGAGAGGAGAAATGTTGAAGAACACCACACTAAACATGAAACGACTCTCATAAGAAACTAGTCTATGTGTGTTTTTGTGTGCTTTCCATATTTCTCACTTCTTGAAATAAGACTATGGACACCTCTTATATAAGGCCATTTACACATTAGATATTTAAGATATCTAAAATCTAGACAATATCTAAAATATCTATATAAAATATCTAAGTAAATATCTATAAGAAAATATCTAAAACATTAAAATATCTTTATAAAACATTCATTTAATTAGGAGCTAATTAAAGCTAACAATCTCCCCCTAATGTTTTATAAAGAAAGCATCATCTTATAGTCTCCCCTTTGCTTTCTTTAGAACCTTTGACATCTCGCAAATGAAAGAAGACTTAAATCTTCTATTTTTAGAGATGTTCCACGATGACATTGATCCTTCTGTTGGAACCATCAGAATTTCTGAAGAACCATCCTCTGTCGGACAAAATCCTACAGGTATGACTCTAACTGGTCCAAATAATGCTTCATCTTCTTCTGTAAATACTACAGATGCAAATGCCGAAGAAGAAAATGCAGAAGATGAAACATCAAGAAAAACGACCACAGAAGCTGCTGAAAAACAAACTCCACAATCCACAGAAGAACCAATTACAGAGGAAATTGAGGACCAAGACTATATGTCCTCAGAGGAACAAACTCTACCACCACTCATACCAATCATTCCACAAATGGTAGAATCAACTACCAAGGCAAGAAGAACGACAGAGGCTACACAAGAAGAAGATCCACAAGAAGCTTCTGAAGAAAGGTTCGATGACATTGATGACCATCTTCCACGCACCACTCAGTGGACAAAAAGCCATCCTCCAAGCCAAATAATTGGAGAACCTTCTGACTCAGTAAAAACCAGGTCTGCCACTTCTAATTTTTGTTTCTTTACAAATTTTATTAGTGTGATAGAACCAAAGAAGATTTCTGAAGCCCTAGATGACCCAAACTGGGTAGACGCCATGCAAGAAGAACTTCTGCAGTTTGAGCGTAACAGAGTATGGACTTTAGTACCTCTGCCACAAGGGAAACAGGCCATTGGGACTAAGTGGGTCTACAGAAATAATAAGGATGAAGATGGAGTGGTCATCAGAAACAAAGCACGATTGGTGGCCAAGGGTTATAGACAAGTAGAAGGCATAGATTACGATGAGACTTTTGCTCCTGTTGCACGGCTCGAAGCAATAAGAATATTCTTAGCCTTCGCAGCTCACAGAGGTTTTAAAGTCTATCAGATGGACGTAAAATCAGCTTTTCTCAACGGTGAAATCCAAGAAGAGGTTTACGTAAATCAGCCACCAGGGTTTGAAAGCTCAAAATTCCCAAGGCATGTATACTACCTTGAAAAGGCTCTGTACGGACTGAAACAGGCTCCAAGAGCATGGTACGAATGACTTTCTACCTTTCTTCTAGTAAATGGCTACAACAGAGGCACAACAGATACTACCCTATTCTATAAACGTAAAAACAGTGAAATAATGCTTGTACAAATCTATGTGGACGACATAATTTTTGGGTCTACTAATACAGAAGAGTGCAAAAGTTTTGAAAAACTCATGCAGAGTGAGTTTGAAATGAGTATGATGGGAGAATTAACATTCTTTCTCGGACTCCAAGTCAAACAAACATCAGAGGGAATTTTTATAAATCAGGCCAAATATGTCTCTGACATTCTTTTCAAGTATAGCCTCTCTGATACCTCTGCAATGAAAACTCCAATGGCCACTGGAAATAAGTTATCCTTAGATCCAGATGGCATCTCTGTAGAATGCACTCTCTACAGAGCCATGATTGGATCTCTGTTATACTTAACTGCAAGCAGACCTGACATTATGCATTCCACGTGTCTTTGTGCACGTTATCAAGCTAATCCTAAGAAATCACATTATGATGCTGTTAAAAGAATCTTTAGATACCTAAAGGGGACAAAAAATCTTGGTCTCTGGTATCCACAGAACTCTGGCTTTTGTCTTAAAGCTTATACAGATTCAGACTATGGAGGATGCATGCTCGACAGAAAGAGTACCTCTGGGAGTTGTCAATTCCTAGGCGGTAAACTAGTCAGTTGGACCTCCAAAAAGCAGAACTGTGTATCAACATCTACGGCAGAAGCTGAATACGTTGCTGCTGCTAGCTGTTGTTCTCAGGTTCTATGGATGAAGACTCAGCTAAAAGACTACGGCCACATTCTATTCAAAATACCCATCTTCTGTGATTCCAAAAGTGCCATTGCCATCTCTGCCAATCCTGTGCAACATTCCAAAACCAAGCATATCGATATAAGGTTACACTTCTTGAAACATCATGTTGAACACGGTACAATCGAGATGCATTTCGTGCCAACAGAATATCAACTTGCAGACTTATTCACCAAAGCCTTAGACGAGAAAAGATTTAATTTCTTGGTGGGTAAGTTAGGAATGATTAATATGATGTGAAAATCCTCTGTAAGTATAGCTTTATCTTCTGTAAATAAGTATATATTTCTATTTTACTTAACTTATTGCTTTGATTGATATATTTCTGTACGTAAATTCTCAATCTTAAATAGTTCTTGATATCACAGAGCTTCTGTAAGTCTGCTCAGAACCTCTGACGACCTCCACAGAACCTCTGGAAAAACAAGACCTATGCTCAATACAAGTCTTATCATTCTTTGATCCAAGCTTAGATCAAGGGGGAGCAAAAAGGGACCCTGAAATGATCTACATAGGTAAAACTTTCAAGGGGAAGCCAAAGAAGAATATCGATGAATCTATATCGACAGAAGTCAGACATCACTGCCGAGAAAAGAAGAACCAAAAAGGTATGTCTCTCGTACAAAAGGTTGTTGAAAACAGTTTTCTGGGACACAAATTGTCAAATATGTCCTAAATATACTGTGGATAACATTTCAAAAATCAAAAGATCAAAAAGTTTCATAAAATTTGAGTTATGAGAAATTTGAGGTCATAGAGCCTCTGTTGAGCTCAACAGAGGCTCTGCCAGAAATATGCTCTGAGATCACAAATTAACCCTCTATCGATCTTTTGGAATGTTATCTCGGAAACCGAATACATACACCATGACCTTCACGAACAAAACTTTTTCCATAACAGTTTTCTCGGACACCAACTTTCAAATATGTTCGAAAAACATCTCTTAAAACAGATCAAAAATTGGATGATCAGAAAATTTAATAGAATTTTTGTTATGAGATTTTTTCCCTCATAGAGCTTCTGCTGGTCCTCACAGAGCTTCTGCAGGTTCCCACAGAGCCACAAAACCTCTGCGAGTAAAAATTCTTAACTAAAAATCCTATTGATCCTCTCCAGTGCCTTTGCAAACGTTTTGGTTAAAGAAGAACCCACAGAAGTCATGATAACAATAAGATATATGAGAAAGGGATAAACATCAAGATTTTCAAAATCACAGAGCTTCTGTAAACCACAGAAGTTCTGTCAATCTGTTACTTGGGCATTTCTGTAGTAATAACGGTTACTTTTACTGAGAGTGAATCTCATGTGGCTAAGAACAACCCCACGCGCCTAGCATTAATGGGTCGCGCACGACGTCCTGTCATCCTCTAACATGGCCTACGTGTCCCATTTTTATTGGGCGTACATGGAACGTTTTCTGTGGAAAGTTGAACCCGCCGTTCTAACTTGTGTACGGATTCCAAATTTTAATCCATTGCCATATATTTTACTCTTTCGAATTCTACCGTTTTACCCTTCTATAAAAACCAAGCTTACCCTCTCATAAACTTTTTACAAACCCTCATTCTTCTCCGGCGAAACCCTGCAAAAACCTGCAAGTATCTTATTCTCATTACCAATGGCTTCATCTTCTCAAGTTATCTCCCCTGCACACTCTCCGGCGAACTCACCAGAACATTCACCTGCTCATTCTGAACATTCAGAAAACCCCCACCTTGCCAAAAGTATTGAACTAGAAGATTCCAACGATTCAGCAGAATTTGCTCCGACCACACATCTTCAAAACTTCATAGCAAAGGATCTTTTCGAAAAGGTACTACCAATCAAATCCAACAATTGCTATTTGGTCCCCTCACCCACTGCTTTCGGCGAAGCCCATGCCATTCTTCTAAACATAAAGGAAAATCATATCCTCTTCCCTCTACTCTCAAGAACCCCAAACAAAATTCCAGTTAGATATTTGAACCAGTTTTGGCAAAGTTGCCGATTTGATAAAGATGATTCTCTTATCAAAGGGTACATTTCAAGACCTGACAAATCTGAACATCTGGAAATCAAGTTCTGAAAGTGCAGGATCTATTCTTACAATCAATATAGAAAGAAGTAATTGAGAAATTGTATGATCAAGCCCAATTGTATTCAATGATGCACAGAATTACAGATCTAAGAGAAAGATAACCTCAAAGATTACAAGGAATGAATACAAGTAATATGGGAAAATCAATCAGTTAGCAACGTAGTGCTAACCACTCTATTTATACTGTAACGGATATATTAAAGCTACAGTACAAATAAGAAAGACTAATAAGAACAAAACACGTGTCCTAATTAGTTTACACATTACTAAGTAACGAAACTCGTCATAAGTTCTGAACAGGTAGTTCAGAACTTCTGAACATTCTTCTGATCACGCTTCTCAGAACTTCTGACTTCTCTTTCTCAGATCTCTGACTCTTCTTCTCAGAACTTCTGACTCTTCTTCTCAGAACTTCTGAACCTTCTTATCAGATCTTCAACACTTGGTTTATTGACAAAACTTCAGATCTAACAATCTCCCCCTTTTTGTCAAATAAACTTAAACTTTGCATCATCTAATTCTTTCAGAGCAGGAACAATTTTCTGAAGTAGCACATTCCTCAGATTAAGCCTCTTATCAATCTTGTCAATAATTTCTTGAATAACTTCAACTTGCTGATTTATTGCTTCTTGAGTTATGTTTGCTTCCTTTACTTTCAGCATCTTTTTCTCCAAATTGTGCTTTATGATCCTTAAAGTTCCAGAACAATATTTTGCAGTTTCCTTTGCTCTGAAGAAGATCTTTCCACTTTTGTTCTTCAAAAATACTCCCAGATCTGGATACTTGTGAACACTTCCAGTCTTTAACACCTTTTTCTGCTCATGATCTGTATTGGGATTTGCCAGATAAACACATGACTTTTGCAAATACAGAGCTATTTGGAAATCTGTATAGCAATGCCACCTTAAGATATAGAACATGGCCTCAATCACCACACTTCTTGCCTTCCTTTCATTTCTGTCTTTACTTGACTCTTTAAAACATAGAAAGCTGTGTAATCTGTAGAAGTCAACCACTGACAGTTTCTCAAAATCTGCATCAGTAAAATAATAAACCTTGCCATCTTCTCTCAAAACTTCAAAGGATAAGTACTCTATCTTTCTGAATTTCTTAACCTTCAATTCTCTGATTCCAGTGATTAGAAAATCTGAGTAAACGGCTTGCTTTGTTTTGCCAAGACATCTTGATTTTTCAGCCAACCAGATCTGAGTCTCCTTAGACCTATCATAATACACATCCAAGAATTGTACTTCTTTTGGTTTGAAAAACTCAGGCAGATCAAATTCAAGAAAGTATCCATTCAGATCAATGAATATTTCATCTTCTTTGGGTTCAGACTGTTCAGCTTGGTCAATATTAGTTATCTGCACATTCTGAGGTGTTGTGTCCTGAACTTCTTCAACTTCATCTGACAAAATTTCATTCACTTCATACTCAGCAGGGAACACAAAATCACTGTGTAACATCTTCTTGGGATTAACTTCAGATAGCAACCATTCACCACAACTTCTGATCTTTCTTCTGAGATTCAACCTTCTATTCATAGAGTTTACACACCTTTTCTTTAAGTTTTCTCTTTCAGTTTTAGCACTTATTTCCATTTCAATCAGTAACCAACTCAGAGTTGCATCACTATATTTTACCAGTTCTTTCAGTTTGAACATTTCAAGTCTCTCTTGAACTTTATATGCAAACCCTTCAGATTCCATTCCTTCATTTACGAATCCTTTTGTACACACTTCAAATCCTGCAATATTTGTTGGAGACCTCAGATTGCACTTCTCTTTTCTTCCTTCAATGGCTAGTTGAAAATCATATAAGTACATGTTTCTGACATAGATACCCAGAAGTCTTCTGCATTCAATTTCCATCAAGGCTTCTTCAGTACCAGAGAAAAATTTGACTAGAAAGATCTGATCATCAAGTGTTAGTCTGTGGAAATCAAAACTGGACATGGCAACTTTTGTATTTTTCTCTTTCAATACTTCCATTCTAACAAACATTAAACCACTGAATTCTTCTTCTTGAAACATTAGAACTTTCTCAATTCTTTTCTGAATATGCAGTCTTGAGTCAGGAATTCTGAATCTGTTTGAAGCTTCTGTGTAAATCATCTGAGCTCTTTCATCCATGAAACCATCAACATTACTCTCTAAAAACTCATATTCTCCTTCTGAGTGGTAGAGATTTTCATACATTTCCTCAGGAAAAATATCATCATGAAATTGTCTGGCCAAAGGTACATCACTTAGTTCCAGGATGAAATCACATATGGGTTCTTCTAACGTCTGCAAGTTAATCTTGGAAATCTCAATTGGTTTTCTGAATACATACTCAGAAGGCATGAAGTAATCTTCTAGTTTCTCATATTCTTCTTCTGTGTTTATCTCATCAGCATAGTTATATCTGAACTCATGCTTAAAATTCTGAGAATAATCAACAGTTCTGTCTTCTTCACCCATCAGATCAATAGGTCTTATTACTTTTATCCCTTTATGAATTTTCTGAACACTCAAAGCTCTGACTACTTCATTATGCATTCTTCTGATCAATTCTTCATTCAACCTCCTTTCTTCTGATTCAGACTCCATTGCCCTTTCACTGTTATAAACCACAATATCTGTACATCTGTTTACCACTGTACTTTCCACTATTTCTTCTATTCTCAAATCAGATTCCTCAATAGCTACAGTTTCATCTGAGTTTCCTTCCATCTCAGTATCCAAGTTCAATTCCTCTGTTTTATCTGATTCATTACTATCAATACTTCCCAACTCCATTTCTTCTGTATCTGAACTGTCAAGCTGTACTATCTGAATCATCTTCTTTAAATTTTCCTGTGTCTGATCTTCTGAACTTTTTGTATTGGCTAAGTGCATGTCTGCTATCTCAAAATCTTCTATGCCAATGTCATCATCAGAACTTAACCTTTGTCTTTTCTCCCCCTTTTGATGATCATGAGGCTCATTATCATCAAACTTTCTTTTTAAGTTCTGATTAGAAGTACCTTCAGCTTCAGCTTCTGCAATAGGAACAGGATCAAGAGGCTTTGAAGTAGAAGCCAGTGATACACTCAGTGCTTTCAGTATAGAATCCTGCATATCTTGCATTTGTTTCAACATATCTTTTTGAAAACCAGACATTATATCCATGATCTCCTTTTTGTGAGAATCCAAGGATTTCGTTACATCATCTACCTTGGTTTCAACAGAAATTAACTTTTTCTCCAACACATCTTTCAAATCTGATACCTCATCATTCAGATCCTCCACCTTCTTTTCCAAATTTTCTACTTTTTCCCCCATCTCCTTGTTTTGTTTCTGAATCTTTTCAAATTCAGAAGTTTCTAACAGTGAACCTGAACCAACAGATGGTCCAGTTTTCATGTGCCCAGAGAGCTCATGGCCTGTAGATAACACACAGTCATCTTGTACAACAGATGCACGTTTGAATGAGGCTTTTGTAATGTTCACCTCACCAGGACTTCCATCCAATCCTCGACACCCAACATTAGGCATGTCTATGAATGTTGTTTCAGGAGTACGAAATTCCTGATCTGTGCAAGTGTCAAAAGGAATTTCAGGCTCAATATGAATAGGACTGTGATATTCAGACTCAGTGTGTTGAAAAATAAGTTGGGATTTATCACCTCCCTCCAAATGAGTTTGGGATGGTTCCCCGGATTTGTGTGAAACAGTAGCATGTTGAAATGCTTCTGAGTGGGTATGGATGGGTTGTTCAAGATCCACCACTAGGTCCATGGTGTTTGTTTCAATATTGGCACCAAGAGATGTGAACCAATAGCATGTGTGGTTACCTGGTCAAGATTAGCTGGTTCAGAGGCATCTCTTTCTGTTTGAACCTCTGTTAACAATCTCTCATCCTCACCACTCTCATTCTGTTTTTCCTCACTGAGTCTAACCAAGCTCTCAGAATTTTCCCCCTCAAGTCTCTCAGAATGTTCACCCATCTGAACATCCTCCCCCTCTCTAATTCGACTAGACCCCTCACCTCTCTTCTCAGGTTGGTCCTCTTGGGCAGGGATTTGAGGTAATTCAATTCCCATAGAGGTGCAATAAGCTTTTAAAATCTCACTCTCCCTTGGAATATAATTCCTAAGTGATTTTGGCAACAGTTTATGATTGGGATAATTTTCAAGTCTTGTTACTGAGGTCATCTTACCCAAATAAAATGTAGGACCATGCTCTTCATTTGTTCTTCTTGAGATTGTTCTGTTTTCCTGCATGGCATACCAAATAACAATTTGCCAGTACCTTATGTAGGGAATGTATGTCAGTGGAGCATCCTTTGTCTTCTTCTGAATTGCTTTCTGATTCTTCTCAAATGTATTCTTCATATCTTCCCAAAGTATTAAAGTATAGTCATAATGCCTATTCTTCACTAAACCTTGAAATATCTGAAGAATTTGTTTAGAACCTTGATCAGCAGAACTATTTTTCCCTGACAAACATTTATTTACCACATGAAAGAAGCAAGCCCAAATAGGTGGTAATTTGTTTCTTCTGAACAAACTGAGAGTCCTCAATCCTTCATTGTATCCCAACTTCATGAACTCTGCTATTAATTCCTCTGTTAGGGGTAAATCCTCAAAATCTGTTCTTCTTTGTACATCATCTTTCTCTGGTAGATTCAGCATTTCTCTTAGTGCAGAGATAGATAAGACAAATGTCACTCCTCCAATTTCAGACACAAACTTATTATCTTCTAACCTAAGATATTTCCACCATTGTTGTATGTACTGAACAGGCACATTTTTACTTCTTGTAAACCATTTTCTGTACGGATGATGTTTGAATAACTCCATAATAATTCTGTGTTCAGGCTTAAAACGACTTTCCTCAAACAATATAACACAGTTATTTTCAGATAATTTCAACCATTCACTCTCAGGAACAACTCTTTCCACTAGAATAGATCTATCTGACATAATAGAACCTGCAGCACTCTGATCATGTTCAATATTAACGTTTACCTCATCCGCATTTCCTTCAGATTCATCCATTTGTTCATCTTCTTCATCATTTCTTATTGCCCCTTCCTCTGCAACTCTATTTTGTACTTCATCATTTTCCGAATCGGATGAATCCATTATCGATTTTGTAGAATGTAGAGAAATTGGACCACTTCTTCGTATTTCAGACATGATTTAAGAAGAAAACAGATTCAAAGAACTCTGGATTTGATTCGTATCTCACGTTTCGCTCTGGAATTTGAAAGAAATTTGAAATAGGGATTTTAAGACCTATTTAAAATCCGCGAAGTTGAAAGGTTTAACGGAAAAGCGAAATCAAAGTTATAACGGAGTCAACACATGTGAAGTACCACAAAGGATTTAAATGAAATACGTGGCATTGTCAAACAAATATGAAGCTGACACGTGTTAGTGGATAGAATTTTGACTCAAGTCAAAGATCTGAATAACACGCACAGATGTTCTGATTCCATGACTCAGAAGAATTTTGCCTTGTAACCAAAATGTCTTTTAAAAATCAACTTCTGACCAATATAAAACATTTTGATTATTCAGAAGAGGTTTGAACAGATAAGAAATGAAAACAAATCTTTTAAGCATCACAAAATGATTTCCAAAAGAATTTTGATGCTCCCCCTTGACTTGAGCATGCATTTGAGTATTAATGATACATAAAGATGAGATTAAAAGATAATCAAAGAAGCATAATCCATACAGTTGAAGTTATTTGTATTTCTCAAAAGTAAATTTTTGAAAGTTAGATTGCTGAAGTATTGACTCAGAATTTCTGACCTTAAGATTCAGAGGTTCTGATCTCAAGACTCAGAAGTTCTGAACTCAAGACTCAGAGGTTCTGAACTCAAGATTCAGAAGTTCCGAACTCAAGATTCAGAAGTTCCGAACTCAAGACTCAGAAGTTCTGAACTCAAGACTCAGAAATTCTGAACTCAAGACTCAGAAGTTCTGAATACACTACTCAGACAAGTTTACTTAGAAAAATTTAGCATTTTTAAGAAAAAAATATTTTCAACTAGGCAGATTAAGCATTCCTATTTTACATATGAGAAAAGAAAACCTTTTGTGATCAAGAGGCTTTGTGAACAAGTCAGCCAATTGATACTTTGTATGCACAAAGTGCATCTCTATAGTTCCTTTTTCCACATAGTCCTTTATAAAATGATACCTCACATCTATATGCTTAGTCTTCGAATGTTGAACAGGGTTCTGAGTAATAGCAATTGCACTTTCTGAGTCACAATAGATGGGAATCTTATTAAGCTGATATCCATAGTCCATGAGTTGTGTTCTCATCCACAATGTTTGAGAGCATGAAGCAGCAGCAGCAACATACTCTGCTTCAGCAGTTGAAGTGGATACACAGTTCTGTTTCTTTGATGCCCAACTCACTATTTTATCTCCCAAAAAGTGACAAGCACCAGATGTACTCTTTCTGTCCAACCTACTTCCTGCATGATCAGCATCAGTGAAAGCAGTCAATTTGAAGTCAGTTTCTTTTGGATACCATAAACCTAGATCAGGTGTTCCTTTGAGATATCTTAAAATCCTTTTGACAGCCAACATATGTGATTCTTTCGGGTTAGATTGAAATCTAGCACAGAAACAGGTAGAAAACATGATATCTGGTCTACTTGCAGTCAAATAAAGTAATGATCCAATCATGCCTCTATAAAGTTTGATATCTGCTGAAACACCTTTGAGATCAGCATCTAACTTTATGTTAGTTGCCATAGGTGTTCTCATAGAAGCACACTCAGACATTTTGAACTTTTTCAGAATATCTCTGACATATTTTCCTTGATTTATGAAAATACCTTTTGGTAGTTGTTTGACTTGAAGACCAAGGAAAAAATTCAGTTCACCCATCATGCTCATTTCAAATTCAGATGACATGATTTTTGAAAAATTATCACATAATTCTGGACTGGTAGAACCAAATATTATGTCATCAACATAAATCTGAATCAGAATCAAATCATTACCCTGTTTCTTTAAAAACAAAGTTGTGTCAATCTTACCTTTCTTGAATCCTGAACCTAACAGGTGTTTAGTAAGAGTGTCATACCAGGCTCGTGGTGCTTGTTTTAGACCATATAAAGCTTTGTCTAAAATATAAACATGATCAGGGAATTCTGGATCAACAAAACCTTCAGGTTGATGGACATACACCTCTTCATTAAGTTTGCCATTTAGAAAGGCTGATTTGACATCCATTTGATACACCTTGAAGTTTTTATGTGCAGCATAGGCTAAAAATATTCTGATTGCCTCTATTCTTGCCACTGGTGCAAATGTCTCATCATAATCAATTCCCTCTTGTTGACAGTATCCCTTAGCAACCAATCTTGCCTTGTTTCTGATGACAACACCTGATTCATCCTTTTTGTTTCTGAACACCCATTTAGTTCCAATTATAGATTTACCTTCAGGCTTTGGAATGAGTCTCCAAACTTTATTTCTTTCAAATTGAAGCAATTCCTCTTGCATTGCTGAAATCCAGTCTGGATCCTCTAGGGCTTCATTAGCTTTCTTTGGTTCAATTACACTTAAGAAACCAGCAAACATTGCTTCATTTGCTGTAGCTGATCTTGTCTTTACTCCTGCTGATGGATCACCTATTACTTGATGAATAGGGTGATTTTTAGTCCATTTATTAGCACTAGGAAGTACATCAATCTCTGAATAATTGTTGTTTGCATCATTCTCATCAATGATTGCTCGTAATTCTGAACTGTCACCTTGTTCTGACGTATGAGTAGGATTTGCATCCAAGTTTGAGTTCTGATTAATGAAGTCAGAGTTCTGATTGACTTGTTCAGAGTTCTGAGTACAAGAATCAGAATTCTGATTACAAGGTTCAGAGTTTTCACCACTTGTATTTATTAGATTTGGGCACTCCTCTGATGGACCTTTGTCAGAAATTACAGTTGATTGAACTATTTCTGGAGTCTTATTTTTCATCTCTTTGACCATCTTTGGGTTTTCATATTCTGCATAAGAATCAGAAATTAGTTCACTAAAAGCATCCTTAAACAGTAAATTGAGTTCTGAACAAATAGGATTAGAATTTGTATCAGAAGTCATTTTTGTCTTGTTCAGCATGAGTTCTGAACTGTCTTGTTCAGAAGTCCGCATTCTGGCTTCATCAAAAGTTACATTTATGCTCTCCATCATCCTCTTGGTTCTTCTATTGTAGATTCTGAATGCTTTGGAAGTTAAAGAATAACCCACAAAGTATCCTTCATCTGCCTTTTTATCGAATTTGGCAAGATTTTCTCTGTCTCTGAGAACATAGCATCTGCAACCAAAAATATGAAAGAATTTGATTAATGGTTTTCTTTTATTTATCAGTTCATAAGCAGTCTTATTTAATCTCTTATTGATTAAAGTTCTATTTTGTGTAAAACAAGCAGTTGCAATTGCTTCAGCCCATAGGAAAGTAGGAAGATTTGCATAAGCCAGCATTGTTCTCGCAGCCTCAACTAGAGTTCTATTCTTCCTTTCAACAACACCATTTTGTTGAGGAGTTCTGACAGCAGAAAAATTGTGAGAAATCCCAGAACTTTCTAAAAAATTCTGAAGAGTCTCATTTCTGAACTCCGTTCCATTATCACTTCTGATTTTCTGAACTTGAAGTTGTAAGAGAACTTGAATCCTTTTGATAAAATTTATCAATGTAGTAGCAGCTTCTGACTTAGCTCTTAGGAACTCAACCCACGTGTATCTGGATAATTCATCAACAATCACAAGCATATATTTCTTTCCTCCCATCGATTGAACTGAAATTGGACCACAAAGATCAGTATGAATCATTTCTAATGGTGCTTTGCAAGATGAGTCCATTTTTAATTTGTGAGAACTCTTTTTCATCTTGCCCATTTCACAAGCTGAGCATAATGATTCTTTTTCAAATTTAAGCTTTGGTAAGCCTTTAACCAAATGTTTTGCAACAAGATTATTAAGATCTTTGAAATTCAGATGAGAACATCTTCTGTGCCAAAGCCAGCATTCATTTGCAGTTGATTTTGATAAAAGACAAACTGTATTTAATGTTTTCAATTTTGAAAAATTAACTACAAATAAGTCCATATGTCTTTTGGCCCAGAAGACTTTGACATCATTTTCAGTTAGAATCATGCAACCTGTTATTTGAAACTTAATTTGACAAAGACTGTCTAAAAACTGACTTATGCTGAAAAGATTGTGTTGTAATCCTTCAACATAGAAAACCTTTTGGATAGTTAGATCCCCTTTAGTTAAATCCCCATAACCTTTGACTTGACCTTTGCTATTGTTTCCAAAGTTTACTGCTCCTCCAGCCTTTTCTGTGAAGTTTGATAGAAAAGACTTCTGACCTGTCATGTGTCTTGAAGCTCCTGAATCTAAAAACCACACATGACAGCCCTGCAAAAGGATCAGTTAAGTTTAGGTACCCATTTTGGAATGGGTCCATCTTTGTTAGCTTTGTCATTGGATTTAACATTAGTACCTTTTACTCTCCACTCAAAATCTTTCTTCAAACACCACTTTCCTTGAACTTTTATGAAGTCAGAACATTTTCTGCTTATAAGTTTGTTCAAATTCTTTTTGAGAGTTGTAACTTTTGGTTTTGCTATGTTTTCAACTTTCTTTTCTTTTATCTTTTCTTTCTTCTGAGTCTGAGGAACAGAAATTTTCTTCTTTTCTGTATTTTAAGAAACAGAAACTTTCTGAATATCTTTTCTTATGTATGAAACAGAAGTTATTTTGACTTGACATTTGTGAGAATATTGGAATGAATCATTTTTACATCTAACACAAACAAGATTTTTCTTTGCAAGTGACAATAAATCTGAAACATAGATCATTTCATTTTTATTTATACTGTTCAGAGTACAATTGCCCTTATTACAAGAATTTCTAGCGTTTAGTTCAGAAGTAGATTTCATTCTAAGCTTCTCAAGTTCCCTTTTCAGATCATTCAACTTTGCAAGATCATCTTTCCTTTTGCTTTCTTCTTTTTCTGAAAAATTCAAGTTCTTTTTGTTAGAAGAATTAGATGATTCACCTTTTTCATATGTACTTGATTCATTAAAGAATTTATCATTTTCTCTTGAAGCATTAATTTTAAAAAGATCATACTCAGTCTTCAGTTTTTCAAGCTCTGTTATTTTCTGAATAAAAATATTCTTTTCTTTCAAAGCTTCTTCAAGTTTAATATCCACCTCACAGAAATCATTTTCAAGTTCATCATAAGCTTTCCTTAAATCCTCAAGTTCTTGACTCACAAGATTAAATCTCTTTTCAAGTTGCAAAAATTCATCTGATTTTGTTTCAGAAAATCCAGTTGAATCAGACTTCTGACTACCTGAGTCAGAGTTCTGATTTACAGACTCAGATATCTGATCTTTAGACTCAGAATTCTGACTACAAAGTTCAGAATCCTGACTAGAAGTTTCAGACTTCTGATTGACTGTTTCAGAATTTTTACTTGTATCAAATATGCTCTCAATGTCATGATATGAAAAACTTGGTTGTTTATTTTTGTAGCTGACATTTAAGGAATCATACTTGAATTTAGTATCATTGTATCTTGGCTTTTCATCTGTTGGTTTAGAAACTTCTTTCTTAACCTTTTCTTCTGAACCAACTGACTTTTCTGTTTTAGACTCAGAAATTGTCTCATCTAACTTTTTAGAGTTTGGTCTTTGCAAATTGTCAGAACTTGTTATAGAACTAGCAGGTCTTATGAAAACTTCAACAATTTCTGGGATTTTTGGCTTAGAAACTTGAAGTATTGGAGCTCTTTTTAAAATGACATTTTCTTCCAATCCCAATCCCTTCTTTGGATTGTAAAATCTTGTATCTTTAACATTGCTTAATAAAAGATTTAATGTTTGCTGAGTCTGACCTCTTTTCAAATTCAAATCTTCCAATTCTTTGATTTTGGTGTATAAATTCTTTCTTTCTTCAAATAACATATCAAATTTTATTTGTAAATCACCTTTTTCATCCTTTATTTTTGAAAACTCAACTTTTAGTTCAGAAAGCCTTTTCATCAATTCAGAATTTTCATCTTTAACTTTCTGTTTCTCAGCCTCAGATTCTTCATATTGTTCGTTTATTACTTCTTTTTCAATTCTGAATTTGTTAACCAAAGTTCTTTCTCCTTTTATCTGTTTTCTTAGATTAGCAAATTCAGTTTTCATTTCACCAATCTGTGTCATTAACTCTAATTCAAGTGAAGAATGTACCTCAGCAGATGACTCAGAATCAGCATCTTCAAAATCAGAATCATCCTCATTCCTCATTTTTGCCATATAGCTTCGCATCTGTGGAAAGTTGATATGATCATCTTCATCAGAAGTGTAGTACAGCCAATTCTCCTGTTCAGCCAATAGCGCACTCTCGTCATCTCTCTTCTTTGCAAGCTGAGCCTTCTTCGTGTAGTATTCATAATCTTTCACAACTTTAACTCTGCAATCCTTGGCATAATGGCCAGATTTTCCACACTTGAAACACAGATTCTTTTCTTTTCTCTCTTCCTTCTCTTCCTTGTTTTCTTCACTTCTCTCTATTCTCTTTTCAATCTTATTTTCTTCTCTGTCATCTTTCTTCTTATAATCTGAACTTCCAGCTCTCTTATAATTTCCTTGAAATCTGCCCTTCCCATACCTTTTGTTGAAAGTATTTGTCAGCAAAGCTAGCTTTTCAGCCATTATCTTGATATCTTCATCATCTTCTGATCCTTCTTCTTTGTCAGATTCCTCCAGACTCGGTATTTCTGATAGATATGCAGTCTTTTTGGGTGCTTTGATTGCTTTGGACTTTGATAAGAACGCTAACTGATCAGCAACATTTTTCTTTTCTTCCACAACTAACTTGACAGAGTCTTCATGTTGATTAAGAACACAGAACAAATCATTTAAGTCTTCTTCACACATATCCTTGTTCATTTGCAGACTTATGGCAAATGATGACCATTCTGAATTTAGACTGTTCAGAAATTTGTAATTTATTTCTGATTTTGTTTTCTTCAGTCCATTTCTTCTCAAGTCATTTAGAATAGTGCAAAATTTACTGTATGTCTGTGTCAAACTTTCTGACTCTTTTGCTTTGAACCTTTCATAAGCATTTATGCTTTGATTTAACTTTGCCTGAATAGATCTCACAGTTCCTAACATTTGCCTTTCCAATTCGTCCCACATTTCTTTAGCTGATGATCCACTGTCAATCCTGTTAAGAACCTCATTCGGGACAGCCAAAGTCATCAAAGTAATTGCTCTTTTGTCAATAGCATGCCTATTTTTCTGTTCAGCAGTGTATTGGGAATAATTCTTCTTTACTCTGGTCGCTGGAATTTCTGGAGTTGTCTCTGTAGCAGGGGTTGCGGCGACATCGATATATACTTCGATTGGACCTTCTCGAATAGAAATCATAAGATTTTCATCGATGTTGTCAAGGAATTGGATCATACGAGTTTTCCATTGCTGATACTCTTCTGGTATAAGAACAGGCGGTTTGGTTTCGGATCCCATGGCTAGATATTCTTTAGAAGACATGATTGTAAGAAAATTCAACAGAAAGACAAATTCGATTTTCTTGATCGAAAAGTAGCAGGTAATTCAAGAATTGCTAAGAATTCAAGAACTAGCCCTAGCAGCGGAATCGAATTTTGAATGAATCAAGAAATCTTCAAGAAATTGATCAATCGATCTTCGCAATCACAATCTTGAACGAATTTGTTTGTTGATTGGCTCTGATACCAATTGAAAGTGCAGGATCTATTCTTACAATCAATATAGAAAGAAGTAATTGAGAAATTGTATGATCAAGCCCAATTGTATTCAATGATGCACAGAATTACAGATCTAAGAGAAAGATAACCTCAAAGATTACAAGGAATGAATACAAGTAATATGGGAAAATCAATCAGTTAGCAACGTAGTGCTAACCACTCTATTTATACTGTAACGGATATATTAAAGCTACAGTACAAATAAGAAAGACTAATAAGAACAAAACACGTGTCCTAATTAGTTTACACATTACTAAGTAACGAAACTCGTCATAAGTTCTGAACAGGTAGTTCAGAACTTCTGAACATTCTTCTGATCACGCTTCTCAGAACTTCTGACTTCTCTTTCTCAGATCTCTGACTCTTCTTCTCAGAACTTCTGACTCTTCTTCTCAGAACTTCTGAACCTTCTTATCAGATCTTCAACACTTGGTTTATTGACAAAACTTCAGATCTAACAAGTTCAATAGAACAATGTTCTCACTTGAATTCAACCTACCAACAAGGGGTCTTCTTGGATTGAAGAAATATGCAGAGCAACCAACAGACGACGAGATCTGTCGTTTCGTAGAAATGCTAGGGTACAACACCCAACTGAGGAAGAGAAATGACTTCCGCAGAGGCAGATTACCACCTCTGTGGAACACCTTGTTCTCAATTCTTAACAGATGCCTGACAGGGAAGATAGGCAGTATAGACCAGAGCTCACATCAGATATTAACCATCGTGTATGGGGTTTACTATGATCTCCCACTGGATTACGCGACCATAATGATGCAAGAGATGATCAACACCATCGACAGAAAGAACAACGCCAGAAGGGTCAAAGAGAACGATCCTAACTTTCTACCACCTCTGCAATTCCACAGAATATTGGGAGTTTTGTTCGAACCTCTGTTGCTGATACAGAACTGGCCAATGGAAGGGCCAATTCCCAAATAGTTCCCAATGAACAAAAATACCCCCACTGCTCATGTAGATGGCTACACACACTGCAGACCTTTGTCAAAGAACCTTCTGAGGTATGCCACGAATAAAACCCTTAAGAAAGAGTACATACGCGATCATAGAACTCCAAAACCGAGTCCTATGACACCCCCGCGTTTAGGTGTCCCCCTAGGAACAATGATTGCAGAACCTCTTTCCACTCAAGAAGAAAAAGATCACAAACTAGCAAAACACATGGCTATTTAACTTAGCTTCTTAGCCAAACGTGCAGAGCTCATGGGAAAGAAGTCCTCTTCGAAATCTTCTACCTCTACTCCAAAATCAAAGAAGAGGAAAACTGAAGAAGGCACCTCCACAAGCGCTGCAGAAGATCAACATTCACCTCCTCATGCCACAGAAATTGTCTCCACTGCTCCTCCCTCTTCTCCAAAACAGAAGAAGAAAAGAAAATCGAAAACCACAGAGGAAGGGGCACCAAAATCTAAGAGGAGGAAAACCAAAAAGAAGCATGGGAAATCACTTGAAAAATTGGTTACCATAGAAGAAGAAGCAATCGCAGAAGAAAGAACTGCAGAAGAAGAAGATGCAGAAGTAGAAATGACAGAAGAGGGATATCAATCACCCTATCAATCCCCAGATAGATTTGCTCACCAAGGAGACCTGAACGACTTCCTACAGAACCCTGACATTGCCCACACTCTAAATACAGCAGGGTGGACGGCACAACCACTCGACCACCACTCCCCAGAAGAACAATACTTCTCTATTTCTGGCATTGACACACATCTGCAAGAAGATGATCAAACACCCAGAGATCAATCAGCTGAGACACCTGTTATTCTACAGAACCCCTTCATTCAACAAGGATTGGACGTCCACAGAAGGAGTCCAAGCCCAGCTTCAGAAGAAATAGAACAAACAGAAGCTGAGTGGAATAGAGATGAAGTAATAGAGGCTTTAGAGAAAATAATAGAAAAAGGAAAAGAGGCCGAAGTTGTACAAGAAGAGGGATTTGAAACAAGGGAGACAAGAATGGAGGTCTCAGAGGTAGATTCAGATGAAGAAGAAGCTGTCTGGATACGAAAAGGTCTCTATCATCCACATGTCATGAGATTATGCGGCTCTCATCCAATGTACGACTTCTTAGGCACAGAGCAAGGAACTTCAACAGAAGCTAGGGAAGAAGCACCAAGCCATCGGATAGCTACAGAAGCTGAAATGGTAGAAAATGATGTAGTGCTTGGATGCTTAACAGAGGAAGAAACAAGAAAAGATGCCTGGATTAATAGAGGCACACAACCAAAACCAACTCCCAGTGCAACCCACACATCTAACTCCGCAGGTCTAGCTGCAGAAGAAGTTATTGAAAAAGATCAGCACAGCTCGATCCAAACCCAACCCATCCAGCCAGAAGTCACTCTTTCGACTTCTGCGCCCACAGAAACCGGGGAATCCATTCCTAGGGAGTCTCCTCAAAGAGACTCACCTATTGTTCGTGATCAATCGCCCCAGATCACACTAGAACACCCTATAGAGGAATTCGTTTCCTCTGCCACGCACGAAATAGGGCCAACCCTTCTTTCAGAGAGAAGTAGTGAGCACAAAGACGAAGAGACTCTAGACAAGTCTCCGAGTCAACAGAAGAACATTCCGACACCCACCTCTGGAGTGGGATTGGACACTGTTCTTCACAGAACTTCTGTAGAGATTGAAACTCAGGTTTCCTCTCAAAGATCAGATGGAAATCCTTCAACCCCCAACGTACAAACAAGGGTGAACGAAGGTGTCCCAGGAGCAGGGACTCACTCTGGAGACGAATGTGTTCCTCCAGAGGTTACATCAGGGACACAAGTATCAAGGGATGAGTTCCAAACCCTTGTCACCTCTGTGAACCAAACCATGAAAGAGTTGCGAAGCTCTTTCACATCTTTTGCAGAGAAAACATCAACGGCCTTGCTAAATCTGAACACCAAAAATGGACAATCTGTCTACAAAGGTGAAAACGGACATCACAGAGATGAAATCTTCTGCTCAAACAACTGCCACAACTACAGCTACTTCTGCTGCTAAAGATTTTGGAATAGCTGCAACATCTGCATTCAAGGAATCAGTCAAACATTTCCTTGAACAAATGAACAAGCAATCCAACAAATCACAGAGCATCACACCTGTAGAACTACAGAAGGCTCTGCAAAACGTTCAAGAAGAGGCAATGCGCAACACTACAATGATGCAGCCAAAAGATTACATGACCAGAGCACAGCTAACAGAGCTCGGGCAGAATGTCATAAACCAGGTCACAGAAGTCATTGTCTCCTTCACTACTGCAAATGCCAACTACGTCAAAGAATTCAGAAAAAGTGTCGGCAGAATGCGCTTCAACACAGAAGCAGAGCTTGCAACTCTAATCGGCCTCTGTGATGATGAATGTGCAAAGTTGATGGCCGCAGGAGCAGAACTACCAAAGAAACCCAAAGCTTCCTGCAGAGCAGAGGGTACTTCTGATAAGAGTCAGGATGACTCTGATGATGACCATCCTGGTCCATCAGATCATCCTGAGGGGGAGAATATAAGGGAGAAAGCTACGACCAGAGGACTACAAGCTCCACCAATCGCAGCAGAACCAATCAGCCAAGCCCCTCCAGAACAAACCCAAGATCAAAAGACCACAGAGACAACACCCATCTCTGTGGAATCAACTTCTGAAGAAACCAATATTCCAGAAGCTGATCAGCAAACCACAGAGGCAACAACCACCCCTGTGGTAATCAACTTGGAAGAAAGACCTTCAACAGAATCAATAGAAAAACCCCAAACCATACCAAGAAGAAAGTCGATTGCCACCAAACCAAAAAGATCAACGACCTCTGCTTCTTCTATTCTGAGAAAGATGCACAATACAATGACTGAACGAATGGCGCAGAGAGAAGAAGAAAGGCACAAGTTCACATTAGCTTTCAAAATGGCAAGAAAATTCGATATCCAACCTTCACCAACAAAAACCAAGCTTACAGAAGAAGTCACCAAAGAACCTCCAACAGAGGTCACAGAGCAAAGAAAGCCAACAGAACCAACGCCACAAAAGTCCTCTCAAACACAAGTGTCAAAACCTACAGAGGCAACCCCCATCATTCCAACAGAAGCACCAACAACCAAACCTACAGAAGCAACAGGTTATGCACCTCCAAAAGCCAAAGACAAGGGAAAGGCAAAAATGACAGAAGACCCCAAGAAAAAGAAATCAGTGCCCAATCCTACAGAGAAATTGATGAAAAGCGCTTTTGATGCCTTTCAAACTCCAAAGCCTGAAGAAGAGGACTGGGCATATGGATTGAAGCCTCTATCAGACATTCCTCTATCAGGAAGAGCTGCAGAAGTTGTTCAACAGATGGAGAGTCTCAGAAGACGAGTACCACCACATGGTCCAACATACGAAGAAATGGAAGAAGTGGTGTACAAATATCTCTACA
The DNA here is from genome assembly GCA_033807775.1 of Saussurea involucrata. Lineage (NCBI taxonomy): Eukaryota > Viridiplantae > Streptophyta > Magnoliopsida > Asterales > Asteraceae > Saussurea > Saussurea involucrata. The sequence continues at coordinate 32,445,995 of CM066326.1, read as the reverse complement.
AACAACCCTTTCAGAACCTCCATTCAACAGACCAAATCACAAATCCGACCATCAGAGAAGAATTTGAGAACATCTTCAGCAGAACAAAGCCAAGAACCAAAGCAGAAGTCTTCTCAATTCATAAAATCAAAAAGGTAATCTGCTGCAGATTCTCCTTCACAAGAACCTATCCAAGAGTCAGGTACAATCTTTACAGAGTCAAAAGGGTAAACAATTCAGAAACCACCTTCGCTGATGCTGACATAAGGAATCTGAATCCCTATGATCTACCTGAACTTCTGCAATGGACAAAGGACAACTACAAAACAGAGCCAAACACCAGAGCCTATCAAGTGTTGAGAAAAGCAATGAGGGAAAAGCTTCTGATCTACAGTATGATAGATTTTCAACTGGGAAAGGATCTTGGTCTCAAACATCTGAATTTACGACCACCAGAGGATCGCTGCCCACCCGACGCCGTGCCCAACTCAATCATTACAGAACCAAGATTCGGGTTAGTATTTCAAAACCCACAAAGCGAAGTCAAACTGTTTATGTGCATGGACTGTCAGAAGTACGCAACTAGTACTCTGAACAAGTTCAGAGCAAGCCTTGTAAAATACAGAGATACAGAGAAAATGAATAGAGATGCTGCAGATACTTTCATCAGAGAGATTGATGCCACAATCCGCCTAAGAGAACTCTGCAACAGTTTCTACAAAGAGATCAGAAGAATCGGAAGAGACAACAGAAGCTACAACGATTTCAAAGATGCCAAAATCTGATTCTCAAACCTCAAATCTCTGCAAACCAAGTCAAAGTCTATCTTTCATTGTACTCAAATGTAAAATGCCTCTGGCATATTTCTGAATGAAAGAACTTTCGAGGTATTGTTTAACCTCTGTCTTATCTAACTTAGCCTAACTAAACTCAAGTTCAATTGTTTATTTTTCACTACTTAGGGGGAGATTGTTAGCTTCAATCTTCCTAATCATAGAAGTATTTAGAAGTAGTGAAAAATAGGCCAAGTGAAGAAAGCCTCTTACAGAGGCTCTGCTGAACTTACCGAGAGATCAAGGTCAAGAAGCTACAGAAGCTAAAAGAGGCGTCCTACAGAAGCTCTGTCATACGCGCAAAGAAGACCAAAGACTCGGAATCCGGTGAAGACTGCTCTACAAAGGACCAAACCGCAGAACCTCTGTGACACTTCACAGAGCCTCTGCGGTCTTCAACAAAGACTTCAAAGATATTTATAATATCTTGCTACTGTTTCTGAACCTATTCATCAACTTGCATGGTAGCATGCCCTGTCCAAATTCAACGTGTCAAACTCTGATTGGATTCAATAAGGCTTAGTACATAATAGACGTCTGCTGCATTAAATGCAATACAGCACATCCAACTGTTCATGCCATCCTTCCAACTATTCATACCGTCCGTTCTGAATAGTAGCTTATGTTTTTTGGTCCCCTTAGAGTAGTATATAAGGAAGACTCATGTTGAGTTATTCCAGATCCAGAATTGAGAGAGAAAAACATCAAGAACACATAGCTTATATACTTTGAGAGTCATATCTGTTTTAAAGCTTTACTTACTCATTGTTCTTGAATCTGTTCTTGATATATATATATATATATATTCAGTAAACTTTGAGATATTATTTCCTGTTCACTGTTTATTTATATTGTGTTCTAAATCTATCAAACATATCTGTTAGTTCTTTAAATACGCTTCCGCATCATACTTAAACTTGAACTAATAGATCTGATAATCTTGTTTAAACAAAACGGGAACCAACAATTGGTATCAGAGCCGATTGAAGAAACTTTTCTTCAAAATCGATCATCTATGCAACAATGGAAGTTTTAGATGGTTTAGTTTCTGATATACTTCATGTGTGTGTTTTTTATTCTTTCTCATTCATTGGTTTTATTTGATAAGCACTAAGTAGATGGTTGATCTATGATCTCATCCTTGTGTGTGCTTAAGTCCATAGCAATTCTTTTGGCATCTTGGTAGTAAGGTTATTGATCTTTGTTTGATCTGACCTTTATTTTCAAGATTGGACTATCTTTGATCCAGATTTTGTTTGTCTTCCGCTGCTCATAAACATTTATATATGGATAACAAAATCATTTGGGTCTTGAGAAAGTTGTTTGAGAAAGATTTGATGTTTTGTTACATGTTCAAAGTCTGATCTGAAACGTTTTTTAAAAACTTTGAGTTCTTCTAATTAGTTTTCTGACTTGATCAATTAGAGATAGAAATTATTTGCACTCACGGTTTTAAAAATTATATGAAGATCGTCTTATCTTTTACATCAAATCAGATTTAATGACAGATTTGCGCTGCTGTATTAAACTGCTCATATCTCACTCATAAAAACACCGATTGATGCGATTCAAAAAGCCCTGGATTCAAAACACATTGATGAACAGCTTTCGTGTTTTGAGAATTCAGAGATTCGAAATTTATAAGGGTCATATGCATCGTTGAAGTAGACAACAGTGTGCTAATGGAAAGCTGATGGACAGAGGTGATTCAAGATGATCTGAACAGATAACAAACTAATGAAAGTTGTTTGTGTTTTGAGTTTTTGCAAACTCCAGAGGTAAAATGGTCTAAATCAGTGTCAAAGAAAGTGTAACACTTCTGTTAAGCTTCTGCCGAGCGGCGACCAAACCTCTGCCGCACGCGACCAAACCTCTGTCGCACGCGACCAACCTCTGTGTTACTGTTCACCACAGAACCTATGTGAAACCCGACAGAGCCTCTGTGGACTGAACCTCTGCGACTCAACCTCAGAGCCTGATTTTTGTTTACTTGCTGTCAGCTTTGCACTGTTTTAGAAACACGCACATAACTTCCTACTCGGTTCTCCGATTCGCATGAGTCCAGTTGCGTTGAATTCCTAAGACATTGGTGAAACTTTTTCTTGTTTTGATTTTGGTCTGGATCAGTGTGCTTAATGGTCAGAATCTGTGTCAAAGTCAATGGACTCTTGCTGCACCGAAAGCATCGCATTTCACTCATGCTCTTTCCGCTTCCAAGAACGGTGTTCTCTCAACGGTTCTTCATGGTGTCAAGCTAAATTTGTCCCATTTTAAATGTCACTCCATCCTCTGTTATTCACGTTTAAAGCTCGGTGGATGAGCCTACATTTGAGGGGGAGCACATGATGCTTTGAAGACTTGAAGAACGGAACATCAAAGGTTCTAAAGAAAGCAAAGGGGAGACTATAAGATGATGCTTTCTTTATAAAACATTAGGGGGAGATTGTTAGCTTTAATTAGCTCCTAATTAAATGAATGTTTTATAAAGATATTTTAATGTTTTAGATATTTTCTTATAGATATTTACTTAGATATTTTATATAGATATTTTAGATATTGTCTAGATTTTAGATATCTTAAATATCTAATGTGTAAATGGCCTTATATAAGAGGTGTCCATAGTCTTATTTCAAGAAGTGAGAAATATGGAAAGCACACAAAAACACACATAGACTAGTTTCTTATGAGAGTCGTTTCATGTTTAGTGTGGTGTTCTTCAACATTTCTCCTCTCCATATTTAATCATCAATGAATATGAGATAAGTTTCTTTTTTATTGTTCTTCATGTATATCTTATCTCTATATTTAAATATGGACTTTATATTTCTTCTATTGTTGCTCAAAAATGGGATCAACATGTAACACTAGATCCAAGTCGTGACTTTACTCCTACTCCCTCTTTGATCACCTCAACTGAAGTGCCACCAAAGAGTGCACCTATTCCCCTTAAGGTATTTTCTCAACTCGTATATATATATATATACATATATATATACATATATATATATATATGCATTAATATCCTCCTATTTTTATATGAATTGTTAATGTAGGTACAAAAAGACGACGAGGCTCAATCGAAGAGAGTGGCCCTTGCATCTGAACCCCAGAGAAAACCACAAATGACTAAAACGTTAAAGCCCTTGAATAAAGAAAATGCAATGATGAGTCTACGTAGACGCATACAGTATAATGAAGGGTGGGTGAAAAATGGGGTAATGGCTCAGGTTGAGGCAGGGTTTTTTGGCCCTACAGAAATTCCTATAGTGGTCAAGTATAGTGACTTGGAAGATCTAATGACAAATGGCTGACTCGACCAAAATATCATCACTTGGTTTTTGGCGTAAGTAAATTTCTATATATCATCATTTTTGTTACATATCAACAATATTTAGTTTTAACACATTGTAATGTTTTAGGCATCTATATATGATATTAATGAGAAACACAAAGAACCGATGTGCATTTATAGCGCCCGGAGCAATTAATGCTGATGCGATTCGACGGGATGGTCACATCATCACAAAGGCAATCTTCAACACCATGATGCACCACAAAGCTAAGAATTTCTTTTTGGCACCGTATTGGCAGGGGTAAGATGTATACATACACACATATATATGACTATTATTTATTATATATATGTATATATACATACAATTTACACTAAAGTTCTATTAACATTGTTATTTTAAACAATTGAGGAATCACTGGTCGCTGTTAATCATTCGGCCTAGACAACGCTTGGTCTATATATTAGATTCGATGATGTCACACGGAAAGACAGCTACAACTTACGAAATCAAAGAGTATATGGACAAGTAAGTAATGTGTTATCCATAAAATAGTTGTCATTTCGTTATATAGTTAATCGATTAGTAATACATATGTATTGCAATATTTCTTTTAGGGCTATTAGAGATTATAATAAGGCCGTAGGGCCTTGTCAAGCCGATAATATTACAGCTCAAATTACATGGAAGACAATCAAGGTATAATGAATATATCAAACAATGCATTGCATTTCGTATTTTAAAGTGTCTAATTATTATTTTTAATTACAATTTAGTGTAATCAGCTAAAAGAGGGATGGGAGTGTGGTTACTACGTAATCAAACAAGTATTCGATTTTGTGATGAAGTAGCAATATGATATCTCAAACAAGGTACATATTTGTTAAAGGTTGTTTAGATTTTATCTCTGTATTGCACAAAGACTTAAGTTTGTTAAATAACATGTTTTATTTTAAATTTATATATATAAATATAGGGCATACGGATGTCTGAAGCTCCTTTTACAACGCAACAACTAGATGAGATTGCTTGCCTTATAGCACACTCATTCACTCCCAAATGCATGACGTCGGAAAAAATGTGGGAGACAGGTATATGCTTTGACTTTCTGCTAGAAATATTTTCTTTGACAGTTGTAACATAATTACCGCGAGTCCCTAAAAGGTGACTAATATTGAAATGTAGAAGTCGGGCGTTACTTTCTTTTATTTCATGAAATTGGTTTTAGGTGAAATGCTTTTTTTAATCACGATCACGGTGTTTATAGGCCGAGATGTGGATGATGGAAAAACTGCAAAGAAGAGTGGTGTCGATGAGGACCGGAAAACTTAATATGCAACGCTAGCTGATTTTCAACCAATATATGGACTTTGTAAGTTGAACATATGTTTCTTAGATCGTCACTGGGTTTTTTCTTTATTCTTGTGTTATGTAGTTCTATATAATATATTTTTTTGTGGAACATTTTCTTCATGGATCTTTATGCTAGTTTTTAGATGTTAATTAGTTTGGAGAAACATGTTAGATGAGTTTGGTAAATGTTTTTTTTTTGCATTTTATTTTAATAAATTCATTGGGTAGTGTAGTGTACTCATTTTGTTAAGTTTTGAGTTGATTTTGAGTTAAATAGGCGTGAAAAAGCATGTGTTTTTAGGCTTTCTTACTTATTCTTAGATGGGGGGTGGGGTAGGTAACTCCGCCCATGTCAACACATGACATTGCCGGTCCCAAGCCCGGATAAAGGAGGAGGGTCGACCCTAGCTAGTTATCTATGCGTTTCTTTTATTTATTGTTGTGGTTGGTACAAAGTTAGCTAGATATTCTTTTTATTTTAATATGGATTCGTATAATGGTATTTGAATTCTTTTTAATAAAAAAATCATTTTTTACACGGTTGTTAGGCATAACCGTGTAAAAAGAATGTAGCTTTTTTACACGGTTGTTTGCCAAAAACCGTGTCAAAAGGTCATAGCTTTTTACACGGTTACAAGCTAAAATCGTGTAAAAAGATGCGACATTTTAACACGGTTCTTATTAGAAACCGTGTAAAAAGAGTTGATCTTTTTACACGGTTTTGACTAATAACCGTGTAAAATTGAGTTCTTTTTACACGGTTTTTGACTAATAATCGCGTAAAATTGAGTTCTTTTTACACGGTTTTGTCACCTTTTTACACGGTTTTAGAACCGTGTAAAAAAGGGTCATTTTTACACGGTTCTAAAACCGTGTAAAAAGGTCTCGCACTTTTTTACACGGTGGGCTTTTACACGGTTCCAAAACCGTGTAAAAAATCCTTTACAACCGTGTAAAAAGCCCTTTTATGTAGTAGTGTTATTAGCTTATGTCTAAGTTTGGATCATCACTTTTTGGTTTGTGGATATGGTAGGTTTGTTTGCACATGGATAGTTGTTTTTTTGGTGGGTTTTTTTAAGAAAAACCCCCATATGAAATATTGAAATATATATTTTTGTTAATCTAGTTTATTACTTAGAACCGGTTCACATGGACTGATCTTGTTGTTCACGTCCAATACGTCTCTATGTACCTTGTTTACTGATATTTCTTCTTTTTTCAATCATTTTACCAATTTTTTGTGATATGTAGTGCAATCAATATGTAGTGCAGTCAATAAACGTGAAATCAATATTATCAACATACTCTTTGTAAATAAAACCAAATATGGTATATATACGGTTTCACATGTAAACATGAAACTATGAAACCCTAGCTTTTTTTTGTTTTTTTAGTGTTCATAAAGTATATGAAAAAGGGACTACCTACATTATTTGGGTTGTTAATGTAAAAATATATTCTCAAAACAAGGGTTTGTAACCCCATAAAATTTACATTATTACAATATACACTTATTTTAGCTTTAAAATATCGTCATTATGTTTTATGAAATTTACTTATGCAATATACCATTAACCTTTAAAATACTACAATTGAAATGCATCTCACCAATCAAGTTATATAATTCATCACAAAATGTAAAACTATGATTAACAAATGAAACCTTGTAGAAACCTTGCAAAAAAAAACAAACTTGATATGAAATTCAATCCCAACATTATAAAGAGGAAGTTTTAAGTGTCGATAAAATACGGAATGCTTAAAAAACAACCGATGCATGAAATTAAATAAGCAGTTTATTACGTTTTTTATCTAAAACCATCGTCCCGGAACTCAACATTGCCTCTAAAATCCGCGAATTCTTTGCTTTCTCGTCGCCGCTGCATCTTCTAGCTTTTTTCCTCTCTCGTATGCAGGAACCATGCTGAAACCCATTGCCTCATGCTCAACAATATCTCTCTTTTTGTTGCAATCGCTTAACAAGATCTTCGTCGTGTACTTCTTTCGGAGGAGTTCAAGTTGTTTATCTTGGCTCGGTCCTTCTTTGCACAATCCGGTGTACCATGTACGGACTCCACCACCCATATAAGTTTCCATGTGTCTCATTAAGAATATTCCACTGTCCATCTCGTTCTTGCTCGTTCTCCATGGCATGCATACTCGTAACTTTTCCGCTACCTTCATTTGCGTTTTCGCAGGGTGGTTTAGGTTTCTGAGATGGCGAAGGAACATTGTATGTTGTTTCCCATAAAGTCAGTTTTTCAACCAAACGCTTAAAAACATGTTAAATTAAATATTCTTAGTTTAGGATACTACCAGGATGTGAACATCGTAGTGGTACAAGTCGTCAACATCTCCTTCATCTGTTGTGTTATCCATAATGTCTACTGTGTGGTACTTTAAGTCGAAGACCACACAGTAGAAATATTGCCTTCTCTTCATTTGTATGAAAACCTGTGAAATCATTGAATCCATATCATGTTACTCCAAACAGGCAATAGGGTTCCATATCCATATTACAAGTATTGTATATGCATTTAATTATTTCATATCTTACCATATCTATGTCTTTCATATTAATTCGGCTTGTGTTGAAATCGCATGCTTTTGCAAAGTTACGCGAAAACCAATTGAATCTTGCATTAAAGTCGTGCATGTCATATAGTAACACACCGTCGTCTTGTTAGGATTAAAATGTTAGACTAGTCTATTAACTTTTTATCTTTCTATGTTATGAAGTTTTGACAATTACCGTTGTTCATGTTTTCACGAACAATCTTTTTCGTGAAGATATACTCCGTAGACGCTCCTCAATGTTCAGCACGCTAGCCCACCCATCTATCACACTACCGAATACCATTTCTCTTGATGCAGGTGTCTCTATCGCAACCCTATTTATTGTTTGGCCCGTCTCGGATAAGAATACTATCTCACTGTCAAAACGATATGAAAGAATACTTTAAACAGTAAAACAAAATGTAAAAGTTTTCGTAAGTGTATGTAAAAAAATAAATGCACGGTGTTTTAATGTTACCCAGGAACTCCATTGTTTGAGATTGCCCATTCGTGTATCTTTTTCTCCTCCAATGTTATTCCTTTGCCCAAGATTACCTGTCTTTTCACGTACGGAGACTTCATTTTATCCCCCAACTTTGTCTCTCTCTTCCCTATCCTCTTTTCTTCGTTATTTTTTTCGCACTCGATTTTTCCCTTATCCGGCATGACACCCCCTGCCAAAGGCGTTAACTGGGTGAAACCAACATCAAAACTTGGTGCAGATTCGTCCCTCATATGATCCACGGTCGATGTATCTGCTTGATCCCTTTTTGATTCAACCTTCTCGCTTGAGTTTAGCCTAACTGTTTTGTCAATTATCCCGTACGTCGTTTGACTATACCATATTTGTGATAACGGGCTTTCCTTTTCCGGAGAGTCGGTATCATTGAATGCAAGCTTAACCGATGTCACTACTCCCACAGTATGATCTTCGTCCACATTGTTGTGAACTTCATCTGTTTTAGCCTGTTCACAATCATCAGTCTCATTTTTCACGGGTTTCGTTTCCTCGTCTGTGAACATGCTTCCCAAACTTTCCTTGTAATGCGTGAATTGATCCTCGTATGGGAACAAACTTGGTGCCTCTTGTATTAGTTCCTCAAGGTCCCACTTTATGGCGTACAACTCTAAGAACTTCCCGTCTATCCTCTCCATGTAGTCCTGTTAAATTACATGTGATTACGTTGGGTTGTATTATTTATATATTAAAAAATACGAAAACAATCATTTGTAATGGTAAAAACTAATTTAACTATGCTTTTGTATTTACCCGGCTAAGCTCTTCCTCATCATAACATAGTCCATCCTCGTCATCGTCTCGGTTGACTCCACTTGTTCCTATGTCTTCAAGATGAATCCCTTGTTGTGTTGCACAGTGTTCCTCTCCATCCAGTGGTTTTTTGGGTTCTGCTTCACATGGTTTATCATGCCTTTCTGTGTTATCTAAATCTGCTGCAATCGCCAATGTCGATGGACCTTCCTCTTGAACAGTTTGCGTACACGTAAGTGGCACAGAATCGTCTTTTGCATCCCATGTAATTGTTGCCATGTGAAGACCCCCCTTCCGAATCCCTTCGTTCTGTCTTTTTCTGAGCTTCTCCATGTCTCATTCCTTTGTTGGCAACGATATACTATTCACACAACTGGTGTCAACTCTTGTGCTATGTACGTACAGAAGCTGACAAAAAAATCAAGTATATGAATCACATGTTATCTTAAAGTTATTGTACGGAAATTTAATTAGTTACCATACCGTAAGGAATATCAGGGGCCCACAATAAAAGTTGTCATAAGTGTCTCGCCTCCAGTTGCGCTTGCTTCGTTCCACACAGTCGCAAATGAATTTGCACCAGTTTATCTGACTGATCATGCTTACGTCCTCAATCTTAGACATGAACATTGCGTTGCATCCCCCGGTTGGGCTACATTCACCCATTGAATTCACGAACAACACTATTAAATTCCATTTGAACTCATCACCGATGCTCCTTTTTGGATAATCGCATTACTAACATTTGTCGGCCTCATTTTATCCTTATGGTATGCTTTCTTCCACTTTTCATAAGAATGCATCCCCTTTGGTGTTACGTTTATAGTACTCAGATCGATGCCTCCTTTTGGAATTCCTAACACTTTATGAACTGCCTCTTTCGTTATCCTTATCACTGAATTTCCAACTCTTATTGCCATACCCACTGTGTCTAAGTTATCCACAACGAAATAACCTAGTTTCGACGGTATTCCGTCGACTGTCATTCCTAAAAGTGATTCAAAACCCATCTCGCATAAGCATTCCTTTTGTTCATCGTTCAAATCGTCTAGCGTCGACTGTAGTATCATCGGTGAAGTCCGTGTCCTTATTCCTCCCACATTTTCTCGCTTGGCTGGCTTAGTATCTTTACCTTTTTTGACCTTCTTCGTTGCATTGCATCATTCCATACGCGCATCTATATTATGATGTGGCTTTGAAACAAAGTCGTCGTCATCCCCAGGTTCTGTCGCGAAGAATTATAGTCAAAGACATTTTTATTGAATGAAACATAATGTATATGTAATAATGAAAGCACAGCAACGATGTTTACTCACCTTCACCGTAACACACAATGTCCATACTCACTGGCCTTGGTCTTTTTCTTGTTTCACTATCCTTTTTTGATGTGCTTCTTGTTTTCCTCCTCTCCACTATTATGTCACATGTGAAACTGTTGGTTCCCGTTTTGCTTTAAACAAGATTATCAGATCTATTAGTTCAAGTTAATGTTTGATGCGGAAGCGTATTTGAAGAACTAACAGATAAGTTTGATAGATTTAGACCAAAATATAAATAAACAGTGAACAGAATATTATATCTTAAAGTTTACTGAATATATAAAATAAGAACAGGTTTAAGAATTGTGAGTAAGAAAAGCTTCAAAACAGATATGACTTTTAAGGTGAATAAGCTTTTGTGTTCTTGTGATGTTGTATTTATATGTGATAAGGAAGAACTCAACATGAGTCTTCCTTATATACTACTCTAAAGGGGACCATAAAGCATATGCTACTATTCAGACGGTACTGATGAATAGTTGAACGGATGTCGTGAACAGTTGCAAGTGTGGCATGAACAGTCAGACGTGTTGTATTGCATTTAATGCAGCAGACGTCTATTATGTACTAAGCCCTATTGAATCCAATCAGAGTTTGACACGTCGACGTTGGACAGGGCATGCTATCATGCAAGTTGATGAACAGGTCCTGTAACAGTAGCAAGATATTGTAAATATCTTCAAGTCTTATTGTGAGGACCACAGAGGCTCTGTAATGAGTTACAGAGGTTCTGTGGTCTGGTCCTCTGTGGAGCAGTCTTCCCCGGATTCCGAGTTATTGATCTTCTTTGCGCGTATGACAGAGCTTCTGTAGCGCGCCTCTTTAGCTTCTGTAGATTCTTGATCTTGATCTCTCGGTAAGTCCGGCAGAGCCTCTGTAAGAGGCTTTCTTCACTTTGCCTATTTTTCACTACTTCTAAATACTTCTTTGATTAGGAAGATTGAAGCTAACAATCTCCCCCTAAGTAGTGAAAAATAAAAAATTGAACTTGAGTTTAGTTAGGCTAAGTTAGATAAGACAGAGGTTAAACAATACCTCGAAAGTTCTTTCATTTTAGAAATATGCCAGAGGCATTTTACATTTGAGTACAATGAAAGATAAACTTTGACTTGGTTTGCAGAGATTGGAGGTCTGATAATCAGATTTTGGCATCATTGAAATCGTTGTAGCTTCTGTTGTCTCTTCCGACTCTTCTGATCTCTTTGTAGAAACTGATGCAGAGTTCTCTTAGGCGGATTGTGGCATCAATCTCTCTGATGAAAGTATCTGCAGCATCTCTATCCATTTTCTCTGTACCTCTGTATTTTACAAGGCTTGTTCTGAACTTGTTCAGAGTACTAGTTGCGTACTTCTGACAGTCCATGCACACAAACAGTTTAACTTCGCCTTGTGGGTTTTGAAATACTAACCCAAACCGTGGTTCTGTGATGATTGAGTTAGGTATGGCGTCCGGTGGGCAGCGATCCTCTGGTGGCCGTAAATCCAGATGTTTGAGACCAAGATCCTTTCCCAGCTGGAAATCTATCATGCTGTAGAGCAGAAGCTTTTCCCTCATCGCTTTTCTCAACACTTGATAGGCTCTGGTGTTTGGCTCTGTGTTGTAGTTGTCTTTTGTCCATTGCAGAAGGTCAGGTAGATCATAAGGATTGATATTTCTTAGGTCAGCATCAGCGAAGGTAGTTTCTGAATTGTTCTCTCTTCTGACTTTGTAAAGATTGTACCTGACCCTTGGATAGGTTCTTGTAAAGGAGAACCTGCAGAAGATTACCTTTTTGATCTTGTGGATTGAGAAGACATCTGCTTTGGTTCTTGGCTTTGTCCTTGTGAAGATGTTCTCAAATTCTTCTCTGATCCTTGGATCTGTCACATGATCTGTAGGATGATTGGTCTGAAAGGATTGTTTATAGAGGTATTTGTATACCACTTCTTCCATCTCTTCATGTGTTGGACTAGGTTGTGGTATTTGTCTTCTGAGACTCTCCATCTTTTGAACAACTTCTGCAGTTCTACCAGTTAGAAGAATGTCTGACAGAGGCTTCAATCCATATGCACAGCCCTCTTCTTCAGGCTTTGGAGTTTGGAAGGCATCAAAGGCGCTCTTCATCAATTTCTCTGTAGGCTTGGGCAATGATTTCTTTTTCTTGGGCTCTTCTGTCAGTATTGCTTTGCCCTTATCTTTGGCTTTTGGAGGTGCAGAACCTGTTTCTTCTGTAGGTTTGGAGGTTGGTGCTTCTGTTGGCTTGATGGGGGTTGCCTCTGTAGGTTTTGACACTTGTTTTTTAGAGGACTTTTGTGGCGTTGGTTCTGTTGGCTTTCTTTGCTCTGTAACCTCTGTAGGAGGTTCTTTGGTGACTTCTTCTGTAAGCTCGGTTTCTGTGGATTGAGGTATGTCGAATCTTCTTGCCATTTTGAAAGCTAGTGTGAACCTGTGCCTTTCTTCTTCTCTCTGTGACATTCGATCAGTCATTGTATTGTGCATCGTTTTCAGAATATCAGAAGCAGAGGTCGTTGCTCTTTTTGGTTTGGTGGCAATTGACTTTCTTCTTGGTATGGTTGGGGGTTTTTCTGTTGATTTTGTTGAAGGACTTTCTTCCAAAATGATTACCACAGGGGTGGTTGTTGCCTCTGTGGGTTGCTGATCAGCTTCTGGAATATTTGTTTCTTCAGGACTTGATTCCACAGAGATGGGTGTTGTCTCTGTGGGCTGTTGAGTTTGTTGTTGATCTTGGGTTTGTTCTGGTGGAGCTTGACTGATTGGTTCTGCTGCGATTGGTGGAGTTTGTATTCCTCTGCTCGTAGCTTTCTCCCTTGTATTCTCCCCCTCAGGATTATCTGATGGACCAGGATGGTCATCATCAGAATCATCCTGACTCTTATCAGAACTACCCTCTGCTCTGCAAGAAGCTTTGGTTTTCTTTGGTAATTCTGCTCCTGCTGCTATCAACTTTTCACAGACGTCATCACAGAGGCCAAGTAGAGTCGCAAGCTCTGCCTCTGTTTTAAAACGCATTTTGCCAACACTTCTTCTGAAATCCTTGACAAAGTTGGCATTTGTTGTTGTGAAGGAGACAATGAATTCTGTGACCTGGTTTATGACGTTCTGTCCTAGCTCTGTTAGCTGTGCTCTGGTCATGTAGTCTTTTGGCTGCATCATTGTCGTGTTGCGCATTGCCTCTGCTTGTACTTGTTTTAGGGCATTCTGTAGATCTGCAGGAGTAATGCCCTCTGCTCTGTTGAATTGCGTATTCATTTGTTCAAGGAAGTTTTTGACAGAGTCCTTGAACGCAGAAGTTGCAGTTGTTCCGAATTCTTGAGCGGCAGAAGTGGCTGTTGCTTTGGCAGTAGTTTCGGCAGAAGACTTCATCGCTGAGATGGCAGATTTCACCTCTGTGGACAGATTGTCCATTTTGGTGTTTATTTTCAGGATAGTCGTCGATGTTGTCTCTGCAAAAGATTTGAAAGAGCTTTGCAACTCTTTCATTGTTTGTTTCACAGAGGTGACAAGGGTTTGGAACTCATCCCTTGATACTTGTGTTCCTTGTGTAACCTCTGGAGGAACACATTCGTCTCCAGAGTGAGTCCCTGTTCCTGGGACACCTTCGTTCACCCTTGTTTGTACGATAGGGGTGGAAGGATTTCCCAGTTTTTGTGGGCGAGTCTCTTCGTCGTTGTGCTCACTACTTCTCTCTGAAAGAAGTGTTGGCCCTAGTTGTGTGTGTGTGGCAGAGGAAACGAATTCCTCTGTTGGGTGTTCTGTTGTGATCTGGGGCGATGGATCATGAACTATAGGTGAGTCTCTCTGAGGAGACTCCCTAGGAATGGATTCCCCGGTTTTTGTGGGCGCAGAAGTCGAAAGAGTGACTTCTGGCTGGTTGGGTTGGGTTTGGATTGAGTTGTGCTGCTCTATTTCAATAACTCCTTCTGCAGCTAGACCTGCGGAGTTAGATATGTGGGTTGCACTGGGAGGGGGTGAGGGATTTGTGCCTTCTTCAACTTCGGCATCTTTTTCTTTTCCCTTTTCTTTTTCTCCCATTTTCTCTATGATTTCCTTAACCTTTTCTCTATTCCACTCTGTTGCGTTCTTTTGATTCCGTTCTTTGATAGCTTCTTCTGACATGTCTATTTCCTCTATTTCTTCTTCTGTATCTGTGCTTGGACTCTTTCTGTGGACGTCCAATCCTTGTTGAATGAAGGGGTTCTGTAGGATAATAGGTGTGTTAGCTGGTTGATCTTTGGGTGTTGTGTCATCATCTTGCAGATGTGTGTCAATGCCAGAAATAGAGAAATATTGTTCTTCTGGGGAGTGGTGGTCGAGAGGTTGTGCCGTCCACCCTGCTGTATTTAGGGTGTTGGCAATGTCAGGGTTCTGTAGGAAGTCGTTCAGGTCTCCTTGGTGAGCAAATCTATCTGGAGATTGATAGGGTGATTGATATTCTTCTGTTGCCATCCCTTCTTCTGAATCTTCTTCTGCAGTTCTTTCTTCTGCGATTTCTTCTTCTTCTGCAATGGTAACCAACTTTTCAAGTGATTTACCATGCTTCTTTTTGGTTTTCCTCCTCTTGGGTTTTGGTGCCCCTTCCTCTGTGATTTTCGATTTTCTTTTCTTCCTCTGTTTTGGGGAAGATGGAGGAACAGAGGAGCCAATTTCTGTGGCATGAGGAGGTGAAGGTTGATCTTTTGCAGCGCTTGTAGAGGTGCCTTCTGCAGTTTTTCTCTTCTTTGCTTTTGGAGTAGATGCAGAGGTTTTTGAAGAGGACTTCTTTCCCATGAGCTCTGCACGTTTGGCTATGAAGCTAAGTTGAATAGCCATGTGTTTTGCTAATTTGTTATCTCTTTCCTCTTGAGTGGAAAGAGGTTCTGCAATCATTGTTCCTAGGGGGACACCTAAACGCGGGGGTGTCATAGGACTCGGTTTAGGAGTTCTATGATCGCGTATATACTCTTTCTTTTGGGTTTTATTCGAGGAATACTTCAGAAGTTTTTTTGACAGAGGTCTGCAGTGTGAGTAACCATCTACATGATCAGTGGGGGTATTTTTGCTCATTGGGAACTGTTTGGGAATTGGCCCTACCATTGGCCATTTCTGTATCAGCAACAGAGGTTCGAACAAGACTCCTAGTATTCGTTGGAATTGCAGAGGTGGTAGAAACTTAGGATCATTTTCTTTGACCCTTCTGGTGTTGTTCTTTCTGTCGATGGTGTTGATGATCTCTTGCATCATTATGGTCGCGTAATCCAATGGTAGATCATAGTAAACCCCATACATGATGGTTAATATCTTATGTGAGCTCTGGTCAATACTGCCTATCTTCCCTGTCAGGCATCTGTTAAGAATAGAGAACAAAGTGTTCCACAGAGGTGGTAATCTGCCTCTGCGGAAGTCATTTCTCTTCCGTAGTTGTGTGTTGTACCCAAGCATTTCTACGAAGCGACAGAGCTCGTCGTCTGTTGGTTGCTCTGCATATTTCTTCAAGCCAAGAAGACCCCTTGTGGGTAGGTTGAACTCAACTGAGAACATTGTTCTGTTGAACTTGATTTCAAGATGTTCAGATTTGTCGGGTCTTGAAATGTACCCTTTGATAATAGAATCGTCTTTATCAAATCGGCAGCTTTGCCAAAACTGGTTCAGATATCTGATTGGTATTTTGTTTGGGGTTCTTGAGAGTAGAGGGAAGAGGATGTGATTTTCCATTATGTTCAGAAGAATGGCATGGGCTTCGCCGAAAGCAGTGGGTGAGGGGACCAAATAGCAGTTGTTGGATTTGATTGGTAGTACCTTTTCGAAGTGATCCTTTGCTATGAAGTTTTGCAGATGTGTTGTCGGAGCAAAGTCTGCTGAGTCGCCGGAATCTTCTAGTTCAATGTTTTGGGCAGGGTTGGGGTTTTCTGAATGTTCAGAATGAGCCGGTGAATGTTCTGGTGAGGTCGCCGGAGATTGTGCAGGGGAGATAGCTTGAGAAGATGAAGCCATTTGGTACTGAGAATAAGAAACTTGCAGGTTTTTGCAGGGTGTCGCCGGAGAAGAATGAGAGTTTGTAAAAGGTTTATGAGAGGGTAAGCTTGGTTTTTATATGAGGGTAAAACGGTAGAATTCGAAAGAGTAAAATATATGGCAATGGAATAAAATTTGGAATCCGTACTCAAGTTAGAACGGCGGGTTCAACTTTCCACAGAAAACGTTTCATGTACGCCCAATGAAAATAGGACACGTAGGCCATGTCAGAGGATGACAGGACGTCGTGCGCGCCCCATTAATGCTAGGCGCGTGGGGTTATTCTTAGCCACATGTAATTCACTCTCAGTAAAAGTAACCGTTATTACTACAGAGATGCCCAAGTAACAGATTGACAGAGCTTCTGTAGTTTACAGAGGCTCTGTGATCTTGAAAATCTTTGATGTTTATCCCTTTTTCATATATCTCATTGTTATCATGACTTCTGTGGGGTTCTTCTTTAACCAAAACGTTTGTAAAGATATTGGAGAGGATCAAATAGGATTTTTAGTCAAGAAATTTCCTCGCAGAGGTTTTGTGGCTCTGTTGGAACTTGCAGAAGTTCTGTGAGGGACAGCAGAAGCTCTATGAGGGAAAAAATCTCATAACAAAAATTTTATTAAATTTTCTGATCATCCAATTTTTGATTTGGTTTAAGAGATGTTTTTCGGACATATTTGAAAGTTTGTGTCCGAGAAAACTGTTATGAAAGAACGGTTTGTTCGAGAAGGTCATGGTTTGTGTTTTCGGTTTCCGAGATAACATTCCAAAAGATCGACAAAGGGTTAATTTGCGATTACAGAGCATATTTCTTGCAAAACCTCTGTTGAGCTCAGCAGAAGCTCTATGACCTTAAATTTCTCCTTATTCGAATTTTGTGTAACTTTTTGAGCTTTTGATTTTTGAAATGTTATTCACAGTATATTTAGGACATATTTGACAATTCTTGTCCTAGAAAACTGTTTTATAATACCTTTTGTGCGAGAGACATACCTTTTGGTTCTTCTTTTCTCGGCAGTGATGTCTGACTTCTGTCGATATTGAGTCATCGACATTCTTCTTTGGCTTTCCCTTGAAAGTTTTATCTCTTTAGATCATTTCAGGGTCCCCTTTTGCTCCCTCTTGATCTAATCACCTCTGTAGATCAAGTAATTTCCTTTTGCTCCCCCTTGACCTATGCTTGGATCAAAGAATGATAAGTTTTGCATAGAACATAGGTCATGTTTTCCAGAGGTTCTGTAGGGGTCGTCAGAGGTTCTGAGTTGACTTACAGAAGCTCTGTGATTTTAAGAACTATTTAAGATTGAGAACTTACATACATAAATAAATTAATTTAAAGCAAAAATAAAGGAAATTTGTACATATTTACAGAATATAAAGCTATACTTACAGAGGATTGTCACACCATGTTTATCATTCCTAACTTACCCACCAAGAAGTTGAATCTTTTCTCGTCTAGTGCTTTGGTGAATAAGTCAGCGAGTTGATATTCTGTTGGTACGAAATGCATTTCAATTGTACCGTATTCAACATGATGTTTCAAGAAATGGTACCTTATATCGATATGCTTGGTTTTTGAGTGTTGCACAGGATTGGCAGAGATAGCAATGGCACTTTTGGAATCACAGAAGATGGGTATTTTGAATAGGATGTGGCCGTAGTCTTTTAGCTGAGTTTTCATCCATAGAACCTGAGAACAACAGCTAGCAGCAGCAACGTATTCAGCTTCTGTAGTGGATGTTGAGACACAATTCTGCTTCTTGGAGGTCCAACTGACTAGTTTACCACCTAGGAATTGGCAACTCCCAGAGGTACTCTTTCTGTCGAGCATGCATCCTCCATAGTCTGAATCTGTATAAGCTTTAAGACTGAAACCAGAGTTCTGTGGATACCAGAGACCGAGATTTTTGGTCCCCTTTAGGTATCTAAAGATTCTCTTCACAGCATCATAATGTGATTTCTTAGGATTAGCTTGATAATGTGCACAAAGACATGTGGCATGCATGATGTCAGGTCTGCTCGCTGTTAAGTATAACAGAGATCCAATCATGCCTCTGTAGAGAGTGCATTCTACAGAGATACCATTTGGATCTAAGAATAACTTATTTCCAGTGGCCATTGGAGTTTTCATTGCAGAGGTATCAGAGAGGTTATATTTTGACAGAATGTCAGAGACATATTTGGCTTGATTTATAAAAATTCCCTCTGAAGTTTGTTTGACTTGAATCCGAGGAAGAATGTTAATTCTCCCATCATACTCATTTCAAACTCACTCTGCATGAGTTTTTCAAAACTTTTACACTCTTCTGAATTAGAAGACCCGAAAATTATGTCATCCACATAGATTTGTACAAGCATTATCTCACCTTTTTTATGTTTATAAAATAAGGTAGTATCTGTTGTACCTCTGTTGTAGTCATTGACTAGAAGAAAGGTAGAAAGTCGTTCGTACCATGCTCTTGGAGCCTGTTTCAGTCCGTATAGAGCCTTTTCAAGGTAGTATACATGCCTTGGAAACTTTGAGCTTTCAAACCCTGGTGGCTGATTTACGTAAACCTCTTCTTGGATTTCATCGTTGAGAAAAGCTGATTTTACGTCCATCTGATAGACTTTAAAACCTCTGTGGGCTGCGAAGGCTAAGAATATTCTTATTGCTTCGAGCCGTGCGACAGGGGCAAAAGTCTCATCGTAGTCTATGCCTTCTTCTTGTCTATAACCCTTGGCTACCAATCGTGCTTTGTTTCTGATGACCACTCCATCTTCATCCTTCTTGTTTCTGTAGACCCACTTAGTCCCAATGGCCTGTTTCCCTCGTGGCAGAGGTACTAAAGTCCATACTTTGTTACGCTCAAACTGCAGAAGTTCTTCTTGCATGGCGTCTACCCAGTTTGGGTCATCTAGGGCTTCAGAAATCTTCTTTGGTTCTATCACACTGATAAAGTTAGTAAAGAAACAAAAATTAGCAGTGGCAGACCTGGTTTTTACTGAGTCAGAAGGTTCTCCGATTATTTGGCTTGGAGGATGGGTTTTTGTCCACTGAGTTGTGCGTGGAAGATGATCATCAATGTCATCGAACCTTTCTTCAGAGGCTTCTTGTGTTTCTTCTTGTGTAGCCTCTGTCGTTCTTTGTGCCTTGGTAGTTGATTCTACCGTTTGTGGAATGATTGGTATGAGTGGTGGTGGAGTTTGTTCCTCTGAGGACGTATAGTCTTGGTCCTAGATTTCCTCTGTAATTGGTTCTTCTGTGGATTGTGGAGTTTGTTTTTCAGCAGCTTCTGTGGTCGTTTTTCTTGATGTTTCATCTTCTGCATTTTCTTCTTCGGCATTTGCTTCTGTAGTATTTATAGAAGAAGATGAAGCATTATTTGGACCAGTTAGAGTCATACCTGTAGGATTTTGTCCGACAGAGGATGGTTCTTCAGAAACTCTGATGGTTCCAACAGAAGGATCAATGTCATTTTGGAACATCTCTAAAAATAGAAGATCCAAATCTTCTTTTGTTCTTGAGATGTCAGAGGATTTCCCTTTAATTCCGAGTTCTGAACTGATTTGCCCAGAAGTCATTTGGAATGAATCATCAAAAGAAACATTAATGCTTTCTACAATCTTGCGAGACTTTGTAAGGAAGGTTCTGTAGGCTTTGGAAGTGGCAGAGTATCCAATGAATTTGCCTTCATCAGCTTTTACTTCAAACTTTCCTCTCGAATCTCTGTCGTTTAAAACAAAGCATTTGCATCCGAATACATGGAAAAACTTGATGTTTGGCCGCCTTTTGTGAAGCAATTCGTAAGGCGTCTTGAGGTGTCTTTTCACAATGGTTGAACGATTCTGTGTATAACACGCAGTAGAAATTGCTTCTGCCCAAAAGTTCATTGATAATCCGCATGCTGATAGCATAGTTCTTGCGGCCTCCACAAGTGTTCGATTCTTTCTTTCGACTACACCGTTCTGTTGTGGAGTGCGAGCGGCAGAGAAGTTCTGTGATATTACTTCTGTAGAAAGATAGGCTTCAATGACGCAGTTTTTAAATTCTGTCCCATTGTCACTTCTTAACTTCTGTATTCTGCAGTCATAAAGAACTTGGATTCTTTTCATTAGATTTATCAATATAATTGGAACATCTGATTTCTTTCTAATAAATTCAACCCATGTGAAACGTGAATACTCATCAATTAGGACAAGTATGTATTTCTTGCCACCTAGGCTCTGTATAGCAATGGGACCGCAGAGGTCGACATGAAGCATGTACAGAGGCCTAGTGCAAGACACGTCTGTTTTGTTTTTGTGGGAAGCCCTTCTGTGTTTTCCCATTTCACAGGCCGAACACAAGTGATCCTTATTGAATTTAACATTTGGCAGACCTTTAACTAGATCGAGTTTTACTAGTTTATCCAAGGTGTGAAAGTTTAAGTGACAGAACCTGTTGTTCCATAACCAAGCTTCTTCACTTTTGCAGGCTACTAGGCAAACTTTGTCCTTGGATTTTGAAGTAAAGTTCATTAGATATAGATCACCTCTTCTTTCAGCTCGCAGAAGTTCCATTCCTGTGTTTTCACTTTGTAGAGAGCAGAAAGTTCTTTTGAATAACACATCGAATCCTGTATCACAGAGTTGACTTACACTTAGTAGGTTGTGTTTGAGGCCATTCACATATGCAACTTTGTATACAGAGACATTTTCTTTCTGTATGACTCCATAGCCTTTGATGTGTCCCTTCTTGTTGTCTCCAAAAGTTACAGATCCACCATCGTGTGTTTCTTTGTATGTGGATAGTAATCTTCTGTCGCCAGTCATGTGCCTTGAGCATCCGGAGTCAAGATACCAAATTGGCACATGTTGCTTCTGTAAGACAATCACAGAGACTTAGGTACCCATATCCATATGGGTCCAATATTGTTAGAATTTTTCAAGTTTGCCTTAGCATTCTTGAAATACATTTTATCCTTTGTAGAAAGATCAGATTGTTTCTCTCTAGGTTTTGACTTTGGAGTTTTAGTGGAGAGTAAGCAGTCTGGACTTGAGAAGTGTTTATTCAATTTGAACATAAGATCAAAACAATGACAGTATTGAATATGAGACGTGATTCGTTTGAACTTTTCATTGAATTCATTGAACTGAGCCACAGAGGCATTACACTCTTTCTTTACATTAGATTTCCTATAAGAAGATCTATGAATACTAGAATGTTGTTTGCAAAAGTTTTGTTTAGTTACTGCTTTCTGTGACTCTCTTCTGTAGTGAACATCTTTCTTCACTGTCACAGAGGAAAAGTATTTGTTAGCTTCAGGCCATTTTCCCTTTTGTTGCCAAGTGGGAATCTCTTTAATTTTCCTTAAAGGTTTTGAAAATTTTGAACTTTTAGGATCTACAGAGGTCTTCTTTAATATATCAAGTTCAGCAGAGGTTTTGACTTTTAAATACATGTTCAGAAAATCTGGGCAGATAGGTATCTCTGTGATTTTCTCTTTTGGAGAAATAGTTCTATTAAGAACTTCAGAGGAGATTTTAACATCCTCTGTGTCATAGTGAACTATCCCTGATTTAGAATCAGTCTCTGAGTCGTCAGAGGTTGAATCGTCCTCATATACAGAGGTTGAGTCATCTCTTTCGATAGAGGCTGGATTTTCTGAGCAAGTATCGTACGAGCTTTCTTCCTCTGTAGAATGACTTTCATAGATGGCAGAGGTATCTGATGAGATCTTTTCAGCGAGAATTTGATCTATAGAAGATGTACTGAGATTTTCTAAAACATTTGATTTCAAAACTTCCAAAATTTCTTTTTCAATAGATTTTTCAAGTTTTTCTTCTGAAAAGATGGGTTTAAACTCAGGAGCTTCTGCTGATAATTTCTTTTCATCGTTTATCATGCAGACAAAAGCGACCTGTGTTTGAGTCTCTGGTTTACCAAACTTAAAGATACCAATCTGATCTTGTGTTTTCAGATATTTCTTTGGTTTGATTCCTCTATTAACAGAGGTTGAAGATGATAAATCTGTGTTTTCAAACCATACATTGATCATCTTTGTATGTTTCCTCAAGTGAGGTTCTGCAGAGATTTTAACCCTTTTACTTACAGAAAGTAAGTTTGGAAAGTTTGGTTTGTTAGTTTTTCCCAAAACAAATAGAGAAGACAGAGGTTTTAGTTGTTTATTTTCAACTCCTAAGGTAATATCACTGTACCCTATACCTCGTCTTGCTATTTGAGAGTTTACCTTTTCATACACCTTCTGTGCATCTTTATAGTTTTTAAGTAAAACTTCTCTTCTTAAAAGATCTTGCCAAAGTACCTCTCTTTCTTTTTGAAAGTATTCTTTGAGAGCTCTTATATCTGTTGTTTCACTTCTTGAAACTGGAAGTTCTTTTGTTTTGATTTTTAAAGCATAGGTTAGATCAGAAATTTGCCTTTTTAAAGGATCTACATTTTTGCTCCAATATTTTTCGATTTTTTCTTTTTCTTCAAAGATTTTGGCTTTTTCTTGAGTGAGAAGCCTTACTTCTCTCTCATTAAAGGTTAGCCTTTTCTGAATGCTTTTATTTACTTCTTTCAGTTCAATGTTAAGTTTAAATAAATCATCATCTACAGTATTAATACTTGAGGTAGAGTTTGAAATGGATACCTCAGTGTCAGTGCCACAGAACAGGGCATTGGTGGGGAATTCATCGTCAGAGGTAGAGTCTGACTCGAAGTCCTCCTTGTTTGCCTCAGAATGCCCTCTGTTCGCCATTAGGGATTTTTGCGCATAATACTCAGCCTTCTTTTTGTAAAAAGTTGAGTCCTTCTGTGGGCGATTTTGTCTGCTTCTGCATTCTTTTGCGAAATGACCTGGCTTGCCGCAGTTGAAACAACCTTGGGAGGTGTTTCCAGTTCGATCTTTGGACTTCTGTTGGTCTCCACCTTTCTCTGTTCGGCATTCGTTTGCGTAATGACCAGGCTTACCACATTTGTAGCATTCTTGTGTATGGCCTACCTTGTCATCTGATCTCTGTCGGTCATTTCCTCTGTAGCTTCTGTCGCTCAACCTCTGTTGGTCATCATTTCTGTAGTCTGACCTCTGTTGGTTACTTGATTCTTCTCTTCTTCCATCATCTCTTCTACCAGAATTCCTTTGGTTATTTCTAAACTCTCTTGTCAATAGAGCCATTGATTTAGCTAATGATGTAAGAGTTATTTCTTCCTCTATCAGCTCGTCTTCTTCGCTATCAATCATTACCATCTTCTTGTTCTCCTTCTTTTTCTCCTCTGTAGATCTCTCATTTCTTGGTCTGTCCGTAGCCTCTGTTGATTTACTAACCAATGTGTATGGTACAATGGTTAGTATTTTAGCTTGAGCTATTTGAGGCTCTTGTGCGGCTAGTGTTCCATAGAGATCAGAGAGTGTCCAGGAGTCTAGATCTTGATTTGTTTGTAAAGACATAGACAACTGAAGCCACTCATCGTTCAGGCTCTTTAGAAACATGACGTTATTTTCTTCCGTGGTTCTGTGAATACCAGACTTTCTGCATTTGTTTATGAGAGAGTTGAACCGATCGTATGTTGTTTGCAGAGATTCTGTTGCAGAGGCTCTGAAGGCATGATACTCGTTTATGTATTGTGCTCTTCGGTTCTTCTGTGTTTTAGCACCCCCTTCCAGTTGTCTTTCTAATTCTTTCCAAAGATCGTGCGCTGTTTCGCATGCATCTAAAGATTGAAATATTTCGTTGGGGATAGCCATGATTAATATTCTTTTCGTTTTCTGTGCAACTTCATCTTCTGCCTTATCTTCATCTGACCAGTCTACTTTTGGCTTAGGTTTTTTATGTTCAGTGATTTCAAGAGATTCATCAGTAACTGGTACACGTGGCATAGTTATCATAGGAACCGGAGGAAGATTATAAAGATATTGTTTGAGATTTTTTTCAGTACCCTCAAAAAAATGAACCATTCTTATTTTCCATTGAGGATACTCATCTCTAAGAAGAGTAGGAGGTTTAGTTAATGAGCCAGCAGTAAAAAAGTTATTGGTATTTGTCATTTTGAGAAAAGGATAATCTGATGGAGGATTTATGAGTATGAAGATCTGAAAGTTTTTCTGGATACAACTAATATCCAGAAATATGGTGATGAAGAGAGAAAATAATCTATCAGATAAAAGTTGTAAAACGAGGATCACTTGATATTGAAAATCAAGCTTTGCTCTGATACCAATTGTTGGTTCCCGTTTTGCTTTAAACAAGATTATCAGATCTATTAGTTCAAGTTAATGTTTGATGCGGAAGCGTATTTGAAGAACTAACAGATAAGTTTGATAGATTTAGACCAAAATATAAATAAACAGTGAACAGAATATTATATCTTAAAGTTTACTGAATATATAAAATAAGAACAGGTTTAAGAACTGTGAGTAAGAAAAGCTTCAAAACAGATATGACTTTTAAGGTGAATAAGCTTTTGTGTTCTTGTGATGTTGTATTTATATGTGATAAGGAAGAACTCAACATGAGTCTTCCTTATATACTACTCTAAAGGGGACCATAAAGCATATGCTACTATTCAGACGGTACTGATGAATAGTTGAACGGATGTCGTGAACAGTTGCAAGTGTGGCATGAACAGTCAGCGTGTTGTATTGCATTTAATGCAGCAGACGTCTATTATGTACTAAGCCCTATTGAATCCAATCAAAGTTTGACACGTCGACGTTGGACAGGGCATGTTATCATGCAAGTTGATGAACAGGTCCTGTAACAGTAGCAAGATATTGTAAATATCTTCAAGTCTTATTGTGAGGACCACAGAGGCTCTGTAATGAGTTACAGAGGTTCTGCGGTCTGGTCCTCTGTGGAGCAGTCTTCCCCGGATTCCGAGTTATTGATCTTCTTTGCGCGTATGACAGAGCTTCTGTAGCGCGCCTCTTTAGCTTCTGTAGATTCTTGATCTTGATCTCTCGGTAAGTCCGGCAGAGCCTCTGTAAGAGGCTTTCTTCACTTAGCCTATTTTTCACTATTTCTAAATACTTCTTTGATTAGGAAGATTGAAGCTAACAGAAACCAATCAAACTATCAAGTTAGCTTATGAAAATGTTATATTGTAATGCATTTAATACTAATGTAACTAAAATTTGCATACCTTTGTTTCCTCCACCTTTCCCTTCATCTGCCAATGCCATGGTACTAAACCCCCTATCTAGTTTTTGTAATATGTGTGTCAAATCTACATTTGTTTACATGTGAAATTGTGAAAGTGGCTTAAATTCCAAAAAACTCCTAATTGATTCATTGGATTTCATACCTTTTCCAGGGAGCTTCATACATTCATCATCGAAAACCCTTTTCCCAGTGCTGCTTCCCACTGTTATCAGAATGTTTTATGAAAAATTTCATATACTCAGAAGAAACCTTATTTCTTGATATTAAATTAACATACTATACAAATGTCGAATACACCATCCTAGGTATTTTACAATACAATTTCACATGTTTTCATAAATTTCGAAACAAAAAAACAACGGCAGCCATACGAATGAAGCATAGGAAGTTTTGCACGACTTTCAAAGTCAATATTTGGAGCATTTCATACATGTGTACTATATCATTAAAAAAGGTTACCAATTTCATACCTTCAATTATCGAACATTCTTTCGTCCCATACACCAACTCCATCGGACTGTGTGCGTTCTCGCTATCAATGACACTCGATTTCGTCTTCATTAATGCTTTCGTATCTTTTCCCCTAATAATTATTCACACATATCGGAACATAAATTATATTACACTTGACAATAACTATAGTGAATTATATAATACGAGTACCTTTTCCTTTCATCGTCTCCGGTGATGTGCCGTCAAGACACACTGGGTTATCTGCTGTGTTCTTCAAGTTTGAAAACGATGTTTTCAGACGTATTCTCTCACTGGGTCGTCTAACTGTTAGGGTTTCACGTATTTATACTTGATTAAAATAGTTGATTTCGTACGACGGTTCATATATTCCAAAAAAATATTCGAAATCTAACCTCTTCTTGGCGCAATTGTTTCATTGTCCGCCATTTTTCTTCAGTTTGAATTTTTTTCCTGTGGTGGGTTTCACTTCGTTTCTCCGATTTTCAAGTCTGTTTCTCAATATCTTTCGCGGTAGCAGTTATTTCATATTTTTCCCAGCTATATCGGTGGTTGATATCATCGGAATCCAAATCAAGCCATAATTTGTCGCAAGCGAGATTCTTTCCAAAATTACTTCATACAATCGTTTTACCAGAATACCCTTTCATACTTTTTTAGTTGTCGATCGTGCCCTTAATTTTGTATTTATTTACATGTTATGCCACCGCGTCCTTAACAGCCCTTGATTAGTTTAATTAACGGCTGAGATGAGGTTTCAGTGGTTTCATCATTTTGAATGGTTTCATATTTAAGGGCCCTCTCTCTCTCTCTCTCTCTCTCTCTCTCTCTCTCTATATATATATATATATATATATATATATATATATATATATATATATATATTACATACAGATTTGTTGCCTTGTACCACACCTTGAAAAACGTCGCCTTCTCGCTATGGCGTGTAAGGCTTAAGGTTTGACCTCGCCGCCATGCCACGCCTCACGCTATTTTGAGCTTTGGTTCTGCTACATATCACATTAGTTTTGTTTTCATTATATTTCTTTTTCATTGTTTTATTTTAATCACTGGTTTTTCATGCTTTAAATAACTTGTGATTAAGAAAAAAGTTTGGAAAAAGTCAATTAATCATGAATCACGTATGATTTTGACGAAAATTGCGAAAAAGAAAAAAATAAATAATCCCTTAAAAAAATAAAACCTTTAAACGAAAATTAAAATACACTTCTTTTAAATGCCTTAAAAGGGAAAAAAATTCAACTAAAAAAATCAAATCACATTAAAATCACAAAAATAGTGAAATGATTTTTTTAAAATAAATGTCCTAAATAACTTTATATAAATAAATTATTTTTATACCAGTTTTGGAACTTTTATTAAAGACATTATAAAATGAGTTGTGTGTTTCATATTTATTCTCTTATTTTTCTATTTGATTATTGTTATCGTTTGAACCCAAATATATATATATATATAGGGGTGGGTTCAAATGAAAACTCATTTTTAATTGTGAAGATGAGGACAAGACACAATCATTGATTAAGATTTGGAAAACTAATCAATTGTTAAAACTTAATGAAACCAATTGAGAAGTGATTAGGGACAAATATGGAAATTTGAATCAACGTCTACCATCTTTGACTTTTTATTTTCTTTTTTAATTAAAAAATTTTTACCCCCTTAAAGTTTAAAATAAATTATCTTAAAAATTACTAATATTTTAATCAAACAAATTACATCAAAAAAACGAGAATTTCGTGCTCTTCGATATGACATCCATCTCGATATAGTTTTTTCTTCATTTTTAACCGTTTTACGTGAAATGCTATGTATGTGTTATATTCAGTATGAATATGTATGTACGTTTCCTGATGTCCATATTCAGTATGAATAACAAAGGGGAACGTTCATTCACTATTCATGACGAATAACACAGTATTCAAAATGAATAATACAACATTCAGGATGAATAATACACGAATTCTTGATTCATGTATTATTAAACATGAATCGTGTATTATTCAACTTGAATGTTGTATTATTCATCTTGAATGATACATTATTCATGATGGATAATATATGAATGACCCGTGAAGGTGTGAACACATGGCGCACTCTCTTTTGTTTTCCGATTCACAACCGTAACTTGGTTTTATTATTTATGAATATGTATGCACATCTCCAGGTGTCCACATTCAGTATGAATAACAAAGGTGGACGTTCATTCATTATTCATGATGAATAATACAATATTCAGGATGAAAAATACAGTATTCAGTATGAATAATACATCATTCAGGGTGAATAATACACGATTCATGAATCGTGTTTTATTCACCCTGAATGATGTATTATTCATACTGAATGATACATTATTCATGAAGAATAATACATGAGTGACCCGTGAAGGTGTGGAGACGTGACGCACTCTCTTTCGTTCCTTAGTTCACAATCGAAACTCGATAGGTTCCCGATTCATCTCGATGGGTGTTGGGTTACGGTAATGAAGAACACGATGTCTTAGGACGTTGAAGAAAGTGTTGTAGAAGGTGATGTCGAGTTACGGACTTACGGTGTCAAGATGTTATAAACACTTGAATACATAAATATTCATAATGAATATAACACATATATGACATTTCACGTAAAACGGTTAAAACAACAAAAAAAACTATATCGGGATGGATGTCATATCGAAGAGCACGGAATTCTTGTTTTTTTTTATGTAATTTGTTTGATTAAAATATTAGTAATTTTTAAGATAATTTATTTTAAACTTTAAGTGGGGTAAAAGTTTTTAATTAAAAAAGAAAATAAAAAGTCAAATATGGTAGACGTGAGTTTAAATTAGGGAATTTAATTAAAATACCCAAAGTTTGACTTTGACTTAACAAAATACCCATTTTCTAAACAACTTTTGCAAAAATACCCAAAAATCCCGCGACCTATCCCGCGATCGCGGGATAGGGTCAATTTTGAAAATATTTTTCCCCGAGTGTCCCGCGACAAATTGATTTGTGATTTAAAATTTACACTTTCAACCCATATAATTATTTACTTAGTTTACTTTATACCTTTTACTTTCCTAATTTTAATTTTACACATTCATCATATTAACACATATAATCGTTTATTAACTAAAATACGTTAAAAATACGTTTTAATTTTAACAAGTTATACCATTATAATCGTCTCTTCGATACGTTCGAAATGAGCCCAATATTGAATATTTTTTGATTTATTTATTTTATTATATATCATATATACTACATAAAAAGTATTTTTAATATTTACAATTCATACCCTTATAGTTAATTATTTAATTTATGGTACATCTCTTATTTTTTTCAATTTTGTTTTACACTCTTATCGCATTAACATAATAATCATATATTAACTAACTCATTAAATCGTTTTAAATTATTATTATTTGTATGTGTTTATAGATATCGTGAATGGCAATAGGACAAGGTTTCACGGGAAGAATATGAAATGGGGTTTTGATAAGTTGGTATCACTAGACTCATTTAAGAATTGTGAAAATGGGTATTTGCCGAATGATGATTCATGTGTGTTTGGAGCTGAAGTATTTGCAGTTACAGAGTATGCACAAAAAGATCGATGTCTGTCCATCACAAAGCCTCCGCCAATTTTTAATACTTACACTTGGACCATCGATAATAAAATAAATAAATCAAAAAATATTCAATATTGGGCTCATTTAGAAGGTATCGAAGAGACGAGTACAATGGTGTAACTTGTTAAAATTAAAACGTATTTTTTAACATATTTTAGTTAATAATACGATTATATGTGTTAATATGATGAAGGTGTAAAATCAAAATTATGAAAGTAAAAGGTATAAAGTAAACTAAGTAAATAATTATAGAGGTTAAAAGTGTAAATAAAATCAATTTGTGATTTATAATTCAATGTTACACTTTCAACCTATATACTTATTTACTTATTTTACTTTATACCTTTTACTTTCGTAATTTTAATTTTACACATTCATCATATTAACACATATATTCATTTATTAACTAAAATACGTTAAAAAATACGTTTTAATTTTAACAAGTTAAACCATTATAATCGTCTCTTCGATACGTTCGAAATGAACCCAATATTGAATATTTTTTAATTTAATTATTTTAATATATATCATATATACTACATAAAAATATTTTTTATATTTAAAATTCATATTCTTATAGCAGGAGGAGTCCCTGCGGTGCACTCAAATAGTCAAATTTGCAGCGGGTAATAACTAGTATATATATATATAGGGGTGGTATCGGATACAAACCAGTTAGTTTGTACAAACTCGTACAAACCATACCTAGCTTCATGATTTTGTAAATTTGGCTTCATGAATATATACATATATATTTTGGCTTCATGAATATATAATTTGGCTTCATGAATATATCATTTGGCATTTTTAACTAATTTTTTTACAAAAATAAGGGTATTTTAGGGTATTTTTGTAAAAAAATTAGTTAAAAATGCCAAATGATATATTCATGAAGCCAAATTATATATTCATGAAGCCAAAATATATATGTATATATTCATGAAGCCAAATTTACAAAATCATGAAGCTAGGTATGGTTTGTACGAGTTTGTACAAACTAACTGGTTTGTATTTGATACCCAGCCTATATATATATATATATATATATATATATATATATATATATATATATATATATATATATATATATATATATATTTATCGAACTCCTTAACATATTTTAACGTAATTATGTATGTTAATGTGATATGTTAAAACGTACTTTTTTAACATATTTTAGTTAATATATGATTATTATGTTAATGCGATAAGAGTGAAAAACGAAAATTGAAAAAGTAAGAAATGTACCATAAATTAAATAATTAACTATAATGTTATGAATTGTAAATATTACAAATATTTTTATGTAGTATATATGATATATAATAAAATAATTAAATTAAAACATATTCAATATTGGGATCATTTCGAACGTATCGAAGAGACGATTATAATGGTGTAATTTGTTAAAACTAAAACGTTTTTTAACGTATTTTAACTATAAGAGTACCATAAATTAAATAATTAACTATAAGAATATGAATTTTAAATATAAAAAATATTTTTATGTAGTATATATGATATATATTAAAATAATTAAATCAAAAAATATTCAATATTGGGCTCATTTCGAACGTATCGAAGAGACAATTATAATGGTGTAACTTGTTAAAATTAAAACGTATTTTTTTAACGTATTTTAGTTAATAAACGATTATATGTGTTAATATGATGAAGGTGTAAATTTCAAATCACAAATCAATTTGTCGCCGGACACTCCTGTGATTGTGGGGAAAAATATTTTCAAAATTGACCCTATCCCGCGATCGCGGGATAGGTTGCGGGATTTTTGGGTATTTTTGCAAAAGTTGTTTAGAAAATGGGTATTTTGGTAAGTCAAAGTCAAACTTTGGGTATTTTAATTAAATTCCCTTTAAATTATCTTCCCTTTTTTACCCCTAATCACCTTAATTAATAATTTCAATTAAAAACTCTATTTAATATAAGTCATTGGATCAATAGAGATTGAATGGCCAAGATTCGTCATCACGTTCACAATTGAATTTGAGTTTTCATTTGAACTTTCCTTTTATATATATATATATATATTCATAGAGAGAGAGTGAGTGAGAGAGAGAGAAATTGTGACACCCTAACAATTGTGGCAAACAAAAAATTTCATAAAACGAAAAAGTGGTATATAAAAATTGTCAAAGCACAGAGCCTCCTAAAAATGAGAATAAGAAACACATGTTAATTACAAGTTTTTAATTAATTAAAGAAATTGAAACAACAACCTAATCATCTAATTCCATCAAAGAAATAAGATTACAAATCAGGTGTCGCTCAAACATCCAAAACCAATGTTCTTCTATAATTATGGTGTCTCAAAAAATCCTTCCCCTAAGCTCTCTAATCCCCCGACTAGCCTTTCTTAGAGACCACACTACTAGAACCTGAGGTACATGTCAACACCAAACAAGTGTTAGGCCAAAAAGCCTAGTGAGTTGAACAAATAGCAAATATGAATATTAAAGGTTAGAAATTACCAACATAATATAATGGTTTAATACATGGAATCAATGGAGGAGACCCAAAACACCAAATAAACTTTCACCTCAAGAGTCGATATGCTTTGTGTCTACTCCCACGAGTAACACCAAAAAAAGGCCCGACACATTGAGGACTACCTCCAATGCGTTACCCCGAATGGCGAAGATCTAAGAACATACCTACGCGGTGGCACCCAAGACTATATCATCCTAGTGTCTACTAGACGGTTCATCCAAGTTACAATAACCATATTACAAATTTACACCAAGAAATTATACATAATAATCAATAGGAAAGTTTGTGGTCCAACCACAATAATAGACATGAAAGCTTTACATAGTTTGTCTAAGACCATCACATGGGTCAAATAAGCATGTAGCTCTATATATGACATTCTCTAAGTGTTAAAACTTCACATTATACACATAAGAGCACAAAACCAAACTCAGAAGCTTTTAGGCCTCAACATGCCTCTTAGTAAAACAAAACTCAAAATTAGGTCAAAACCCTAAAAATATGGATATGTGCATA
Organism: Saussurea involucrata; assembly: GCA_033807775.1. Classification (NCBI taxonomy): domain Eukaryota; kingdom Viridiplantae; phylum Streptophyta; class Magnoliopsida; order Asterales; family Asteraceae; genus Saussurea; species Saussurea involucrata. Next base: position 32,413,139 of record CM066326.1, on the reverse strand, counting down.
AAAATGAGCTACAAAGCGTATAACACTCACCACCTAGGTTTTTAGAGAAACCCTAGAAACTAGCAAAACCCTAGAAAATGGAGGAGTGAGATGAGAGTCTTTGTTCGTCCTTGAGCTTCCTCACTTAATTCTCCCAAAGTAGCTTTGATGACCAAATTAATAATCTCAACAAACCATAGGCCAATTTAATGAAGAGGGAAGTTTAAGGAGAAAAAAGTCGCAATAGGAGCTCCTAAAATCGCACAAAATGGGTTTGGTTTAGGAATAATGAGTTGAAAATCGGACAAGGTGTTGTATACCCAAACAAAAAAGCACGCAGGCGATTGTGTTATAGGCGATTGTGCCCATTGACGCTCTCACCGATTCCTCCCCACTCTTGGTACCGATCCAACGATAGTGACCGGCGATAATGCCATTTAACAAGGTCGTTGTCACTATCGCACGGATTGTATTGTGGCTAACCTTTCTTTAGCGATAGTGACGACTAAGATGCCCTCTTGTTACTATCGCAATCACTCTCGCTGAGAGTGTACCGATACCTCTAACACGCTCCGCTCGGTATTTTGTCCACCCCTTAAGACACTCTTATTATCTACCAACATATGGGTCAAGAAATTTAGTAATATTAGTTTATCGAATTTACACGAGACTAAAAGAAACGGATATCTTACCTATATAAAATCCTGGGTGTTACATTAATCAAATAGGAAATTAGTAATTAGTAAGATCCAACGTGAGTCGTTCATTTTAATTAAATTATTTTATAATTTAATTAATAATTGAGGATGATTTGGAAATTTGTGATTATATATTATAACAACCACCCACACTTTTGTTTTCATCGTTATCTATTTGACTTTTCAAACAATTATATTAGTTTGTCCCAATTACTTTTATGGAATAAGTAAAGCACGTTTTCTTCTTCGTTGAACAGCCAATGACATTAGTGGGTATCACATCGTGTATCTTACGGTATCACACCACAAAACAACGAACACATGTATTTATATTGTGTAAAACTCAGAAAAACTTAGGATTTCTAGTCCCAATTAGATCGATATTTGGAAACTTTAGACCCTTTTATTAATTTGAAACTTTATTTTGGTCTCGCTAAAACCATGTCGGGTCATGAAGACATCTCGGGTTAAAAAGGTGGTGGCCGTACACATAGGGCGAGAGTGCCCGCGATTGTGACAGGAGTCACTATCGCGAGTGGCACAATCGCGAGAGAGGGTGGAACCCTCGGTACACTTTCGGCGATAGTGCCAGGGGGTCACTATCGCATGTCATTTCAGCGCAAAGTGTACTGCGAGTGGGAAGAGAGTGGGGCGATCGTGCCGGTGAGAGTGATAAATGTCACAATCGCCGGGCAAGGCCGTCGTCGGGCTGTTTGGGTATAAAAACACCCGTCCTGAATTTTAGCCATTATTTTCTGATTTTGGAGCCTTCCTCTCTCTCTCCACCTGCGATTTTTGGTAAGCTTTCCTCCATAGATATCTCTCTTCATTAATGGTGAAGTATGAATCATTAATGGTGGTTCATCTACCTTTTGGTAAATGATTTGTAGGAAGATTTCAAGTGTTTATACTCCAAGTATCTCTCCTCTTTCCTACTAGGGTTTGGTTTTCATAAAAACCAACAAGGTGAGTTATTCTAACCCTCCAAACTTGCATATATTTTATTTCTTAAGCTTTCTTATGATTCTTGTTGTGATTACTTTCTAATCTCTGGTTTTTGGTACAAATGACCTAACTTTCCATTCATGGAAAGTTTAGGGTTTTGAACTTGTCAAATGATGACAAGGGATGGATTTTCATCACTTGATAAAATAAGAGTGTATTCTTGAGTCGGAATAATGTCTCTTTTCTTTGTATGAAGTTGAATAATTTGGGTCAAATTAGGGTTTGACATAAAAGGTAATTTTGGGTGAGTAATGATAATTGTTATCTTCTTGTGTGATAAGTGCTTCTTAAAACTCATATGGTCGAATGTGGAGTTCTATTATTGTATGAATACTATGATGGAATTAGTTGTGAAAATTTACTCTACTGTTGTTGATAAGATTGGAGCTTCCTTAGGAGGAAGAAATATGGGGCTTAATGGACTAAAGACCCGGTTTGGGTTGATGTCTTAATGGGCTAAAGACCCGGTGTGGGTTGATGTCTTAATGGACTAAAGACCCGATCTGGGTTGATGTCTTATATGAAATGTCATGATGTGGTGTATGGGAAATCGGTGATGGTTGTAACGTCGCATTTGAGATGATGTATCCTAAGCTTTTTAATATAACTGCTATTTTTACTAGGCTTAAGCCGACACTTCTTCTTATGTTATGTTGTGTTTAGTAGGCCATCTTAGCGGTGGGACTTCCCGGGGTTAAGGGAAGTGTGATGAAGAGGGATAGCATTTTTGAGATAAAGAGATAGCCGCGTTTGATGACTTTAGCCGAGCAATTCTTTTGTAAATGAGATAGCGACACCCGAAATTAATCTAAAAAATCTTATGTTAGATTAATAGGTTGTTGAGAATGTCTCTCGTTATTTCAATTGTAAACACTTTACCCGCAACTCTTGGAAGATTAATGATCTATAATTTCTAGTCTTTTGTACGAAAAATTTCGGCTAAAATTTACCCAGTTTTTGGGGTGTTACAAGTTGGTATCAGAGCAATGGTTTAAGCGAACTAGGTATTGATGTGGGATGCCTAGACTTAAACTAGATCGATTTAAGCGGTGAGCTGTGAAATGGGTAGAACTCTTAAGATAGGACGGTCTTAGAGTCGACGGTAGTGTACTAATTGAGAATTGCGATTGTGGTAACGAGGATCCTTGTATGTAACATGTTCATAATTTCAATTAGCTATTGCTATTATGAATTTGTTTCTACGTGAGCATGCTTAGATTGTTATAGTTGTGATAATTGATAAGTGTGCTGGTACACTCAATTATATGAATCTTTTACCATGTTACTTACCTCCATTTTCGATGTGTGGTAGACAAGCTAATGGTAAACACTCGTAGTAGGCCGGATGGCTGATAAGAGGGTATCACCCCCTAATTCTAACCGCGAGTGTACGGTGTCGAAATCAAGTAATAACGTACGGTAAGTACGAGTATCGAATCCACGGGAACTAGGAACTAAGTATCACAATTACTATAAGCTCTATTAACTGAACTATCGAAATTGAATTGGTTGGTGTTGAACTAATTAATTGCAAGAAAATAAATCAAACACAAGACAGTAAACAGCTTTGGAAAATTCCGATAGAGAAAACAGTTGAGGGTTGGAAATCCTTAGGTTTTCACATACGAATATCAGACTTAAAACGATTACCAGTTATTCCCTTAATGAATACCCAATCTTTAAAAGTCACCATTATTCTCTTTCGAGCAACAACGGGTTTTATTTTGAAAAGGACAAGTTTTATCTTTCGATCTCAACTTATGGATTCCAAAACACATTAAGCGCAAGATTTATTATGAACGTATAGATTTTATCTTTCGATCTCAACCTAAATGGTTCAATTAGGACTAAGGCTTACTCGGTATATCTCTATCCCCTTTCTCACCTTAGACATGTAATTCCTAGTTCTAGTTAACAGTTAATTCTCTCGAACTCAACTGGCAACAACAAAATAATTGAAAGCTAGCTAAACTCTCAAAGCATTAAAAACCAAATTACATGCATTCATTAAATAGGAAAACTGATAAACGTTCAAGTCATCTGTTCATATGCTTACAAACCAAATTCATTCCAACCCCCAACATGAACAGATTAGTTCATGTCGGTGGTGGATTCAAACACAAGAGAAAGAAAGACGAAAGTGTATGTAAACATAATGAATGTGATGGTGGTGAATGTGAAAGATGTAGTGATGAACTCCCTTCTCCCGACTCTAATCCACTTCGCGTCGTGAATTGCTCCTTGATTGATCCTCTATCGTGGCTTCGAAAGGCGTAGAATCTCTCCCAAAATCGCCCCCTCAGCTGCCGTAGTCGTCGTGTATCTGTTGCCTCGAAAAATGACCTAAAATCAGAAAATTCGCCAAAGTATAGAATCTGGAACAGAGGGATACGCGGCTTGTCCCGCGGTTTACAAACCGCGTGGAAATCCGCGCGTGTTTCTTTTTGGCCTCCGGGTCAGTTTCGGGTCATGGTTCGGTCGCGGGTCTTGGGCTTGGATCTCGGGCTTCCGTCGGGCTTCGTTTTGGACTCGTTTTAGGCTCTTTTTCGCTTCTTTTCTCGAAGATTGCCGTCTTTTAGATAACCTGCATAAACCACTCGATAAACCATAAAATCCACGCCTTTTTGCTAGAATACAAGCCAATCTCATTGGTTGGAGAACTGAAAATAATGCCAAAAAGTGGCGTTATCAATGGCCTTGATGCTATGGCATCCACGACCGATCAACCGAGGGTGACGGCGACGGAGAGACCCCCACTTAACACTAACTTGTTGGGTGGCGGGCTGGATCTGGGGGTACAGGAAACGAGATCCCTACTGATGGTTTGGGCACCAACGAACTGAGGCAAGAAGGGAAAGTGTGTTCCTTCAAAACCTTCCTTAGTTGCCGACCGCCCGAATTCAAGGGCCCCGACGACCCGATTGTTTGCATGAACTAGATAAGGGAAATGGAACAGGCCTTCCAAACCAGTGAATGCGGGGAGAACGAAAAGGCTAAATTTGGGTCACAAATGCTGAGAGGGGCAGCCCTCACATGGTGGAACGTCTACTCCACTTCTCTCGAGGCTTCCATATTGGCCAAACTGAGTTGGCTGATGTTAAAATAGAAAGTGCTGGAGGAGTACTATAATGAAAGAGCCATGGACCGGATCGAGGAGAGTTTCCGGAATTTAAAGAAGGGTAATTTGTCGGTGAAAGAGTACAACTGACAATTCATGGACAAGCTAGGGTTGGTGGGACATCTGGTCCCGAATGAGAAAGAGAAGATCAAGGCTTACATAAAAGGCCTTCCGTCGGACATGATGGCGATGGTCCGATTATCTACAGCCTCTACCCTCCGTGAGGCAATTGAGGAAGCGCAGCTAGTTGAAGACGCTTACAGTCGAGATAAGGAAATGAGTGACCGAGTGCCAGAAAAGAGAAAATGGGAGGGAAGTTTAGTACCCTCCAAGAAACTAAGATCTTTCAGTAGCAACTACAGAGGGGCCGATCCTAGACGTGAAGCTAGGTGGCTTCCCAAATTCCGAAGCAAGCATCATGGCCCGTGCAAGCCAAACGAGGTGACTTGTTTCAAGTATGGGAAGTCGGGGCATGTCCGCAATGATTGTCCGGCCAAGGGAATCATCTGTTTCGAATGCAAGGAGTCGGGCCATATTATAAGTGAGTGCCCGAAAGCAAAGGCTGGGGGAGGCAGAGGGAAGAAAGTGGACCCTCCGAGAGTGACGGGAAGGGTGTTCCAGATGATGGGTGACGAGGCGAAGGCCTCGACAGATGTAGTATCAGGTACGTTTCTTCTAAACTCCGTACCTACGCGTGTGTTGTTTGATTCGGGAGCCACTTTTTCGTTTGTGTCGATTTCCTTTTGCCAAAAGTTGTCTATGCCCACTAGTAGACTAGAGGATGCTATAGTGGTAGAGATAGAGGACGGTGGTCAAGTTGTGGTTCGGGATGTACTGAAAGATTGTGTGTTAGAAATCAAGGAGACGAAGTTCCCGATTGATTTGATGCCTATGGTCATCGGTGGGTTTGATGTAGTGGTTGGAATAGATTGGCTAGCGGCTAATCATGCGGAGATTTTGTGCGCCAAGAAGCTAATCCGCATACCTGTCATAAATGGTGGCATGGTGACCGTGTATGGTGAAAAGAGGAAGGGGGAAGTAGCAATCATCTCCATGCTTAAATCCCGTAAATGTTTAACCAAGGGGTGTGCCTCTTACTTGGCGTGCATGTTAGACGCTAAAGTCGAGAAGAAGAAACTGGAGGACGTGCGTGTAGTGTGCAAGTTTCCCGATGTATTCCTGGAAGACTTGCCAGGACTACCACCCGATCGTCAAATGGAGTTCAAGATAGAGTTGGTACCGAAAGCGGCACCGATTTCCAAGGCCCCTTACCTTTTAGCTACCTCCGAGATGCAGGAAATGATGGCGCAACTTCAAGAGCTTGTAGAGAAGGGGTTTGTGAGGCCGAGTTCTTCGCCGTGGGGAGCTCCGGTCTTATTTGTGAAAAAGAAGGACGGTACGATGAGGATGTGTATCGACTACCGAGAGTTAAACAAAGTGACTGTGAAGAACAAGTATCCACTCCCTAGGATAGATGACTTGTTCAACCAACTTCAAGGAGCGTGTTGTTTCTCAAAGATCGATCTCTGTTCGGGTTATCACCAAGTCAAGGTGAAGGAAAGTGACGTTCCTAAGACGGCGTTTAGGACGCGGTATGGGCATTACGAGTTCTTAGTAATGCCATTTGGTTTGACCAATGCACCGGCGATGTTCATGGATTTGATGAACCGAGTGTGTCGACCCTTCTTGGGTAAGTCGGTTGTTGTTTTCATAGACGACATCTTGGTGTATTCTAAGGACGAAGCAGGGCACGAACGACACCTACAGAAAGTGTTGGAGGTCTTGGGGAGGGAGAAATTGTATGCGAAGTTCTCCAAGTACGAGTTTTGGTTAGAAGATGTCCAATTCTTAGGACACGTGGTCACCCGAGATGGGGTGAAAGTGGACCCTTCCAAAATCGAGGCTATGATGAATTGGGAACCTCCCAAAAGTCCATCGGAAATTCAGAGTTTCTTGGGTTTGGCGGGTTACCATCGAAGGTTCATCCAAGATTTTTCCAAAGTTGCTTCCTCGTTGACGGCCTTGACTCGAAAGAATGTGAAGTTCGTTTGGACCGAGAAGCAAGAAAAGGCGTTCAGGACGTAATAAAGGAAACTGTGCGAGGCTCCGATCTTGTCACTACCCGAGGGATCAGAAGATTTCGTGGTTTACAGCGATGCTTCAAAGTCAGGCTTGGGATGCATACTAATGCAAAAGGGGAAATTCATCGCCTACACGTCTCGACAACTTAAAGTACACGAGAAGAACTACCCTATTCACGACTTGGAGCTGGCGGCGGTGGTATTCGCGTTAAAGTTGTGGCGCCATTATCTCTACGGCATGAAGTGTACGTTGTACACGAATCATAAGAGTTTGAAGTACGTATTCGATCAAAAGGAGCTAAACATGAGACAAAGAAGGTGGTTGGAACTACTCAAGGATTATGAGTTTATGACTGTGAATTTCTCTACCATCCGGGTAAGGCAAACGTTGTGGCCGACGCCTTAAGTCGAAAAGAGTATAGTGGGAGTCTTCGCACCAACCTATCAAGAATTGAGCTAGTATCGAACCTGATCGAACGGATTAAGATGGCGCAAACCGAAGGTCTATTGGAGGAGAACCTCAAGGGGGAGGTGATGGTGAAGCAAAGACTACTCCTGACAGAAGATAGGCGTGGGGTGAAGTTATTCAACGGGCGTGTATGGGTACCCAAGATCGGAGTAGATCGAGAATTACTCATGAATGAGGCTCACAAGTCCAAGTACTCCATACATCCGAGGAGATCTAAGATGTACAGGGACTTGAAGTTTCATTATTGGTGGCCGGTGATGAAAGTAGACGTAGCCCATTACGTGGAACGCTGTGTAACTTTCTCTCTAGTGAAAGACGAATACCAACGACCCTATGGAAGTCTGCAATCTTTGGAAGTACTTGAATGGAAGTGGGAGAAAATCACGATGGACTTCGTGACCAAACTGTCGAAGACCTCGAAGGGGAACGACACCATTTGGGTGATCGTAGATCGCTTGACCAAGAGTGCACACTTTTTAGCAATGCGAGAAATGCTACTGATGGACAAGTTAGCTAAATTATACATCGATGAGGTGGTGTCTAGGCATGGGGTACCCGTGTCAATAGTCTTCGATCGTGATAGTCGGTTTACCTCAAGGTTTTGGCAAGAATTACAAGAGGAATTGGGAACGAGAGTGAATTTGAGCATGACATACCATCCTCAAACGGACGGGCAAAGTGAAAGAACAATCCAAACCTTAGAACATATGCTCCAGTAGTGTGTGCTCGATTTCGGCGGTAACTGGGATACTCACCTACCTTTGGTAGAATTCGCCTACAACAATAGTTACCACTCTAGCTTAAAGGCGGTACCATTCGAGGCGTTGTATGGGAGAAAGTGTAGAACACTGTGTTGGCTAGAAGCGGGAGAGAAACAGTTTGTTGGGCCGGAAATTGTACAAGAAACGGCCGATAAGGTCAAAGTCATTAGAGAACGGTTGAAAGCAGCCCAAGATCGACAGAAAAGCTATGCCGACAAGAAGAGACGACCGGTGGAATTCCAAGTGGGAGACCGTGTAATGCTAAAGGTATCGCCTTGGAAAGGTTTAATCCGATTTGGGAAGCGTGGGAAGTTAAGCCCCAGTTTCCTTGGACTGTTCACTGTTTTGGAGCGTATCGGGTTGCAAGCTTACAAATTAGATTTGTTGCCAGAGATGGATGGGATTCACCCTACGTTTCATGTGTGTTATCTACGGAAGTGCTTAGCGGAAGAAGAGGACGTAATACCGTTGTCAGAAATCCGAGTGGACAACCATCGCTGCATCGAAGAACCCGAGGCCAACCTAGAAAGAGAAGTGAAGAGACTGCGGCACAAGGAAGTCACAATGGTCAAAGTGCAATGGAGACATCACCGAGGTGCCAACGTGACTTGGGAGGAGGAAGACATGAAGCGATGGTATCCTCAATTATTCACATAGATAGGATTTCGAGGACGAAATCGTCTTCAAGTTGGGGAGGATTGTAAGACTCAGAAAAACTTAGGATTTCTAATCCCAATTAGATCGATATTTGGAAACTTTAGACCCTTTTATTAATTTGAAACTTTATTTTGGTCTCGCTAAAACCATGTCGGGTCATGAGGACATCTCGGGGCAAAAAGGTGGTGGCGGTACACATAGGGCGAGAGTGCCCGCGATTGTGACAGGAGTCAGTATAGCAAGTGGCACAATCGCGAGAGAGGGTGGAACCCTCGGTACACTTTCGGTGATAGTGCCCGGCGATAGTGCCTGACGAGAGTGCTAGGGTTACTATTGCGTGTCACTTCCGCGTGAAGTGTACTGCGAGTGGGAAGAGAATGGGGCGATAGTGCCGACGAGAGTGACAAGTGTCACAATCGCCGGGCAAGGCCGTCGTCGGGCTGTTTGGGTATAAAAACACCCATCCTGACTTTTAGCCATTATTTTCTGATTTTGGTGCCTTCTTCTCTCTCTCTCTCTCCACCTACGATTTTTGGTAAGCTTTCCTCCATAGATCTCTCTCTTCATTAATGGTGAAGTATGAATCATTAATGGTGGTTCATCTACCTTTTGGTAAATGATTTGTAGGAAGATTTCAAGTGTTTATACTCCAAGCATCTCTCCTCTTTCCTACTAGGGTTTGGTTTTCATAAAAACCAACAAGGTGAGTTATTCTAAATCTCCAAACTTGCATATATTTGATTTCTTAAGCTTTCATATGATTTTTGTTGTGATTACTTGCTAATCTCTTGTTTTTGGTACAAATGACCTAACTTTCCATTTATGGAAAGTTTAGGGTTTTGAACTTGTCAAAATGATGACAAGGGATGGATTTTCATCACTTGATAAAATAAGAGTGTATTCTTGAGTCGGAATAATGTCTCTTTTCTTTGTATGAAGTTGAATAATTTGGGTCAAATTAGGGTTTGACATAAATGGTAATTTTGGGTGAGTAATGATAATTGTTATCTTCTTGTGTGATAAGTGCTTCTTAAAACTCATATGGTCGAATGTGGAGTTCTATTATTGTATGAATACTATGATGGAATTAGTTGTGAAAATTTACTCTATTGTTGTTGATAAGATTGGAGCTTCCTTTGCAGGGAGAAATATGGGGCTAAAGATCTAGCTTGGATTGATGCCTCAAGGCTAAAGATCTGATTTGGGTTGATGCCTTAGAAAACTAAAGACCCGGTTTGGGTTGATGTTGAGATTGACTAGAGATCCGGATTGGATTGATGTCACTAGACTGGAGATCCGAATTGGATTGATGTCACTAGACTAGAGATCCGATTTGGATTGATGTCTTAATAGACTAAGGACCCGTTTTGGGTTGATGTCTTAATGGACTAAAGATCCGGTTTGGGTTGATGTCTTAATGGACTAAAGACCCGGTTTGGGTTGATGTCTTAATGGACTAAAGACCCGGTTTGGGTTGATGTCTTAATGGGCTAAAGACCCGGTTTGGGTTGATGTCTTAATGGACTAAAGGCCCGGTCTGGGTTGATGTCTTACTAGGCATAAGCTGACACTTCTTCTTATGTTATGTTGTGTTTAGTAGGTCATCTTAGCGGTGGGACTTCCCGGGGTTAAGGGAAGTGTGATGAAGAAGGATAGCATTTTTTAGATAAAGAGATAGCGGCGTTTGATGACTTTAGCCGAGCAATTCTTTTGTAAATGAGATAGCGACACCCGAACTTAATCTACACAATCTTAAGTTAGATTAATAGGTTGTTGAGAATGTATCTCGTTATTTCAATTGTAAACACTTTACCCGCAACTCTTGGAAGATTAATGATCTATAATTGCAAGTCTTTTGTACGAAAAATTTCGGATAAAATTTACCCAGTTTTTGGGGTGTTACATATTGGGTATCATATCGTGTATCTTAGGGTATTACAATGGGTATCATTGGGTATGAGTAGATATACAGAGAGAATGATCCTAATTAATGTATCACAACATCTATATATAGTGGGTATCATAGTGCAATGGTTATCTCGGAGGGGGGAGGGGAGAGGAGAGATACGATATCTAAAATACCTAAAATGCCATTTATTTTAAGTTTTAAGTCAAAGTTACCAAAATTATTAATATTATAATTTAACATTTGATTTGTGGTTGATATTGGATCTCATAAGTCTCACAAATACTAAGTTTTCCCTTTATATTGGGGTTTAATCATTTGAGAACCTCATATATTGTGATAAATGTGAGAACAATTATCATAAGTATTATTACACATAATTTTTTTCATCTAAGACTATAATTTAATATATTGGGTAACATATATTTCTTTCATAAAGTGTTTATTTCGTATGTATTCAGTCCATAATGTGAAACTTTTTAGTTGTATTTTTTTTATTTCACCACATAAAAAATGTTCACTTTGTAAAACAAATATATGTTAACCAATACATTAAATCATATGAAATAACACATGATGCACATGTCCGCAACGTTATCACAATTTTATAAACTCTCAAATAAAGACCCCTATATGTAAGGAAAAATTCACAATTTGTGAGGACTTTGAGTATAATATAAAGGGAAATTAATTAAAATGGACGAGGTTCAAAATTCGATTACAAAAATACCCCCTCTCTCTCCTACTTTAGAAAAATACCCACTTTTCTCGCGATATGACCCTCGATCGCGGACCCAGATAAATATACCCTCGATCGCGGACAAAAATTTGAAAATCGCGGACCAACATAAGTAAATAACATTTCCAATAAGTTATGTCTATTAAATATTTTGAGAAATCCTCGATCGTGGGGATATATATGTGAAAAATCGCGGGGACCACTTATAAAAATTTGTGTAGTATATATCCTTGATCGTGGGGATATATGTGAGAAATCGCGGGGACCACTTATAAATATTTTGTGTAGTAAAATCGTGGACCACTTATAAATGAGAGTCTTTCAATATATAAATATTTTGTCATTTACTCTCCATCCTCGATCACGGGTTAAATCGCAGGAAAATGGGGTAATTTTGTAAAGTCGAAGAGAGATAGGATACTTTTGTAACCGAATTTTGAACTTCGTCTATTTTAATTAATTTCCCTAATATAAACCACAAATAATATTAAATCAAATGTTAAATTTGGAAATTAGTAACTTTGATTGATTTTTTTTTTGAATATAGGGTTTTATGGGTATTTTGCAAATCTTCTATTTTCTCTCTATAAAACAAATCAAATCAAATCTCTCATCCCTCGTTTCCACTCTTCCCTCTCTCCTCTCTCAAATCCACATCAAAACCATGGATATGGCGTAAACATTCAAAAATTGCTCAATTTGAACATATAATTTTTAGTTCAAATATTATCACATTGTTCGTATAATGATAATGACCTCTTCACAAATGTGGTCTACAAATGCATATTAAATAATTATCAAAATATATTGTGAACACCTTGTAAACCTCTTGTTAAAAATATCTCATTCCCCTGAATCAACGAGAGAAACCCTATAATACTTACACACATCATTTTCTTTAAACTGGTTGTCAAAATAAAGTTAAATGGCACAAAATACCTACCCTGAACTTCAAAACGACACATCTTTGAGAAGGTCTTCTATATGAACAAAAATCAAGAAGTTTTTGAAGATGGTAGAGGTAGATGGATGTCTTGCATGAACACTTTGACCCATGCCCACATAAATGAGAAGAAATGTTGCAAAAGACACGTCCATATTCATTGCTCAAAGAAGTGAGAATAAGAATAGGGCAAATTTGGAATATAACATTGCTGAATATGGAAAGTGGGTCTCACAAGTTGATCCTTTAAAAGCAAATTGCATCAAAATAGATCGAACGTACCTTGTTACAGTTTCTATTTTGAAGAACCCATCTTCAAAGGTTCAATTCTGGGAATGTATGATATCTTTTTGATTCAATGAATGGAATATACTATAATTTTGTGAACTAAAAATGAACGTGTTATAACCTTGTAAAGAAATATCATTCTTATCAAATTTGCTTGCTCGAGATGTTTTGTCATAAACATCAAAACTGAGCTTTTAAAGTAGGTTTTCTAATAGGGAACCAAAACACAATACGTTCCATTTTGATGTAAGTTGTCTAAATATAAAATTGTAAACATATAAACATGTTAAAGGTTATAATGCTATGTCAGTTAATTTATGTACAGGGGCGTAGCCAGCATTTTAATTTAGGGGGGGTCGGAAAAATTTAGCTTATTGATCAAGAGTTAATATGGAATATGCAAACAAAGGGTCCGTTTGGTTTGTAGGCGTGGAATGAACTTGGGGGGATTTGTATTTCAAATCCATTCCTAATCCCGCGATTGGTTTGTTGGATTTTCGGGATTTGAAATCCATGATTTCTTTGAAATGAGTCAAACATAGGATTTTGAAATTCCACGGGGATGACTAAAATTTCAAAGGGATTTCGTAGTATTTATATATACTAATGTTTAAAAATATGTTAAAAAAACTTTTGTTTTCTAATAATCAATTAGATAAAATGTAATTTAATTATTTTATAATTTTTTATAATTTTGTAATGATTTTTCATAAATAATGGAATTCAAATCCATTACAATCGTATGAACCAAAAATATAAAATCAAAATCAAAATAAATTTAATAAATGAAAACTATAAATTTGAATTTTGACAGTCAAATAAAATGTCAAAATAAAAAGAAATGAATATGAGAAAATTTAATATTAAAAAGTATATGAATATAAGTATTATAAAAATAAAAAAGAATTTAATAAATGAAAAACTAGAAATACAAAATTATAGTTAAATAAAATTAAAAAAAATATTAAAAACTACAATAACATAAGTATTTATAAAAATAAAAAAGAAATTAATTGATGGAAACTAGAACTTAAAAAAATTTACCGTTAAATAAAATTATAAAGTAAAAAAATGAACATGATATTACAGCCATGATATTCGATCATAGGGTTTCAAGGTAGATAAAAGCATACGAAACCATTTGAGCTTCAAAGCCATTTTGATGACTTCTGCTATAAATATTATATCAAATGGAACAGTTAGCGGGGGCTCAGCACCAGCCAGCCCCCCTGCTGTCTCCGCCACTGTTTATGTATATTGCATGCATGCATGTATGTGCAAGTGCTGGTACACAACCCCCAAAGTGATGTCGTTTTGGGGTCTTATGTGATTTTTGTAGGATACGAGGAATGTAATGTAGAAACATGATGCATGGATGTAAAAGAACAACGTGTTTTCTATACATATACATTACTTAAGAAAAACATAAATACCGTTATTACATATATACATAATTAATCAAGTAGAGAGATCCAATTTGAATCGTGAAAACTTATCGCTCTTAACCGAGTCATGCTCTCCCTTCGAAAGAAGTAAACTTTACTCGTTTCACACGGAAAGAAGTTTTACATAGATTTCATATATTAAAAAAACTAAAGATATCGATACCATACCATAAAAATCTGTATTACACGATACACATTAAGGTTGTGTATTTGGTGGCAACTGGATAAGTACAAATAGACACCAAACCAAAAATAAGACAGAAATTAGTTGAACGAAAAATCAAACTGATCTAAACCGATTTACGAATAGTTTAGGGTTCATCTACCAAATGCTTATCGGGTAAGTACTTAGTGTCCATACTTACCATATTGAGTTTCATTCATCAAAATAGATTGTTGATAAACATCTCATACCCGATAAGTGCTAACTAGGTATAGGATCTTCTCCCCTCACTGAATAAGGTTTTCAGCTTTTACTTGATAAAATTCTTAATCTTTATCAAGGCAGATATTGATCAGGAAAACGGGTTGGCCCCCATACTTCCTGGTCGTGCGTCGGTTCTACCGGTAACCGGTCTTAGGGGAGCCAAAAAGCTCTCATCTGAAAAAAATTGCGAGAGCAATGCACATGATCTCCCTTCGGTCATCAATGTAGGGTTGTTATCAGGCTAACTAGATATAAGAAGGTCAACCCTATAAGAAGGTCAACCCTTATTTCATTTCTTTCCCCTTCGGTCAAAAATGTCGGATTGCTGTCAGACTAACTACAATATAAAAATGACTACTCAATTAGTTTCTAATACAATCTGATCCAATAAAGTAAACAACACCCCATAAACATTTATAAATATTTGGGTAAAGGGTTATTAACACTTATTTGATCCCAAATTGCACTATAAATAGAATGAAGAACAAGGGTCTTACCAACCGCAAAAAGCATGGGAGTTGTCTCTCCCACCAACCTCAAAGCCCACAATAACCTCGATTGTCGCCATTCGATTCCGAGCAATGGTTACAATTTTTGATAAAATACATTTATCTACTACTAAACAAAGTAAAAATAATTTCCTAAACTATTACAACCCAAAAACTCGACAAATAATGAAACAAGGCACACAAATGGTCAAGGTTTTCATCGGTTTTGCACATCAACATAATAATACAATATCATTAAGAGTGTTGGCTTGGTCCATGGTAAAAATGCATGTTTTACCATGGATCTAAAACACTTACAATAAGAAATAAAACAAGCCAACGAAAACGAAGAAAAACTACAATAATTAATCTACGATAAGTATATGTAACTTGTGGCTATAGGATCTTAAAATACATTATTCAAGACCCCAACGATGGTTGAAATTTTCAGAAAAAAAACTTTAGTTTTAGCCACTTTTACATATACATGTTAATCACATGGCACATACGATGGCTCTAATACCACTGTTGGTTATTATGTAAAGAAACACAAATATAAACATATATAAGAACGCAGCGGAACAATCACCAAACAGGATCAACGTATTGCCAATATGATTAAACGAAGAATACAAATAACGATATACCTTTGTAGCGTGATTTGTACACTAATCCGGATCCACTTGTGTGCTCTTTTGAAACCAAGTATTCAATGGAGAATACCTCTAGAGTAGTCCACACTACACCTCCTTGATCACCACCGGATGCTAGTCCTCCTTAGTAACGGATCTTATAGCTTCGATTAGACAAGAAACAAGGTAGAAGATCAAAGCGGAAAAACCCTAGAGAGGCCTAGGGGAGGGGCGCCGATTTTGGGAGAGAAGAGGGAGTATTAGGTTAAACTTAATTAGGTCATTAACATCTCTATATATTAATGAACCCTAAAGCTTCCTTGGGTTTCTTAAAGGTTCTCCCTTCTAAATCTTTATGGGCCTAAGATTTAATTAAACGTAATAGGCTTGCTATTAACTTAAATCCAATACAAACCCATTAAGCCAAACTTAATGATTTGTGCCCATCTAATTACCCCACGTTACTTAGGTTATTTATATAATGTAAATACAATAATTACATTATATTAAATGGTATCTCAGTGTATTGTGTGTGACCCTATAGGCCCACGTGTATCTAGCCATATAATTATCTATTATGACTTGAGCATATTCCAACACATATTCATTGCTCAAAGAAATGAGAATAAGAATATGGCAAATTTGGAATATAACATTGCTGAATATGGAAAGTGGGTCTCACAAGTTGATCCTTTAAAAGCAAATTGCATCAAAATAGATCGAACGTACCTTGTTACAGTTTCTATTTTGAAGAACCCATCTTCAAAGGTTCAATTCTGGGAATGTATGATATCTTTTTGATTCAATGAATGGAATATACTATAATTTTGTGAACTAAAAATGAACGTGTTATAACCTTGTAAAGAAATATCATTCTTATCAAATTTGCTTGCTCGAGATGTTTTGTCATAAACATCAAAACTGAACTTTTAAAGTAGGTTTTCTAATAGGGAACCAAAACACAATACGTTCCATTTTGATGTAAGTTGTCTAAATATAAAATTGTAAACATATAAACATGTTAAAGGTTATAATGCTATGTCAGTTAATTTATGTACAGGGGTGTAGCCAGCATTTTAATTTAGGGGGGGTCGGAAAAATTTAGCTTATTGATCAAGAGTTAATATGGAATATGCAAACAAAGGGTCCGTTTGGTTTGTAGGCGTGGAATGAACTTGGGGGGATTTGTATTTCAAATCCATTCCTAATCCCGCGATTGGTTTGTTGGATTTTCGGGATTTGAAATCCATGATTTCTTTGAAATGAGTCAAACATAGGATTTTGAAATTCCACGGGGATGACTAAAATTTCAAGGGATTTCGTAGTATTTATATATACTAATGTTTAAAAATATGTTAAAAAAACTTTTGTTTTCTAATAATCAATTAGATAAAATGTAATTTAATTATTTTATAATTTTTAATAATTTTGTAATGATTTTTCATAAATAATGGAATTCAAATCCATTACAATCGTATGAACCAAAAATATAAAATAAAAATCAAAATAAATTTAATAAATGAAAACTATAAATTTGAATTTTGACAGTCAAATAAAATGTCAAAATAAAAAGAAATGCATATGAGAAAATTTAATATTAAAAAGTATATGAATATAAGTATTATAAAAATAAAAAAGAATTTAATAAATGAAAAACTAGAAATACAAAATTATAGTTAAATAAAATTAAAAAAAATAATATTAAAAACTACAATAACATAAGTATTTATAAAAATAAAAAAGAAATTAATTGATGGAAACTAGAACTTAAAAAAATTTACCGTTAAATAAAATTATAAAGTAAAAAAGTGAACATGATATTACAGCCATGAGATTCGATCATAGGGTTTCAAGGTAGATAAAAGCATACGAAACCATTTGAGCTTCAAAGCCATTTTGATGACTTCTGCTATAAATATTATATCAAATGGAACAGTTAGCGGGGGCTCAGCACCAGCCAGCCCCCCTACTGTCTCCGCCACTGTTTATGTATATTGCATGCATGCATGTATGTGCAAGTGCTGGTACACAACCCCCAAAGTGATGTCGTTTTGGGGTCTTATGTGATTTTTGTAGGATACGAGGAATGTAATGTAGAAACATGATGCATGGATGTAAAAGAACAACGTGTTTTCTATACATATACATTACTTAAGAAAAACATAAATACCGTTATTACATATATACATAATTAATCAAGTATAGAGATCCAATTTGAATCGTGAAAACTTATCGCTCTTAACCGAGTCATGCTCTCCCTTCGAAAGAAGTAAACTTTACTCGTTTCACACGGAAAGAAGTTTTACATAGATTTCATATATTAAAAAAACTAAAGATATCGATACCATACCATAAAAATCTGTATTACACGATACACATTAAGGTTGTGTATTTGGTGGCAACTGGATAAGTACAAATAGACACCAAACCAAAAATAAGACAGAAATTAGTTGAACGAAAAATCAAACTGATCTAAACCGATTTACGAATAGTTTAGGGTTCATCTACCAAATGCTTATCGGGTAAGTACTTAGTGTCCATACTTACCATATTGAGTTTCATTCATCAAAATAGATTGTTGATAAACATCTCATACCCGATAAGTGCTAACTAGGTATAGGATCTTCTCCCCTCACTGAATAAGGTTTTCAGCTTTTACTTGATAAAATTCTTAATCTTTATCAAGGCAGATATTGATCAGGAAAACGGGTTGGCCCCCATACTTCCTGGTCGCGCGTCGGTTCTACCGGTAACCGATCTTAGGGGAGCCAAAAAGCTCTCATCTGAAAAAAAATTGCGAGAGCAATGCACAAGATCTCCCTTCGGTCATCAATGTAGGGTTGTTATCAGGCTAACTAGATATAAGAAGGTCAACCCTTATTTCATTTCTATCCCTTCGGTCAAAAATGTCGGATTGCTGTCAGACTAACTACAATATAAAAATGACTACTCAATTAGTTTCTAATACAATCTGATCCAATAAAGTAAACAACACCCCATAAACATTTATAAATATTTGGGTAAAGGGTTATTAACACTTATTTGATCCCAAATTGCACTATAAATAAAATGAAGAACAAGGGTCTTACCAACCCCAAAAAGCATGGGAGTTGTCTCTCCCACCAACCTCAAAGCCCACAATAACCTCGATTGTCGCCATTCGATTCCGAGCAATGGTTACAATTTTTGATAAAATACATTTATCTACTACTAAACAAAGTAAATATAATTTCCTAAACTATTACAACCCAAAAACTCGACAAATAATGAAACAAGGCACACAAACGGTCAAGGTTTTCATCGGTTTTGCACATCAACATAATAATACAATATCATTAAGAGTGTTGGCTTGGTCCATGGTAAAAATGCATGTTTTACCATGGATCTAAAACACTTACAATAAGAAATAAAACAAGCCAACGAAAACGAAGAAAAACTACAATAATTAATCTACGATAAGTATATGTAACTTGTGGCTATAGGATCTTAAAATACATTATTCAAGACCCCAACGATGGTGGAAATTTTCAGAAAAAAAAACTTTAGTTTTAGCCACTTTTACATATACATGTTAATCATATGGCACATACGATGGCTCTGATACCACTGTTGGTTATTATGTAAAGAAACACAAATATAAACATATATAAGAACGCAACGGAACAATCACCAAACAGGATCAACGTATTGCCAATATGATTAAACGAAGAATACAAATAACGATATACCTTTGTAGCGTGATTTGTACACTAATCCGGATCCACTTGTGTGCTCTTTTGAAACCAAGTATTCAATGGAGAATACCTCTAGAGTAGTCCACACTACACCTCCTTGATCACCACCGGATGCTAGTCCTCCTTAGTAACGGATCTTATAGCTTCGATTAGACAAGAAACAAGCTAGAAGATCAAAGCGGAAAAACCCTAGAGAGGCCTAGGGGAGGGGCGCCGATTTTGGGAGAGAAGAGGGAGTATTAGGTTAAACTTAATTAGGTCATTAACATCTCTATATATTAATGAACCCTAAAGCTTCCTTGGGCTTCTTAAAGGTTCTCCCTTCTAAATCTTTATGGGCCTAAGATTTAATTAAACGTAATAGGCTTGCTATTAACTTAAATCCAATACAAACCCATTAAGCCAAACTTAATGATTTGTGCCCATCTAATTACCCCACGTTACTTAGGTTATTTATATAATGTAAATACAATAATTACATTATATTAAATGGTATCTCAGTGTATTGTGTGTGACCCTATAGGCCCACGTGTATCTAGCCATATAATTATCTATTATGACTTGAGCATATTCCAACAGCTCCCACTTGCGCACGTCATAATGACAAGTAATCATACAAGCAAAGGTTAGCGTCTAGCAACACGCCAATGCCCCTAGAGACACATGACGCTAGTTTCTTAAACGTCTCATTTTAAATGGTTTATTAAATCAGTCATCCCTTTGTTACAGATACCTTGTTGAATACTAGACATGGATCATATGTCATTCTAATTGTTCAACGATTCTGTTTCTCGATCTGTTTGTTGAATTAGATTACCAAATTAATCAAGCATCATCTTAATTACATTTGGGTACGGCCGTACAAACATCTATTCAATTCATCGAGGGGCCCAGTAGTATCTAACTCCATTACCTGTAGAGGAACAAATCCTATTTTTGACTGCACGTGTCTGCCATGTGCTTCACATCACTCCTGAAGATGATTTTTATAGCAGCCTTATTCAGGACAGCGTTTAACCATATCAAAGACCGACATTCCACCCATACAAAACCTGCTTGCATCTCAATTCTAAGGACGAGTGACATAACCATTTGCGAGATTCACTGGTGACGCCGATCCATGCAGTGAACTCTCGTAGGTTGGGTCAGTCCAATGTTCATCACCAATGAACAACATGTGAGTTTGGTGGCATCATCATTAATATTCATTCACCAATGAATATCACCAATACGCTCACATTTGCCTTAACTCGATGATACTCCCGTATCATCAACTGACAATGGACAATTTAGAACAAATAATTCATTCATGGATTAAACATGCAAATATAGAACACATTTGATATAAATGAAAACGATCATACCAAGTACATCAATTCATTGTGAAAATAAAAACTGTTCAACGTTCCAATTATTCAATTACTAAAAACAGATCTACATGAGACTACTAGTTGGTCGAAGTCCAATGTTCCTAGCATGCTTGATATGTTTGGTACAAGACATTGGTTTCGTAAAGGGATCAACTAAGTTGTCATCTGTGTGAACTTTGAGAAGACGAATATCACCTATCTCGATAGCCTCTCGAATGTAGTGAGTCTTCCTGCGGAAGTGTCTGGCACCCTTTTGAACTCCAGGTTCGTTGGCTATGATAATGGCACCAGAATTATCGCAGTACATATCCATGGGTCTTTCATTACTGGGGACAACGCCAAGCCCAGAAATGAATTTCCGTATCCAAACAGCCTCCATTGCAGCTTCGGAAGCAGCTATGTATTCAGCTTCTTTAGAAGACATCGCAATAGTGCTTTGTTTAGCACTCTTCCAGTCAACAGCGCCTCCGTTCATGACGAAAACGTATCCAGTCTGAGATCGAGTGTCATCTCGATCTGTTTCGAAACCAGCATCAGTGTAGCAAGTAACACTGAGCTCTCTTTCTACATCACCACCATAAACAAGGAACATATCTCTAGTATTTCGAAGATACTTCAGTATGTTCTTAACAGCAGTCCAGTGACTCTTTCCTGGATTCTGTTGGTATCTACTCGTAAGGTTCTGAGAGAACGCTACATCAGGTCTAATGCACCTCACTGCATACATGATGGATCCCACATCCGAAGCATAGGGGATTCCCTTCATCTGCTTCACCTCATCAGGTGTGGAGGGTCCCTGAGTCTTACTCAAGTTTACATTGTGTTGCATTGGAAGACTTCCACGTTTGGAAGCATCCATTCTAAACCGTTTTAGAATTTTGTCAATGTACGCACTTTGACTTAAACCAATTAACCGCTTCGATCTATCCCGATAGATCTTGATTCCTAGGATGTACGCCGCTTCGCCTAAATCTTTCATGGCAAAGCATTTTCCAAGCCAGGATTTGACATCTTGTAGCATTGGAATGTTGTTCCCCATGAGCAATATGTCATCAACATATAAGATTAGAAAAACGACGATGCTCCCACTAACTCTCATATACACACATGGCTCATCAAGGTTTTGAGTGAAACCATACGTTTTGATTTCCTCATCGAACCTTTTATTCCAACTTCTGGATGCTTGCTTCAGTCCATAAATGGATCTTTGAAGCTTGCATACTTTCTCGGGATGTTTCGGATTCACAAAACCCTCAGGTTGCACCATGTAAACATCTTCATCAAGGTGACCGTTCAAGAAAGTGGTTTTGACATCCATTTGCCAAATCTCATAGTCATGGTTCGCTGCTATGGCTATAAGAATCCTAATAGCTTTAATGTCAGCAACAGGCGAGAAGGTTTCTTCATAGTCAACCCTGTAGGTTTGAGTGTAACCTTTTGCTACTAGACGAGCTCTATAGGTGTGTACATTGCCATCCATGTCGGTCTTCTTCTTGAAGATCCACTTGCTTCCGACAGTCTTGCTGTTCGGAGGAAGATCAACCAAGTTCCAGACTTGATTGTCTTTCATGGATTACATTTCACCATTCATAGCTTCAAGCCATTTATCGGATTCTAGATCCAACAATGCAGCTTGATAGTTAGAGGGTTCACCATGATCCCCCAAATTCTGCTCCTCAGCATCGATATAATAACTATATCGTTTAGGTGCTTGAGGTGTCCTTGCGAATCTACGAATGGGAATTACATCATTCTGTGGTTCAACATCTGCATGTTCAGATTCAGCGTGATGTTCGCTAGTGTCACCAGGAGGTTGCGCATCTTCGCTTTGAATCTCGTCAAGTTCTACTGTGCTCCCACTTGCTTCTTGTAAAATGAGACTGTTCTCAAGAAACTCAGCATATCGAGCAACAAATATTTTGTTTTCGGGTGGGTAGTAGAAATAGTAACCCATCGTTTTCTTTGGGTACCCTACGAAGATACACTTGATAGATCTAGGCTCAAGTTTGTTCGGTGTTTCTCGTTTCACGAGAGCCTCACAACCCCAGACCTTCAAGTAAGACAGATTAGGGACTTTCCTGTGCCATATTTCATATGGTGTCTTATCAACCTTCTTGGTCGGAACCATATTGAGTATGCGAGCAGCAGACTCAAGAGCACAACCCCAAAAGGACAGTGGCAAAGTAGTTAGACTCATCATGGATCGAACCATGTCTAGCAAAGTTCGATTTCTCCTTTCAGATACACCATTATGTTGTGGAGTGTATGGAGGAGTGAATTGTGAGACAATCCCACACTTAGTCAGATGGTCTAAAAACTCTTGACTCATGTACTCTCCTCCTCGATCAGATCGGAGAGCTTTAATAGTCTTGCCGAGTTGATTTTCTACTTCACTTTGAAAGGCTTTGAACGTTTCAAAGGCTTCATGTTTATGTTTAATCAAGTACACATAACCATAGCGACTGAAATCATCAGTGAAAGTGATGAAATAGTTAGCACCTTCCCTAGACACAGTTCTAAATGGACCACATACATCCGTATGTATGAGTCCAAGTAGATCTTTGGCTCTTTCACCTATATGGGAGAAAGGTTTTCTTGTCATTTTCCCAGATATGCAAGAGAGGCATTTATCAAACGACTCGTCATCGGTTGACTTTAGAAGCCCATCGTGTTGCAGCTTCATAATGCGCTTCTTGCTTATGTGGCAAAGACGGCAGTGCCATAGGTAAGTTGAATCCAAATTCCGTTTGGATTTCTTAGTGCTACATGTGTATATAGAACTATCGTTTGAAACAAGATTATGCATGTCAATTTCAAAAATATCATCACGAGGAATAGCATTAAAATAAAATATATTATCCTTAGAAACCGAAATACCATAATCCGTAAAAACATGGATAAAACCATTTTTCTTCAAACGAGAAAGCGAAACAATACCCCTAGTAATAGTAGGTGCATAATGACAATTGTCTAAAACAATAATCAATCCATTAGGGAGGATAAGATCAAAGCTCCCTATAGCTTTAACAGCTGCACGCATTCCATTGCCTACGTACAGGTCCAAAGCTCCGTCGTTTAACTTTCTACTTCCCCTTAGTCCCTGCACATTATTACAAATGTGAGTTCCACAACCGGTGTCATAGACCCATGATTTACTAGGAAACGCATAGAGTTCTATAGTGAAGATACCTGATATGCTAGCCGGGGTAGCTTTGTTCTTCTTCAACTCTGCCAGGTAAGCAGGACAGTTCCTCTTCCAGTGGCCTATCACTCCACAGTGATGGCAGGTGGCGTCCTTTGCAGGGTGCTCCTTCTTAGCAGGTGGGGGGATCTTAGGTTTGGGTTTATAAACATGTTTACCCTTGCCACGACCCTTGCCCAGTGCTTGCGGTTTGGATTTCTGGATTTTTCCTTCCCTGATTGCTAGAACAGCAGGAGCTTTCTTGGGCATCCCCTGCTCTGCAAGCTTTAGCATAGCATGCAGTTCAGAGATAGTCTTCCCCATGCTATGCATGTTATAGTTCATAACAAACTAGTCATAGTCCTTGGATAGTGAGGTAAGAATCAAGCTCACTCCAAGAACTTGTGGCATGGGGTAACCAAGACGCTCCATACGGTCAAGATAGCCTTTCATCTTCAAGACGTAAGAGCTAACCGACTGGCCATCCTCCTGTTTACAAGCGTGGAATGCTTTGACTGTTTCAAACAGTTCCTGTTCTGCCTGTTGTTGAAACATAGTTTTCAACTCTCGTAGCATCTCAAAAGCTGTGAGTTCCTCTAAGTTCTTTTGGATCTCGGGGTTCATGCTCACCAGCATGAGAGCAGCTACTTCTTGTTGTTCGTTAAACCTACGGGTGTAGGTTGCGCGAACTGCAGCAGAAGCAGTGGCAGGAGGTGCCTCAGGTAAGGCCTCTTCCAGATGGATCAACTTATTTTCATCTCTGAGGACGATCCTCAGATTTCGATACCAGTCGATAAAGTTGATTCCTGTCAGTTTCTCTTTTTCAAGAACTGACCTGATAGTTGAGTTGCTTAGGGTTTGATTTGTTGTTGACATCTACAAACATACAAAGTTCAAGATTAGTAATTTCAATAATTAATCCTTTTTAAATTAACTACCCAAGTTTTACTTTTAAAACAATTAATTTTGTACGAAAAATGCTAAGATCCTCATTGAGGTTCTATCATCACATCAGTTGATCTGCTAGCAATGATAGATTCAATAGGTAGGTGACGATTATCAATTGCATTACAAGTGCAATTCTTAGATCCTTATGGGACCCATGGCATCTAGTGGCCGAGCAACTAGTGTTAAGCTGGCATGTTTAGTCCCATCCTTGCCTCGGGTTAAGGTCTTACCTGCTTAACTCGATTAAGTCATCCAATTTGAAATCATGTGAAAATAGATCTAGGTCTCACGCATAGACAGTAATCACCTCGGGATTACAATTCAACCTAGGTCTCACGCATAGGCAAAAAGTAATGGCGAGGGATTTCAAGCCGATTGGACGACATGACTTAAAATTGTGACGGGTATAGTATTTTGATAAAGTGTGTCAAAAAAAGTACGAAAGAAGCATGCATTCTTCATTCGTAGCATAAGTTAAAACATTTCTTAACTTATAGTCTAATTTGTTTTATTTTATGTGTGTCGAGATGTCCATTTAGAGACTAATATATTACCTACATGAGATATCAATTAGCTTGGACATTACATAAATTAAATAACCGATAAAACCCTTTTAAGCGTTATTTATATAAAACAATAGTTTTAAGTTTCAAATCCAATTTAAACTTATATTAACTAAATCTAAGGATTTGGTTTCAAAAGTGGTATGTGTTTAATTTTGGTTTGAAAAACCCATTTGCAAGTTATAACAATGCAACATACAAGAAAAATTAAAACACACAACCAAAATGTGCAAAACCTCAACCGATGAAAAACCTATGCTTGATCCCGTGAGCCATCACACGGACCAAGAGAGCAACTAAGGACGGGCCAATATAAACCATTTATGGGCTCCCACTTGCTCCAAGACCATCAAGAGCAAGTAGAACCCACAAGAACATTCGAACACAAATCTGTCCGGAAAAACGCAGCAGCTTCGGGGCCCGAAACGTCATGGAAGGAGTCTTCCCCAATCAAAACATCCTTCTGCAAAGTTGTGCCCCTACGTCTTATGGAACTTCAGCAACAAGAATCAGCACAATCCGATGTGCCAAACTCCGGGAAATCCATTTTTCGTGCCGGCTGTCCAGCAGCTCCGAAAATGTCTTCTCGTCTTTAACTTTGTCGCCATTCGATTCCGAGCAATGGTTACAATTTTTGATAAAATACATTTATCTACTACTAAACAAAGTAAAAATAATTTCCTAAACTATTACAACCCAAAAACTCGACAAATAATGAAACAAGGCACACAAACGGTCAAGGTTTTCATCGGTTTTGCACATCAACATAATAATACAATATCATTAAGAGTGTTTGCTTGGTCCATGGTAAAAATGCATGTTTTACCATGGATCTAAAACACTTACAATAAGAAATAAAACAAGCCAACGAAAACGAAGAAAAACTACAATAATTAATCTACGATAAGTATATGTAACTTGCGGCTATAGGATCTTAAAATACATTATTCAAGACCCCAACGATGGTTGAAATTTTCAGAAAAAAAACTTTAGTTTTAGCCACTTTTACATATGCATGTTAATCATATGGCACATACGATGGCTCTGATACCACTGTTGGTTATTATGTAAAGAAACACAAATATAAACATATATAAGAACGCAGCGGAACAATCACCAAACAGGATCAACGTATTGCCAATATGATTAAACGAAGAATACAAATAACGATATACCTTTGTAGCGTGATTTGTACACTAATCCGGATCTACTTGTGTGCTCTTTTGAAACCAAGTATTCAATGGAGAATACCTCTAGAGTAGTCCACACTACACCTCCTTGATCACCACCGGATGCTAGTCCTCCTTAGTAACGGATCTTATAGCTTCGATTAGACAAGAAACAAGCTAGAAGATCAAAGCGGAAAAACCCTAGAGAGGCCTAGGGGAGGGGCGCCGATTTTGGGAGAGAAGAGGGAGTATTAGGTTAAACTTAATTAGGTCATTAACATCTCTATATATTAATGAACCCTAAAGCTTCCTTGGGTTTCTTAAAGGTTCTCCCTTCTAAATCTTTATGGGCCTAAGATTTAATTAAACGTAATAGGCTTGCTATTAACTTAAATCCAATACAAACCCATTAAGCCAAACTTAATGATTTGTGTCCATCTAATTACCCCACGTTACTTAGGTTATTTATATAATGTAAATACAATAATTACATTATATTAAATGGTATCTCAGTGTATTGTGTGTGACCCTATAGGCCCACGTGTATCTAGCCATATATTTATCTATTATGACTTGAGTATATTCCAACACATATTCATTGCTCAAAGAAGTGAGAATAAGAATATGGCAAATTTGGAATATAACATTGCTGAATATGGAAAGTGGGTCTCACAAGTTGATCCTTTAAAAGCAAATTGCATCAAAATAGATCGAACGTACCTTGTTACAGTTTCTATTTTGAAGAACCCATCTTCAAAGGTTCAATTCTGGGAATGTATGATATCTTTTTGATTCAATGAATGGAATATACTATAATTTTGTGAACTAAAAATGAACGTGTTATAACCTTGTAAAGAAATATCATTCTTATCAAATTTGCTTGCTCGAGATGTTTTGTCATAAACATCAAAACTGAGCTTTTAAAGTAGGTTTTCTAATAGGGAACCAAAACACAATACGTTCCATTTTGATGTAAGTTGTCTAAATATAAAATTGTAAACATATAAACATGTTAAAGGTTATAATGCTATGTCAGTTAATTTATGTACAGGGGCGTAGCCATCATTTTAATTTAGGGGGGGTCGGAAAAATTTAGCTTATTGATCAAGAGTTAATATGGAATATGCAAACAAAGGGTCCGTTTGGTTTGTAGGCGTGGAATGAACTTGGGGGGATTTGTATTTCAAATCCATTCCTAATCCCGCGATTGGTTTGTTGGATTTTCGGGATTTGAAATCCATGATTTCTTTGAAATGAGTCAAACATAGGATTTTGAAATTCCACGAGGATGACTAAAATTTCAAGGGATTTCGTAGTATTTATATATACTAATGTTTAAAAATATGTTAAAAAAACTTTTGTTTTCTAATAATCAATTAGATAAAATGTAATTTAATTATTTTATAATTTTTTATAATTTTGTAATGATTTTTCATAAATAATGGAATTCAAATCCATTACTATCGTATGAACCAAAAATATAAAATAAAAATCAAAATAAATTTAATAAATGAAAACTATAAATTTGAATTTTGACAGTCAAATAAAATGTCAAAATAAAAAGAAATGAATATGAGAAAATTTAATATTAAAAAGTATATGAATATAAGTATTATAAAAATAAAAAAGAATTTAATAAATGAAAAACTAGAAATACAAAATTATAGTTAAATAAAATTAAAAAAAATAATATTAAAAACTACAATAACATAAGTATTTATAAAAATAAAAAAGAAATTAATTGATGGAAACTAGAACTTAAAAAAATTTACCGTTAAATAAAATTATAAAGTAAAAAAATGAACATGATATTACAGCCATGAGATTCGATCATAGGGTTTCAAGGTAGATAAAAGCATACGAAACCATTTGAGCTTCAAAGCCATTTTGATGACTTCTGCTATAAATATTATATCAAATGGAACAGTTAGGGGGGGCTCAGCACCAGCCAGCCCCCCTGCTGTCTCCGCCACTGTTTATGTATATTGCATGCATGCATGTATGTGCAAGTGCTGGTACACAACCCCCAAAGTGATGTCGTTTTGGGGTCTTGTGTGATTTTTGTAGGATACGATGAATGTAATGTAGAAACATGATGCATGGATGTAAAAGAACAACGTGTTTTCTATACATATACATTACTTAAGAAAAACATAAATACCGTTATTACATATATACATAATTAATCAAGTAGAGAGATCCAATTTGAATCGTGAAAACTTATCGCTCTTAACCGAGTCATGCTCTCCCTTCGAAAGAAGTAAACTTTACTCGTTTCACACGGAAAGAAGTTTTACATAGATTTCATATATTAAAAAAAACTAAAGATATCGATACCATACCATAAAAATCTGTATTACACGATACACATTAAGGTTGTGTATTTGGTGGCAACTGGATAAGTACAAATCGACACCAAACCAAAAATAAGACAGAAATTAGTTGAACGAAAAATCAAACTGATCTAAACCGATTTACGAAAAGTTTAGGGTTCATCTACCAAATGCTTATCGGGTAAGTACTTAGTGTCCATACTTACCATATTGAGTTTCATTCATCAAAATAGATTGTTGATAAACATCTCATACCCGATAAGTGCTAACTAGGTATAGGATCTTCTCCCCTCACTGAATAAGGTTTTCAGCTTTTACTTGATAAAATTCTTAATCTTTATCAAGGCAGATATTGATCAGGAAAACGGGTTGGCCCCCATACTTCCTGGTCGCGCGTCGGTTCTACCGGTAACCGATCTTAGGGGAGCCAAAAAGCTCTCATCTGAAAAAAAAATTGCGAGAGCAATGCACATGATCTCCCTTCGGTCATCAATGTAGGGTTGTTATCAGGCTAATTAGATATAAGAAGGTCAACCCTATAAGAAGGTCAACTCTTATTTCATTTTTTTCCCCTTCGGTCAAAAATGTCGGATTGCTGTCAGACTAACTTAAATATAAAAATAACTACTCAATTAGTTTCTAATACAATCTGATCCAATAAAGTAAACAACACCCCATAAACATTTATAAATATTTGGGTAAAGGGTTATTAACACTTATTTGATCCCAAATTGCACTATAAATAGAATGAAGAACAAGGGTCTTACCAACCCCAAAAAGCATGGGAGTTGTCTCTCCCACCAACCTCAAAGCCCACAATAACCTCGATTGGGCTACTGCGTTGACGAAAGATTTCACATTGAATCTAACCCTATTCTCAAAAATGGCAAAAAATATCTAAACCCCAATTGCAATCACCGAGTATTACTCTCTCTCTCTCTCTTCGCCCCTCAAGATAAGAGGAAGAAGAGCGATCCATCAAAATCTCTCTCTCTATCTGCACAACCCAAAAGTTTCTTCTTCCTAAACCTTCTCCCTTTGGGGATATAGGAGAGAGGAGAAGATTCTTTTGTTCTCCAATCTGGGTTTGGTTTGGCGAACACTTTATCAGATACGATATAAATATATCTATGTATGGTTTTAGGTTAGGGATTTGATTGATTGGTTAACCTTTTTTTTGGAGGAGAAAATTAAACACAAAAAGATACGATGGAGCAACAGAATTCGGTATCGTCAGTAACCACCATCACAACGGCGGAACCTTCTTACGCTTCTATGGCGGTGGATCCTTTTTTGGTCGAGGCCCTCCAGAATCCTCGTCATCGTCTTACCAGTTAGTTCAATTTTCGATTTTATTCCTCAATTTTGCCCTAATTTTGATTTTATAGATACTGATTTATCGATCTATTGCTTTCTTTATGATTAGGGTTTATTAGATTGGATTGTTTGGGGGGTTTTGGTCGTCAAGTTCGATTCTTCTAGCAATTTGATGGTTAGGGTTAGCGGAGTATATTTTCTCATAAGCTGTAGATCTGGTGCAATTTCCGTTGTTAATGAAGTGGGCATACGGTATCTTGAGTTTCTGAGTGCCAGGTTTAATTTTTCAAATGTATACCATTACAAATTTGCACAGGATCTTTTAATATTGGAAAAAAAAATAAAAAAAATAAATGTTTCTCTAGGGGAAATTTTGAT
Organism: Saussurea involucrata; assembly: GCA_033807775.1. NCBI lineage: Eukaryota > Viridiplantae > Streptophyta > Magnoliopsida > Asterales > Asteraceae > Saussurea > Saussurea involucrata. Next base: position 32,382,510 of record CM066326.1, on the reverse strand, counting down.
ATTTGAGTGAAGTAAAACCCTCAATAATCTAAATAAATAAATATGAAGTTGCCCAAATACAAGAGCATCTCCAATAGATTCTCCAAAGTTGAGAAATCAGAAGACTACTTCAGGAGTGATATAGCCATTTAATATTATGTATGTGATTCTAAATATTTATATGAACCAATATTTTTGGACCACTATACCACTGCAATAACTGCTATTTCAAATTACAGTACTGAACGCTATTTGGTTGAGCGATAGAAGATTTTAGCTTAGAAGATGCGTTGTAATGGAATGTAGGAACTTTTAGTGGGTTGAAGATGCCATCTAAGTAGGATGAATGATTGATGAAGGTTTTACTAAACAAATCTCGCATTGGAACTAGTTTTATTTTTTTGTCCTTTGTGTATGAATTAGTGATTTCTTTGTTGGCATTTGAGCGGATGAGGGTTTCTTTAATCTTTTGTTATGGTTATTTATTATTTAGTATCTTCCTGAATCTTTACATGTTTTATAATCATGGAATGTAACTCCATTGTATGCTGCACTTGTTTATTTCCAATCATTTCTTCTGAGATCAATTTTATTTCACTAAGACACCAAGTAGATGGTGTTAAAGTGCATTAGCTTTCGTGTTTTTAATCCCCAAACATGGTTTAGCCTAATTTAGTAAAAAATTCACTGCCTCAGCCTTTCTGTATAGGCCTTAGAAGCCTGGAAGTTTTTCTTTCTATTTACTATATGTATTTATTGGATGTTTAATAGGGTTTTGAGCGTGCACTTAATGCAGATGTTATTTTTTGTTTTATATAAGCATCAGGAAGATTGAGTGGAAAGATGATAAACTATGTTTCTATTTATGTCGTAAAAGTCGTTGCATGTTATTATTTCTATCATGTTTTGTTAACATGGAGTCACCTTATTATGTGAGAATACATTTACTTTAATCTGTATTACTAGAGCCGTTCAATTTTGATATTCAATTTTCTCTTTATTTTGTGCTTCTTTCTTGTGATTTAGATTCTCAAGCACGGCTTATATTCTTTAGGAAATTGCTCTTCATTTAGGGATAAATATCAGATTTTAACTGTACACACTTTTTTTTTTGTTTTTGTTTCCATGTTGAACCTTTCTAGTGCATTAGGAAAAGTATATGAACATTTTCTTATAACTAATCAGCCACCATTAAACCTTGTTTTGACCAACTGCTTTTGCCCTTCTGGAGGCGTAATTGGTCTTTTTGCTCTTCTTCATAATCTCTTTTATGGAATGGTTGATTTTTGCATATACTGCTACTTTTGATAATTCTTTCTAGAGGTTGCATATTGTCATATTGATTGTTATATCATATCAAGGTTTTAACGAAATTGTAAAAAATAATTTTAACTGGTGGTCAATAGGTTTTACTCATGATATTTCAAAGCAGAAATCTTATAGTTAATATAAGTCGTCTCAAAATGGAATTATAAGTTTTGCATTAGTTAATCTAAATATGAATCAACATCATAAGATTATACTGATCTCAAATATTCAGCTTTTGATTCTATTTTTTCTTCCATTTCAGTTCTTCGGATGGAGCTTGATATTCAGAGGTTCATACAGAAGTCTGAACAGCTTCAGTTTGAGTTTCAACATTTTCCTACTTCCTATCTTCGTCTTGCAGCACACCGTGTTGCACAACACTATGGTCTTCAGACCATGGTTCTCGATAACTTTTCAGATGGTCAGGGGACAAGGATTTTGGTGAGGAAAGTAGCTGAAACTAAATACCCTGCTGTCTGTTTATCCGATGTGCCAGCTAAGCTTCCGGAAAACGATAAACATGAGCATGTTAAGATCGTTCTAAAGCCAAGACCAAAATCATCTTCAGATGGAACAAATGAACAGGGAACGAAGTCTAATTCAATACGCTCAGTTGAAGAAAGAAAGGAGGAGTATGATAGGGCACGGGCTCGTATATTCAGCTCTCCTGGAAGTCCTCAGTCAGATGGTCCACCACTAAGAACCTCTTCAGATGGAAAGAACTTGTGTTTCAGCGCAGATGAATATGAAGGTTTTAGAAACTCTAGTGTTGAATTGGAGAGAAGTTTCAGCAGAGATGGAAATACTTCTCGTGTAGCCATTCTTAGGGACAGGGAGAAGGATCTGACTGATCCAGATTATGATCGCAGTTATGAAAGGTATTAACTTTTTTATTGGTTATAAATTGAGCTTCCATTTCTGAGTATATTATTGTTAACATCATGAATGGCAGGTATGTGAGGAACCTTCCGGTGAGTCACGGGTTTAACTTGTTGCCCAAGTTTCAACCACCTCCATGTGTCCAGTATGATCCTGTGGTACCTCATTTGGGACAGGTGGCAGCCACTCAAGCATCTATTGGCTATCGGAACTCGACCATGAATCTGTATCCTGTTGCTGGACTGAATCACATGTCGAGGGATGCTGGTGTCTATATGCAATGGCCGTCTCATTCCATGATGTATGCACACTCGTATGATCAGTTTCGACATGCTGTTTTCCAGGTACCCTACATTTTACCCCGTAATTATTAGACCCGGCAAGTACTGACCCGACTCGCTAACCCGACACAAAATACATGTACATGTAACCAAGGGTCTACTCTTTCAGGTCTATGTACATGTAACCAAGGGTCCATTTGGTTTGGTTTGTTTTTAAAATGTTGCATATTATGTACAAGCTATATGAGTTTTTATGTAAACAAGTGTTCTACTCTTTGTGTTAGATAGGTCAAGCATGTATATACATCTCAGTTGTTTTTGTTTTGGATGATGGTGGCTAATTTTGATTGTTTTGACTGTTGTAGCAGGCACCATTCTGTCAGCAGCCCCTGAGTTTTGATTACTCACAAAACCGTTAGGGTCGAGGGGCGGGGCGGGGCTACAAATGATTTTGTTATCTGGTAGGAATTGATTGATCATGTTATTCATTGGAAACCTGTAATACTCTCTCTCTCTCTTTGGTTGATTCAACTTTGAAATACTAGCAGCAACAAGTATTATGCCAAATTCTATGATTGTTTATGTCTTTCTGCATTTGGGTGGGTTATAAAATTTAGATTGATAATTGTTTCTTTTTTCTCTCACCAAATCTGATTATAGTTGATTATTTACTTGATATAGTTAATAATACTCTAAAGCATGCAATGCAAGAACACCTTGCGATAATCCAATTGATACAAATGGATATTAATTTCAACCATAAGTTATAAACTGATATTGATGTAAATTTAGTGGGTTTTTGTTTTATATTAAGTTTCCATTTTGAATTTATATATTATGACTATATATGCTAGCATACTACATCCAATATTTTATATGTTGTATTTTTAAAATTTTGTTAAAAATATCAATAGTTTATCTCCAACAACATAAAAATAAAATAATATATTAATTTTCTATAAAGAATATTAAACAGTCTAGTAAACTGGGAACTTTTTCTATAGAGAATATTAAACATTGTATGTAGTAAATTAGGAACTTTTTTCTTTTTTATAAAAATATATCATATATATATATATATATATTAATCATCAGAAAGCTTGTAAGAAATTATCACACACAATTTCTTATTGTATCCTATAATAATTTGTTATAAAGACTATGGACACATGAACAAAAAATGTTGACCTGACAATAGCAAAGCAACCCATTAGCTTTACCCTGACAATAGCAAAGCAACCCACATCAGCGCCACATCATTTTTCCCTTTCAACCCATTCTAACCTACAAACCCTCACATCCATCCTACACCACCATCCCATCTTTTATTTATTTTTATTTTTATTTTTGTTACAAGTATATTAATTTAAATAATTTAAATTTTATAAATAATTTATAATTTAATATAAGATAAAACAATTAATAAAATATTTCATAAATTGAAACTACAATTTTAACCTTACATAACCAAATTAAAAACATAAAAAAATACATAATTTCAAATTAAAAAACTACAAATTTCACCAACCATATAGTTGTCGAAGCAACTCTTTGTGGGCTAAAACCGCATTTAACTCGTTATCCGTGAGATGATCATGTGGTTTGATGTAAAACTTGAGATCTTTCCGCATTTCTCTTTGTTTCAAAGCTTCCGCTTTTGTCTTTGCCGCTTCCGCTTTTGTCTTTGTCGCCTCGGCTTTGTCCCTCGCGGTTTTCAACATTTCCTCCTCCACGGTTAGTATTTTTTTATTTGCAACGTTTATATTCTCGACATACGCCATAAGATTCTTCAACGCCTCGTCCTTTTCCGCCGTCTTTGTGGAGGATGACGCGGCACGTTTACCTTTATCTCTCCCCGTCGGTCGTGTCGGTTCTTGTACGAAGACATCCTCCTCCTCATGGCTTTCTTCATTAAGGTTGAACCGAACACGTGCGTCAGAAGACGTCGTGTTTGGGTTTGAATCCGACGTGGACTTGCTCCGTTTTGAGGGCCTCGGGTTATCGTCCATGGAATGTACGATCTTCCACTTATGGTGGTCTTTCACAATTCTCCAAGCCGTCTCGTGGGAGAAAGGCTTTTGGTTATTATCTGCCCGATACATCGTGTGTGCCCTCTCCATGAAGTCCGCGTCACCCCATCCGGATTTATATTGGGCTCTTAGATTATTGTAGATCCCGTTAAACTTCATCATTTTTTTGTTCATGTCACCCCATTTGGATTGTACTTGGTCTTTATTGCGTTGATGTTGGCGACTTGAGTTGAAATAATCGAGTATTTTTCCCCAAAATTGTCCTACAAAAATAAATATATATATATATGAATACGTATATATAATAAAGATAAACACATTAATAAATATATATATATGAATACGTATATATAATAAAGATAAATACATTAATAAATATATATACCCGCTTTTTGTGCGTTTCCAACGATGCTATCTTCGGAGACGTGAAGCCATGCACGTGCCAACAAAACCTCTTCTTCGGAAGTCCACGAAACCGCTTTCGTTCTATTTGCAAATTTCTTTTTCCCTTGTGTCGTGGTTCCCGCATCGAGTTGTGTTTCGGAAACCAAATCGGGTGGGGTTTCGGGAACCGTTTCTTCGACCTCAACGTCCTCCGAATATGTTTCTTGTTGTAGTAGTTGTTGGAATTGCCCACCTTGATTATATTGTGGAAAGCCACCTTGCATAAATGGTTGAAAGCCGCATTGATTAACTTGTTGGAATCCACCCGAATTAAATTGTTGGAACCCAACCGGGAGGGTGTTGGGTGAATACATAGGGTATTGTTGTATGCTTCCATGGTAGGTTGATGGTGGTGGTGTAAGATTGAAAATATTTTCCGTTGGGGACGGTTGCGAGCTCGTGCCTCGCGATTTGGAACCTCGTCGTGGTGTTGTGAACCCTTGTGTTTCTTTATCCATTATGATTTTTTTGAAGAAAGATAATATTGAGAGAGTAGAATGAAGTGGGGAAGATGGGAGAGATTGAGAGTAAATTTGTTTGTGTGAAAAAATAAGTAGGTTAATATTAGTATTTATAGGATAGAAATAATTATAAAAAAAAAAATTCACTCCAACGTCCATATTAACGGCTATATTTCATAAAAAAAAAAAAATTAGATGGGAGACCCAACCCGAGCTGGTTGCCCAACCCGGGAGGGTTCCATCCCACGCCAACCCCAAGAGGTGCGATGGTGTTTAAATCCAACCAGCCTCAACCCGGGCGAACCCAAGGTCCCGATGCGGTAAGTCTTACACAGCAAACAATGATTAATAATAGTATGTACCTTGGGAAATGAAAGGAGAAGTACGTTGTAGTTTGTATTAGTATTACAATTAAATATGTATGCTTTATAAGAATATTGTTTGTTTAATGTAGTAGTGTGTATGGTATCGATTTGTAAAGAATACAGATATGTAGGGCTGTAAACGGACCGAACAAACACGAACGAAGGCTTGTTCATGTTCATTCGTTTAACTTAACCGAACAAACGAACGAACACGAACGGTAAACGAACGAGATTTTTTATGTTCATGTTCGTTCGTTAAGAATTTTTGTTTGTTCGTGTTCGTTTATGTTCGTTCATTAAGAGATAAACGAACGTAAACGAACAAACTTAAATGAACATAAACGAACAAACTTAAATGAACAAAATGAAAATCCGAGTTAACTTAGGAGGTATGAAAAATAAATTCTAAAAGATCAATTTACTTGATGATTTTACACATTAATTTCATATTATATAAACATGTTTATATATAAACAAGCATAAACGGACATAAACGAACATAAACGAACGAACGAGACCATTGTTCATGTTCGTTCATTTAACTAAACGAACAAAAAAACGTGTTCATGTTCGTTCATTTATTAAATAAACGAACATAAACGAACTTCCCGCCGAACAGTTGACGAACGGTATAAAGGGCATAATTGAAAAAAAGCACCTGAAGTTTATTAAAACGCTATTTAAAGTAGCTTTTCAGAAATCTAGCTAATGACTTTTTCAATAAGCTATGATTATGGTTGCCAGCAGATACCCATGAAAAGACAACAACCATTCAACGCAAAACGCTCCCTTAAGATGAACCATACAAATTTAGGCCTTTCAGAGTGAAAGCTTGACAGGAATCGAACTTGAAACTTTATGCCACATTCAAAACATCAAGATCTTTACCGAATATATATGAGATCAATAAACTTTATGAATATAAAGCTTACGAAACTAGAATAACAATAATATCAATTATCTCCTGAAAAGATCCACAATTATAACAAGTTTCGAAATTTATCAGAAACCCATAATTTACAACAACGCAGAACTGATCTCTACACAGCTAAATTAGATAATAAAAGAAGTAGAAGGCTTACAGAAAATAGAAACATAATAATTTACCAAGCAATTTCAGTATGCAATTTGCCATTATACAAGCTCAGTTTTTGTAGTGATCCTCTTCATTGTTAGTTCTCATGTTCGAGCTCTCAACATTTTACCATCCGCCTTCTTTTTGCCTATCATCAACAATGCCCAAACCCAATTCAATACGAAAATGGTTCATTTTACATAATGAGAAAACGGATTCTGGGTGTTTCAATATAGAGATTGAAAAGAAATAATAAGTAACTATAAGAAGTTGTAATTTTGACCAAGAAAACACTAATGATTCCACCAAAAGTAGGAGGAACAGTGAAAAACTACATAGACCATCTCCAATGGGTCACTAAGTTGGTGTAAATAACACTATTTACATCTCCTGAATGTTCCCTATTTTTTACACTAAATTTAGTGTAATGAATAGTATTACACTATATTTGGTGTAACTCTGTTCATTTACACTACTTTTTACATCACTTTTTTTAAAATAGTGTCACCCATACCATAAGAAAAGATTTACTATTACCACTAAAATTTACACCAGTGTGACCCATTCCAAATGCTCCAAGTAAATTAAAAGAAAAACTTTGTCAATGAGAAAGTTAAGCCTAAAGTGAGTGGATAATAAAGAAAATTACCCAGAGTGAGTGAATCAATCATCTCCGGTTGGAAACAAAGTCAGAACTTTTCTACCATTTGCTGATTCAAGATCATCCACATAAGATGATGCCACAGAATTATGAATTGGAGTCCCTACCCTATGAATCGGTTGCTGTGATTGTCTATTTAGAAACGGATGCTCGAATTGCCCATTTCTCGGCGACCCAAAATGCCCATATCGTGGCTGCAATTGAGAATGATGTCCGGCGACAGCGGCGGCGGCAGCCGCCATCTGCTGCTGCTGGTGTTGTAGTGCAGCAACAGGCACGTAGGGCAAGTAGTGATCGGAGTTGGGTCGACCCTGGTGGAGAAAATGAGCCGGTACCGGAGAACTCGCGAACAAATGATCGGTGGCGGGGTCACCGCCGGAGCCGTTTCCGCCACCGCCGGAAGAAAGACCCTGCATACGTTTCAAGTAAAGTCTGTATTTTTGTAGATGGCTGGCGACGTTTTCGCGGGTCAACCCGTCAACGCTCATGAGCTGCATTATGGTCTTGGGTACGGCGTTTTTGATCCCCAAGTGGGCCACAGCATCCACAAATCTCTTGTGAAGCTGTGGGGTCCACACCAGCCGTGGGCGTTTCAGGGTTCGAGCCGGCTCATCGCCGGCTCCACCGCCGCCGAGTTCAGGCGAATCGAATTCACCGGAATTGGGTTGGGAGGACGGCGTGGAAATCGGCGGCGGTTGTTGGTGGTGTTGAAGTGAAGAAAGAGGATGTGGGTTTCGGATATCGAAGGCGATGGCGAGATCAGGGGTGATTAGGGTTTGAGTTATGGGCATCAGGTCCTCCGGCGACGGCAGTTCTTCTTCCCACTTTGAAAACCAATTGGAGTCGTCTTCCCTCATTTCTACAGCGAAATTGTCTGCAATCAAGAACCCAATTGAGGGAATTTTCACGGAAATCGGTTATTGTTGGATCAGAGGCTCTCAATCTAGAAAGATTCGAGTTTTGAAGGGAGAGAGAGAGAGAGAGAGAAGAAGAAGAAGAAGACGAAGAAGATGGATGGGTGTTCGAGGTGGATCTTGTTTTTATTTTCTAAATTTCAGCTTTTATTACGGTGGTTACTGTTTCTGATGCGGCTGTGCTGTTTCCGTTTGTCTTTCATCCCCTTGTATTTATCTCCATTCCATTCCACAACACATTAAAATATTATATTATATACACCATATCTTTATGTCCTTACTCCCACTAACATATACCTTACTAATTTCTACTTATATTCTGTATTAGATACATGTTATTAGTGAGCTTTATATTTTACAAGTTCATAGTTTTAAAGATAGGAAATTTATTTTAAAAAAAATAAGATAGGAAATTAACGACATTTTATAAACATAAACATGTCGTATCTTTTTGGTAAGACGTATACATCTGAGTATGAACATAAATAGAATGTAAAAACATGAACAATATTTCTAAGACATGAATCCATATACACTTATGCATATCATATACTTATATCTTGTTTACTTCATATACAAGACTTGAAATGACATAGTAGAGTAGTGGGGGTCATTACTTGTTTACCGTGTCCCAATCAAGCCTAGAGGTATCATGTGTTGTCCGACTGTGTCATTCCCGTTGTCTCATTACATGACCTAATGTATATAGCCTTGACCATAAGTATAGAGATACCATCTGATACATGTACCAACTTCTTGCATCATTTGTGGTGTCTGACCGTGTCACTCGTGTTGTCCCACTACATGACCTAATGTATTTAGATGAAACAATTTCTTTTCATGCATATTGTATCTCATAAAATAGTTGATGCATATGGCATGCTTAATTAAAGCTTCAAAACATGCATATAAAGTATGTGGAAACAATACATATGTGTGTATCATTTTGTCCTAAAATTTCACCTCAATTTGTGTAGGCCAGATTGACCTTCCTTAATTGCACGCTACTCATTTACGTTTCTTAGTATTTATATGGAATCAGAAAACACTCGCATTGTATTATCATAACATTTAATACTTCTCTGGACAATGTTGCACAAACAAGGTTATACACCACTTCATATGCAACTTTAGAAGTCATGTCTGATCTCACTTAAGTTAGGCGACATCAACAAACTGTTATGAGCAACCTCGCCTTGACCAATCAACACAATCTCATTCGCCATCTTTAAGCTCGATCGCATTGCATGACATGCACGACTTATTTGGCAAACTTTGCACTTACATATGTTTTAACATATGCGACCTTGGAACTCGTGTTCGAAGATATACATCTTGTTTTTTAGTCAATTTATTCTATTTTTCTTGCATTACTTCAATATGAACATGCATATCAAGTCTTTTGCATTCTTAAACAACAATTACCTCAACATTTCATACTCCAAATCATGCTTAAACTCACTTATCATAACATTAACGAAAAAACAAATTTTCATTTAATTGATTGCCTCACTCTTGACTCCATTTGAATGCCAAACGATCCTACAACATTTCATGTTAATAAACATGCATTTAAACATGTGTTTTCACAATGAATCCTTATGTTAAATAAGAATGTTGCTCGAAGCTTTACAGAACCTTGCTTGCCCCCTCTCAATTCCAATTTTGTTTCTCACTAACTTGTGGGAGTTGTTTCAAAATGAAAGAGAGGATAACTGTGTCATTTCCTTTCGTTTTTGCCCATCAACAGTCATAACTTCTCATTCTACCGTTGCTACTTAAAGCGTTTTTCTCTCCATCCACATTCATTTTGAACATATTATGCTATATCCAATCAAGTCCATCTCTTTGACAAATTAACTGGTATCCCCCTTCACTTCTCACTTTTAAAATGACTTATTTAGCCCACGTCTTTCACCTCTTCTACAGTTAAGGTTTTGGAGTACGATCTTTTCTTTCTTCCACGATTTTTGTACTACCTCCTTAAATCACTTCACTATCCTCTATCTTTAGGCAAGACTAGATAGATTTGATGTTTTAGGTTAAAACCATTCTTTGTCTTTAAGATTTTCTCAACTCTAGACACCTCAATCTTGTATCCATGTTTGTGCTTAACGTATATGGAAAATCCTTTCTTACTATGATATGCATAAAGAAAAAGGTCAAATGAAACATCTTTAATTAGGTATTTATTAGCTAAAAACCAAAAGTATGAGCATTTGGTTCAAATATTATCCAAAACAATTATTCGTGGTTACAATAATAATAATAATATAAAAAGAAGAAAATTTGGTGGGAGCACCCTGTTGGCCTATGTCCTATCATGTATCATCCCATAATTCTTTAATAATTTCAATTCATTAGATATGTACTACCATTTTATTTAGGGAAATTAATTAAAATGCCACAAGTTTGACTTTGCTTTATCAAAATACCATAAATCTCGTGCAGTTTACCAAAATGCCACAAATTCCCGCGATGGGGCCCGCAATCGCGGGCTAGGGCGTACGTGGCACCGAGGTTTGGCCAAAGTGTCCCGCGGAGCCCCTCAACTATGGCCGCGGTGACACCTTTGGTTCCCCCCCCGGAGGTTGGCCGCGATGGGCAAAAAATTTACACTTTCAGCCCCTGTACTTGAACGAATCTTGCATGCTTTTACTGTTTTTTTCCACAATTATTGTACTTTGAAGACCAATTTGTGGTTCAAATTCACTGGCATGTTTGAGATTTCATCCATAAATATCAGTAAAATGCAATTCATAATTCACACAATTCCATCATTCTTTCTTGCTTTCTTTCACTTGCTTTCTTTCTTGCTTTCTTTCTTCAGTAAACAAATGGCATCGTCATCTAACCCATCGTCTACACCTGAAAGAATGCCACCTAAACTCCAGAAGGCGATAGCAGAAATGGAAAAGGAGATAGACCAACTGACAGAAGAGTGGAAACAGATTATCGCCAGGAAGAAAGTGCACTTGACAAGGATCGAAGTGGAAGAAAAGGAGATCAAAAGGATGAAAGGGGATATAAAAGATAGGGAGGCTCGTATTCGTCGAGAAAAAGAAGAAATTCACCACTGTACGCAAGACTTCGCAATTCTTCAAGCGAAGATAAGCGACAAGCAAAGTTGGATTGATCAAACTAAAGCAATTTTTCAGTAGGTGGTGGTACGGGTGTTGCTTTAGTACTTTGTTGTTTATGTGTTATTGTTTTGTAGTTTTCCAGTTCGACATTGTTGTTTCGTTCCATTTCTATATAACCATTACTATTCTCTCAATTTAGACTACTATCATTACTATTCTCTCCATTTAGACTACTACCATTATGATCATCATCCCATGTTCTGTTTCAAGTACCTTTGTTTTTTGTTGTTTTGTATTTTTTTTACTGTGTTGTTGTTTTGTATTTTTTTGTTGTTTTGTACTTTTTTGCTCATGAATAAATGTTTTTAATTTGTCTGAAATTTGTTTTTAAGTAGTCTGAAATTTGTCTGAAAAGTGGTTCATGTGAAAAATACAACTCATAAATGTTATACAAGATTATTTCATTCCATGTTCGGAAAAAGAAAGGATTCCAAACGGGTGTTTGCATAAATAAATTACAAGAAAAAATGGTAAAGTGAAAGCACAAATTGTGGGTCTGTGAAACAAAGATGAATGAAAATCAACGCACATAAGTTATGTTTGATAAATTATAACGCACTAAACATACAATACTTATCGTCCCAATCAAGGGAAATCAACGTTTAGATCAACAGTATCATATGATATAGTTCCATGTGGTTCAAGCTCTGACGGGCCCGCGGTGTTACTTAGTTGAGTGCTTGTGCGTCTACTCCTTGGCACGGTTGAAGGGGTGGGATTTGGACACTCTCCACGAGTATGTCCTACGCATTGGCACCGAGTACATCTTCGCTGTATCGAACCTTCACCACGTGATGGACGTCGGTCGTTCTTTCTCGGTCTCCCGGCTCTGTTCTTATCGATTAAAGGTGGATAGCATGGCAGAAGCGGGTCCGGTGGATACACCCATGCTTCAGGGGGTCCATCTGGATATATTACCTCCACGTATGTTCTCCGGTAATATTCGGACGTGAAGAAAGGTACAACCAAGTCGCTGCAATCTCTACGACCCATATGTCTTGCCGCAGCGATGGCATGGCCGCACGGTAACCTAGATTTTTGCCATTCGCAACACGAACAAACATGGTCGGTCATATGCACAGTCGCGTGAAGCTGGTTATCCAGAACCTCGTACCTCCCATACCCGATTTCTCTTACCCTCCATGTCGTCGCGTGATGCGCCCTGAAGAGAACTATCTCCTCCGCCGCTGGTGTGAGTCTACTTTGCAGCTCAGCTCCTTTTCGGCGTCGAAGTTGATACCACTCTTGTTGAAAGGTCCGAAAGTAGTCCATAAGATTAACAATCGGACATCTACGCGCAAAACGGGAGTGTGCATTCACCGACTCTGCACTATTGGAGGTCAGAATGCCATACCGTTGTCCAGGAAAATAGGCCGCGGACCACCTCTCCGGTCCAGCTTCGTCCATGACTTTGGCTGCTTCCTTGGCACTAAATCGTAGCAGATTCATGTACCGATTAAACTCCAGATCCGTATATGCTCTGCATGCCGCCCAGTAGACATCCTTGTAGGTGGTAATACGTTTGTCCCTGGTTTTGGCGTTCATCTCCAAATGTCGACAACATATGGCGTGAGGGGCGTTTGGGTACATGGCAGAGATTGTGGCGCTTATGGAAGGAGCCCTGTCGGACATAAACACCAACCCTTGCGGGTCTCCAATAGCTTGTCTCAACATGGACAGAAACCAAGTCCACTCGTCCCCGGTTTCGGACTTGCCTACGCCGAAAGCTACTGGAACGATGGAGTTATCCCCGTCCATGGCAACCGCCAGGAACATCATACCCAAGTAACGGCCCTTTAAATGGGCTGCGTCTATTACCAGGACACGACGTAGATTTGCCAGAAATGTGCGGATCTGCAAAAACATAGGTGGTTTTCCTTTGTAAATGTTATAGTTTATAATGTGTAAACATATGACGTGTTAAAATACGTACCGCGGGTCCAAGGGCCACGAAGCACATCTCAAACCGTCCATGTGAATCGGTCCTTAGCTGGGTGACAGTACCTGGATTCTGCAGCTGCAAATTATATAAATATGCTGGGAGTCGTTCATACGACTCCTCGAACGTGCCTCTCACCAATAGCAGTGCCCTGCATCGCGCACGCCAAGCTTGGTGGTAACCAATCGTGACGCCGAACTGCTGGTGTACATCGTCCATGATGTCCTTTGGACGCAATGACCTGCTAGCATCAAGAAATTTGCCTTTCAGTATCGCACCTAAAGTCCTTTTGGTGGCTTGTTTGTGGTGGGGATTCAGTTGCGTCCTCGAACAAGTGTGTACGTCGTGCAACTTTCTAATAAGTAACTCACCTCCTTTCCCTCCCGCGGAAATCGCGTACATCCTCCACGTACAGTTTTCTCTCGCACATTCAACTATGTATCTGCTTTTGTCAGAATTCGGCGTGTGAGTTTCGAAACCCTCTTCCAAGAACTTAAGTCCGACCTGACTTGCCAAGTGATCCTTCGAATCAAATATCTGACCTACTCTTAACCTTTCACTGCGATTATAAGGTGTAGGTTCGTAGGTTTGTGTCTGGGTATTCTGGTCTGGAAGAATAGGAGGCATATCAAAAAAGTCATTTATCTGACTACATGATTTTCTACTAGGGGTATATTCTTCGTGATCATCACTATCGGTATGTGATCTGTCTATATCAGAATTACCCGTTCTGAAAACGTAGGTTTCGTCATCAGCAACTCCAGCACAACGCCCTTCTTGTGGTTGTGCTTGTTGTTGTTGCGTCTCCGGAACATAATCAGGAATACAGTCGTTAAGACCATATGCATGATCTAAATGAACTGTTTGGCCGTGGGACGCCTGAAATTGAGAATCAGGCTGCTCTATTTGGAGGTCGTCGTCGTCACCGCCGTCGTCACCTTCGTCATCGTCTTCGTCGGATTCGACCTACACAAAAACTAATGGCGGCCTTTCTGATTCGGTTGCAAAGTGCATAAAACCAGAGATATCCCCATCGTTGCATAACTCCACAAATGACCCATCACCATTTTTGAACGCTAACTTGCAAACAGCAGAAGGGTCGATTTCACATTTTTGCATGGCGTATGCAACAAACTTCTGATAAGCAAAGTTTACTGGCAATTTTACACCATGCTTAGATTTATAAGCAAAATTCCACTCATTGTTGTTTTGCACCCATTCACAATCGAAACAGAAATATAGCTTAGTTTTTGCAACAGATGAACTCATTTTTTCAGTAGTATCTCAAAAACAAAATATTTAAGAAAGAAAGTAAGAAATAAGTATGGATTATGGATTGCATTTTACATCTATTTATGGATGAAACAACCAACATTGATGACAACCAATCTCTCATTTCATCCACAAATTGGTGTTCCAAAAACACTGATTCAACATTGATGAAAACATGCCAGTGAATTTGAACCACAATTTGGTCTTCAAATTACAATAATTGTGGAAACAAACAGTAAAAGCATGCAAGATTCGTTCAAGTACAGGGGCTGAAAGTGAAAATTTTCAGCCGATCGCAGGCCCATCGCGGGCAGGGGCCAAACTTGTACCGCGGGCATTCTTGAGGGACCTCCGCGGGACTTTTGGGCCAAAGTTGTGGGACACGTGGCGGGTTAGCCCGCGATCGCGGCCAACCTCCGCGGGGAGGGACCAAAGGTGTCACCGCGGCCATAGTTGAGGGGCTCCGCGTGACACTTTGGCCAAACCTCGGTGCCACGTACGCCTAGCCCGCGATCGCGGGCCCCATCGCGGGCATTTGTGGCATTTTGGTAAACTGCACGAGATTTATGGTATTTTGGTAAAGCAAAGTCAAACTTGTGGCATTTTAATTAATTTCCCTTTTATTTATCCTCATTAAGTGATTACAACATAAATTTTTCTTGATATGTCTTATAATAATAATTTCTCTAAGCGTCTTTAATTTGATCATTTATTCTAAATCAATGTTTTGTAGTTAATATCCTAACTTCTGAAAATATCACTGGCTAAAGAATTAGCATCAATTTTCCACAAACAACTAAACAATATATTTACAAATGGTTTCAGGATATCAGTAAATATATATATAGAGAGAGATAGAAAGTTTCAAATAAGAACGCTAACTATTTAAGAAAACACGAGAACAACAAATGATGGTGATTTCACATTAACGGCAAAGAAATTGGACGAAGGCGACTTTAGCTGCAACTTAAGTCGCGATGCAAAATCGCGAGAATCATATATAATTTTGTATATGAATCATGTGTGATTTTGTACATTAACAATCGTTCTCGTGTTTTATTATATAATTAACGTTTTCGTTTGAACCATCCCTATATATATATATATATATATATATATAGAGAGAGAGAGAGAGATGTGAGTTTAAACGAGAACACTAATTATTTAAGAAAATACGAAAACGGCCGCCCATATACAAAATCATATGAGATTTACGTACAAAATCATATATGATTCACGCGACTTGCAAGTCGCGATCAAGGTTGCCCGCGTCAAGTTTTTTGCAGTTAGTGTAAAATCATATATGATTTTGTATATGTGCGGCCGTTTTTCGCGTTTTCTTAAATAGTTAGCGTTCTCGTTTGAACCTTTCTCTATATATATTATAGAAAGAAAAAATCGGGTTTATACATAAAAACAATAATTAAATAAAAGTGAATACATACTATATAATTCATTAAATAATTTTTTATATTAAAAATAATAAATAAAGGAATAAAGTCATTTATTTATATAAAAGTTATTTAAGACATTTATTTAAGGGAAATTAATTAAAATGCCACAAGTTTGAAAGTGACTTACCAAAATACCCCAAATTTTGAAAAGTTTACCAAAATGCCATAAATTCCTGCGGTGGGAGCCCTCTATAGCGGACAGGGACCAAATGTGAAAATTTTTGCAAGATTATTTACAATTTCAGTCCCCACCGCGGGACCACCACGGGCCGCGATCGCGGGACTCCGCCGCGGACAGGGACTGAAAGTGTAAATAATCTGCACATAAAATTTCAAAAATGGTCCCTGCCCGCGATCGCGGGACTCCACCGCGGGATTTTATGGCATTTTGGTAAACTTTTCAAAATTTGGGGTATTTTGGTAAGTCAACTTCAAACTTGTGGCATTTTAATTAATTTCCCTTTATTTAATATTCTTCTTTTATTTAAAAATTATATTCCATTTAAAGCATTTAAAATAAGCTTAAATTATTTTCCATTTAAAGAAGGGAAATTAATTAAAATACCCTAAGTCAAACATTGAGTTACCAAAATACCCTAATTTTTTTCAATTTTGCAAAAATACCCAAAATACCCGCGATTAGGTCCCGCGATTGCGGGATACGGTGACGTGGCACGTACTTTGGCCCCAAATGCCCCGCGAAGCCCCTCAACTTTGGCCGCAGTGCACTTTTGGTCCCTGCCCGCGATGGACCAAAATTTACACTTTTGGTCCCTGAAAATTTACACTTTTGGTCCCTGAAAATTTACACTTTCAGCCCCTGTTTTACTGTTTTTTCCACAATTATTGCACTTTAAAGACCAATTTGTGGTTGAAATTCATTTGCATGTTTGAATCAATGTTAAATCAATGTTTTTGGAATACCAGTTTGTGGATGAAATGAGAGATTGGTTTTCTGATATGTTGGTTGTTTCATTGATAAATAGACGTAAAATGGAAGCCATAATCCCCACACAACGATTTCATTGTTGCAATATTTCTTTCTGCAATATTTTGTGTTTGAGATACTATTGAAAAAATGAGTTCATCTGTTGCAAAAGCTAAGCTATATTTCTGTTTTGATGGTGAATGGGTGCAAGATAACAATGAGTGGAATTTTGCTTATAAATCTAAGCATGGTGTAAAAGTGTCAGTAAACTACACTTATCAGAAGTTTGTTGCATACGCCATGCAAAAATGTGGAATCAACTCTTCTGATATTTGCAAGTTAGTATTTAAAAATGGCGATGGGTCATTTGTGGATTTATCCAACGATGGGGATATCTCTACTTTTCTGCACCTTGCAGTCGATTCAGAAAGACCCCCATTACTCTTTGTGTATCCCGGCGTATCCGACGGTGACGACGACGGTGACGAGGAGGGTGATTCTCAACAAATAGAGCATCCTGATTCTCAACAAATAGAGCATCCTGATTCTCAACAACAACAACCACCACAACCACACGAATGGCGTACTGCTGGAGTTGCTGATGACGAAACCCACGTTTTCAGAACGGGTAATTCTGAAATAGACAGATCAGACACCGATAATGATGATCACGAAGAATATACCCTAGTAGAAAATCATGTAGTCAGATAAATGACTTTTTTGATATGCCCCCTATTCTTCCAGACTCCCATACCCAGACACAAAGCTACGAACCTACACCTTATATTCGCAGTGAAAGTTTAACAGCAGGTCAGATATTCGATTCGAAGGATCTCTTAGCAAGTCACTCGGACTCAAGTTCTTGGAAGAGGGTTTCCAAAGTCGCGTGCGGGCATCTGACAAAAGCAAATACGTAGTTGAATGTGCTAGAGAAAAGTGTGAGTGGAGGTTGTACGCGATTCACACGGGTCCCAAAAGAGGGGCGATAATGATTAGAAAGTTGCACGACGTACACACTTGTACGAGGACGCAACTTAATCCCCACCACAAACAAGCCGGCAAAAAGACTTTGGGTGCGATCCTGAAAAACAAATTTCTTGATGTTAGCAGGTCATTGCGTCCAAAGGACATCGTCCACGACGTTCACCGGCAGTTCGACGTCACGATTGATTACCACCAAGCGTGGCGTGCGCGCTGCCATGCACTGTTTATGGTGAGAGGCACGTTCGAGGAGTCGTATGAACGACTCTCGACATATTTATATAATTTGCAGTTGCAGAACCCTGGTACTGTCACGCAGCTACGAACCGATTCACGTGGACGGTTTGAGATGTGCTTCGTGGCCCTTGGACCTGCGGTACGTATTTTAACACGTCATATGTTTACACATTATAAACTATATCATTTACACATTATAAACTATAACATTTTAACCTATGTTTTTGCACATCCGCACATTTCTGGAAAATCTACGTCGTGTCCTGATAATAGACGCATCCCATTTAAAGGGCCGTTACTTGGGTATGATGTTCCTGGCGGTTGCCATGGACGGGGATAACTCCATCGTTCCAGTAGCTTTCGGCGTAGGCAAGTCCGAAACCGGGGACGAGTGGACTTGGTTTCTGTCCATGTTGAGACAAGCTATCGAAGACCCGCAAGGGTTGGTGTTTATGTCTGACAGGGCTCCTTCCATAAGCGCCGCAATCTCTGCCATGTACCCAAACGCCCCTCACGCCATATGCTGTCGACATTTGGAGATGAACGCCAAATCCAAGGAAAAACGTATTACCACCTACAAGGATGTCTATTGGGCGGCATGCAGAGCATATACGGATCGGGAGTTTAACAAGTACATGAATATGCTACGATACAGTGTCAAGGAAGCAGCCAAAGTCTTTGACGATGCTGGACCGGAGAGGTGGTCCGCGGCCCATTTTCCTGGACAACGGTATGACATTCTGACCTCGAATAGTGCAGAGTCTGTGAATGCACTCTCCCGTTTTGCGCGTAGATGTCCGATTGTTAATCTTATGGACTACTTTCGGGCCTTTCAACAAGAGTGGTACCAAATTCGACGCCTAAAAGGAGCTAAGATACAAAATGCACTCACACCAACGGCGGAGAATATCGTTCAGTACAGGGCGCGTCGTGCGGCGACATGGCCGGTAAGAGCAATCGGGTATGGGAAGTACGAGGTGCATGATGACTATATTAACGCGATTGTGAATATGGAAGACCACCTTTGTTCGTGTCGCGAATGGGATAAATCTGGGTTACCGTGCGGCCATGCCATCGCTGCAGCAACATATATGGGTCGTACAGATTGCAACGACTTTGCTGTACCTTTCTTCACGTCCGAATATTACCGGAAAACATACGTGGAGGTAATAAACCCAGCTGGACCCCCTGCAGCATGGGTGTATCCACCCGACCCGCTTCCACCATGCTATCCACCTTTAATGGATAAGAACAGGGCCGGGAGACCGAGAAAGAACGACCGACGCCCATCACGTGGTTAAAGTTCGATACAACGAAGATGTACTCGGTGCCAATGCGTAGGACACACTCGTGGAGAGTGTCCAAATCCCGCCCCTTCAACCGTGCCAAGGAGACATTCTGTCAGTCACACCCCGGGCCCGTCACAGCTTGATACTGTTGATCTAAACACTGATTTGTAAATGATATATTTACACACATATATATGCTTCTAAATGAACATTGATAACACAGCTAGTTTGTAAATGATAAATATATTCATATTAGATACGTTTTAATTTTAATAAATTACACCATTATAATCGTCTCTTCGATACGTTCGAAATGAGCCCAATCTTGAATTTTTTTGGATTTATATATTTTAATATATATCATATACAGTTATACATTAAAATTCATAACCTTATAGTTAATTATTTAATTTATGGTACATCTCTTATTTTTTTTTCAATTTTGTTTTACACTCCTATCGCATTAACATAATAATCATATATTAACTAATTCATTAAATCGTTTTAAATTATTATTATTTGAATGTGTTTATAGATATCGTGAATGGCAATAGGAGAAGGTTTCACGAGAAGAATATTAAATGGGGTTTTGACAAGTTGGTATCACTGGACTCATTTAAGAATTGTGAAAATGGGTATTTGGCGAATGATGATTCATGTGTGTTTAAAACACTTCAGCTCCAAACACACATGAATCATCATTCGTCAAATACCCATTTTCACAATTCTGAAATGAGTCCAGTGATACCAACTTGTCAAAACCCCATTTCATATTATATATATACACACATACATATGCTTCTAAATGAACATTGATAACACAACTAGTTTGTATTCCATCCAACAAGCTCTTCATCTTCAATCTTTCTGACCCTTCTTCAACGGCTTCTGCTTTTGCAACCACGTATGGCCATTGTGTACCACAACCCGCACACACTTTAGCAAATGAGTTGAGGGTTGTCATATATTCTACAAGAGGAGTAGGCCCACGAATGAGGTAACCTCTGACTTGACCTTGCATGATGTATCCAACCTAACCGTGGTTCAGCGGCTTAAAAACTACTTTTCAGAGAAATTAACAACAACAAAAAATACAAAACAACAACACAGTAAAAAAAATACAAAACAAGAAAAAAAAATACAAAACAACTAAAACAACCACCACCTACTTAAAAATTGATTTAGTTTCATCAATCCAAGCTTGCTTCTCATTTACCTTCGCTTGAATAATTGCGAAGTCTTGCAGAATATGGTGAATTGCTTCTTGTTCTCGACGAACACGAGCCTCCCTAGCTTTTATATCCCTTTTCATCCTTTTGATCTCCCTGTCTTCCTCTTCGATCTTTCTCAAATGGACTGCCTTCCTGTCCATAATTTTTTTCCACTCTTCTGTTAGTTCATCTATCTCCTTTTCCTTTTTTGCTATGGCGACCTCGATTTGAGGTGACATTTTTTCAGGAGTAGCCTTAGGGTTTGATGACGATGCTATTTGTGGATTAAATGAGAGAAGAGAAATCAAGAGAGAAAACAATTCAAAGAAAGAAAGCAAGAGAGAAATCAAGAAAGAAAGCAAGAGGAAGTGTGAATTGTGAATTGCATCTTACTGGTATTTATGGATGAAATCTCAAACATGCAAATGAATTTCAACCACAAATCGGTCTTCAAAGTACAATAATTGTGGAAAAAAACAGTAAAAGCATGCAAGATTCGTCTAAGTACAGGGACCAAAACTGTAAATTTTCAGGGACCAAAACTGTAAATTTTCAGGGACCAAAACTGTAAATTTTGGTCCATCGCGGGCCATCGCGGGCTGCGATCGCGGGCAGGGACCAAAAGTGCACCGCGGCCAAAGTTGAGGGGCTTCGCGGGGCATTTGGGGCCAAAATACGTGCCACGTCAGCCCTAGCCCGCGATCGCGGGATCCATCGCGGGTATTTTGGATATTTTTGCAAAATTGAAAAAATTTAGGGTATTTCGATAACAGTTGGTCAAACTTGGGGTATTTTAATTAATTTCCCTTTAAAGAATTTATTTTCTATATAAGATAATATTTTAAAAAAATAACTTTCGTCAATATTACATGTGATTCTTAATTAACTGATCTTTTTCAAAAACTTTTTCCTAATCACATATTTTAAAGCGTGAAATACAATGATCCAAATTAAAACATTGAAAAAGAAGAATATCGAAAAAATGCAGAATCACATGTGATGTGTAACAGAATGTAATATGTATAAAAATACATGTGATTCAAAATATAGGTCATAATCTACAAATATTATGTGATATTATAGATAAGTTACATTGTTTTCAACTTAAATTTACTCCGATCAAATATGCAATCGGTATTATGATGAATACTAGCTATTTTTGTGGGAAAATATCGAATAATTGGAGATATTACATGTAATTTTTCACAAATATTGTAAAAAAATCTTAAGTAAATTACCTCAATAAAAATAAATATTTTAAATGAAAACTAAATCACCCTTTATTTTAGGGAATTTAATTAAAATACCCAAAGTTTGACTTTGACTTACCAAAATACCCATTTTTTTAACTTTTGCAAAAATACCCATTTTTCCCGCTATAAGGTCCGCGATTGCGGGATAGGGTATAAAATGAAAATGTTGATCCCGCTATTGTCCCGCTATTGTCATTTTATACCCTATCCCGCGATCGCAGGACATATCGCGGGATTTTTGGGTATTTTTGCAAAAATTAAAAAAATGGATATTTTGGTAAGTCAAAGTCAAACTTTGAGTATTTTAATTAAATTCCCTTTATTTTAATGTCATAAAAATAATTATTTTAAATAGAAAACTAATAATGCTATCACCAAATTTGTAAAAGAAAAATCATAAATAAATAACTTAATTAAATGGATTAAATAACCATTAGAGAAATAAATGGATTTCCATATATAATTCATATACCACAAATGACACATTTCAGTTTGGGTGACTTTTAAGAAAGTTTTATTTAAGACATGATTCAAGTAAATGATCGATTTGTGGTTTATTCTCTTATTTATATAACATCCTCGTTTGACCCTCTCTCTCTCTCTCTCTCTTTATATATATATATATATATATATATATATATATATATATAAAGTTGGGTTTCAGTGAGAATGGATTTATGGTGAGAAGAGTAAGAAGAAATCTCCACCCTTGGATGCACATTAGAATGAGATGTACAGAGATTAATGTTAGGATTAAAATCTGATTGAATGAAAGTTCAAGGGAATAAAATGTAAATTGTATTTTGGTTTTAATATTGTAATGGGCCATGGGCCTGGTTTGTATAGCCCAAGTATAAATAGTTTTGTTAACCTTAGTTTTAGGTTAATCGTCATAATTGAATTGCAAAACATATTGTAAACACTCGGAATTGTTTATGAATGTTATATGGATGACGAATGGAAATCATACTGATTGTTGAATTCTTCTATTGATTTCTTACTGTTTGCACTCTGGAACCCACAATTGGTATCAGAGCGATTGTAACAACCCAAACTAAAATAAAGCATAACATTTGATAAATAATAAAATATCCCAAAATCTATCTCAAGACTTTAAACATCTGTATCAAAATCTAGGTTGGCGGAAGCAACCTATACACAACTGTCTCTAAAGGTAAAAGTGGCACTGTCTCTATCGGCATCCGAACTTTAATCCTGCTCAGCTCACTTACCAGAGCCTCCTACTATCTGCTTTCCTGAAAAGGTTTAGTTTGGAAAATGCGAGGGTTAGACCATGAGGTCTAGTGAGCTCCCTCAATTTACAGTTCTCAAAACATTTCAAAACAGTTTATAACTATCAAGCAATTTCACATAAAACTTTCACGGAAAATCCCGCTCCCGTAAATGGCACCCTGAAGTCACTCAGAAGTGACAACGAGTCAGTCTCACGCTGCCTTACTGGGTCACTCCCTCCCATGGCATAAACGAAATATCCCCCCGGCATGAGCACTGGCGGGCCTTAGCCAATTTACGTCTAACACAATGTATGCATACATCTCACATAAACTTTCAAACAGGTAAAATCATGTAATCAAACATGGCATTTCTACTCATTTACTTTCTTTGGAAAACACGTTAAAACACGTATTTTTAGTTAGAAAAACTCACCTGGCGCTTTAACAATTTCTCCTCGCGAAAACTTCAGATTTTAAGGTGAACACCTATGATATTTCAAGAATAAGAATAGTGAGTCTTGGGTTAATCTTAGTCCAGTCTGAACAATTTTATACCTAACTCGACTCTCAACAAACTCTGGAATCTGGACCCAATTGTTTGGACTCTACTACTTCCAATTTGGGCTCAAGTCCGGATTCGGCCCACTTCGGTACAAAACGTGGATTCTGGATCCAAATGGATTCCAGATTCACTAACGGCCCAATCCTCATTCTGAATCTATAAAAATTCCGGATCCCTTCGGCCCAATTCCGGATCCTAATGGATTCCGGATCCTTTCTCGGCCCAATTCCAGATTTAATGGATTACGGATCCTTTCTCCATTCCGGGTCCACTTCAGATCTACTTCAATACTGGATCCACTCCGGTTTCGGACAACTCTCGATTCCGGACTACGACCGAGTTCTATTCCGTATCGAAATCCGGACTCTCATAATCGGTCATTTGTTGCGATACTGAATAACATTAGGGCCTGGGATTACTCAATTCAACCGATTACCAAGTCTCTTTTCCCAACAAAGTGATTATTCTAACTCTATTAATCCTCTTATTAAGATTATTAAGCTGTAAACAGTACTCTTATGAGTCAATCGATTATCAGACATCACTATTTCTGCCCAAACACTCTGGTACTAGAATTCTATGATTACTAAGAGATGGTAGGGATTACATTGAGTTTGTTGATGCAGAATCCTTTCTCTTCTTCTTCCAACTTGACGATTGCTGTTGAATCCCTTTTCCTTCTCTCTCTCTCTCTCTCTCTTTCTCAGCCACCACACACACACAATTAGCTCCTAGGGTTTTGAGCCCAATATGAGAGCTTTTATACCCTCTTATCAAAATTATAAATCAGCCCCTAAACTTTAAAATTATGTAACTTCCTTCACAAAACTTATTCCGTTCAAATAAAGATCTCGGTTATTACAACACTCTCCCCTCAAAAGAATTCCGTCCCCGGAATTCCATTGTCGAAAAGATGAGGGTACTTGAACCTCATGTCCGCCTCCACCCCTCAAGTTGCCTCTTGTCCTTTATGATAACGCCCCTGAACCTTTACTAGTCGGATTTCTCTGCTCCTCAATTTTCGTACCTTACTATCTATGATTTCTACTGGTTCCTCTAGGTAAGTCAACTTCTCATCAACGTTGATGTCCTCCAAAGGAACAGTCACATCTGCATCTGCCAAACATTTCTTTAAGTTCGACACAAGAAACGTTGGATGAACTCCCTTTAAATTCCTCGATAACTCCAACTTGTAGACTACTGCTCTTACTCGTTCCATGATGACGAAAATCAACTCCTTATCGTCTGTATTCTTTGCAATGTCGCCATTATTTCAACTTCCAACAACTGCCCTCTATAATAGAGACGTGCATCACACTATGAATTCTTTCAAAAAAATTCATCGAGTACTACAAGATCGCACACCATCTATCCAACTTTCATAACTTCGACGGATCCACAAACGTAGTTCACTTCACTTTCTCTCATATGTACCACTCCAACTATGGGGACGTCTCCCGCATCAACTGCCCCTCTCTCAATCTCAAGGTTCAAAAGTCTTATGCTTTTCAATCCAACCAACTTTGTTCCACTCGGTTACCCCAAACCGTCCTGATGGAAACATAACCGTACACCGTACTTTGGAACCGCCCTCGGTGAGTCACCACTTTGCTATGTCGATCCATCTTGTACCATATACTTGTAACCTCTCTGAACACTATACTCGCTTAAATACCACCTGAAATATCCAAGGCCAACCGCACCCTAATTGGCTCGCTTCCGTCCACACACACACACCTGGACTCACAGATTTTAAGACACTTCTAATTAGGGTCTCTCATACATCTTTACTTCCTTAAAAGAATGAACATCGCGGAATTCCCTGCCACAACAACGAGAATCTTTCACCAGGAAACAATCACTCACTTGACAACTTGGCACAAGGCCTACCTTGTACATCCCAACAAACTCGCACCCAAGAGTTCCTTCATTGGATTACATGCAATTCCAGATTACTTCTCCCAACCGACATTCGTCTATGTAGATATTACCTCCCTTTCTCGAAACATCTCGGCTACAGTTCGTCAACCAATTCATACGTTCTTACCACTTCATCACTCCATACTTATACGTAGCTAAAAGCAGGAAACCTCCATAATCCCTCATTGAAGTGTTCACCTATCCGAATTGAACTTATTCTGAAGCACATCAATTTCTCACTGCATCAGCAATCCCAAATCCAATGGTCCTACATTCTGAGGACCACGTTCAACTACCTTTTTCCACTTCTTTCCCGAAATTAAAACATACACAAATCCTCTCCCTCCATACACTTTCCAGGAGTTCGCACACTTACCGGTGACAATCTACATACACTACTCCACCCTTTTCGGAGTTACTGCCAAGCTTACTACTTCCGACCTATTCACTTATTCCGACATACTATCTTCACCTCACCACGTTAGCGTGGAGCACTGCCCACCAAACATCACTTGCCCCTCTCTTCCGACCTTTCCACATGCCGCTAACACTTTCTCATTACTATACATAACCAAACGGTTGCACCCAAAATTCTAACTTGAGGTATCCAACCAAGTCATCTCTAAATGACACTGGTGTTTGAAGCCACTACACGCTCCTTGATTTCCAACTTTTACTTCTCGGATAATTCCTTCGCACATAAGGAAATAATTCGCCTTCTTTATAGATTTCATATCTACTACACCCCACCTTGGACTAACCCATCCAACATCTTCTTTAACCTTTCAATGATCCTAAAAATATACTTACTTAGCGGCTCGCACAACCAAAAACACTTGGTTTTTCATTTGGGTAACCGCCCACTATCGCTCCGCCATCTCATTCCGAGCATAGCCATATCCTAACGCCATCTCAATGAATCCCAACAACTTGCTTAACAAATTGTATAACTCATCTGAAATTCTCGAAAGGTTTCCATCTGATGCCTCCCCTCTTCTAACAACACATTACCATATCACTGACTTGCACATTTATTTTAGCAAATGATGCCACTAATTCATCCATGCATCCGCCACCCATAGCATCACACTGCAGACCGGGTTTCTCACGGTCATTTGTACACAAAATCAATCTTGCCTTTATATCCTCCCGTATATAAAACTAAGTCTAACTCACGACTTTGTCTTTTCCCTAAACCTAGATGAACCACAACTCACGATTTCCATCTTCCTCAAACATATTCTTTCCTTGCTGGTCCTTGACGATCCCTAAACTATTACATAAGATAGGGCATATTCCCTCACCGATCGATATAATCTATACACTCACTTCGTTTGTGCTAAATACCTCATCCTTTTACGAACCGTCCAAACCTCGTAAGTAAAACACTCATCCAATTAGCAATTTTTTTCACATTTCTAACGCCCACACGAGGTGTTCCATTGTCATGTATACATCTTTCCTGAACGACCTCCTACATTTACCCACACCGTGGTAATTGCCTCCACTTCCCATCTCTTGACAATGCCTTCAACTCCAGACATTTTAAATAGTTGTCGACTTTGACAATAATAGTCGACCTGATGATGCTTCCCTAACTTTTCCGTCAGCAAGGGTCCCTAACAGAACTTAATCCTTCCAACATATCACAATCATCTTCACATCCCGTCATCCTCACTTAATGGGAAAATATCAAGACTTACTCGTGCAATGTCAATATTACAAGATCACCTTAAAACTAATATTCGACGCCGAAGACATTTCATTTATGCCTTTCAACGCTATCATAACAAGTTGCTAATACCAACACCTTGATGACTTTAAGTCCTTCCTCCGGACACAACCGTCCCTCAACCACTGTATTTCCAGTTACCGAACAAGGGTACAGACTACCATACAACCGACACCAAAGTCCATTTCCGACTCTTCCACTGTTCACCTCTCTTCTTGAATACGAATACCAAAATTACAAACATTCTCCCCTGGTTTGTCCAACACTTCTCCACTCTCGGAATCCTTCCTTATCTTAAAATGTAATAACTCTACGACCTAGTGAGTTCATAGCCTTCATGCATGACAACACGATAAATAAATCATTTCGCACATTTTATCATTTTAAAGAAACAACACTTGGAAACAACTTGGGTACACATGACCCCAACACTCTCATAACTCCAATGCCCTGCACCACGATCTCGAGAATCGTTCGCACGCAACCTTTCAGTAAAACTCAATCTTACTCAACCAAAACGACATTGTTACGACAGTAATATATCGAATGAAAATCTTTCCATACGGCAAAATTTTGAAAGAAATTACCGACACGAAGTAAACCAGTCGGCTCTCATACTCATTTATATGACATCAACATGTCAATACTCATTTTGGTTATAAAATCTTTGCAGGCAAACGTTTTCTTGACTTTTTGCAACAAACTTAACTTATCATGAAAAGAGTGAGATATTTTGCAAATCACTAAGCTCAAAATTTCATTGTGCGACGTAAATGGAATTGACTTTTTTTTAAACACACGTTTGCACACGCTGACTCGTTTCCGACCAAAAATTGCTATTTACACATTTACTTTTAATCGCGAAAAGGCTCATGTAACACATATAAGAACGCAATGCATGAAACTCTACTTGCAATTGAAGGCTACTCACTCTAACGAGGTCAACCGTTGTACTAACGCAACTTATCATTGGCACTCTACCTTCGACCAACGGTCGTCCTCTCGTCCTTGCAACAACTTGCTGTACATGTGCTCCACAGCCCACCTACTCAACAATCCCATATAATTTTTGTCTTGACCATTTACCTCACATTCTACCTGTACACATTTTCAATCCACCACTGATATCTTCCCTTCATTGATCTTGCCACTGAAAAACTCGACTAAAGAGTCAGGGCTCCAATCCTCCACTCGCTCTTGAATAGACGCTTTCAAGATTTCGACACTGTTCTTCCTTACCATCCCAACTAATCTACCCCATGATTTCTAGAACTGGGACTCACCAGAACTAGGAGTCTTACCCAAAATCAATCATTCATCCTCTTCGAACCCACAAAGATCTACCTCTAGACGACTCATAACATTCCAAACAACATTTCTTCTATAAGATGTATATATACATCACATCATAAATGATTTCTCACGATACTTCCTCAACAATGGGTCTCAATCTACTCCTCAGGGATCTCGCTGACATTCTTGATTACTGGAATACGACAGATAAACTAGCTTAAGACTACCGTTTCGGGATAATAAGGCAATTTAAGCACATGCATGTACCTGTAAATTCGCAATTACACTGGCCAGGTGTAATCCCAAACTTACCTTACATGACTGTCCTCGGTACCCTATTAGTCTTATCTCTACAATAGTGCCCTCCTACGTATTTCCTGATTCTCAGTTGTAATTTCTACTCCCAAAGTTTAAGTTTAGGCCCGTCCGGTCACCTAAATCCCTTAAACTATGGCTCTGATACCAATTGTAACAACCCCAACTAAAATAAAGCATATCATTTGATAAATAATAAAATATCCCAAAACCTATCTCAAGACTTTAAACATCTGTATCAAAATCTAGGTTGGCGGAAGCAACCTATACACAACTGAGAATATCACTAGCTTCTAAAGGTAAAAGTGGCACTGTCTCTATCGGCATCCGAACTTTAATCCTGCTCAGCTCACTTACCAGAGCCTCCTACTATCTACTTTTCTGAAAAGGTTTAGTTTGGAAAATGCGAGGGTTAGACCATGAGGTCTAGTGAGCTCCCTCAATTTACAGTTCTCAAAACATTTCAAAACAGTTTATAACTATCAAGCAACTTCACAAAAAACTTTCACGGAAAATTCTGCTCCCGTAAATGGCACCCTGAAGTCACTCGGAAGTGACAACGAGTCAGTCTCACGCCGCCTTACTGGGTCACTCCCTCCCATGGCATAAACGGAACACCCCCGACATGAGCACTGGCGGGCCTACCCCCGACTTAGCCAATTTACGTCTAACACAATGTATGCATACATCTCACATAAACTTTCAAACAGGTAAAATCTTGTCACAACCGTCGTGTCCGGAACATCCTAAGTTATCCGGGAAAGTTTCCTATTTCACGCTACTTTCCGGACGTAAACATCCGGATTGTTCCAAGTTTCCGGACGTATTTATCCGGTTAGCTCAAGTTCCCGGGTAAGACTATTCTATCCGGACTGCATACTCATCCGGTAAGTACAACTTCGTATCATCTATCCGGATCGCTCAACTATCCGGACACATCCATTCATCCGGTAAGTTTTTATATTCGGTCACTTATTTTTACCCGGTAAGTCTCACTTCCCGGATCTCCATTCGGACACTCCTTGTTTCTGGTAAGTTTTATTTTATTCGATAACTCTTTAGTTTATCCGGTAAGCTACTTTTATCCGGTAACTCTGTGTTATCCGGTAAACTCATTTTATCCGGATACTTTTGCCATCTGGACACTTCACACACCCGGATCCGGTCACTACCAGATTCGGACACTTCTGTCTTCCGGATTCCTATCCGGTAAGTTTGTGTTTAATTAATTACCAGTACCTTAATTAGTTCACTTTAAGTCACTCTTAGATACTGCGTTAGGACTTTCACTCGTAGTGCCTTGCGTTAGGATTTTACTTTGAATCGAACCTACCGTCTGATAATCACCTTAGTGCACACTTTAAAGATGTCTCATGACGCGCTAGCAATCGGCACCGACGCCAAGCCACCGACCCTCTATCAGGGCGAATACAGTCAATGACGAGACAAATTTCTCATCTTCATCGAATCGAAATACAACTTCGACTACATCTGGCGAGCTCTCTCTGAAGGCCCACAAGATCCTCCTATGACTACCGTTCCAGCTCAAAAAAGGAGGCGCTGCAGCTCGACCAGAGCCCAAGACATACTTACAGATGGATGATGAAGAAAAGAGCATATTTGATGGTGAAAAGCATGCCAAGAGATATCTGGTCTAGAGTCTACCGAACCAGATCTCCATGGCCATAGACGGCTACAAGGCAACCTCCAAAGGCATGTGGGATCAAGTAGAGAAGATGATGAGCGGGAGTAAAGTGGGAAACCAACTGAAGGTCAGCAACTGCATCACCAAATTTGACGGTTTCAAGCAGCGCAAGGGCGAATCAATCACTCAGGCATATGAACGTTTTTGCCTTCTTTTGAACGAGCTCCACAAGAACAAGATCACTCGATCTAACACGGAGAATTCCCTCAAGTTCCTGAATAATCTCCTGCCAGAATGGAAAATGTTCTCTTCTCACATCAAACACAACAATTTGATTGAGAACGTTCCAATCCATGAACTCTACGAGATGCTCATGCAGGACGAGGATGAAGTCATGGAGATAATGAGCAGTCAGAAATCCACTTCCAAGTCACATGCCGATCCACTCGCTCTTGTATCGTCAAAAAGCGGCAAGTCTTCCAGCCATCACTCCAAGAGAATCCAAGAGTCTAGTAAGTCTGAACCAGAGTCTGAAGCAGAAACAGAAGAAAGCGACTCTGACCCTGAGCTGACTCAGATAAAGAAAGGAATGGCCCTCATCACCAAGTCGTTTCAGAGAAACAAGTACTACAAGAAACCTTCGTCCAATAATCAGCGCTACTCCACTACTCCCAACAAGCGCCATGATTATAAGGACAGACATGAAGGAAAAGGGAAAACTGATGAGCACAAGCAACCTGATCACAAGGAGAAGAATGAGAAGAACGATCGGAAGCCCGAGTCAAAGAAGAAGGACGAACTTGTCGCGTGCTATAACTGCAGAAAATTGGGTCATTTTGCCAAGGACTGTAGAAAGCCCGTTGAGAAAAACGTACACTACTACAAGGCCAAACTTCTGTTGGCAGAACAAAAAGCTGCGGGAAAGGCACTGTTAGTCGAAGACGATCACTGGCTAAATCACTCTGACACTGACAGCGATTCTGAAGATGCTGAAGCTTTCATGGGCAACCATTCTCCTCCGTCAGAAAAGGCAGATCTTTGTCAGGTATGTGCCCCTTTCAATCAAAGCTTAGTTGAACAAATACAACCACTTGCTCAAAGAATAGAATCCTATAAGGCATCCACTAATGAACAACCACTTGAAATTAACTCGTTAAAAGAAAAGCTAGATGTTCAAAAGCACATCACTGAAAAGTACAAGTCCGATAATGCTAAAGAAAATGCACAAATCTTTCAATAGCACCAAAGGACTAAAGGGCCAAGATATCTGAATTGAATTTAAAGCTTGATCAGTGTGAGAATGAGAAAGTAGAGATTATTTATCAATGCTCCTCTCTTCAAATCCAACACAAAGAGTTTGTTTCAAAAATAACTGATCTTGAAACCAAACTTCACAAATGAGGTCAAACTGATCAGACAATTCACATGAACAAACCAAAGGAATTCATGTATTTTAACAAGGAATGGGGAATTGGATACGATAACCCGGATTACATGCAAAAGATTTTGACAAAGAGACCGACTCTCTATCACTTTAATTTTCCTGGTCTCGACAAAAAGTATCCTGAATACAAAATCGATTGGACTGGACCTCTTGAAAAGGAAAAGGAAGAGGAAATTGAGGAATACAAACGCGCACACACCACAAAGATGCAATTACCTTTTGCGTATGAGCCTCTTAACTATTCGTACACAAAGAATAAATCCAAGTATCTTTCGAATGACTACTTTGACGACTATAAGGTTGCGAAGCCCAAGGAATTCTCAAAAAAGGATGAGGCCCAAGCACCTGAACCCAAAACTGAGACGGACAAGTTTAAACTCTATGTTCCTTCTCTCATTTTGGAATCAAAAATAGTCGAGTTAGAGGAGATACTCGAAAAGGAAAGGACTGATTTTCAGAAGGAAAAACAAGCGCTTCTAAACGAACTTGAGAAACTCAAATCTTCTAAAACCGAATTTGTGTCGAGTGAGGGACAGGAAATCCTTCAGAATGAAATCGATCGGCTCACATCAAAACTGTCTGCTTTGGCAACAGAAGTGATGCAAGAGCAAGCGAGCAAGTTTCAACTTCAAGAGAAACTTGACCAACTCCAAAACGAAAAGATGATTTCACCCGAACCTTCCTCGGACTCCTTTGATACATCTTTCTGTAAAGCCGTTATTGGTAAAACTTCTTCACGAAAAGGAAAAGAGTCTCAAGCTGACTATGTTAAAAAGGATCTTAACTCTGAATTTCAAAAAACTTTCGCACCTGATTCTTCCAAACACGCAGACACAAAGTGTTCCTCACCTCCCTCAACTAACCCTAGTCCAATTATCCCTGATATTGACTTTTCTGCATACATGAATTCCGATGATAGTTCAGACGAAGAGTCTACTAAGTTTAAGTTTGACAAACCTCTTCCGAATCACACTGACTTTCTTTCTAAAGCGGTAAATCGTCCGGTCAAATTTCTTAAAGGCGAGAGTTCTTCAAAACTCAAGACCCCGACTGTGAACAAAGTTTCTAAAACTGATTCTCTTTCACAAAACCATTCACAGCCGCGGTAAAAGACCGGTCGATCGAATGATCGAAATCCTTTCTACTCAAACTTTGTTGACCATGTCGTTAATGATTTTTCAGATAAAAATGGTCGGGCAAAACAAGCCAAACCAAAGTGGGTAGCCAAAGGATCTATCAAGAACAAGCCGAAGTCGAAGTCATTTAATTCTGCTTTTAATTCTAGGAATAACATTAATGATTGTGGTTTGAATCTTTTGAATAATCTTGTTGAACAAAGTGTTAATTTTCCGATTAGACTTTATTCAATTCAGCATTTGATTCAGTTATCCCATGATTGTTTGTGTTGTTCTAACTGTTGATTGAATGATTTTCATGATAATAGTTATGCATCTGATTGGTTTGCTTCTTATCATGTTTATAAATGAAAGCCTAAGTGCAAATCTCGTAAACCCAAAATGAAGCCCAATTCAAAATGGGTTCCCCAGTCAGGTGTTAAACCTAACCCTCCAGGACCTATTTTCAAATGGGTACCTAAAAATCCTTAATCTCGTTTTGCAGGACGGTCATGTGTGGTATTTAGACTCGGGATGATCCAAGCATATGACCTGAAGGAGGGAGCTACTCACGAACTTCACAGAGAAATACCGCGGAGACGTGAGGTTTGGGAACGATGACAAGGCGCCGATTATGGGCTACGACGATATTGTTCAAGATAAGATCACGATCAAGAAGGTGTCATACGTCGCGGGAATGGGACACAATCTGTTTAGCATCGGCTAGTTCTGCGATAAAGATCTCGAGGTCAACTTCAAAGCTAAACGGTGTAGCGTCTGCACTAAAGACGAAAATGAGCTACTTGTTGGAACTCGGAAGACCAACCTCTACACCATCGACCTCTCTGCCCTAAAGACCGATGACTCAGTCTGCCTTATGTCAAAGGCCAACTCTCAACAAGTGTGGATATGGCATAGACGACTCTCGCACCTCAACTTCAAGAACATCAATAAGCTGGTGCTAGGCAGACACGTGAAAGGCATGCCCAAGCTCAAGTTCGAGAAGGACAAACTCCGTGGGGCATGCGAGATGGGAAAAATGAAGCGAGCAACTTACAAGCCGAAGGCCACTCCGAGCACGTCCCGGTCCCTCGAACTCATCCATATGGATTTGTGCAGACCGATGCGTATTCAGAGTATCAACAAGAAGAAGTACGTTCTGGTAATGGTTGACGATTTCTCGCGATACGCCTGGGTGAAGTTCCTGCACTCCAAAGACGAAACTCCGGAACTAATTATCACCCACCTGAAGACCATTCAGCTGAACCTCCGATAGCAAGTTCAGACAATCAGGGCGGACAACAAAACTTTTCTGCCGCAAGGACTCCTCAGCAAAACGGAGTGGTAGAATGGCGGAACCGTACCCTTGTCGAAGCTGCTCGCACAATGCTGTCGCAATCAAAGCTGCCACTTTTTCTTTGGGCTGAAGCGGTTGCAACTTCCTGTTACACGCAAAACCGCTCCATCATCAACAAGCGGTTCAACAAAACTCCGTACGAGATCATCAACAACCGCATCCTGAATATCAAGTACTTCCACGCGTTCGGGTGCACGTGCTACGTCTTAAACGACAAGGATGACCTCGGAAAGTTCAGTCCAAAGGCAGATGAAGGAGTATTCATTGGATACTCAATGCAGGCTAAGGCTTATCGCGTTTACAACAAATGGACCAAATCCGTCATCGAAAGCGTAAACGTGACCTTTGACGAAGTCGCAGATTTGGATTCTGAACAAATCAGTTCAGAACTCGCTTTAACTGGCGTGTTAGCTTCCAAACTTTCTTGTTCGGGATCTGCACAAACCCCAGTAAATCCAAATCATGCATCTACGTCAAAATCACATATTTTTGATTTAGATTTACTATTTCAACACTTTTACGATGAATTCTTTAACATGCCTAACCCTCGTGCAATTGTGCAACCTAGGAATGAAGTTGCTCAAATCGAGAACTCGGTGAATCTCTCCGGTCCACCGCCTTCAACGAGCACTCCAGCCCTTACACTGGAATCCCCTCAAAGCTGCCAATTCCGGAGATCGCTCCTGAAGATTCGTCCTCAAAAACTCACACGGATCAACCTCTGAATTCCCCGGAACCAGAAGTTGCTCAACCAACGACGAATCCCGCTCCGTCTCCTCCAAGGAACCGTCTGTCATCTCTTGAAGCAGTTCAAGACCTTCCCGCTGGTGAGTATGTGGGCCTGGACATCTCTCACGCGACTCAACAGCCGCTTCCACACACCACTAAATGGACCAAAGCACACCCTCTACACCAGATCATAGGCGATCCTTCCACTCCAGTTCGGACGTGAGGTGCATCGGCCAACTTCTGCTTGTTCTCCGGCTTTCTCAGCAAGATCGAGCCAAACACAGTCTCTGAAGCTCTCAATGATCCGGACTGGGTCATGGTGATGCAAGAGGAACTCAACTAATTTGAGGCCTTCAAGGTATGGCGACTCGTCCCACGTCCAACTCACAAGATAGTCATCGGCACGAAGTGGGTCTTCAAGAACAAGAAAGATGAATATGGTATTGTTATTCGCAACAAGGCGCGCCTCGTGGCCAAGGGATACCGCCAGCAAGAGGGAATTGACTACAATGAGACATACGCTCCGGTAGCCAGAATCGAGGCGGTTCATATGTTCATTGCATACGCCGCGCACAAGAACTTCACGGTCTTCCAGATGTATGTAAAGACCGCCTTCCTCAACGACGTTATCAAGGAAGAGGTGTACGTGTCGCAACCGGACGGGTTCGTGGATGGCTCCAAGCCAAATCACGTATATATCCTCGACAAGGTATTATACGGCCTTAAGCAAGCTCCACGTGCCTGGTACTGCTGATCTTGGCTTGTGGTACCCGAAAGAGACAGGTTTTGAGCTCATGGCATACTCGGACGCGGACCACGCGGGAAGTATGCTGCATCGAAAGAGCACATCGAGACACGTACAGTTCCTGGGCGATAGCTTAGTCAGTTGGGCATCCAAGAAGCAGCAGTGCGTCTCCACATCGACTGTAGAGGCGGAGTACGTGGCCGCCGCAAGCTGCTGTTCTCAAGTCATTTGGATGCGGACCCAGCTCAAGGATTGTGGCTTCACATATTCACAAGTGCCCATTTACTGCAACTCGAAGAACGCAATTGCCATTTCCAGCAATCCGGTCCAACACATGAAGACGAAGCACATAGACGTTCGGTATCATTTTATCAAGGATCACGTCGAAAGAGGTATAATCGCACTCTACTTTGTTAATACTGAACATCAGTTAGCAGACCTCTTTACCAAACCCTTGGACGAAAAACGTTTTAACTATCTTGTGTCCAAGCTTGGTATGCTAAATCTGAAGATTTAATCGATCGTGTGCCCGATACAAGTTCCATACACCTACGAGGAACTGCTTATTCATCCTCTGTTGTCTAAACTCCAGACAATCGAGTACACACTTCCTTGCATCTGTATTCTACTTGTATCGTACACATGTTTATGTTAAATCTTTGTATTAATTAGGTAGATTTCGTTTGTTTGCTTTCATTTCGTGTTTGATTTCCTTTCATGTTTATTTACTGTCGTCTATTATTCTATTTTATCGATTCATCTGTGCGTTTCACAAGTCTATTCACGTGTTCAGGGGGAGCACTTATACATCAGTCCCAATAAGTAAGTAGGCTCAAGTTTTGAGGGGGAGCGACACACAATTTTTTCCTTAAAGTAAAAGGTTTTGTGTGTGTCCGTCCTTTACTCTTTAATTTTTCCAAAGTGCACAAAGGCACAATCCGAGGGGGAGCAAGTCTTTTTCTCCCTGCTAAGTTTGAGGGGGAGAGTGTTTTTTTTTCAAAAATCCTTACAATTGTTTTTGGAAAAGAAAAGTCACATTTTGAAAATACCAGGGTCTGTTTTCAAAATATTCCAAAAAGTATCCGGAAAGGTATCCGGAAACCATCCTATCCGGACAGGTTTCCGGACCGGGTAGGTTTCCGGACAACCCACCCGGATACCTCCTCCCTATATATATTCCCGGTTTCCTCACTATTCACTTCTTTTCCCGGAAACTTTCAACCCTAAACCCTCTCGAACTAAACCTCTCGGATACTCCTGTGTCTTTGCTCAAATCACTCTCGACTTCATCTCGAATCAAGGTATGTTATTTACGCTCGAGTATTTACATGCTTTTGATCATTATTGCACATTGATCGCACCCACGTACTTCGATTCATCACTCGAAAACGGGTTTCGGTTCCCGAAACTAAAGTCTATTGACATTCCATCGATTTAGGTCGATTTTGGCTATGCTATTGCTCGATTATTGCTCATTTACTTGATTAGACCAGCCTCATTCAGTTCGATTTGTGGTTAATTGTTATTTATTGGCCGATTAATCAACCTGGATGTCGTCCGGATAGTTTCAAACTATCCGAACACATTCAATTTTATCCGGAAACCTTCAAACATCCGGTAAGTATCCTTACCCGGAAAGCCATCTCGTCCGGACACCCATATTACCCGGTAACCCAAGTTGTCCGAAAACCTTTATGGTTTCCGGTAAGTTCAACTATCTGGGAAATGTTGTTTGTCCGGAAACCTTGTTGTCCGGTAACTATCTTTGTCCGGTAACCATTTGTATCCAGATACCAATGTACCTGGTAACTTTTGTTATCCGGTGACTATTGTATCCAAACACTATGCTACCCGGATACCTTTATTTGTCCGGACAATCTGGCAGTTCCAGTACCCTGCTCCACCCCCAGTCCACAATCTGTTTCAGATTGAGCCGATCTTCGCCAAGGTACGCACCAACATTCTTTTGATCCTGCCTATAGTCTAACATTGTCTCTATCAGGTACTCATGGCGGATCAACAACCACAAGACAACATTCCTCAAGAGGAATTCATTGACGAGGCGACTGATAACGCAATCCTCGACCCAGACCATATCTCTAAAATCGATGGGAACAACCACCACCTTAACGCTACTGAGTTCCGATCACAACACCGTGTGGTCGTGGACATCTTACTCGGTTATCCACTCTACTACGCATTCACGGCGACCACCGACGTGTCCGTCACATACGTACAACAAGTCTAGAACACCATCCGAGTTAACACCGCTCACAACTCCCAGACTATTCAGGCAAGGATTGATAACCAGTCGTTCACTCTTACACCAGACACCTTCCGACGCCTACTCTTACTACTAGAGGCCACTGACGGCGGCCGAGCTGCGTTCGACCCTGTCATAGACGATGCAACTCTCTGTGCTGAAATCTGTACAATTGGATACAACCACGCACTCAACCGCCCATCCGCCTTCAACCGCAAATACTTGGCGCCCATCTGGTACACCCTGTTCACAATCCTGAACCGGTGTCTATCCTCCAGATGGAAGGGCATCGACCAGTTCACTGACATCTTTCTAAGACTTGTTCATGCGGTCATATACGATCGTCATGTGGACTTCTCCGCCATCATCTGGCATGAACTTGTCAACGCAATCCGTGCGATCGACGGCACAAAGGAACGCAAATTCCTTCCATACCCAAGGTTCCTGTCATTGGCCATCCGTCAACACATGGATGCCAACCCGGACATCCCACGCCGCATCAACCATCCGGTATGTCCTCCTTTCAGCTTGCATTACTTAGTGATCCGTAACCCAACCAACGCACAAGCCATGCGTATACCCGACGCCCTACTGGCATATGCGGATCCCAATGCACCGAGTGTGATAGAATATAGGAGAGCGATAGGTGTAGGTTCTCCTATGGTCCAGCCAGATCCGGAGGGACCTCCCCAAGGAGCTAGGCCCGAGCGACGTGAGGGTCCAAGGACAAAAGGAGGTAGAGTCCGGGTAGCTGGGGCTACCGGACGGGGCGTGTTGAGAGTACACTCAGTGAGGGGAACCGGAGCGGGCGGTGCAAAGGATTCGCATGCCAGTACAAGCCAAGCCACCCGACCCTCCACGAGCCAACCTTCCCAACCGTCTACGAGTAGACAACCTACCCCTTCACATACCCGTACAACCGATGACACCGGATAGTCGACTACTCTACACGAGGTCCCGGTCGTCACTGCCCCCCAAATGCTCGATCAGGACCCC
Organism: Saussurea involucrata; assembly: GCA_033807775.1. NCBI lineage: Eukaryota > Viridiplantae > Streptophyta > Magnoliopsida > Asterales > Asteraceae > Saussurea > Saussurea involucrata. The sequence continues at coordinate 32,343,055 of CM066326.1, read as the reverse complement.
GAAACCGACACAACTGAACCGATTTCGCCTTACACTCAAACCGATGTCCTGGATTCCGAAACCACCGACTCCGATACGGAACACGCTTTCCGTCTCTCGATGATACCACCCCGTACCGGACGTCAATCGCATATGACTGCAGAATCTCCATCCGACTCACCCACACCCTCCAAAATCCGTACATCCTATCCTATTACAGGAGACATAAGGAGAGAGGAGGGAGTCTTAGTTGAAAATTTAGAAAATGTGAGAAGGAGAGAATGGATATCGAAAAAGAATCATGAGAGGGCGAGCGTACAAAATACAGCGGAGAATGAGCGAATCCGAGCCCGTGTCGCCCAGGTAGCCACATCTGCTGCCTCGTCTCATCCGTTGGGACGAGACATTGAAGAAGACGTCATGGACCTAGAGACGCAAATGCACAACCTCCCTAGCCACTCAACCAGCTCTCAACAGTTGGTTGTTTCATTTTCTCACGGGGACTTAGCACAAAGTCTATCGGTCTCTCACTCGAAGAGTCTCGATATTGAAATAAGAGAACAACCTCCCCCGTTCTCGACTTCTTTCTATGCACCATTGAGTCTAGAGCCCTTTGATATTATAACATCTTCCTTGGCTAGGACACATATCGATACTGCTAACATCGGTGTTGTTAGTGACCTGATCGGAACATCCGTAGTAAGTCTGCCCTTGAGCGGATTACGATGATCGGATGGAAATCCTACCATAGTCAACATCATGCCAGCTATGAACGTAGGTGGTACTTCTGTTGAATCAACAGTCGTAACCTCAACGGGTAATCTAAGTGATCCCGGCGGTGATTTACCTGACTTTGTGTCAAGGAAATATCTGGACGACGCCTTAACGGTTATCCGCGAAGCACTGGAAAAGGAGTTTAGAACGGAGCTCGATAAAGTCAAAAGCCTACTCAAAGAGAAGGAGGAAGTGGTAGAAGCTGAAACCGCACCAACACCTCCACCGGCACCTGCTCCGCAAACATATTCGGTGGATGATCTGAAGACCATGCTCCTCGCCCAACTGCTCCAACACACCGATTCTGACTCCTCGACTGAAGCAGACCTCATCTCAGTACTCCGATCACAAGCCTCTATTCTGCCATCATCCGTAACAACCCGATTGGATCAGCTTGACACGACTTTGAAGGACATTCAGAACGCCATTACAACTCTGTCCGACAGGGTCGCCTCTCTCGAGAATACATGCAAGAGTCAAGCTGGCGGACTCAAACGACGACACGATGACCAGGATGATCCTAATCACCGTGAGAGGGAGAACAAACGTCAAAGATTGACAGAGTCCGAACCAATCAACCCTGAATCAACTCCAACGGTTCAACCGGAACCATCAGTTGGGATACAATCCGACGATCAACCCCAAGCCCAGCTGAGCCTAGCCGAGATGGTCATCGATATGGACATCTCAGACGATGAAGACCCAACGGTTGAAAAGCCCGAGGGAGAATCTCAATCACTGATCGTCTGCACCGCACCGGAAAGGGCTGCACTTGATTTGATAGATCTCGACTCGGAGATTGACCTGGAAATGGAAAACGTATGGTATGAAAAATCCGCCAATGCCATAAACTCCGAGGTAAACCTGATCTTCCCTACCGATGCCGAAGATGATTTCGATTACGATCAGATCTTGCTAGAATCTATTCAGAGTACATCCGCATACGCTAATCTGATTCCCGAGACTTCTACGCCAACACATCCGATATCTCCTCAGCAACAAACCGCTTCTGATCAACCACCACAACCTGTCATATGGGAGAAAATTATTATCCTTATACCCTTCCTTGAAGACTCCCTGAAGAGGTTGTTCGTACACATACTGCGTGTGCTTGATCCAACGTTTTGTCTTGGATTAACAAAGTTCGACGATGCGTACAGGAAACAGTACTTAGAGGCCATGAAAAGGTGTCTACCAGTCAGTCAGGTCAGAACAAAGCACAAGATCACCGAAGTTGTGAACATCCAATCTGGCCGAATCTTGAAGATTTGGTACCCAGTCTTTACCGTCAAAAGAGAAGATGGGAACGAATGGAAATTCTCTGAAGCCGACTTCAAGAACCTCCAACTGAATGACTTCCATGCATTACTCAAAGACCTCCGAACTCGAACAATACGACCGCTCCACATCACCAAAGCGCTTGAAGCCGTAAATCGATTTCTAAAACACAAGGTAATGATGTCATACATTACAGATTTTTAGATGGGAGTTGAGCACTGAACGAAGAAGATCAACCTGTTGAAACCTGATCAGAAAGCCCCTGAATTGAAGATGTTTCTAGTCAACAGTTTGCTGCTACAACCAGAATTTGGAATCGTATATCTCAACGAACAGAACGAGAAGAAGTTTCTCCGCTTTAGTCAAGTTGAAAGATTTTGCGACGGAACTCTGCTAAAGGTCAGATATGCGCTAAGAGACATAATCACCGAGGAAAAAGAACTCAGAATTTCGTTTGCTGCAAATTCAAACAAAACAATCGCTCGAGAAGCCTTCGAAATTGTTGAAGACCGCATAGAGTTTCGTAAAGCCATCCGAAGCTTCGAGATTCTGTTCGCACTCCGAAAGAGATACGTTTCGAACTGACGCGAGATTGAACTTCAATTCAAAGGGGGAGATTGTTGGGATTAAAATCTGATTGAATGGAAGTTCAAGGGAATAAAATGTAAATTGTATTTGGGCTTTAATATTGTAATGGGCCATGGGCCAGGTTTGTATAGCCCAGGTATAAATAGTTTTGTCAACATTAGTTTTAGGTTAATCGTCATAATTGAATTGCAAAACATATTGTAAACACTCTGAATTGTTTATGAATGTTATATGGATGACGAATGGAAATCACACTAATTGTTGAATTCTTCTATTGATTTCTTACTGTTTGCACTAATCTGGGATCCACAAATAACCAGATCAATCCCTAGATAAACTGAGATTCATAGGTGGGCTTGAGATTAAAATTAATCAAGGGTCCAGATCTCTTCTTACCTTCTGACATTATCTCTTCTTCTCAGACGGTCCTTCATCCATATATATATATATACATATATAGCCTTAGGTTCATTTGAGAAGTGCTAAATATATGAGAAGTAGAGAAGTAATCTTGGCCATTTATGTAACACCATCAAAATTGGAAAGAGCAACTAAATAAAATTTTCAATAAAATAACCACTTAAGGATAAAATTCCTTCTACAAACCATTCTTGAAATTACCTCAATATAAACATTGTATTTTCAATAGTCAAAACCCAACTCATTCGTCAAGACTACAAAAGGTCGGGTGTTACTCAACCCCAAAATCAAGTAGTTATTCCCCAAGTACGGAAAACTTCACCAAGCTACTTACTTCTTGAGCACACAACTAGCTCTCCACTCTTCACAGTGTCACTAGAACTACATTCCAACCGGAACCTGTTGCACATGCCGACAAATAAAAAGGTTAGGCTAACGCCTAGTGAGTCCAGAAGTTTTATCATCATTATATAATTCGTAAGACGAGAGAGGTGCAATTTAAATCATGAGTTCAAAAAGGATTTACTTTAAATGCAAACCACCCATTTTCCAACCCACACAAATCCCGTGATGAAAGCTCTAATATACAACGATTCTCAAAATGGACTATTCCCGAAACCCACTTGAAAAGTGAAATAGTAATTGATTTACCAAAATGATTGAAATCATAAATGAATCACTATTATTCATAACATCCCCAGCGCGAATGAGGCATACATCACAACCCTTAAAATATGGAAAGCAAACCATATAAATAAAATACGTCACCGAAAACATGGATAAAATAAATACCCAAACAACACCTTTCGGTGACGAGGGAGACCCGATTCCATTGTATGTGGCGGAACACAAAGTTAAGCCGCATAACTATGTTATTGAACTACACCTCAAATCGTGACTCTATTGTCTGCTTTAATAAGCTCCAACTCGAGTTGGACTTTATTGCCTGCTATGAAAAGCTACACCTCAAGTCCCACACCCAGGTGGCACCACCATATCCTTTATTGCTTGTTGTGCCCAGCTACACCTCAAGGATACACGATCTTATTGCTTGTTCATTCTCTAGTAAGTTACACCTCAAGGTTTCTATGGAACCTTTATTTCCTACTTACTAGCATTAAAGATTTGGAGTTTCGGCTCCTTACTTGATAAACCAAGATGTCTAACCCTTATGCACAAGTGTTTAGGACATCAACAATAAACCAAAATCTCGGAGTACAACCCAATATGGTTCCTCTCCACAACACCGAGACACAAAATGTCAAGACGACGTACATCCCAAAGTGAGAATACCAAGACTTTCCACCATGCAAATATGACCGACTCATATGCCTATGGATCCAATGCATTACGGTCTAATAGTACACAACTCCACTTGAATGACACACACACTCAAAACATGTACTCTTCAAATAAAATGCAATAAATGCAACTGGCGACCAAAGCTCCATATTCAAATGTTAAAATCCGGACAAATGTCCTCAAGACTCAATTAAAGTCGAAACCGAGCAAAATGCTCAAAACCCCTTTAGGCCACTGAATAACGGTCCTCATAATATAAAATGCATTTAAACATCATTTAGGTAAACGTATACCACAAAATCATTATTAACCCGAAACTCGTCACGGATTAGAACCAATGGTTTCCCAAATGGACTCATACTCTTATAATTCTTAAAATGACTCATGACACGAAAATGTGCATTTTCCTCAATGGTTTATAAAATCAATTACACCAACATGTTTAAACCATTGGATAAACTCCATTCGAGCAATAAATCATTTAAAGACATATTTATGATTCCTACACATCAAAATATCCGAAAATCCTAAATATGGGTGTTTACAAGGTTTATAAAGTTAAATACTTCATGTAGTCAAAACCCACCAAATAACTCAACAAATGATAATTTCATGTAAACACACATAAATAATTGGAAAAGAACACATTGGCATTTACAACGTTTTCATAAATCAACTTGAACTCACCTTTCTAGATTAGGTTAAATCAAGATTTTTCCCCAAAGGTAAGCTCCTTTGAAGAAACACGAATCTTCAAGACAAATCTTCCAAAAACCTAGATCCATAAGTTTCCAACGATAAATATTTAGATCCAACCACTTAGAATCGTTTCCCCCGACATAAAACATCAAAATCTCCATTTTAACCCAAAACCCCAATTTAACTTAACTTTTCTCAAATCATCCAAACTGAGATTGGAGAAATAAAACACTAGGAAGTCAACAATGGAGCATTTACAACTCATAATAAAGTTTAGAATCTAGAAGGATGGACTCACCACTTAGGTTTTGATGAAAATCTAGAAACCCTAAATTTCTTGAAGATGGAGGTGATGATGATGAGCTCTTGATCCTTGCTTCCACTCCACCACCAAATACTCTTGTACCTCCCCAAAACTAACAATCTATCCTTGAAAATCTCTCAAAAACGAAACCATATCAACTTGAATCAACAAAATCGGAGTTGAAATGAGAGAGATATGAGGAAATGAAGTTTTGGGCTGAAAATCGCGTTTTTATGCTCTAGGTGCCCGACGGCTAAAGTGACGCGCGAGAGTGACCCAAGTGTCACTTTCGCTGGGCACTCTCTCTGAGGTCCCATGGCTCTCAGTACAAAACCGGTGAGAGTGACATGCGAGAGTGACACAAGTGTCACTTTCGCTGGTCACTTTAGCCGAGGTTGTGCCGAAAGTTGTTTTGGCCATAACTTCTTCGTTTTAGCTCCGTTTTCGCTCCGAAAAGGACCGTTGGACTCGTATTTGAATTCTCCATCCAACAAGACTATAAAATCAAGGATTTAGTCCAAAATCCTATTTTTCATATTTATCTCAAAAGTTCCAAAAATCGGGATGTTACAATCCTCCCAACCTTAAAAGAGATTTCGTCCTCGAAATCTAGTTTCCTTACAACCAATGTCCACCCAGATACGTTACCCTTACATCCGAATGAATGTTCAACTTGCTAGAGTAGTTTCTTACAGCATGGCTTCGGTTTCCTCCCAACCTTAGGTGTTCCAAACCCTCAGTGATTTGATAATGACCCTTTCTTAAACACTTAGTGAAAATTGTAAGTAAACAATATGTATTAGAGTTTCACTATCGCTGATAAGTACTAAGACTGTTTCAGTACCGCTGATAGTAACTCTCGCTCTTTAAGTTAAATAGTCAGCGAACACTGTTCATCCAGTAACTCTGAGCATGTTCAGTCTCTGTGATGATCGCTGATATGTTATAGTTGTTTACTTATGATCCCTGAAGACAAGTTTCACGTCAACATATGTTCTACGCTGAAGTCGAAGATCAAGCTCAAGAACCAGCGACAAGTCTACTAATGAACTGATGTGGATATCAGCGAAGCCAAGATTTGTCCACTCAACGTGAAGTATCAAGTAGAAGACTTCAGCAATCGCTGAACTTTATCATTCGCTGATAAAGAACTGTTTCAACGAAAGCTGATCATGAAGTCTCCTTACAAAGTACTATTGTCTTACCTCCCTTGCACGTCTCCGTACAAAATGTCAGAATGGACATCCCTTTTGTCTATGCTCGTACAACAAACTCTGATTCTACACTGTGCACCATGCGGCTACTAAGGTTGTCTACAAAGGTCAATGACATGCAACCACTCAGCTGCTGCCACGTGTAAAGCAATACTGCCATGCATTAAATGCATGCAGTATATAAGAAGAACCCTACCTCATAAATGAAGTGTGCTCGGGCCATCTTCTTCTTTCTATCCGTGTGTTAGGTTATTACTCGTAATTTCCTTATCTCCTTTCTATCTTATTCTAGTGCAAGAAACTTAGTGTTCTTAACTTGTTTAGATTAGGTTAGTCCTTAATCTTATTCCGCAACAAGTTGTAAATTGTCTTGATTTATCAATAAACAATTTAGAAAAGTAAAAATCATGTGTTTGTATTCAACCCCCCCCCCCTTCTACAAACTTGTATAACCCTTCGGGACCAACAAGTGGTATCAGAGCGGTTTTGTTTAATCTCATAAACAAGATCTGATCTATACTAAGATTTCTCTTCCTTGCTATTTCTTAAAATGGCCACCAACACAAACACTAATTATATTGACAATGGTTCTCTTGCAAAACCCCCTAGATTTTCCAGAGATAACTTTAATCTGTGGAAAAATAGGATGATTCTCTTCTTAGAAGGTGTAGACCCAACTATACCTTATTACATCGAAAATGGTCCATATATTCCTATAAGAATTGATCCTGAAGTTCCAGCCGCTGAGAATAGAGCTGCTATTCCAGAAAGGTTGGTTCCTAAGGAAATTCATATGTGGACTGATGAAGATAAGAAGAAAGTGGCTCTCGACACTAAAGCCAGATCTATACTTTCCATGGCTCTTCCTGATGAAGTCTACCATTCCGTCATGAACCTGAAAACCTCAAAAGCTATGTGGGACACAATCTGTGTTCAGTATGACGGTACTTCTAAAGTGCAGGACTCACGCAAGATCAACCTGGTAAGACAGTACGAAAGCTTCATTTGTGGTAAGAATGAATCTCTCTCTGAAGTACACCAACGTTTTAACTGCTTAATAATAGATCTAAAAACCATTGGTAAGGAATATTCTAACTTTGAAGTACTGACAAAGTTCTTAGAATGTTTACCTAAAAGCTGGGACAGTTATTCAATGTGTCTCAAGTTGTCAAAAGATCTAAGATCTATGACTCTTTCTACCTTATATGGCACGATGCTGAATCATGAGCAATCGAGTCCTCTTAAGAAGAATCTTGTAAAAGATTCCAAAAGCACCTCTGTTGCTTTACTCTCAGAGTTACCTTCCACTCAGCGATCTACTATCACTGTCACTGAGTTGGAAACTAACTCTGAACGTTCATCAGATTCTGATGCTTCAGATGATGATGAAACTCTGGCATTCCTGGCTAATAAGTTCAGGAGATTTGCTAGAAAGAGTAATTTCAGAAAGAACAAACCTCTTGCTATTACTGACAAGCCAAGATCATCAACCCCTGTTGATAAGGCTACTGCTACTTGCTATAACTGTGAAAAGATAGGACATTTTGCTAGCGAGTGCAGGTCAAAGAAAATCTCTAGATCCTCAGCTTTTCCCAAGAAAAACTTTACTCCCAGGACTGGAGATGAAAAATATAAAAAGCCGAAAGAAAGGTATTCAAAGCTGAAAACATTTAAGAAGAAAGGCAAAGGCCTGATGGCTGACTATGATTGGGCTGCCTCTGACAAAGAAGAATCATCTGACTCTGAAGATGATGATGAAGCCAATCTATGTCTCATGGCCAAACTTGAAGATGAGGAATAAATTTTTGACATTCCCTCTACTTCAACCTCTGCTACTAAGGTATCACCTTCCTTCTTTACCAATATTTTAAATATTGATGAAGCTGATAGTCTTCGAAAGATCGATCTCTTGACTAGAAGTTTATATGAAGCCATGAATGGCAAAACTGTTATTGAAAATCAAAACCTTGATCTCGCGGTACAGCTTAAAAACTGTCAACTTCAAATAGAAAAGCTTTCTAAAATTGAAGAAGATTTTAAAGATCAAGTTCATTTAAATCAGCTAGTCAAAATCGAGCGCGAAGAAGCTATCGCTGCATTAAAAGCTGAAAAAGCTACTGTTGATGGATGGTATAACTCCTCAACAAAGATCACTGAGATAATTAAGTCTCAGATTCCCCTGAGTGATAAACGTGGTCTTGGTTACAAAGCTGATACTCTAGAACCAACCACTGACCGTTCCATGCTTAAGTTTGGAATGTTCGTATCCTCTATCCCTGACACTTTCTCATCTCAGTGTTCCTCTTCAAAACCTCCTATCCCTGAGGAAATCTCTACCTTAACTTCTAAAGGTAAAGAGAAAATTATTTATCCAAAACCTTCCTCAGTCTTTAAAGACAAAGGTAAAGGAATTGCTTTTAACCAAAATCCTCAGAAGGGTACCTTTGTACCAAAGTTGAATGCTTCTAAAGCTTCAATGACTTATCCCTCTGGTTCAAAGAATAAGATCCCTGGATTTATTCAGCGTGGATCTATTCAGCGATCTACTCCTAGAATCAAAGTGGATACTATTGGTAAGAAATCCGAAAAACTGAATGTTCCTCCTATTTCAAATACCAAAAGTTTACTTGGTACTGGTCCTTCTAATTCAAAATCAAAAGCCCAGCATGCAAATGGTCCTAGAACTACTTTTAGTTATAGGAAATGTTATCATTGTGGACTTACCAATCATATTGCTAGTAAGTGCCCCACAGCCACCCAAGCTGAAAAGATAGCTATGGGGAAGATCATTGCCCCTAAGGCAAAGAAGACCACTGAGGTTAAGAAATTAACCAAAGTAAAGACTGACAAAGCTGAATCTTCAAATGCTGCGAAGACTGTTGAACCTTCCACCTCCTCTTCTAAACCCACTGACAAGTGTGTACACATGGTTAAGTAGGTACCCAAAAAAAACTAATCTTTCTTTGTAATGCAGGTTAAGAAGGGTATCTGGTATCTCGATAGCGGATGCTCTAGACACATGACTGGTAAGAATAACTTGCTCACTGAGTACAAAGAAGAGAAGGGTCCCTCTGTAACTTTCGGTGGAAATGGAAAAGGACATACCCGAGGGTTTGGTGTACTCTCCAATGGTACAACAACCTTCAGAAGGGTCGCATATGTTGAAGTGCTGAAGCATAATCTTCTAAGCATCAGTCAGCTGTGCGACATGGATAACAAAGTAATTTTTACTAAGGAATCATTATTTGTCGCTGACAAAAAGGAGAAGATATCTCTCAGCGGTTATCATTTGGAAAATGTTTATGTAATAAACATGGACTCAACAACCACTGAGAACTCCTGTTTCTTCTCAAAAGCCTCATCTGATGTCAACTGGCTGTGGCATAAGAGGCTCTCTCATCTCAACTTCAAGACACTAAACACTCTTTCTTCTAAAGAGTTAGTCACTGGTCTACCTCAACACTCATACGCCAAAGAGTCCTTATGTTCAGCGTGTGAGAAAGGGAAGCAGACCAAAGCAAGCTTTAAGTCAAAGCAAGTTTCCTCAGTGTCATCTCCTCTGCAACTTCTCCATATGGATTTGTTTGGCCCTGTTAACAAACAATCCATCGCTGGAAAGAAATATACACTGGTCATAGTTGATGAATTCTCTCGCTATACATGGGTAATGTTTCTCTGTTCTAAGAGTGACACACCTGAAGAACTCATCACCTTTGTCAGGAAAATGGAAGTCCTGAACAACTTGACCGTTCGCTCAATAAGGACCAGTGTATATTTCTCTGTTCTAAGAGTAACTTGATTCCTTCTTTGAGAGTAAGGGTATTTCTCACAACTTTCCTTCAGTGAGAACACCGCAACAAAATGGAGTCGCTGAAAGAAGAAATAGAACTATTATTGAAGCTGCACGTTCAATGCTCAGCGATTCTCACCTGCCTACTCAGTTTTGGACAGAAGCTGTCAACACTGCTTGTTTTACGCAAAACAGGTCGCTGATAGTCAAAAGATTCAACAAGACAGCCTATGAACTTTTCCATGGGAGAAAGCCTTCAATTAGCTTTCTTCACATCTTTGGATGTCAGTGTTTCATACTGAACAACAGAGATGCCCTTGGAAAGTTTGATCCTAAGGCTGATGATGGAATCTTTCTAGGATACTCCTCAGTCTCCAAAGCCTTCAGAGTCTTCAATCGAAGAAGACAAACTGTTGAAGAAACTATTCACGTCACCTTTAACGAATCCCGTTCAGCGAATTCTCGACCTTCTGCTGATACTGAAGAACTGAATCAATGGAAGTTTTCTCATCTTGGTGATTCAGAAGATATTCCCACTCCTCATACTCATACCGTTGAAGATGATGGTCCTACTATCATCCCAAACATACAGACTAGTGAAGCTGAAACATCATGGGTCTCAGCTATTCCTTTAAACACTATGCCTGCTTCTGAACCAAATGTCTCAGACATTTCATCTACTTCTCAGCAATCAGTGAATGTGATGACATCTGCACCTACTCCTCTCTTGGCTGATATTCCAGAAGTTGTTGAAGCCTCATCTTCAGCTCCTCCAGTTCAATTTGAGTCAGCGACTCATGCTCCGGCTCAGCGATGGACTGTCAATCACCCTATTGATCAAATTCTTGGTGATCCAAACGCTGGTGTTCAGACTCGACGAAGTGCAGGTAGTATTTGTTTATTTGTTAACTTTATTTCTCTGATTGAACCAAAGAAAATAGATGACGCCCTCAGAGATCCAAACTGGGTCAGCGCTATGTAAGAAGAGCTGACAGAATTTGAAAGAAACAAAGTTTGGAATCTTGTTCGAAGACCAAATGACAAGACAGTGATAGGCACTAAATGGGTCTATCGAAACAAGTTGGACGAACATGGAACTGTAACCCGCAACAAGGCTCGTCTTGTTGCTCAGGGATACAGACAAGAGGAAGGTATATACTACGACGAAACATTTGCTCCAGTAGCAAGACTAGAATCTATTCGTCTATTCTTAGCTTATGCTGTACACAAAGACTTCAAAGTTTATCAGATGGATGTTAAATCAGCGTTTCTCAATGGAAAGCTGAATGAAGAAATCTATGTGGAACAAACTCCAGGATTCTCAGATCCTAAGCATCCAGGTTATGTTTATAAACTGGATAAGGCACTTTATGGCTTAAAGCAAGCTCCTCGTGCATGGTATGACACTCTCTCTACTTATCTCCATATTGAAAAATTTGAGCGTGGTAAAATCGATAAGACTCTATTCTTCAGGAAAGTAAAAGGTCATATTATTCTTGTTCAGATATATGTTGATGACATTATATTTGGTTCTACTAACCCTGACCTTTGTACTCGTTTCGCTGATAGAATGAAAGCAGAGTATAAAATGAGTATGATAGGTGAGCTAAGTCTTCAGATTAAACAGAATGAAAAAGGAACTTTCATTAATCACGGAAAGTATGTTAAAGATATGCTGAAGAAATTCGATTTAACTCAGAGTTCAGCTATGAAAACCCCTATGGCACCACCGCTGACACTAAACAAGGACTCAAATGGAATACCTGTTAACGTCACGCTGTACCGTGGGATGATCGGCTCTCTCCTGTATCTTACAGCTAGCCGACCTGATATTATGTATGCAACTTGTTTGTGTGCACGATATCAAGTTGAACCTAAGGAATCTCATATGATCGCTGTAAAGCGAATCTTTCGTTACCTTAAGGGTACTCCGAACCTAGGTCTTTGGTATCCCAAAGACTCAGGGTTTGATCTAATCGCCTATTCAGATAGTGATTTTGCAGGTTGCAAATTGGATAGGAAAAGCACCACAGGAGGCTATCAGCTCCTGGGTGGAAAGCTGGTGAGTTGGACAAGTAAAAAGCAAAACTCAGTGTCCACCTCTACAGCTGAAGCTGAGTATGTAGCCGCTGGAAGCTGTTGTTCTCAGGTCTTGTGGATGAGAAATCAACTACTAGACTATGACCTTCAGCTCTCGAAAATTCCAATCTATTGCGACAGCACAAGTGCCATCGCTATAGCCAACAATCCAATACTACACTCAAAGACCAAACATATCGAAATCAGGTATCATTTTATCAGAGATCATGTGATGAATGGTGATATAGAACTTCATTTTATCCCAACTGACTTTCAGTTAGCTGATCTATTCACCTAACCTCTTGATGAGACAAGGTTCAACTTTCTCATCAGCGAGCTTGGAATGCTGAACTTTGAAGAGTAAAATCTTCAGTGGTTCACATGTGATCAGCGACCGGATAAAACCAAATTATATAACCCATTCTATCATCTTCTCTCTGAACAAAATTGATTCGCTGATATCAAGGTATGTCTCTCTTTACTTGCTGACGTTCACAAATGAATGCAAGATTTCAAAACAAATCACATCGCTGAATATCTCTTCCTTAACAGCGATACTTTGAAATTTCTAAAACTAACACTGACATTTCTATTAAGTGCTTCATGTTTTCAAAATGTCCCTGAGCTTTCAAAACCTCAGAGACATCCTAAAATATGAAAGGACGTTTGTGACATCATCACAACGGATAAAGCCTGGCACGTTCTTTTTCTGACACACGTTTGCACGTTTCGTTTACCATCCAATCAAATGCAAACACGTGTCCGTGTCATCATGAAAATCTTTTCCCGCTCAAGATTTTCTCTTTCTATTCTCTCTATATAAACTATTTCGAGTTTATATTTTTCCTTTACGCGAACTTCTTCTCCAAGCAAGAAAAACTACTGTTGCATTTTGAACTCAAGTTTTCTAGAAAACTGTTCATCTTCTTCAACGTTTGTAAGGTTAATATTCTTATTATTTACCTACATTACCTTGTTTATGATCTTATTATTGCTTTTAACAGATCAAACAAATGAACTTCTTAAAATGAAATCATTTCTTTCATGGTTTTATGAACACAATCTTCGAGATTGTTCTTCAAGTTTTAAACTCAAATCTTAAACTTGTTCTTCATATGTTTTTCCAAAATTTCTTCTTCGGATAGAAACTGGAGAACACGCACTCTTTACTGTTTTTTATTTCTTATTCAAAACAAAGAAAACCCTAATCTTCATTAAGACATTTTTGTCTGAATGAAATGGACAAAATTCGGAAACATCTTATTGGAAAATCTTTCCACATTAAGACTGTATTTTTTTTCTCTATGATTCATGGTTGATATGATAAACAGAAATGGCATCTTCAACTGCTGCTCCTACCACTGAGAAATCCCCTGCAACGGAGAAACTGACTCTACCAAAGGCTCCTCAGGTAAAGTTTACACTTGAGAAAGTAGACTTTTCGAAAACAAACAACCTCTATGCGCTTTTCGATTTTCCTCCTCGAAAGCAAGTCACGCATCTCAATGATGCTGTGAATTTTCTACAAACCTGCTGCTTATTCAAAGCCTTAACCTTCGTACCCCCTGCCCATAAATTCCTTCTATCTCAGTTCTGGTATACTGCTAGACACACTCAGGTTCCTTCATCCAAGGACCCTAAGAAACTCCTTGATGTCATTCTCTGTGACACCAAATTTGGCACAACCAAAATCAACCCTGCCATTATCAGGCGTGCACTCAGCCTACCCACTGCCTCCAAAGAAAAACCCTTCGTTCCTCTGCCCAACCACAAAAACCATGCTGATAGGGAAGCCATCACTGCACTCTTTGATGCAATGGGTTACACATGGGACACAGGGAGGGACAAGGAGATTGAGAAGAAACTTACCATGATCAAGAAGTCCAAAATGCCAAGCGAGATGAACTTCATCTTCGCACACCTGATAAGCTGCATGACAGCGAAGAGTGGCTCCTCTGATCAAGCTGCTCAACCTCAGCAAGCAATAGGCTATGCATTGCTGAAAGGTCTACATGTTGACTGGGCCTCAATCATCTATGACGACCTTGCATTCAGAGTAGATATGGCTGATAGACCTTCATGGGTTCCATATCCCAAATTCATCAGCACCGTCTTTCAACAGGGACTTGGGGACAAGTACCCAAAAGAGGGTGATCTGAGACTCTCTCAGGTTGGCCCTAAGGTGCTAGACTTCAAGCCGCTGGCAAACGAGGTACGTCTTACTACTCTTTTATCTCATCTTAATCCTCCTTCGTCTACTTCTGCGGCTACTTCAGCGGAAATCCCCACCGCTGATACCCATGTTGCACCCTCCACTCCTTCTCGAAAAAGGAAACAATCTACTTCCCAACTTGGTTCCAAAAGAATCAAGAAAACCAAGGAGCAACCCCCCCAGCATTCACATGCTGAAGACTCCACAGCTCATCTTGAAGAGCTGATGGATAGTTCAGTGGTACGCTCTGCTACAGCTGATCAAGCCACCCCTTCCATCCCAGCTTCAGCGTCTCTAAACGTTGAAGTTATAAACTTGGAACAGAACCCACCTCCTTCAGTCCCTCTAGTGACTGAAGTGATTGACAGCGGATCCAACGCTGAACCCCGCACCCAACCCACTTTCTCAACCATCATTCCTCCCACCTCTCCTCAATAAACATCTTCCCCAGCGACACTACTGCTGAATATCTTCAGAGGATGATAGAACAAAACACAGGACCTGCAGGTACTTCCAGTCGTCAGGGAACTATTGAAGACGACTATGAAACTTTCTCAGGGTTACGAGGCTTCGACAACTTCGCCAACCCAACTGCAGGTGTACACATTATCCCAAACACTTCTCTCTCTCAACCCCAAACTTTTGAGCTTTTCTCTATTCATAAGTTAATAACTGTTTCAGGTCCTAATTTGGGGGATATCAACACCTCCCTGAAGGCCCTGGAAATAAAGGTGGAATCTTACAACACCACTCTCTCCACAAACTCTTCAGCAGTTACAGACGCTGGAGAGAACCTCAAAAAGCTGACCGAGGTTGTTGAAACGAAAGCCTCCAAAGCTGATACGGAGAAGGTGGATGGCAGCATAGGAACTTTTGCTACCACCCTCGCTGAAACCTCCACCAACGTCAACAATCTCAACCTCACCAACACCACCCTCGCAACAAACTTCACCACTCTGTCCAATGAAGTCACATCATTGAAGACAGAGGTTGGTACTCTTAAGGGTGAGGTCACCACGGTCAAAGATCTCCTTCAGCAGATACTCAATCGCCTGGATGCTCCAAAGTCTCACTTTACTAAGGCCGATAGAGAGGATCTTCATAAACACTCCCCTGCTATATCTGGCCTCGACGACAGATTAGCAGTGGTTGAACTTTGTATGGGACTCACTGGCCAAGAAGACAGTGATTCTCATACTACTGATGTTGCTGATGTTGCTGATATTTCTCTTGCCTCCCCTCCTCATCATGTGGAAGAGGGAGATAAGAGAGCTGAAGACCTTCCCCATAATGATGAGGGGGAGAAGAAAAATGAAACTGCTGCTTCTACTTCAAAACCTCAGGGAGTTGAAAACCCTGAGGGAACCAAGAAACCTCCCTCTGTATCTGAGGGGGAGCAACTCGAAGAGCAACACAAAGAAGCCGTTGCTGATGAGGTCGAGTCTGAAGAAGAAGAAGAAGCTGAAGACGAAGAACCCATCGATATCGATGATGAAGAACCATCATCATCCCCTAAAGATGATGATGATGACGATGATGATGATGACTTCTTCTTCGTTGAGCCCAGGAAGGCCCCTGAGAAAGGGATTTCGATAAATGAACCTTTAGGGGAGACGACTAAGACAAAGCCTGCAGAGTCTGAAGCTGACAAAGGCAAAAACAAAGGCCTCGCTGCAGAAGGCAATCTGGCTATCCTTCAGATTAAGCCAGCTTGTTAGGTACAATATTTTCTATTCCCTTATATTGCATCCCTCCTCTATCCCTTCTCAATCTCAATCCTTCTATCCATAAAACCTCTATACACTTAACCACATTCTTCTCTCTATCTCTTTCTTCCCATGTTCTTACTTAAACAATCGCTGTGTTTCAGCTAGTCCTCTCCCCTGTTTGAGGATCCCGCTGAAGCTCCCACTGCTGTATCAACAATAATTCCAGCTCCTATCACTGAAGAAATAATCCCAGTCTTCGATTTAACCTCTGAGACTGATGAACCTGAAGAACAACCTCTCTCTCTCTCTCTCACACAAAAACAGACCTTCCTTGGCTCCTCAAAAGCTAAGTGAAGAGGATCAAGAAAAGAGAGATGCAATGATCAAACAGCTCGAAGATCAGCGAATCATCCTCCCTCGCTCCAAAATCCCTGTTCCCACAAAGTTCAGGATATCAAGGAAAGAATACGAGGATCATTTAAGAGCTGAAAGATTACTCGCCGAAAAGAAGGAAGCTGAAGAAAAAGATAAGGCTCTCGCCATCCAGCTTGTCCAACAATCGGTGAAAGACCCCGCGCTGAAAAGAACTCCCATTGATGTCCAACGTCATCTATGGGATGATGCCCAAAGGATCGTTGAAGAA
Source organism: Saussurea involucrata (assembly GCA_033807775.1). NCBI lineage: Eukaryota > Viridiplantae > Streptophyta > Magnoliopsida > Asterales > Asteraceae > Saussurea > Saussurea involucrata. The sequence continues at coordinate 32,326,064 of CM066326.1, read as the reverse complement.
AAGACTAAGGTATCTGACTCGACTTTGGAATGGTGTAAAGAAATGCTGAACTATCGATCTCGACCATCCAAAATCATCAAGGTACTTATCAGAGGAAAACTGTTCGCAGAAGTTCCTGTTGTTGAAGTTGGCGTATTCAGAGAAGACAAAACCAAGCAAACCTTCTATGCTACTACTTTAAAGAAGTTTGGTTTCTCTGAATGGTTGGAAGTGAAATTAGCCATTCAGCGATCTCGCTCAAAGTTCAAGAGCCATGTCGAGAAAATTTTAAATTCTCAGATCGACTTGGTTTCTTCTGCTGTGGATATTCCTCCTTCCACTCTCCTTCCACCTCAACAAAGAAGGGCCTCTGCAAAGAAAAAGAAAACCTCAGACTCGGGTCCTCCTATACGAAATGAAACAGGTATAGGTTTCTCACGCGAAGAAGTACTTGGTCGTGACCCTGACCTCTCAGTACTTGACACCTCCCTGCCTCCTGGTGAAACTTTCATCCCTGGAAAAGTCTTAAGTGAACCCTATGGCATCTTCTTTCTAGACTGCTATGGACGACAACACTTTCAACGCATCTCTGAGCTTCCAATCACTCCCATCGAACAGCTCAGAGACCTAATATACTGGTGTGAAGTCAGACGCGACATTCAGGCACGTCACCTCAAGCCCCTGATCTTTGAAGAAGCAAAGAACAAAAAGGATCAAGGTGTAACGGTCCCTGACTGGATGATTCCCACATCAAAGACCCTCGATGAACTTCTCATCAAGGAAGAACCTTTTGACGGATAGGATTTCCTTGTAATTCTTTCTATCTTTATCTGTCTATATCTTCTGTACTTGTAATTTTATTTGTTGTACTTGTAATTTTTCCACTTCCCTTTGTAATCTTTACGAAGTTTAAAGAAAAATTTCAGCGAATGTACTTTACTCCATCAGTACTAAAAAGATCCCAGAAAACAGTAAAAGGGACAAATATTTTATGAGTTCTTTTTATCCTTATGTTTTCATACTTAGCAATTTTCTTTGTTGCTATGTCATAATCAAATGGGGGGAGATTGTTGATCCAAACCCTTAGTGATTTGATAATGACCCTTTCTTAAACACTTAGTGAAAATTGTAAGTAAACAATATGTATTAGAGTTTCACTATCGCTGATAAGTACTAAGACTGTTTCAGTACCGCTGATAGTAACTCTCGCTCTTTAAGTTAAATAGTCAGCGAACACTGTTCATCCAGTAGCTCTGAGCCTGTTCAGTCTCTGTGATGATCGCTGATATGTTATAGTTGTTTACTTATGATCCCTGAAGACAAGTTTCACGTCAACATATGTTCTACGCTGAAGTCGAAGATCAAGCTCAAGAACCAGCGACAAGTCTACTAATGAACTGATGCGGATATCAGCGAAGCCAAGATTTGTCCACTCAACGTGAAGTATCAAGTAGAATACTTCAGCAATCGCTGAACTTTATCATTCGCTGATAAAGAACTGTTTCAACGAAAGCTGATCATGAAGTCTCCTTACAAAGTACTATTGTCTTACCTCCCTTGCACGTCTCCGTACAAAATGTCAGAATGGACATCCCTTTTGTCTACGATCGTACAACAAACTGTGATTCTACACTGTACACCATGCGGCTACTAAGGTTGTCTACAAAGGTCAATGACATTCAACCACTCAGCTGCTGCCACGTGTAAAGCAATACTGCCATGCATTAAATGCATGCAGTATATAAGAAGAAACCTACTTCAGAAATGAAGTGTGCTCGGGCCTTCTTCTTCTTTCTATCTGTGTGTTAGGTTATTACTCGTAATTTCCTTATCTCCTTTCTATCTTATTCTAGTGCAAGAAACTTAGTGTTCTTAACTTGTTTAGATTAGATTAGTCCTTAATCTTGTTCCGCAACAAGTTGTAAATTGTCTTGATTTATCAATAAACAATTTAGAAAAGTAAAAATCGTGTGTTTGTATTCAACCCCCCCCCCCCCCCCTACAAACTTGTATAACCCTTCGGGACCAACACCATGCTTCCCCAACGGCAGATCCCGACTCTAAATCAGTCCAAGGTTTGATCACTACTGAAACCAACAAAATCTCCAAATCCAATTGTTCCCGATGCTGAACTGTCACTTAATTCTAACGAGCTCCATTAGACTCCAAAACAGACAGTCGTCACTAACCCATCGATTATACAACTCCAAGAATACGCCTAATTACCAATCATCCGATCGACAGATTCTTTTACTATTCAAGGAAGGTCATCCCACTAAATCTACTTATCACAGATTGAAAATCTTAATATCACTACAACCGATACCACCATCCCTTAAAATTGGACTACAACACTCCAAATACACTGACGGTTCATGGCCTCAAAATCCGAAGTTGACGCCTAACCATACCATTAAGATTTAAACCACTGCAGTACTCCACACACGGGTTCCATTCGTCGAGCATCCCCACAAAACCAAGATTATCTATACGGTGTCTAAAGGGTCTTACACTTCCTTTACGCAAAAACTGACCAACCTAAATAAGGTTGCTAAAGGGAACGGTTGCATAAGCATTAATAAAGGATACCGCGAGTCTAACCCTCCGGTTACAAAAGTACGTCGACTCTGCAAACGATACTACCTAGCCTACGATACAATCACGCGTCGGAATACCCAACCTTCCTCTGTCGAAGTTCTATACGCCTTTACTCTTAACCGGGGTTACTTAACCTTTCCAAGGTTCTAATGAGTTCAAGGTTTTCAAGTGAAATACTTAACAAATATGCAAATCGAAAACTTTTATAGATTTTTTTTTCAACACGAAGGTTTTCATATCAATTTAATCGTACGCATAAAATCTACTACTACCTACTCGGTAGTTGTTCAAAAATGGACACACTCATCCCACATATGAAAACCATCCTGAAAACTCACAATTCAAGTTACTAACAAAACGCAAAAGCATGTTCAGCAACTTTTTGAAATGAACCGCTACGGTCCTAGCATGGATTTACTTATGTCATACACGTAAAGCAATTTCCTACTTTAAATAGTGTGCAACAAAAAGTTTTGTACGAAGCTTCGAAAAAGAACTTAAACGACGTCAAACTACAAAAAATCTATCTTTTAACTACAAATGACGCGAAGTAAAATTTACCAACAAAATTCGCAACATGTGAGTTTATTTTGCAAAGATGGTGAGACGATACTTTGGTTAAAACATGAAATGATTTGTGTCGGATCCAAGTTTAAAGATAAATAATAATACTTTTTCATCATTCGAAGATAACAACTAAATATCGTGAAGAAATCTCAAATTGGAATATGCATGCAAACTTGTAACACTCTTCTAGTGGTTTTCCGAAAGTAAAATTACATGCAACAGGTATTCCATACTAAATTTTTTAACGTAGCAAATTTCATTAAATCAAATTTCAAAATTTTCTCATTTAGTCATATAATGACATATGAGTAAAACCTTTTTGACAAGACTCGCACGCATTAATGTATTTTCTCAAAACCTAGGAAAATGGTAAGTGCTTATAATTGGTTGACACCTAAAGGATTTAAATCGACTCCAAATCTCGAATCATGCAAACAATGCGCATCAATGTTCCAAAAACATAAATACTCCACACAACTCAAGGTTAAGACAAATAACTTTCCAAAACCCTCATCACGGTGCATTTATACCAAAAGATTTACACTCGTAATACAAATCGTTAAAATATCAATGCCTAAAATTTACTCATCAAAATACTGAAAATACATCTTTTCTTCAAAACCAAAAAGGTTTACAATTTCCAATATGTTCATCAAGCCCAAAATTGACCAAAATCCAACGACTAGCACATTTGTATTTTCAAAATGTACCGCATCGTAGACCGTGCATAATCCCTACAATACTAAAACATAATTTGACCAAATGACCTCCATTTATGCAATAGATTGATAAAACACCTTCAATCACGATTTATTTATCAAAGCATCAAGAATTAGTGGCTACCAAGTTATGCATACCCCGAGATCAATATGATGCATTTGCGTGAAATGATAATAAAAGAATCAATTAATCAAAAGCGCATAAAGCAAATCGTTAAGAATAACTATCAGGATGTTCATACATGCATTACTCACGCCACGTATAAATCAATCCGCACACTGAACGAGTTGCAACGAGATGTGCTAACACAAATCTTCAAAAGAGAAATTATGCGACACTAAATTTCCAAGAAACCATTCCTTTTGGTCGTCTTACGGCATAAAACAATATTTCTCAACAAAACCCGCATGAGACAAAATGCTCAATATAACCCATAAATTAATTGACATAATAAATAAAGTATGTACATTACAAAATTGCACTCACGCGACACAAAACGTCGTAAAACAAAACTCCATAGAACTCAATGAAACTCAAAGACTTCTAATCAGTCAAATGGTGCCCAACTTTTCGCTTCCAAAAAACCAAATTTGCATAAGGAAAAATCACGACTAAAATGTCATAATTCCGAAAATTTCCTTTTTGTTGTAATACAATATAAACAACACTTTTCAACAAAAATTGCATTAAATAAATTTTACAATAAAGCTCAACATAAACATCATGGAAGATAACACTCTGTCTAAACCTTAACATATGTGGAGGAGATCCAATGTTAAAGTCATAATCCGTAGTTACTTGCCTAAAATCCTAAACAACATCAAATATAGATATTATTGTATCCGAAAGTAACGTTGGACAACAACAAAACAAAACAAAAATAAATAAAGCCAATCCCGACAAAGTTTGCAACTCTCCGCAATAAAATAATTTCATGCATGTTCAAAACCATGATTTGAAATCTTGTGTGTGCTAAACGTTTGTCCGAGATTTCGTAACACAATCCACATGACGATTTGAAACACAAGAAACAGTTGATGCAATTTATTTTAAAAATAAATTTTGTGCATGAATTTGTCGGCACTCAACGTCTCAAACCACACTCCCCCAAATTCCTCCGGTCATACTAACGTCATCCGGATGCTCAAACATCTTAAGGAAAAATTGGAAGTTACATCGATTACCCTTACGATTTCTCCTCGAATTAAGGTCGATTCAATGAGCCTATGGTCCTAATCCAATAAATAAATTTCGACCCGAAACGGTCTACTTAATGCAAACAGCAAACTTACTGTCATTCCAAGTGACAATGCTTAAAATCATCAACCTCTTCTAACGGTCACTCGCTTAGAAATTCATTACTACCCCAACGGTCATTACTCCAAAGTCGTCCAAGTACTCACATGTAACTTGTAGGTTCACCATAACACTATCCAGGTGTAACTATGAACGTACCGTATATGATCATCCTTGTGACTCTAGACGAGATTTCTCGTTTCTAGCGACTCCATCGACCTCAAAATATCCTATCTTAGAGTGCCTAATTGTGCAATTTCACTTTCATTCACTTAAAAGAACGCTAGTTTAAGTCTAGGTATCCAAAAATCAACACCTAATTCTCTCAAACTTAAGCTCTGATACCAACTTGTAACACCCTCAAAATTGGAAAGAGCAACTAAATAAAATTTTCAATAAAATAACCACTTAAGGATAAAATTCCTTCTACAAACCATTCTTGAAATTACCTCAATATAAACATTATATTTTCAATAGTCAAAACCTAAGTCATTCGTCAAGACTAAAAAAGGTCGGGTGTTACTCAACCCCATAATCAAGTTGCTATTCCCCTAGTGCGGAAAACTTCACCAAGCTACTTACTTCTTGAGCACACAACTAGCTCTCCACTCTTCACAGTGTTACTAGAACTACATTCCAACCGGAACCTGTTGCACATGCAGACAAATAAAAAGGTTAGGCTAACGCCTAACCTTTTTATCATGACTATATAATTCCTAAGACGAGAGAGGTGCAATTTAAATCATGAGTTCAAAAAGGATTTACTTTAAATGCAAACCACCCATTTTCCAACGCACACAAATCCCATGATGAAACCTCTAATATACAACGATTCTCAAAATGGACTCATCCCGAAACCCACTTGAAAAGTAAAATAGTAATTGATTTACCAAAATGATTGAAATCATAAATGAATCACTATTATTCATAACATCCCCAGCGCGAATGAGGCATACATCACAACCCTTAAAATATGGAAAGCAAACCATATAAATAAAATACGTCATGAAAACATGGATAAAATAAATACCCAAACAACACCTTTCGGTGATGGGGGAGACCCGATTTCATTGTATGTGGTGGAACACAAAGTTAAGCCGCATAACTATGTTATTGAACTACACATCAGATCGTGACTCTATTGTCTGCTTTAATAAGCTGCAACTCGATTCGGACTTTATTGCCTGCTATGAAAAGCTATACCTCAAGTCCCATACCCAGCAACGGGTGGCACCACCATATCCTTTATTGCTTGTTGTGCCCAGCTACACCTCAAGGATACACGATCTTATTACCTGTTCATTCTCTAGTAAGTTACACCTCAAGGTTTCTATGGAACCTTTATTGCCTACTTACTAGCATTCAAGATTTGGAGTCTCGTCTCCTAACTTGATAAACCAAGATGTCTAACCCTCATGAACAAGTGTTAGAACATCAACAATAAACCAAAATCTTGGAGTACAACCTAATATGGTTCCTCTCCACAACACCGAGACACAAAATGTCAAGACGACGTACATCCTAAAGTGAGAATACCAAGACTTTCCACCATGCAAATATGACCGATTCATATGCCTATGGATCCAGTGCATTACATTCTAATAGTACATGACTCCACTTGAATGACACACACACACACTCAAAACATGTACTCTTCAAATAAAATGCAACTGGCGACCAAAGCTCCATATTCAAATGTTAAAATCCGGACAAATGTCCTCAAGACTCAATTAAAGTCGAAATCGAGCAAAATGCTCAAAACCATTTTAGGCCACTGAATAACGGTCCTCATAATATAAAATGCATTTAAACATCACAAAATCATTATTAACCCGAAACTCATCACGGATTAGAACCAATAGTTTCCCAAATGGACTCATACTCTTATAATTCTTAAAATGTCTCATGACACGAAAATGTGCATTTTCCTCAATGGTTTATAAAATCAATTACACCAACATGTTTAAACCATTGGATAAACTCCATTCGAGCAATAAATCATTTAAAGACATATTTATGATTCCTACACATCAAAATATCCGAAAATCTCATATATGGGTGTTTACAAGGTTTATAAAGTTAAATACTTCATGTAGTCAAAACCCACCAAATAACTCAACAAATGATAATTTCATGTAAAACACATAAATACATGGAAAAGAACAATTTTGGCATGTACAACGTTTTCGTAAATCAACTTGAACTCACATTGCTAGATTAGGTTAAATCTAGATTTTTCCCCAAACGTAAGCTCCTTTGAAGAAACACGAATCTTCAAGCCAAATCTTCCAAAACCTAGATCCATAAGTTTCCAATGATAAATATTCAGATCCAACCACTTAGAATCGTTTCCCCCAACATAAAACATCAAAATCTCCATTTTGACTCAAAACCCCAATTTGACCTAACTTTTCTCAAATCATCCAAACTAAGATTGGAGAAATAAAACACTAAGAATTCAACAATGGAGCATTTACAACTCATAATAAAGTTTAGAATCTAGGAGGATGGACTCACCACTTAGGTTTTGATGAAAACCTAGAAAACACTAAATTTCTTGAAGATGGAGGTGATGATGATGAGCTCTTGATCCTTGCTTCCACTCAACCACCAAATACTCTTGTACCTGTAATAACCGTGTCCTTTTTGTGAATAAATATTAATTTTAGGGTGTAAAGTGTAAAAAGGGGAAAGGTTTGGTGTGCTTGTGGGAGGGTATAAATGGGTGTAAAACCCTAGGGATTCTAAATCTCTCAAGAACCTGTGTGTGCGGCTGAGGTGCGATAAGCGAGTGCAAGATCATCAAGGGTAAAGACGATTGGGATTATCCAGATTGTGTGCAGAATCAACTAGCAAGGTAATCCTCAATTCTTTCTCCATTGCAATCTAATCTTAAGGTCTAATGTGATGGAGTCTGAGTTGGTTATTCATCTTGAAAGAAAGGAAATGGAGACTGTGTGTGTGTTCTCCTTTTCGTGTGGTGTGAAATTGAATGGTTTAGATGCTAAGATAATCGGTATCGACTTTTCCCTATGTTAATGGTTAACACCGAATTAGATTCGTGTGAGAAATGATCAATTTAATCGGATCTTTCAGCGTTCGTAGGATCCGGAACTGTAGGAACCGGAACCATTGGAACTGGAACCCTTTGGAACCGGAACCATTGGAACCGGAACCTATTTAAACCGGAACCATGGAACCGGAACCCTTAGGAACCGGAACCATTGGAACCGGAACCTATTGGAACCGGAACCAATTGGGACCGGAACTGGAATGGACCGGAACCGGATTGTGGGAGCGGGTTCGGCGGGGAACCGGATTTAGATCCGGTATAGGACCGGAATCCATGTATTTTTATAGGATCGGGAGTAGAGTCCGGGACTTTGGTTCCGAGTTCGGTTTTTCTGTTGAGTAAGTTGTGGGGATACGTTCCGTTATTGAGAGCACTTGTAAAACCTTATTACTCTTAATCTTTTCAACCGCTTAGGTATTCCAAGTGAGAAACCGGAAGCTACGTGAGAAGTATTGTGCAAGTCACCAGGTGAGTTTTTCTAACTAAATATACGTGTTTTAAAAACGTGTTTTCCGAAGCAAGTACATGAACAGAAATGCCATGTTTTATTACATGATTATGCTTGTGTGTAAGTTTATTTGAGATTTATGCATGCATTGTGGCTAGACGTAAATTGGCTAAGTCGGGGGGTGGGCCCGCCAGTGCTCATACCGGGAGGAGTGGCCCGTTTATGCCATGGGAGGAGTGACCCAGTAAGACAGTGTGAGACTGACACGTTGTCACTTCCGAGTGACTTCAGTGTGCCATTTACGAGTGTGATGTTGTTAAAAGATTTTATTCAAAGTTGCTTTTGAAAGTTATGAGTTGTTTGAAATATGTTTTGAGAACTGTGGTTTTGAGGGAGCTCACTAGACCTCATGGTCTAACCCTCGCATTTTCCAAACTAAACCTTTTCAGGTAAGCACTTAGTAGAAGGCTCTGGTAAGGGCAAAGAGAAAGTGTGAGCGTGAAGCGTTGGACTAGAAAGAAGCAGATTTACTTAGTATGTCAAGAATAGTCTTTAGAAATCACAGTTGTGTAATAGGTTGTTTCCGCCAACCTTCTGATGTACTCGTTGTATGAAGATGATATTTTGAGGTCGTTCCGGTGAGTTATTTAATTATTGTTGTTTATGCTTTATTTGTTGAGTTGGGTTGTTACAGTTGGTATCAGAGCCATAGTTTAAGGGATTTAGGTGACATGATGGGCCTAAACTTAAACTGTGTAGTAGAGAGAAGCACAGCTGAGATATAGGATGATGTAGGAAAGATCACTTTAAGTGCGCTAGTGACAGAGTAGCGAGGACCGTCATGTAAGGTAAATTTGTAATTACATCTGGCCAATGTAATCGCGAATTTACAGGTACATGAGCGTGCTCAATTGCTCTTGTTGAGAAGACTGATGAGTGTGGTAGCATGTTGTGAGTTTTGACCTTGCAATGATTGCAATTGGTCGAGGTATCGTGAGAAATCGCACGTGATATAATGTTTATATCTTTTAGAAGAAGTGTCGTGTGAAATGTTATGAGGCGTCTAGAGGAAGAGCTTCTTGGGTTCGAAAAGAATGAGCAACTAATTAAGGGTAAAACTCGTAGTTTCTAGTGAGTCCCAGTTCTCGAAATCGTGGAGTAGATCAGTTGGGATGGTAAGGAAGGACAGTGTCGGAATCTTGAAAGCGTCAATTCAAGAGCGAGTGGAGGGTTGGAGCCCTGACTCTTTAGTCGAGCTTTTCAGTGGCAGGATCAATGAAGGGAGATATCAGTGGTGGATTGAAAATGTGTAGAGGTAGAATGTGAGGTAATTGGTCAAGACGAAAATTGTATGGGATGGTTGCGTAGGTGGGCTGTGGAACGCAGGTACAACAAGTTGTTGCAAGGACGAGAGGGCGACCGTTGGTCAAAGGTAGAGTGCCAATGATAAGTTGTGTGGGTACAACGGTTGACCTTGTTAGAGTGAATAGCCTTCAATTGCAAGTCGAGTTTCATGCATTGCGTCCTTATATGTGTTACATGAGTTTCTTTTTCGTGATTAAAACCAATTGCATAAATAACAAATTTCTTGCTGAAAATGAGTTGACGTGTGCAAACGCATGTTTAGAGGAAAAGACAGAACTGGTTACGTTACACAATAAAAATTTTGAACTTATTGATTTGCGAATTATATCGCTATTTTTCATGTTAGGAGAATCTTCGTTGCGAAATATATTAAAGCATTTGACTGCAAGGCTTTTTGAGTATTTACACGTTGATATCATAAACGAGTGTGGTAGCCGACTGATTTACTTCATGTAAGTAATTTTGTTCAGAACTTTTCTAGTCATATGGGAAAAAGATTCCAGTCAATATGTTTCTGTTGTAACAACGTCGTTTTGGTTGAGTAAGATTGTGTTTTACCGAAAAGTTGCATGCGAACGATTCTCGAAATCGTTGTACAAGGCATTTGAGTTATGAGAGTGTTGGGGTCATGGGTACCCAAGTTGTTTTCAAGTGTTGTTTTCTTTTTAAACATAAAAGGTGCGAAATGATTTAAATTATTGCGTCGTCATGCATGAAGGCTATGAACTCACTAGGTCGTGGATATTGTCGTATATCCGGATAAGGAAATGTTTTGAGAGTGGTGATGTGCCGGCCACGCCAGTTGCGAGTGTCTTGTGATCTTGATATTCACATTAAGGTAGAGAAGTGAATGGTGGAAGGTCAGAAATGGACGTTGGTATGGTTTATATTAAGGTAGCTTGTACTCTTGTTCGGTAACTAGAAGTACGGTGGTCGGTGGACGGTTGAGTCTGGAGGAAGGACTTGAAGTCATCAAGGTGTTGATATTAGCAACTCGTTATGAGTAGTGTTGAGAGGCAGAAATGAAATGTCTTCGGCGTCGAACATGAGTTTGGGGGTAGTCTTGTAATATTGATACTACACAGGTAAGTCTTGAAACTTTTCCTTCAAGTGAGGACGACGGGACCTGAAGTTGATTGTGATATGTTGGAAGGATTAGGTTCTGTTGGGAACCCTTGTTGACGGAAAGGTTAGGGATGCATCATCAGGTCGACTATTAATCTTTAAGTCAACAACTATTTAAAGTGTCTAGAGCCGAAGGCGTTGTCAAGAGGTTGAAATTTGAGAGAATTACCATGGTATGGGTAAATGTGGGAGGTCGTTCAGGGAAAGGTGTATACTTGACGATGGAACACCTTGTGTGGGCGTTAAGAATGTGGAAGATTTCTAAGCGGATGAGTGTTTTACCTACGAGATTTAGACGGTTTGAAAAATGATGAGGTATTTAACACAAGCGAAGTGGGTGCATAGATTATATCGGTCTGCAAGGGAATGTGCCATGTCTTATGTAATGGTTTTGAGATCGCAAGGAACCAGCAAGAAACGAATATGTTTGAGTAAATTGGGAAATCATGAGTTGTGGTTCATTTAGATTCGGGAAAGACAAAGTCATGAGATAGACTTGGTTTTATGTGGGTGAATATGAAGGCAAGATTGATTGTTGTGTACAAATGACCGTGAGAACCTAGTTTATGGTGTGATGTTGTGGGTGGAGAATGTATGGTTAAGTTAGTGGCATCATTTGCCAAGATAAATGTGCAAACCAGTGTTATGGTAATGTGTTGATAAGAGAGGTTAACCATCAGATGGAAGTTCTTTCCAAAAGTTTCGGATGAGTTATACCATTTGTTAAGCAAGTTGCTGGGACGCGTGGATTGTAAGCTGGCGTTATGACATGGCTACTCTTGGAGTGAAATGTCAGAGCGGTAGTGGGTGGTTACCCAAATGTGGAGCCAAGTGTTTTTGGTTGTGTGAGTCGCTGGGTGTGTATATTTTTGGGATCATGGAAAGTTTAAAGGAGATGTTGAATTGGCTAGTTTACGATGCGGTGTGGTAAATGCAAAATATTTAAGAGATGTGAATTGTTTCTTGTGTACGAAAGAACTACCTGAGAAGGTATCAGTTGGAGAGCAAGAAGCGTGTAGTGGCTTCGATTACCGGTGTCATTTTAGGATGGCTTGGTTGGATACCTCAAGTTAAAATTTTAGTGAAACCGTTTGGTTATGTATAGTAATGAGGAAGTGTGTCAGCACTTGTAGAAAAGGTCGGAAGAAGAGGCAAGTAATGTTTAGTGGGCGGTGCTCCATGTTAACGTAAGAAGGTAGAAAGATATGTCAGAATAAGTGAGTAGCTTGAAAGTAGAAAGGTTGGCAAGTAACACCGAAAGTGTGCAGTAGTGTGTGTATAGATTGTCACTGGTGGGTATAGGGATTCCTGGTAAGTGTTGAGAAAGGGGAATTGTGTGTGTTATGATTCAAGGACGATGGAAAACCCACTTATGCGACTGGTCGAAAGCGTGTACCTTCTAGTGAGCCGTTAGTCGAAAGCATGTTTTATGTTTCGCAAAGGAAGAGGAAAGGGTAGTTGAATGTAGTACTCAAAATGAAGGACCATTGGATTTGACTTGGTGTTATTGTGAGAAATGTTCCAAGTGAGCTTGTCGTTCGGAGTTAAGCTAATGGGAATAGTTTTGTGCGAGCATGGACACTCCTTCCTGGTGAGTGGTGGAGCTTTAATTTATTTCTTATGTGATGGACGATTGTAGAATGCAGTAAGAATTTGAATGTGTGTTTTCAAGATTGGTTCGGTTTGGTTGGTGGCTGCTTCAGATGTTGGAGTGTGGACGTTTCCTACTTTTTGCTAAGTATAGTGTGTGGTGGCGATGTGGTGAGAACGTATGAATTGTCTATCATCGATGAATTGTAGTCAATGCAATTCAGGCAAGGAAGTGTTACTTGCTTTAGACGTATATCGTGTTGGGGGGAAACGATTGTAGAATTGTGTGTTATCTGTTAAAGAAGATCATAACTGCAAGTTAAGGGGATATTCAAGGTTGATCTCATGTTAAGTTGGTGAATTGGGCGTCGTTATTTTAATAAGAGATTCATGTCGTTGTGGCGTTAACCTATGTAAATTCGTCCTTTTACGGACGTGAAGTTGTGTGTGTGAAACTCCTAATTTGGTGTGTTTTAAAACCGTGATTCTAGGTGTGTAGGCGGTATTGTGTTCAATTGGTACAGTTGGCCTGCGGCGTTATTTTATCTATGTTACATGAATTTTCTGGGGTTAGAGTGTAGTTAACCGAAGGTGTGATAATTCGTTGGTATACGCCCTATTATTGGAGGGTTATGCATTGTGGGAGTAATGGAATCCTTAGAGAAGCAAAGAGGTTGGCATGTGCGGTTATCTGGGATTCTTTCAAGAATAAAAATGTATCGTGGGAAGAGGCATTTGGTGAGACCGAAGGTCGCGCGGTTGACCGCCGATGAGTCAACCAGATTCGCAGGAAGTTAAGGGTGGCTCAAGACCACCACAGGGTTATCTGAGTAAAAGAAGGAAACCGATTGAGTTCATGGTGGGGGATAAGGTGATGCTCAAGGTTTCATCGTGGAAAGGTGTCGTCCGGTTTGGGAAAAGAGGGAAGCTAAGGCCTAGATATGTTGGGCCGTTCGCCATCACCGAACGTGTGGGTGAAGTGGCATATAAGTTGGAGTTGCCTGAAGGGCTTCGGGGAGTTCATTCGACCTTTCATGTGTCGAATTTGAGGAAGTGTCTAGCAGAAGAGAGCATGGCAGTGCTGATGGAAGACATTCGTGTGGATGAGAAGTTAAGTTATGTAGAGGAACCGTTGGCGATCGTAGATCGCAAATTCCGGAAGACGGGGAATAAGGAAATCTCATTGGTGAAAATTCAGTGGCGCTTTCATAAGGGGCAAGAAGCAACGTGGGAGGCGGAATCAGAGATGAGGGCCCGTTTCCCTTGATTGTTCGAAAATGGAATTCCGGGGACGGAATTCTTTTGAGAGGAGGATGATGTAATAACCGTGTCCTTTTTGTGAATAAATATTAATTTTGGGATGTAAAGTGTAAAAAGGGGAAAAGTTTGGTATGCTTGTGGGAAGGTGTTGACTGATTTGGTGTACCCCTTTTTATGTTATATTATAGCAAAAAGCGTAGTGTTTATCGGGTCAAATCTTTCAATAAATAAACCAATATGCAAGTATACATCTAAATCTATTATCGTCTCAAACAAGTAATAATGGTACAAAAGTACCAGATATCGAACCCACGGGGAAGCGTGGAAAAGTTTCTCTTTCAAAAGTCCAGTTCGTAGATGCGAGTTTCAGATGGCGAATTCGAAAACAATATTTTGGAGGTTTGATTAACAACTAATGACAGAAATCAGTTATAAAAAGAAGCACAGGGTATAAAGGTCCGTTGGGATGATCGTAATAATTAAATATAGCGATGAGACCGCATTCCTCAGTTATCTCAAACGTAGACTATTTCATGATACAACGAACCGGGTGTCAATTGGTCAATTGTTTTACACCACAAAATATAACATTGATTTAAATAACTTTGGACAATCATGCAGTACGCGACACCTTTCTATTTAATTATTAGTCTCGGTCCCAAGTTCACTTTATACCCCGAACTAAGATGTTTAGCCCATCATCGTTCGGTTTCTAATTATAAAAGATGTGTAAACTTGGAAAGCAAATAATGGAGATGGACAATGCATGAAAAGGACGTAATTTGTTATGCAAATAACGACGGATTTATCTAATGAGAAGTTAACGACAGCTTGGAATCTAAGTGGAAAGTCTTGTTTTAAATGTAAACTTGGCATGGAAAACTTTGTTAACAACTAACGACGATGTGATTAAAATGACTTGTACGAGAAAAGAAATAAACTCGAATTATAAAGCGAGATTAACAATAATTAACTAAATTAACTATGAGCTTAACGGAAGAGAAACGATGGTAGCAAGTAATTAAAAACCGTGAGTAGTAAAATAAAGCGAGATTAACGACAAGTTAACAAACTATAAGCGGAAGTAAGCAAATGAGATTAACAACAACTAGATTAGCCATGAGTATCAAGATTAAAGAGTAAACTACTAAAAACCGTAAATAATGGAAATGGTTAGCACCGAGATTAAGAGCTGCAGAAAAATAATTGTGAGTAAGCAAGTAGAAAACCGAATGTAAATGCAATCGAGAGTAGCGTGAGAAATCAAAGCAAAGGTGACGAGATTATGAATAAAAACGTAAACAACAAGATTAACTGCAAGATTAAGGTAACAAAGAGAGATTAATAGATTAACTAGTAATGAGCAAGTAACAATCGAGAGTCTTCCAATCTTGTAGTCGAACCGAACCAATTGGTTGAACTGAAAGGTTCGAGCCGTGAGCAAGAGCCACAGTTTATAACCGGCTCCAAGCTCACTTGCTAAACTAAGCTAACCAAACTAACTAATGGTGTTTAACAAACCATAGTATCAAGTATCAAAATGGTGTTCCAGGTGTGTTTTTGTTCACTGCATAGCATACATATATATAGCAACAAGTATTCTTGGAGAGGAGGACAACCATCATGGGTCATACCCATGGATCAAAAGATCCATGGGCCGAATGGCATGGGGGTCGGTTGTAAAGAAGCCCAAATCTCGATCCAAGTCCAACAAAAATGTAGTTTGTAAGCTATGTTCTTCGGCCCAAGTGTACATACGGCCGGCCCAAAAATCCACAAAAGTCCGATCCAAAACGAAACAATCCATAACTGCAAAAGCCCAGTCTTCAAAAATTGGAGTTGTCGGTTTCGTTCCAAAGCTGCTATTATCTGCTATCTTCTTGATTTATGACTCCAAAAGACCGTCTTTATGCAACCTGAAAAGCACAGTATTTGAAATAAGCGATTTTGGACGTTTTTCTTGTGTTTTTATCTGTTTTTGGCCAACTTTACACTTAAAGGCATCGATTGTTTATTTTATGCTAAAGTTACTATAATTAACTAAAATTGACTAAATGGGATGACAAAATGGCTCAAAAATTGGAATTATATAGCTACAATAGGGTTAAATAAATAACCCTATCACAACCGCAAATTCGAACTGTTGCTTGTCCTCAAGCAACTTCATTAAAAACATAATTTTTGAGTGAGATAATGTTGTGTCAATATGGAAAGAAACGATTTAGCTAAATTCTCAAGAATCTCACAAGCGTGCATTTGTATTCGACACAACGAAACAATTACTAACTTTTGCTTAGTTGAAAAAATACCCCTTTACAATTCAATGTTCCTCAACTCTTTCTTTAAAACACATCAACCATAAGCTAGCCCAACAACTCAATGTCTAATTGGGAAAAAAATTGCACATGTCTTGAATGGTTTGGCAATTGCCTTTGTACCACTTTCAACATACGGCAATATTTGCCATCTTCTCATTTTGAGAAATTGCATTCGGACACATTGGTCCTTTAAGTGTCTTTGACACTTGACAAGTATGCACGGAAAACATATGTAGAGCTTTGCTCTTTTTGAGTGTTTATGTGTTTTCACGCTTTGTGCATTTTTTAATGTGTGGATGTGTACATGGGTATGCGTGGAGATATGTGCAAAAATGATATGGTATGAATAATAACCATATTTCCTCCCTAAAACTTTGAATGGTTCAATGTCCTCATTGAACATTGAAGAAAAATCGAACCAATTGTTGGTAAGATTTGTGTATTAGTGTATGGTGTATGCAAAAAATCTTTTTCCAACAAAAATTGGTGAGAGCAAAAAGTTAGACGGCTAGTTCTAGTGATGTGTGAAAAGAATGAAATTACAAAAACAAAGAAATTATTCGAGGCTATGGAACAAGTAAATCAAAAGAGCAATGAATCTTGCATGGAATACGTGTGCATGGATTGCATGAATTCATGAGAACATTAGTAACAACACTTTCCACATATAGCAACAAAAGAATTCCCATACTTTTAAAATTAAAGTGAACACTAGGCATGAAATATAAAGACATAAAATAAAGGGATGATAGGAAGAACCTGGCCTACTCGGAAGGAGTAGGGTGCTGCCCCACGGGCTGCCATAACAACTGCATCGGGAATGGGGGTAGTGTTTTCAAGATATCTGGGTGCTCATGACTCCAAATCAATCGCATGGCGTCATCTTTTGCCTTCTCATACCGTAGCCATGTGTTTCTTTCCTCCCTATCCTCTCTTCGCCATTTCCTTAAAGTGCTCCACTGGTCGTCTGGAATGCGAGTGATCTGTGCGGTGATAAAGCGTTGTTGTTCTCTTAGTGCCACCCTAATTTCCTTTTTAAAGGAGCGAAGGGTTGCCTCTAAGGAAGCTAAGCTGTCACTTTTGCTCTTCGGTTGGAAGTGTATGTTATTGCGTAACAACCAATCGACGTTCATTTTATCCATGACCAACTTATCTTTCGAGAAGTGATTAGTGGATAAAATGGGTACCTTTGCCTGGTTCATGAGAGAGTGTATTATGGTGGGATGCGGCATTCTTGCATTAGCCCTATCCGCACCTCCAAGTATGTTGTTGGAGATGAGCCGGCCGACATCAATTTTATGTCCCTCCATAATACAGTACAGAATGAAAACTTTAATCATGCATAGGCTAGTATCATGCGAGGTAGGAAACAACGTGTGTCTTAAAAAGTAAAACCATACATTAGCTTCTGGTTTTAGACAGTGAGTGTGCAAAGTACGTGTGGTTCCTTGAAAATCCCATTGTGACCCTTCATGGGCAACCCTTTTGAAAACTGCCTCCAAGTCAGCATCAGTTGCATGATTACAAAGCCTCCGAAACTCAGATGAGTATGGAGGTGGCACCAATCCCAACATTTTATTAATTTGATAAGCTAAAAAACAAAATGGGTTTGTCGGACAGTGATTTCTATTCCATTCGTAACAGAAAGTTTGGAATAAAAATCACGTACCCAATCGATATTGTAAGGACTAGGGACACTACAAAGTAGTTCCCATCCCAGTTTGGTGATTGTGTGCTGAAAATGTGGGTGTATTAGCAAGATGCGATGATCAAATCCTTTTGGTGAATGTCCTAATTTACGTGCAAAAGATTTGTGACGGATCAAAGCCTCATGACAGCTAAACATATGCATGTGAGTAATACGGAGATTAGAGAAGTTACCCACTTTCTTTTTACCCTTATCCTTTGGTGTGGCCGATTGTGGGAGCATCACAGCTTGTTCCTCCATAGCAACATCATCATCCGAACTATCACTGGAATCACTAATCTTACCCTCTTCTCTTTCAGTCGCAGTTGTACCCTCATCATCAATCTTTCTCTTTTTTATAGGGGTTACACTAGTCGTAGCCACTGCCTTGCATCGACGAGTGTACTGAATATGTGGTTTCGGTTGGGCAGTGGGTTCGGTGCTAGTGATGGTAGGTAAGGTAAGTGGTGGTGCAAAGGAGATGGGGTTCGGTGAGGGAGTAGGTGCGATGGCAGTGGGTTCAGTGAGGGTGGTTGTTTGTGATGGTGGTAAAGTGAGTGTGGGGGAAGTGATCGGGGTTGTGGGAAAATTACTCCGGTGGTCAATCGGGACTGTCGTAGGTGCTATTGGTGGATATTCGAGGTTAAGTCTTGGGCGACGACGCATCGGGCGAAATGCCGATGGTCGTGTCAAAATAGGTTCGCCCTGGGAATCCAAAACTATCGCAGATGCGAAAGTGGAAGGTGGGGGTGAACGAGGTTGAGTGCTCGAGGAACCGTACCTGGCGAATGGGAATCCCGGTGGTGGTAGCGTCGCGGCGGCGCGTTGAGCATCCATGAGATACCTTTGAACCTACGGCGGTGCGCGATGGAACTGAGTAGGCGCACTCCCAAGACCTAAAAAATCTCGAGTAACAACATTAAACTAAGGCAATGGTGGTTGTGGCGGTCGCGATGTGTTAGAGAGCAACCCGAAAGGATAATAGATGTTAGGGTTTTAGTTTTCCATCTAGGGTTCTGTTAAGGGGGTTTTCGATCGGGTTTAGAATGATCAGATGAAAGACGAAGATGATGATGGGTTTTGGTAACCGAGGTGGTATAGAGAATCGTGGATGAAAGGTGAATCGTTCGGCGATGATCGGAAAAGTGGCCGGAAATCGCAGATGGGTTTGAGTTCTCATTTTCAGGCGCGATTCGTTCATATAAGGGAGAAGACGAAGAGAGGCGAATGGGGTATCTTGGGAACAGAAAAGAAGATGGCAGGTCTGATGGTGACAGGGACAGTGGTCAGGCGCCGGCGATGACGTGGTCGGCGTTAGTGGTCGAGAGAGACGAGTGCAGAGAGAGATAGAGAGATTTTTGTTTGTTCAGTACGATGAAGTACTATTTCCTTCTCTGCACTGTTCCTATTCTAAACACTGAAATATAATCTACAGTGTACTTGATAAAATCCACCAACCAAATCCAAGTTTAGATAAAACCAAACTAGATTAGTTTACCTAACCAGATCCATAATTCAGATTTTGAAAAAAAATCATATGGGCCGAAAATTTGAGATGGGTTTGCTATTAGACGTGGGCCGAGAGTTATAAGATCTTGAAATTGGGCGGACACTAATATCAAACATATCATATTTGGGCCACAGTAAAAATGAATCGTAAATTGTTTTTCCGATTGAAATGTTTTAATCTCGAGAGATCATTTTACCGTTTATGTCTGAATTATCTTCTTGTCTAAACCGAAAAGAATGTTTTATAAAATTTTTGGCCATGGGCCGAAAAATTTATATTTCCATCGTTAAAAATGTGGCTCCTCATTCTTCCTCATTCGAAGTCATCTTATCCTATTTTTGTCTTTTTCGTTTTCTTTTAAAATAATAACTGGACATGAATTAAAAAAAATTAAAAATCTTTTTCTTCCTTTTAAAATGATATTTACAATCTCTTGGATTATGAGAAATCCAAGAGCATTCAAGCAGCTTCTTTAATTTCGGAGGTGAACAACCTCAAGAGGTTGTTGTATCAGTGCAGTAGGCTCGATGAAAGGTTTTACCCTTTGACCATTTACCTTGAAAGTGTCTCCCTTTTCTGGATTAATTAATTCGATAACACCATAGGGATAAACTTTTGCAATATGATACGGTCCAGTCCATCTAGAATTCAGTTTCCCAGGAAATAACCTTAGTCTAGAATTAAACAATAAAAACTTGCTGACCCTCAAGGAACTCTTTTGGAACTATTTTCTTGTCATACCATTTTTTGGTATTTTCTTTGTAAAATTTGGCGTTTTCGTAAGAAAACTTCTTGTGCTCTTCCAGTTCACAAAGTTGTAGAGTTCTCTTTCTTCAAGCTTCATCTAGACTCATGTTAAGTTCCTTAATAGCCCAATAGGCTTTGTGCTCTAATTCAACAGGTAGGTGACAGGCTTTTCCAAAAACCAATTTATAAGGGGACATTCCAATAGGGGTCTTATAAGTAGTCCGGTAGGCCCACAGGGCATCATCCAATTTGGAGGCCCAGTCTTTTCTGTGTGGCTTGACTACCTTAGCTAGAATGCCTTTTATTTCCCTGTTGAACAGTTCAGCCAAACCATTGGTTTGCGGGTGATAAGCAGTTGCCACCCTGTGCTGAATGTTGTATTTGTCCAGAACTTCCTCTAATAAATTGTTAATGAAGTGGGTGCCTTCATCACTGATTAAGGCACGAGGTGTACCGAATCTAGTGAATATGTGCTTGTGAAGAAACTTGACAACTGTCTTAGCATCATTGGCATGGCAGGCCATAGCCTCCACCCATTTAGACACGTAGTCTACAGCTACCAAGATGTAGGCACAATTATTGGATAGTGGAAAAGGTCCCATGAAGTCAATGCCCCAAACATCAAATAATTCTACTTCTAAAATTCCATTTAAGGGCATTTCATTCCGGTGAGAGATGTTTCCACTTCTCTAACACTCACCACAACTTTTTGCAAAATTGTGAGCATCATTGTTCAAGGTGGGCCAATAAAATCCTGATTGTAGGACTTTTGCAGATGTCCTTTGTCCACTAAAATGACCACCACATGGTCCTGTGTGGCAGTGATGTAAGATGGATGTCACTTCTTCTTTTGGAATGCACCTTCGTATCACCTGATCTGCACAAATTTTAAACAAATATGGATCATCCCACAAGAACTGTCTAGAATCACAAATAAGTTTCTTTCTTTGATGTTTGTTGAGTTCCTTGGGAATGATCCCACAAGCCAAATAATTAACAATATCTGCAAACCAAGGTAATGCAGCATGTTGTACAGCTAAAATTCTCTCATCTGGAAAAACCTCACATATATCACTAATATGTTCTTTTGTGTCATGTTTTTCCAGTCTTGACAAGTGGTTAGCCACTTGATTATTTATACCCTTCCTATCAACAATCTCCAAATCAAATTCGTGTAACAACAAGACCCACCTGATTAACCTAGGTTTTGCATCTTTTTTTGAAATAAGATACTTGATGGCAGCATGGTCAGTGTGCACAGTTACTTTGGCACCTATCAAGTATGATCTAAATTTTTCAAAAGCAAAGACCACAGCTAATAACTCTTTTTCAGTGGTGGTGTAATTGATTTGAGCTTCGTTGAGGGTTTTACTAGCATAATATATGGAGTGAAAAACTTTATTCTTCTTTTGTCCTAAAACGGCTCCAACAGCCCAGTCACTAGCATCACTCATGATTTCAAACGGTAAGGACCAGTCAGGTGCCACTATTACAGGAGCGGTGACCAATGCTTCTTTTAAGATTTTAAAAGCCTGTTTACAATCTTCGTCAAAGTTGAAAGCATGGTCATGCTGTAATAGTGAGCATAGAGGTTTGGATATTTTAGAAAAATCTTTTATGAACCTCTGGTAAAAACCTGCATGTCCTAAAAAACTTCTGATCCCTTTCACAGTGGTTGGTTCAGGCAAATTTGCAATTACTTCCAACTTTGCCTTATCAACCTCAATACCTCTATTAGAAATGAGATGTCCTAACACAATGCCCTCTTTAACCATAAAGTGGCATTTTTCCCAGTTTAAAACCAAATCTGTTTCTTCACATCTTTTCAGACTTTTATCAAGGTTTTCTAAACATAGATCATATGATGTGCCATACACGGAGAAATCATCCATGAAAACTTCCATGGACTGTTCAAGCATATCTGAAAAAATAGACATCATACATCTTTGGAAAGTGGCAGGAGCATTACAAAGTCCAAAAGGCATTCTTCTAAAAGCAAAAGTGCCATAAGGGCAGGTAAAAGTGGTTTTCTCTTGGTCTTCTGGTGCAATGGCAATCTGATTATAACCTGAGTAACCATCTAAGAAACAATAGAACTCCTTCCCAGCTAGTCGTTCTAACATTTGGTCTATGAAGGGTAATGGGAAATGGTCTTTTTGGGTAGCTTGGTTAAGCTTCCTGTAGTCCATACATATCCTCCAACCTGAAACTACTCTAGTGGGTATAAGTTCATTTTTCTCATTCGTTACCACAGTAACTCCACCCTTCTTGGGTACACTTTGCACTGGACTGACATATGTACTACTAGCAATAGGATAAATTATGCTAGCATCAAGCCATTTCAAAATCTCTTTTTTCACAACCTCTTTCATCATTGGATTGAGTCTTCTTTGAGGCTCAACAGAGGTAAAATCTTTGTTGTCCAAAATGATTTTATGTTGACAAATGGTAGGGCTTATGCCCTTCAAATCAGCTATGGTCCATCCTATGGCCTTTGTGTGTTGTTTCAGCATACTGACCAACTTTTCCTCTTGATCAGATTCTAAAGATGATGAAATAATGACTGGTAACTTCCCTGGTTCTCCTAAAAAAGCATATTTCAGGTGTGAGGGAAGTTGTTTCAACTCTAACTCTGGAGCACTTTCTAAAGAGGGAATAAGGGTTTTCCTATCCTTATTTTCTAATACTTCAATAGCATAGGTGACCTGTATGTCTTCTAAGTCATCAAACTCTGCTATATCATCTTCACTATCAGATTCTCCAATTCCCATAGCCTCCCCAAAACTTTGGTCTTGACACCAAGATTCAATCAAACCTAAGGTAGAACATTCCTCTCTTTCTTCAGGATATTTAAGGGAATCCAACACATTAAATGTTACCTGTTGGTCTTGTACTCTCATGGTCAGCTCACCTTTCTGGACGTCTATCAGAGTTCTACCTGTAGCTAAGAAAGGTCTTCCTAAGATAATAGGTATGTCTTTGTCAGCTTCAAAATCTAGGATGATAAAATCTGCGGGGAAAATAAACTTATCAACCTGAACAAGGACATCTTCAATCTTACCCTTAGGCCAAGCTATGGACTTATCTGCTAATAAGAGAGAAACAGTTGTGGGTCTAGCTTCACCTATGCCTAAGGTGTTAAAAACAGATAAAGGCATGAGGTTTACACTGGCTCCTAAGTCACACAAAGCTTGTCCTACTTCCTTTCCTCCTATGGAACATGGTATTGTAAAACTACCCGGATCTTTCATCTTTGGAGGGATTTTGTTGGACAACATAGCACTACAACCTTCAGTCAGAGCTACAGTCTCATACTCATTCAACTTTTTCTTTTTGCTCAAAATGTCTTTCAAAAACTTTGCATAGGTTGGCATTTGTTCAATGGCTTCAACCAAAGGAATGTTTATATGCAACTGTTTAAAAACATCTAAAAACTTTTTGAATTGCAATTGCTCTTTCTCATTTCTCATTCTTTGAGGATAAGGAATGTAAAGAGGAACTGTAGTAGGAGGTGTAGTCTTTTGAAGAGTAGGTGCTGATGTTGAATAGTAAGGTGTTGTCTTTCCTAATATCACTGGGACTTTGGGACTGTCACCAGCTTGTGACACATCCACAATAGGTTTTTCTTTGGTTTGTGAATCTTTCTTGGGTTCATCGGGGATTAACAGTGGAAAATAGGAATGGTCGTAGAATCATTGGACACGGTGATGTTACTTGTTCCAATATTTCCACTAGACTGAGCAGAGCTTGGGACTGTGCTTTTCTTTTCTGGCTCTGCTTTGTCTGGGTTTTTAAAATCTTTTTGTACATTTTCTGGTAAATCCTTACCACTCCTCAAAGTTACAGCTTTAACATGCTCTTTTCCGATTCTTGGGGGTGTTTCAGTATCACTAGGTAATGAACCGAGAGGACGTTTCCTCATTTCCAAAGCCATTTGACCCAATTGGGTCTCCAGATTCTTAATGGATGCCTGAGTTTGGGACATGAATCCCTTCATCATAGCTTCCAAAGAAGTAGATGACTCAGCATGATGGTTGGACTTTTGAAAAGCATGTTGATTATTTTGAGAATTTACGTGCTGATTATTTTGAGGTATGTGCTGAAACTGCTGGTTTTGACCTTGCAATTTTGGTGGTGGTGGATTCAAAGATGGACTGTGCCATGAAAAGTTTGGATGGTTCCTCCACTCAGGGTTGTAAGTTTGAGAAAAGGGACCTCCTTTGTTATTGTTATTGTTATTGTTATTATTATTATTATGATTGTGACTGTTGTTACCAGCGTAATTGACATACTCAGGATTTCCAGGACAATGGTCAAAATTATGGCCATCACCACAGTATGTGCATTGTATAGACTGAACAGTAGGAGGTGGTGCAACAGGGTTGAGTGTCACAACATTAAGGTTTTTAATCAAAGATGCCATGTCACTTAACTGAGTAGATATTAATGCGTAAGCATCGGGATCTTGCACTCCTGCTGTTCTTCTAATTGGTAATGCACGTGGATCAGCCCACTGACCATTGTTGTTAGAAATTCTCTCAAGGATGTCATATCCTTCATTATAGGTATAAGAGGTAAAAGCTCCGTTTGCAGTAGCGTCGAGCATTTGTTTTGCAGTAATATTTAAACCACTGTAAAATGTCTCTCACTGTATACAATACGGAATGCCATGGTGAGGGCATTTTCTCAAAAGTTCCTTGTACCTATCCCATGCATCAGGAACTGCTTCATCATCCATTTGTCTAAAAGTGCAGATTGCATTTCTGGACTTGGCATTCCTTGTGGGTGGAAAATATTTTTTTTAAAATTTCTCAGCCATTTGGGCCCATGTAATTATAGAATCTGGTTTCAAGGAGTTGTACCAAGCTCTTGCACTATCCCTTAAGGAATATGGAAAGAGTTTTAATTTCAGTGCATCATCTTCAACTCCAGGAATCTTAAAAGAATCTGTAATTTCCATGAAGGACCGTAAGTGAGAATGAGGATCTTCTGTTGCCATACCAACGTATTGACCGTTGGTTTAACATATGAAACATTATTGGTTTTAACTCAAAGTGGTGGGTTTGCAAAGTTGATTTCAAAATTCCTGAGTGTAATTGAGTTAAAACAGGAATGGCATAAGACATAATACCACCATCTTTAGAGTTAGCTAACCGAAAGATGTTTTGTTCCTCATCATCAATATTATTAATTGGCCGGTTTTCTGGTATTTCACCATTATTATTAGGACGCTCATGAGGGCCATACTGGTGAAGTTCCTCCTTATCATCTGACGAAGAAGAATAACGTTCAGACATCTTGGGAGAATTTAAGACTGTGTTAGCTCTTTGGATTCTTCTTCGTTGCTTAAACATTCTTTCAATGTCAGGATCAAATTCGAAAAGTTCACCGTGAGGCAACCTTGGCATACACTATTTTTTGTTTTTTTCTAAAAAGATGGTAGAAAAACTTGCTTTTAAAAACTTTACTTTGAACAAAAGAAAAACTTCTAGCGTGCTTCCCCGGCAACGGCGCCAAAAACTTGTTGACTGATTTGGTGTACACCTTTTTATGTTATATTATAGCAAAAAAACGTAGTGTTTATCGGGTCAAATCTTTCAATAAATAAACCAAGATGCAAGTATACATCTCAATCTATTATCGTCTCAAACAAGTACTAATGGTACAAAAGTACCGGATATCGAACCCACAGGGAAGCGTGGAAAAGTTTCTCTTTCAAAAGTCCAGTTCGTAGAAGCGAGTTTCAGATGGCGAATTCAAAAAAAATATTATGGAGGTTTGATTAACAACTAATGACAGAAATCAGTTATAAAAAGAAGCACAGGGTATAAAGGTCCGTTGGGATGATCGTAATAATTAAATATAACGATGAGACCGCATTCCTCAGTTATCTCAAACGTCGACTATTTCATGATACAACGAACCGGGTGTCAATTGGTCAATTGTTTTAGACCACAAAATATAACATTGATTTAAATAACTTTCGACAATTATGCAGTACGCGACACCTTTCTATTTAATTATTAGTCTCGGTCCCAAGTTCACTTTATACCCCGAACTAAGATGTTTAGCTCATCATCGTTCGGTTTCTAATTCTAAAATATGTGTAAACTTGGAAAGCAAATAATGGAGATGGACAATGCATGAAAATGACGTAACTTGTTATGCAAGTAACGACGGATTTATCTAATGAGAAGTTAATGACAGCTTGGAATCTAAGTGGAAAGTCTTGTTTTAAATGTAAACTTGGCATGGAAAACTTTGTTAACAACTAACGACGATGTGATTAAAATGACTTGTACGAGAAAAGAAATAAACTTGAATTATAAAGCGAGATTAACAATAATTAACTAAATTAACTACGAGCTTAACGGAAGAGAAACGATGGTAGCAAGTAATTAAAAACCGTGAGTAGTAAAATAAAGCGAGATTAACGACAAGTTAACAAACTATAAGCGGAAGTAAGCAAATGAGATTAACAACAACTAGATTAGCCATGAGTATCAAGATTAAAGAGTAAACTACTAAAAACCGTAAACAATGGAAATGGTTAGCACCGAGATTAAGAGCTGCAGAAAAATAATTGTGAGTAAGCAAGTAGAAAACCGAATGTAAATGCAATCGAGAGTAGCGTGAGAAATCAAAGCAAAGGTGACGAGATTATGAATAAAATCGTAAACAACAAGATTAACTACAAGATTAAGGTAACAAAGAGAGATTAATAGATTAACTAGTAACGAGCAAGTAACAATCGAGAGTCTTCCAATCTTGTAGTCGAACCGAACCAATTGGTTGAACCGAAAGGTTCGAACCGTGAGCAAGAGCCACGGTTTATAACCGGCTCCAAGCTCACTTGCTAAACTAAGCTAACCAAACTAACTAATGGTGTTTAACAAACCATAGTATCAAGTATCAAAATGGTGTTCCAGGTGTGTTTTTGTTCACTGCATAGCATACATATATATAGCAACAAGTATTCTTGGAGAGGAGGACAACCATCATGGGTCATACCCATGGATCAAAAGATCCATGGGCCGAATGGCATGGGGGCCGGTTGTAAAGAAGCCCAAATCTCGATCCAAGTCCAACAAAAATGTAGTTTGTAAGCTATGTTCTTTGTCCCAATTGTACATACGTCCGGCCCAAAAATCCACAAAAGTCCGATCCAAAACGAAACAATCCATAACTGTAAAAGCCCGGTCTTCAAAAATTGGAGTTGTCGGTTTCCTTCTAAAACTGCTATTATCTGCTATCTTCTTGATTTATGACTCCAAAAAACCGTCTTTATGCAACCTGAAAAGCACAGTATTTGAAATAAGCGATTTTGGACGTTTTTCTTGTGTTTTTATCTGTTTTTGGCCAACTTTACACTTAAAGGCATCGATTGTTTATTTTATGCTAAAGTTACTATAATTAACTAAAATTGACTAAATGGGATGACAAAATGGCTCAAAATTGGAATTATATAGCTACAATAGGGTTAAATAAATAACCCTATCAGAGAGTATAAATGGGTGTAAAACCCTAGGGATTCTAAATCTCTCAAGAACCTGTGTGTGCGGCTGAGGTGCGATAAGCGAGTGCAAGATCATCAAGGGTGAAGACGATTGGGATTCTCCAGATTGTGTGCAGAATCAACTAGCAAGGTAATCATCAATTCTTTCTCCTTTGCAATCTAATCTTAAGGTCTAATGTGATGGAGTCTGAGTTGGGTTATTCATCTTGAAAGAAAGGAAATGGAGACTGTGTGTGTGTGTTCTCCTTTTCGTGTGGTGTGAAATTGAATGGTTTAGATGCTAAGATAATCGGTATCGACTTTTCCCTATGTTAATGGTGAACACCGAATTCGATTCATGTGAGAAATGGTCAACTTAATCCGATCTTTCAGCGTTCGTAGGATCCGGAACTGTAGCAACCGGAACCCTTTGGAACCGGAACCATTGGAACCGGAACCCTTTGGAACCGGAACCTATTGAAACCGGAACCATGGAACCGGGACCATTGGAACCGGAATTCAGAACCGGATCCGGAATGGAACGGAACCGGATTGTGGGAGCGGGTTCGGCGGGGAACCGGATTTAGATCCGGTATAGGACCGGAATCCATGTATTTTTATAGGATCAGGAGTAGAGTCTGGGACTTTGGTTCCGGGTTCGGTTTTTCTGTTGAGTAAGTTGTGGGGATACGTTTCGTTATTGAGAGCACTTGTAAAACCTTATTGCTCTTAATTGTAATACCCCGGGTAAGTTCGTTAGTTAAATTCCCTTTCCGTTAAGTTTAGTTAACTTTATTAAAGTGTGTTTAGGGTAGAAATTGGTTAAATGATAATTTAAAGAAGTTTTAGTTAAATAATGAAGAGTCTAAGGGTTCAAATGGAAATTATGGTTAGTGATATCTGAATTTGATATCTAGGTGTCTTCATTTCAGTAAACTCAGATTAGTAAGTGTGTGTGTGTGTGTGTATTGGGAGCAAAAAGAAGGAAGAAAGGTTTGATGGCTAAGAACTCAAATTGGAGTACTTGAAAGAGATATTAAGGTATGTTTCTGGTACAATTTATGTGTGTAATTGCTAGTAGATAATTCCTATCGGAGTAGAATAGCTGATTTCATAACTGGGTTGATTTTTGTCGATTTCGAAGTGAAAAAGGGCAAACCGACAGAGGTTTCCGGACACAGTAAGAATGTGTCCGGTAGTCTCTTTGGTGGTGTCCGGGTAGCTTCTTTGGTGGTGTCCGGGTAAGTTGTTGATAGTGTCCGGACGATTTGATTGATGGTTTCCGGATGATTTAGATACCGGATGGCATCCGGATTCCTTTGGTGTCCGGATTCCTCATGATGTCCGGATTCTTTGTGTTGTCCGGAAAGCTGTCCGGATACTTTTGTGGTTTCCGGATATTTTGGCTGTTGGGTCAATTTTGAGGATAAGAGTTATGTAGATGTATCTAGAGTTCATAGCCTGCCAGTAAGTTTTATATATAAGTTGGTGAGGAGATATTTGTATGTAAATGGTTTCAGATTCTGAGAATTTTGGGTAAAGGATCGGATAGCTCGGAGAAAGGCTTGGAAGCGTATTGATAAGCATTCAAGGATCTTTTGTTAGCAAAGGGAAGAATAAAGCATAAGAGGCGGTTGTTAGCTGTTGAAGATTAGGATATATTTACCTTTCTGTACTGTATAGTTTTGAGACTTTGGGACCGAATGTGAATTATCATGTATTTTGTTATGAAAGTAACGACGTTGTGTGTAATATGTTATTTGATGTATATTACGTATGTTATGGGAAGTCGGGTCGTTACAGATGGTATCAGAGCCATAGTTTAAGGGATTTAGGTGACCGGACGGGCCTAAACTTAAACTTTGGGGAGTAGAAATCACAACTGAGAATCAGGAGATGCGTTAGGAGGGCACTAATATAGAAATGGGACTAATAGGGTATTGAGGACAGTCATGTAAGGTAAGTTTGGGATTACACCTAGCCAGTGTAATTGTGAACTTACAGGTACATGTATGTGCTTAAATTTGCCTTATTACCCCGAAGCGGTAGTCTTAAGCTAGTTTATCTGACGTATTCCAGTAATCTAGAATGCCAGCAAGGTCCCTGAGGGGTAGAGTGAGACCCATTGTTGGGAAAGCATCGTGAGAGAGCATTTATGATGTGAGGTGTGTATACATCGTAGAGTCGGAATGTTGTTCGGAATGTTATGAGACTTTGGGACCGAATGTGAATTATCATGTATTTTGTTATGAAAGTAACGACGTTATGTTTAATATGTTATTTGATGTATATTACGTATGTTATGGGAAGCCGGGTCGTTACATTAATCTTTTCAACCGTTTAGGTATTCCAAGTGAGAAACCGGAAGCTACGTGAGAAGTATTGTGCAAGTCACCAGGTGCGTTTTTCTAACTAAAAATACATGTTTTAAAAACGTGTTTTTCGAAGCAAGTACATGAACAGAAATGCCATGTTTTATTACATGATTATGCTTGTGTGTAAGTTTATTTGAGATGTATGCATACATTGTGGCTAGACGTAAATTGGCTAAGTCGGGGGTGGGCCCGCCAGTACTCATACCGGGAGGAGTGACCCAGTAAGGCAGTGTGAGACTGACACGTTGTCACTTTCGAGTGACTTCAGTGTGCCATTTACGAGTGTGATGTTGTTAAAAGTTTTTATTCAAAGTTTCTTTTGAAAGTTATGAGCTGTTTTAAATATGTTTTGAGAACTGTGGTTTTGAGGGAGCTCACTAGACCTCATGGTCTAACCCTCGCATTTTCCAAACTAAACCTTTTCAGGTAAGCACTTAGTAGAAGGCTCTAGTAAGGGCAAAGAGAAAGTGTGAGCGTGAAGCGTTGGACTAGAAAGAAGCAGTTTTACTTAGTATGTCAAGCATAGTCTTTAGAAATCTCAGTTGTGTAATAGGTTGTTTCCGCCAACCTTCTGATGTACTCGTTGTATGAAGATGATATTTTGAGGCCGTTTCGGCGAGTTATTTAATTATTGTTGTTTATGCTTTATTTGTTGAGTTGGGTTGTTACAGTACCTCCCCAAAACTAACAATCTATCCTTGAAATCTCTCAAAAACGAAACCATAGCAACTTGAATCAACAAAATCGGAGTTGAAATGAGAGAGATGATAATGTCGATTTTCGACATTATTTTCAATCTCGAACTGGGTGGTTCACGCGTGTCTTCAAGTGAAATACGAGTATTTAACGGGTTTTTGGTGAGAAAGTACATGTATAATCATTATCGTCCAAAAGAGCAGCAGATTTGAGTTCCGGAGCTGAAAAAGAGAAAAATCGAGGAAAATGAGAAACAGAGTCTGGCGCCAGTCTCCGCGCCAGTGAACTGGCGCTGGCATCCGCGCCGAACAAGATTCCAGAACTTGGCACCAGTCTTGGCGCCAGCCAACTAGCACCGGCATCCGCGCCGACTTGCCAAACAGAATCTGGCGCCAGTCAATCCGCGCCGGTGCTGGCCCCGACGTCCAGTTTAATAAAACACTTTCTGCAGCTAGGGTGAAGACACTTTTGACTCTCACACGACGACGGTTGGCCAAGGGGCGATTTTGGAGGAGAAACGGAGATTTTTGAAGAGGAAGACACGAGGGAAACGGATTGGGACGAGAAATCAAAGACGATTGAGCACGTGAGATCGAATGGGATTCTTCTCAGGGAGTTATTTATCATTACCTCTAGAACTTCTTGAACCATGAATTCTTTGAAGCTTTTTGTAACCATTCAGTTTCTTTTACACACCCCCAACATGAGCTAAACTACATGTTGGGGGGTTGGATGATGTTTGGATTACCGATGTAGACTTTGGATGATTTATGTTTAGGTTTTAATAGATGGATGACGCTTTTGAACTTATACTTAGTGCGTTTAACTAATTGATCACTTGTTAAATGATTTACCATTCTTGAGTACGTTCGAGAGAAGTCTCGAGATCCAGGTCAGGTTCAATAGCCACCGAGGGGAATTGGATAGAGATATTCCAATTCCTTCGGTGTTGTGTTCTAAATCCTTCTCATTAACTCAATTTACCTGTGAGATCGAGAGATAAACAATTGTAATTGAGTCGATTCTCGTTGTAGCTTGAAAGAGTGCAACGAGACCGGGTTTTGCAATTCATTGATCGTTAGAACTAACCATGAATCACTCTGAAGTCTCATTAAATAAGCTATTCAGATTCCAACCCTCCTTCTTCCCTCTTAACCTCTCCAATTAACCAACTATTCCAACGTTTTAGTGTGCTTTCGTTAGTTTAGTGTTTCAGAAATTCAACCAAACCAACTTTCAAAATTGCGACCGTTCAGTTAATAGATCTTATAGTCATTGTGATACTTAGTTCCTAGTTCCCTGTGTTCGATACTCGTACTTCTGTACTATTACTTGATTTCGACACCGTACACGTGCGGATAGATTTAGGGGGTGTAAACCCACCTATCAAGAGATATGAGGAAATGAAGTTTTGGGCTGAAAATCATGTTTTTATGCTCCAGGTGCCCGACGGCTAAAGTGACGAGCGAGAGTGACACAAGTGTCACTTTCGCTGGTTACTTTAGCCGAGGTTGTATCGAAAGTTGTTTTGGCCATAACTTCTTCGTTTTAGCTCCGTTTTCACTCCGGAAAAGCTCGTTGGACTCGTATTTGAATTCTCAATCCAACAAGACTATAAAATCTAGGATTTAGTCCAAAATCCTATTTTTCATATTTATCTCAAAAGTTCCAAAAATTGAGATGTTACAATTTATTCGATGCTATATATTTTTTTCATATTTGAAGCGGGTTTTCCAAATTTCAATCATGAGTATATTAAGAATAACATTTTTACATATTTATGTCATATTCTTAAAATTTCTTACAATTCAAGATTACTACTTATTATTGCATACATACAACTTTTTAAATATTCATGTTTGAACTCCATAAAATTAATCAATAAAGAACCGATAGACACGTTCAAATACAAAATAGACATTGTGTCATACTAATACAACAACATACTCCATAAAACTAATAACCAACGTAATGTCCTCTAGTTCTCCCAAAAAATCTACACAAAATCATAAAGTATAATCAAAAGAGATAATAAAAATAAAACAAAACATGAATTAAGATTAAGAGTTCAAGTTCTCGACTGCAAAATTAAACTATGTAGCACGAACACATTATATGAGTACACTTTTATTTTATAGAAATCGTCAAACACCCAACACCTTAAAGTGCTTTATTTGATTCTAGTTTTTTATATCGTATAATTACCATAGGAGTTTGAAAATTTTAAGAGAATAAAAATGAAAAGCATAAGTTAGGTCATTTATGTGGGGACCCTTTCTTTGCTCATCTCAAACTTAAATGAAAGGAATTGTTTTCTAAGGTTGAAGATAATATATTTAATTAATTCTTAAAAGTATGACGTCTGATTTATCCCTTAATTCAATAAGAATTCTGTACTGATAATACATATATAAAATGTCTTAATAAAATCTTATAATAGTTATCCATAGAATAATATTTAAAACCGAAGATGAACATTGCATTTTGTAAAAGAACTCAAAATATAAAATAAAATAAAATAAAATAAAAATGTTTTAAGTTAGATGAAATGTAACTACACAAATGGTCCCTAAACTTTTATTCAATCACCATTTTCTTCTTTAGATCTTGATTTTGTTTTCGAGAGTTTATAAACCAAAGCAGGTTCAGCTCTCCCTACTTGTATCATGGTCTACGTTTGTTCAATAGGCGACTGTTAGCTTCTCAATATACCTTCATCATGTATACGTGGAAAATAAAAGTTAAATTTGCAACTAGTGGGTATTCACAGAAACAACCTCTATACTTGTAGAGGTAGAGATAAGATCTGCATACATCTTATCATCTAAAATAGGTACCCTACTTTCGGATGGGATACATTGGGTTTGATTTGGTTTATGTGTATGTGAATGGTGAAACCGCACACTTTGATCACCTCTAGCCACCACTACCATTATTGTCCCAGATGCTTGTATGTCATTCTTTTGATTTTTTACCATGTTAAACAAAAAAATCTACTACTTTGAAGAAAATTTGTAGACGATGTAATTGGTCCAAGAAAAAAGTAAAAAGATTATTAAAACATACAAATATAATTTACAAACTTGAGTTAGTATTGTTGATTAATCGATAGTAATCTCATATGTTGATGATAGAAATTTTATAGGGGCCAAATACATCCATCAAAACCACAAGGGTAAACAATAATATAAACGAGCTATTGTCCATCCGGTCGAGATCTAATTGTGAGCAAACACACCATGCACATCCCCATCATGTCGTAAATTCATATATAATACAAAAACAGAGACGGGTCCAAGATTCCGTATAAGGTTGTGATGTGCAGTGTTATTGTTTACTTTTAACACTACAAGGTAACATGGCATATATGCACATCTTCTACATTGTACCAGTAAGGGCTATATATCATCTTGACAACATTAACAGGATAGCATAAGAAACCTTTAGAAAATTATATCAGATTCTATAATAAATCTATCAAGAATGAAAGTTAAAGGTAGCATTCATGTAAGTAGGGGTGGGTGTTTGAATGGGTATTATTATTGACTTTTGATACTCAAAAGTATCTTATAAAAAGGTTTATAGAATCTCCCACATGGGTTTTATTAGTTAGATCTAGACTTACTTTATTAAACAAGTTTATGATTGCACTAAACTTGCTTCATATAGCCTTTAAACTAGGTAAGGTAAGGTAAGGTAGGGTAGGGTAGGGTAGGGTAGGGTAGGGGACATTGCTTTCACTATTTATTTAATCCAATATCAATTATTTAGTGGATGCCACAAATCCCTCATACAACTCTACCCTACCCTACCCTACCCTACCCATAATCATTTTATTATTATTTTATTCTATTCTATTTAAAACAGTATTATGCTAAGATATAATAGAGAACCTCTATTTTTTAGGATACAACTTCTCTAAGGGTTGTGGCGTGGTGGTAAGGTCTGGGGAGTTCATAGCGCTTGCCCGGGTTCGAGCCCCACACGCAGCACTTGTGGCCACTGAGGATAATCTCAGGGCTGCATGCTTTAGCAGCTGGGCCAAAGGCCCAATTTGCCTAGGGATTAGTCTGGGCCCAATGTGGTTTGGGATACCCTTCTCAAAAAAAAACATGATATGTTAGATCTGTTGAGTTTGATTTATTTATTAGAAAAACTATTATATTAATTTCAAAAATAGTAGCTTTATACAAAGGTACTACAAAACGCACCTAGGGTGAAAACCGATCGTATTTCAATATGATTCAGAGAGCGAGCAGCCAAGTTTAAGTAGGTGGTCTTCGGTTATGGAGCTTCATGTCGACTTCCAACTAGAAAGCGAAGATGGCGTGAAAATCTGTGTCTACGAAAAGGCTGCTGCAACGCGAGAAACTAAAACAATCTTTTATCTTTCCCTTTTGGTGTATGTCCAACTTTTTCATAGCAAAGTGTAATGATCTGAAAGACAGGATTATTAACAAGAATGCATGAGAGGCGTTCTTAAAAAGGGTCATGCATTTAAAAAATATCTGTCAGAAGGTTATTCCCGTATATACCCCTGAAAGACCAAGCAAAGAGTTTGAATTTACCAGGAAAAGTTTAGCTACTTGAAACCCAACTTCGTCAATTCAGAGGCTCGAATCATCTTTCGGGGTAGCCGCATACACCAGTCTCTGAAATTTTTCCGTCAATTCCTCATAAGAATCTATATCCGACGGCAGCACTTGTTCAATCGCAGATCTTAAATGCTCCATCGTTACTTCCAACGCATCAAGTTTCTCCTGAGATAACAAACGGGACAAGATTGATAAATTACTAAACTACCCATCTCAACTTAAAACCCTAAAACCTTCCAAAACTCTCACTCGGACCTAGGGGTTTATCTCGAGCTCGAGTCGATCTCGAACACAAAATAAAGCTCGCTTAAGTTAACGAGTCGAGCTTTGTAACACCGATGTTCGACTCGACTCGATCGAAAGCTCGATTAAGCTTTACGAGTCGAGTCGAGCCGAGCCATTCGAGCATACACTTTTTCGAGACTGACATTTATATGTTTACAAATTATATAATTAAAATATAAAAATTATCGATCTTGACTACATAAACGAGTTAATCGATCTCGAATTCGAGCTCCTAAACGAGCATCGAGCTCGAACATTGAAAAAATATCCGAGCTCGAGCTCGAGCCCGACTTTGAAAAATTAATCGAGCTCGACTCGGACCTTTCTAGTCCTATCCAGTCGGAATACCAAATGCATTTTTGTCCCACCAAAATAGATGTTTGAACTAAAAAAAATTGATAACCAAGTGGGTTAACAAACCTCAATAGCTGCAACAGCCGCTTCACGACATATTAGAGAAATGTCAGCCCCGGTACAGCCTTCAGAAAGAAGAGCCAACTTCTTAATGCACACATCAGAACTGCAAGTCATTTTACGCAAATGTATACGGAATATCTCCTCACGGTCTTTTTTATTTGGCGGGCCCACATACACGAGCCTATCAAATCGTCCTGTCAATTTTGTATTAATAAGCCAATGAGTTACGCAAATGCCACAAGTAAGAATGGATCTTAAAAATACAAGGTGATACCTGGTCTTAGAAGGGCGGAGTCGATTTTATCTGGTCGGTTTGTAGCAGCAATAACCGTGACATTAACTCTCTGGTTCAAACCTAAATCAACCAACACGTTGCAAAAATAGATGAGAAAAATTATATAATGTTATAACAAAACTATACACATTAGAGTTATTACTTGTATGCACAAGTGCATATCGTCCCGATGAAGGGCTACCAAGGTGTTCCTCAGTTTTCCCTTTTTTTGAGGTTTTCCCAGTGAACCTCCCCCCCCCCCCTCTCTCTCTCTCTCTCTCTATATATATATATATATATATGTATATGTATAACTCTGTAACTAAATGAAAAGACTAAGGAGTCTATTACCGTCTAATTCAACAAGAAGCTGACTTATAACACGATCAGCAACCGAAACCCCATCATTTTCCGTTCCACGAATGTTGGCAAGACCATCTAATTCGTCAAAAAATACAATCGAAGGAGCATTAGCCCTAGCCTTTGCAAACAGAGACCTTACAGCCTTCTCCGATTCACCGACCCATTTGCTGAAAAGTTCTGGTCCCTTCACTGCAAGAAAATTCAGTTTGGCCTCAGATGCCACCGCACGAGCCAAAAGGGTTTTGCTGCACCCCGGTGGACCAAACAACAAAACCCCAGTTGGTGGACGAGTGCCGATTCGCTTGAAAGCATCCTGGTGCTTTTGAGGCCATTCTACGGCTTCCATCAACTGCATTTTCACCTCATCTTGACCACCAACGTCTTTCCAGCTAACCTTCGGAACCTCAAGTATCACCTAATTGTAGATCAAATACGTCAAAATGATAGAAAGTACTACTCCCTCTTAAAATAAATGTCCACAAAATAAGCGCACAGTTTTAGAAATGCATAATTATTACACTTTCAGTTAACTGAATGACAATTTTACCCCTAACAAAAAAAGGCACGCAGTTTTACACTAATAAAATTTTCCATCTAACCAACTCTTAAATAATAGTGTTTCACAATTAAGGATAGAATTGAAGATTTAGAAAACGATAAAAATCTATTTATGAAAGTAGACGCTTATTTTGAGATAAACATAACTAGAAGAGGTATTCTTCTGTTAAGCAGAGGCATCCTTAAATCTGTCGGAAGGTTATTCTCATAAATAACCCCACACAAATCTTTGGGTAGGTAAATTTGCAAAAAGATTTATTCAAGCTATATTACCTCTCTCATGGCGCTTGGTCTCACTTTAATTCTTGCCTTCTCGAAATCTTCAAGAGACACATTCAAGTTTTTCGACATCCTATCACTTCCAACACTTCCTAAATGTAGCTCTGAATTAGATAAAGACGAACACTCCAAGTTATTCCCAGAATATAATTCCTTCATATTATCGGAACATGAAGAAGCTTTCATATTATCATCAGAATGGCCGTTGTAAGACACAGATGATTGGTAGCACAAAGGTTCATCAGAGATTTCACCAATGCAGCGCCTAAGACAAACAAACGCAGCTTCGTTGCAGAGGGAAGCCAGATCAGCGCCCACAAACCCGTGAGTAGTCATTGCCAGATGATGAATTTCCGTGTCTGAAAGATGGTGTTCTTTTTCATTAAGCAGAGCAAGTAATATATCGTAGCGTTGACTCGGAGATGGCACGCCTGCATATGATCCAGACAAATGAAACGGGCTTATTCATCATTAGAGAGTAACAAATGTTCATTTAAGGAGCAATCAATCAGTTTACCTATTTCGATTTCCCTGTCAAGTCTTCCAGGACGTCTGAGTGCTGGCTCGATACTATCGGGCCTATTGGTTGCAGCAATAACAAGTAGGCCTTCAGTTCTGCTAATTCCATCCATCAAATTAAGTAGCGTTGCAACAATTCTTTCAGACAGCTCTTCACCACCTTCTTTCCGTGATGGTGCGATGGCATCCAATTCATCTATGAATATCTAGAAAGCACAAACAACTAGTTTTACTTCTACACAGAATTCAGCAGGCACAGTTGCAAGTTTAATTCGCTTAAATAAATGTGTTGGCAAGAATAAGATGGCTGAATGAAATATATCAAAAAGGTTCAAGAACATTAATGTCCAAAAAGATAGAACTTACCACAGCAGGTGCAGCACTGCTGGCTGAATCGAAGACTGCATGCAGTGCTTGCTCGCTTTCACCATAGAACTGACTCACAATTTCTGGTCCATTTACAGAGAAGAGATTGACGCCAGCATCATTGGCACACAATTGAGCCAACGAAGTCTTCCCTGTGCCAGGTGGACCATGAAGCAGCACTCCCTTTGTTGGACGTAAACCCATGCTAAAAACACAGTTACATCATAAAATAATTAAGTAAAACACGTATTTGTGTAAGAGGGAAAAAAGGAATTATTACCCAAAACAAATGAAATAATAATGCTAATAACAAATATAACATACCTTGACAGAGTGTTCTTAACTGATGATGAAATAATGATATCCTTCAAAACAGAATACTCCTTTGACAGGCCACCCAATTTAGGAATACTGACTTCTATATTATCGTTGCTATCCTTGCCATATATATCAAAAGATGTTTTTTCAGAAGTTTCCGGATCAGAACTCAAGCCCACGGATAGCCAAACTTTCGTTCCATGGACTACCAGAAATGCATCGTTTGTATAGTTGGATATATCTGGAATTCGAAGAAATGAATCGTTGTTTCTCTCCACATCTTCGTTATTACCCAATTCGGGTACTTTTTCAGCACCTACGACCTTGAAAAGACAAAGCTCCGAAAGTATTGGAATTACCACAAGGTTTCCACAAAGTAAACGACGGGAATATACAAGTGACACCGTGCAAGTTTCAAGAAGCTTCTTTCCAACATCATCCTCCAAGACTTCTTTTATTATATTACAAGAATTAACGGATGGATCAGATGAGTTCAGCGCTGACTCTGTATGTCTTGGTGAAGTGGGTCGGCTAGAACACGGAGAACTCAATTTTGACCGAGATAACGATGGTGTCTTTGGAGACGAAATATTTCCGTTTTCAAAGCGTTCAGATGAGAACTCGATGTTAGACAGTTTATTATTACTTTTAGTACTAATGCTGCTCTTTGAAGAAACCAAGGATAAATGTAGGTCTTTGCACCTGTATATTGAGAACGAATCAACTGCCGAGTTTTGTCGTATCTTATTTCCATGGTTAACAGGATAAACAAAAAGTATCCTGCCAGAAATCGGATAACCCATTGCAGATGAGAGGCTTGACGATAATCGCACTCCATTTTTCGAAACCTGAGAGAGAAAAAAGAAAACTAGAGTAATATTATTTATTGATATAATTAGAAAACCATATGGAAGGGATAGATAATTATGCTTTCAAACCTTACAAGAAGGGAAAACTGTAGCCAGAACAAAGTAGTTCCCTATTTCCTTGGCCATTTTCGCATTGAATCCATAATGTTTGGCACATTCATCCGCCAATGAACTAAGAGAGTACCCGGGGATGTCTTTCTTTAAAGAAGTGAGTGAGACCTGTTGATAAATTCAAATAATTATCAAACCACGAAAACAAATTATGGAGCAATTAGTTGATCATCAAAAAAATAGCATTATGGCGTTGCATAGTAATGTTGACAAGTACATTAACAAAATTGAAGAAATGTACTAGATATTGATGCCAAATTATAGATTTTGAACCAAAAGTGGATCAGATTATGGATGAATTAAATTAATGTGAAAATAACTCCACCTTCACTTGACTGTGACTTTCCAATTGTAAAGTCAAACTAAAAGTCAACTGACCCGATCAACCAAAATGCAAATCATCCAATATCGATTTCAATACAGGAAGAATTGCTATAATATGTAGACTGACCTAAAGAATGCTCAGCAAACAACCAATATAGATAGATGTATACAATCTTTTAATACATAAAAGGAAGATACAGATATTAATGTCTATTGAAGTTAGCAGTGGTAACAATATGATGGAACTTCCAAGAAACTTTCATGGGCATAAGTAGAGTAAGGGGCCGTTTACCAAACGCTTACCCGGGTAAGCGCTTACCTGTAAACTTAACACTACCACCGCTTTCTTACCAGGTAAGGTTTTAGTCCACCAAATTGGTTTCGTGTGCAACAATTCACGCGGTAAGCGCTAACCGTGGTAAGAGTCGTCGTCCACACTTACCGGGTAAGACTCTAGGTCCTTGCATTCGCTCTTACCGGGTAAGATTTTTGGTCCTTGCCATATTAATCCGGTAGGTAATGTGACTTGGTAAGCGTTTGGTAAACGGCAATAAAAGAATCCCTAAACAACAAATAAGGAAGGTTTTAGGAGAAATTGAAGCCCGCAACTCGCAAGAAGCCAATTGAAAGATGGAGAATATGTCACTAACAACTCACTCAACAGCAACACAATTGTGTATGCAAAGTCCTTATAAATCCATTCCACCGAGATACTGAACCTCAGAGAATGAATAGATTCGCCATTTTGGAGAACACAAGATGCCCAATTATACTAACGCCTCGCCAGGACATCAATTATCAAATCTTGCAGGAGATATTTAATTAGTTATTCCCTTAAACTTCTATGGACCAACTAAAATCTCTCATTTCACAAAGATGTAAAATACAATCGAAATTCTACGAGAAAAAGGACAAGGACAAGGAATAAGTGAGACTTACAGATACAATGGAACCAGGAGTGATAGAAGAAGCAACCATGGAGGCTTCTGAGAGCCATATTTTACACCCTTTGGATTCGATTCCACCAGAAGCCTCTTCAGTGAGTCGACAAATCAAAGCACAAGTACCAATAAACGAAGGGTATTTGGCAGAAATTTCTTCTATTGAGCGCAATAGTAATTGTTCATCATCTTCATCATTATAACCTAGGTTCGGATTCGAATATGAGGATGAACTGCTGTGAGGAGATGGTGTTGCTGCATCTGAATGAGAAAAGGCCTTTGACTTGGAGTTCTTTTTGCTCTTCGACGGCATTGTTTCAAACAGAAAACACCGCCGAGAGAGAGGGAGTTGGGGTTTAATGCTCCATTAAACCCAAAAAGGGGGTTTCGGGTAGGGCTGGCAACGGGTAAGGGTAAACCCGTTACCCGTTATGTTTCGACCCGTTGGATAAGGGTATGGGTAAAAAAATTATTATCCAATTATCCACTTATCCGTTACCCGTTTACCCGATATTTTAACGGGTAGGATATGGATAGACTATTTTTTTCGTTACCCGTTACCCGTTACCCGATATATATAAATATATATGTATATATATTATATATATATAATAATATTAATGTTATATCTCTAGAAGACAAACATTTAATTACTTTGTATTACCGATGTGAAATGAATCATTGCTCTACACTTTTAGTTTATTTTAATAATAAATTAAGAATACAAAAGGTCCTTTCCCTTTATCTAAAAAGTCATCTCTCACACACATTTACACAGTACACTTCTAGAGTTTTAGTTTCAGACGAAAATCTCTTCTCCAATCTTTTCCAACAACAACTTATACGGAAGTTTGATTCAACATTTTTTGGTAATATTTTTATATTGTGTTTCTATTACTTTTATATAAGTTGGACTTGTTGTGTTGTAAATTTACAGGTTTTATATTGTGTTTCTGTTTAGATAGTAATGTCAGGGATCGGAACTATGGAAAATGATAAGGGAATCGATGCTAACCCTGAACCAGACCCGATAGCACCAAATCCGAAGAAAAGGTCGACAAGGTCTAACGTTTGGGATGATTTTAATATAATATCTCTAATTAAAAATGAATGTTTTTTTGTCCGTTTATTCGTTACCCGTTTCGTTACCCGCGATTTTTAATGGGTAGGGTAGGATATGGATAAGAGTTTTATGAGATGGATAATTACCCGTTTCGTTACCCGCTTCGTTTAATGGATAGGGTAACGGAATAACCCTTACCCTATCCATACCCTACCCGTTGACAGCCCTAGTTTCGGGGGAATGCACATCTTGCAAACTTGCTCCCTTGTTTTCTTTAGAATGGCCATTTTTAGTCCCCTTATTGTTCCTCAATTGGATGTTTTTGTCCTTCAAGAAAATAAATTTGCTAAGGATAGTCCCAACAATACTATTGCAACCTTTTTAGAACATATGCTAGATTTGTTTGGTTTTATTACTATTGCAACCTTTTCTTTCTTTCTTTTTTAGAGAATTCCTTGATGTAGATTCATACTTCGGTTTTTTAATAGGAAGAGTAAGGTGGGGTGAATAAAAAAGGGGTAAAGAGAGTTGTTAGGCCATCCGTACCCGGCTCGGGATGAGCTCGGGATGGGATGCGGGATGGGCGGGGTCGATGCGGGATGGGCTACGGCCCGGTCGGGGTTGGCGGGGCGGGATGGTATCCGGGGATGGGATCCCGATCCATCCCGAAGGTTTTTAAAAAAAAAAAATTAATTAAATTTTTAAAAAAATATATCCGTTGAATGGCTCTTTCTAAAAAAAAAAATTTCTCAATTTAATCTCACTATATATTTAACCCTCAACCTCTTATTTCTCACACCTCTCAACCTCTTATTCTCTCAACCTCTTATTTCTCACACCTCTCAAACTCTCTCAAATTTTCTCAACCTCTATATATTAAACAATATGGATTCGCCACAACCCGGTTCACCAACCGCATCATCATCATCCGTAGACACCGACGAGTTGTTGAATCTACAAAGGGAATTTTTTCGACATGCTGCACAATCGCTGTATGGTAGCACTGCCTCATCGTCAACAAGAGAGAGGGCCGCAAACATTGAAAGAGGTCGAGTAACTGCAAACGAGCGGCTTATGCGGGACTACTTTGGCGTCAACCCGATTTATACACCGGATATGTTTAGGCGGCGGTTCAGGATGAGCAGACATCTATTCGAACGAATAGTTGAAGATTTAGAAGTAGGGTATCCGTATTTTAGACTTCAGTTTGACGGGTTAGGCAAACAAGGTTTTTCTCCGATACAAAAGTGTACTTCCGCTATTCGGCAATTGGCGTATGGAGTAGCTGCTGACGCACTTGACGAGTACATCCGTATGGGAGAGAAAACGTCACGAGATTGTCTGTACAAATTCTGCACAGGTATTATTGAACTGTATGGTCAAAAATATTTACGCAAGCCTACTTTTATTGATATTCAGAAGTTGTACGCCGCGCATGAAGCTAAACACGGATTTCCCGGCATGCTCGGCAGCATAGACTGTACTCATTGGGCGTGGGCAAATTGTCCGAATGCATGGCGAGGTCAATTCATGAGAGGTGATCATGAGCACCCGACAATCATGCTAGAAGCAGTGGCCTCTCAAGATCTATGGATCTGGCACGCATACTTT
The DNA here is from genome assembly GCA_033807775.1 of Saussurea involucrata. Classification (NCBI taxonomy): domain Eukaryota; kingdom Viridiplantae; phylum Streptophyta; class Magnoliopsida; order Asterales; family Asteraceae; genus Saussurea; species Saussurea involucrata. Next base: position 32,282,322 of record CM066326.1, on the reverse strand, counting down.
GGTGTTGCCGGTTCCAACAACGACATCAATGTTCTCAATCAGTCGCCCATCTTCAACGATGTATATGATGGAAAAGCACCCGACTGCCCTTTTGAGGTGAATGGAGCCACCTACAAGCATGGATATTATCTAACGGATGGGATATATCCGGAATGGGCTACTTTCGTAAAATCATTTACGTGCCCACAAGACTCTAAACGACAAAAGTTCAAGTCCGCGCAAGAATCCGCACGTAAAGATGTTGAACGAGCTTTTGGCGTGCTTAAACAACGTTGGCATATACTTCATAACCCGGCACGCGGATGGGAACCGGCAATATTGAGCCAAATTATGTACGTTTGTGTCATATTACACAATATGATACTCGAAGACGAAAACCATGCTATTTGTGGTGACGTGGAAAACGACTTTTTCACGAATGATATCGAAAGCCAAATCAGTGAGACACAACGCGCGGCAAATGTTCGAGAAGTCATAAACCGGGAAACTCATAATAACCTTCGGTCGGATTTGGTCGAACATATTTGGCGTATCCAAGTTCCCAACAATGACGACGAGTAGATTTTTAAATTTATTTTGTAATTTTTATTTTTAATGAATGATATGAATTTTAATTTTTATTATTTATCTTATTTTTATTTATTAAAAAATATATAAATATTTTTATTTTGTTAAATAATTAAATGTATAAATAAAAGAATTAAAATAAATGAGGTGGCAAAGGGGTTTGAGGGAATGGGGTACGGATGTTTAGGGATCGTGAGGGATGGAGTGAGGGATGGAAGAAAAGCTGATGTGGCGATGATGTGGAGGGGAATCATTGAAAGATTCCCCCATGGGGTACTGATGGCCTTATGCACTTAATGGTTTAGATTTTTTTAAGTTATATGATTTTTCTTTGCCATGCAAGGTTTTGATGATAATGTAACACCCTTAAAATTGGAAAAAGCAACTAACTACAAATTTCAATAATACAACTGAAAAGAATAAAATTTCTTCCTATAAACCAATACTAGAAATATCTCAAATTAAGTTCTATAATAAACCTCAAACAACTCATTACCCAAGTCTTATTACAAAGTAAATCCATATCGGGTGTTACTTAAACCAAGTACAAGTTGCTAATCCCAAAATAGATGCGGAAGACTTCACTAAGCAAATCACTCCTTGAGCACACTACTAGCACTCATCTCTTCACAGTGTCGCTAGAACTATTCCCAACCTGAACCTGTTGCACATGCCGACAAATAAAAAGGTTAGGCTAACGCCTAGTGAGTTCAAGAGTTTTATCACTATTATATAATTCGTAAGACGAGAGAGGTGCAATTTAAATCATGAAGTCAAAAAGGATTTACTTTAAATGCAAACCACCCATTTTCCAACGCACACCAATCCCATGATGAAAACTCTAATATAAAACGTTTCTCCAAAATAGACTCATCCTGAAACCCACTTGAAAAGTGAAATAGTATTTGATTTCCAAAATCATAAAGACATGAATAATTCTCTATTATTCAAAACATCCAAAATACGTAAAAGAACAGGATCTAATCTCACAATCAATATAGAAAGCAGTAATTGAGAAGTTGTATGATCAAGCCCAATTGTATTCAATGATGAACAGAATTACAGATCTAAGAGAGAGAGAATCTCAAAGATTACAGAGAATGAATACAAAGTTATACGGGAAAAATCAATCAGTTAGCAACATAGAGCTAACTACTATTTATACTGCAACGGACATCTTAAAGCTACAGTACAAATAAGAAAGACTAATAAGAACATAACACGTGTCCTAATTAATTTATAAAATACTAAGTAAAGTATATCGTCATAAGTTCTGAATAGATAGTTCAGAACTTCTGAACATTCTTCTGATAAAGCTTCTCAGATCTTCTGACTCCTTAACTCAGACATCTGACTTCTCTTTCCACTGATCAATACTTCTGAGCTTTCACAGTCAGACCTCTGACTTCTCTACTCAGAACATCTGAGTCTTCTTATCAGATCTTCAACACTTGGTTTATTGACAAAACTTCAGATCTAACAATCTCCCCCTTTTTGTCAAATAAACTTAAACTTTGCATCATCCAGTTCTTTCAGAGCAGGAACAATCTTCTGAAGTAGCACATTTCTCAGATTAAGCCTTTTATCAATTTTGTCAATGATTTCTGGAATAATCTCAACTTGCTGATTGATTGCTTCTTGAGTCATGTTTGCTTCCTTCACTTTCAGCATCTTTTTCTCCAAATTATGCTTTATGATTCTTAAAGTTCCAGAACAGTATTTTGCAGTTTCCTTTGCTCTGAAGAATATCTTTCCACTTTTGTTCTTCAAAAATACTCCCAAATCTGGATATTTGTGAACACTTCCAGTCTTTAACTTCTTTTTCTGTTCATGATCTGTGTTGGGATTTGCCAGATAAACACATGACTTTTGTAGGTACAAAGCTATTTGAAAATCTGTGAAACAGTGCCACCTTAAGATGTAGAACATGGCTTCAATTACCACACTTCTGGCCTTCCTTTCATTTCTGTCTTTGCTCGACTCTTTGAAGCATAGAAAGCTGTGTAATCTGTAGAAGTCAACTACTGATAGTTTCTCAAAATCTGCATCAGTAAAGTAATAAACTTTGCCATCTTCTCTCAGAACTTCAAAAGATAAGTACTCCATCTTTCTGAATTTCTTAACCCTCAACTCTCTGATTCCAGTGATTAAAAAATCTGAGTAAACAGCTTGCTTTGTTTTGCCAAGACATCTTAATTTTTCAGCCAACCAGATCTGAGTCTCCTTAGGTCTATCATAATACACATCCAAGAATTGTACCTCTTTTGGTTTGAAGAACTCAGGTAAATCAAATTCAAGAAAGTATCCATTTAGATCAATGGATATTTCATCTTCTTTTGGTTCAGACTGTTCAGCTTGATCAAAACTAGTTATCTGCACATTCTGAGAAATTGTGTTCTGCACTTCTTCAACTTCATCTGACAAAATTCCATTCACTTCATACTCAGCAGGGAACACAAAATCATTATGTAGAATCTTTTTGGGATTCACCTCAGATAGCAACCATTCACTACTGTTTCTGATTTTTCTTCTAAGATCCAACCTCCTCTTCACACAGTTTATACATCTCTTCTTTAAACTCTCTTTTTCAGCATCCATACTTACTTCCATTTTAATCAACAACCAATTCAGAGTTGCATCACTGTACTTTACCAACTCTTTTAATCTGAACAATTCAAGCCTTTCGTGAACTATATATGTGAACCCTTCTGTCTCCATTCCTTCATTCACGAATCCCTTCAAATGCAAATCAACTTCTGTTTTCTTTGTGGGAGAACTCAGATTACACTTTTCTTTTCTTTCTTCAATAGCCAATTGGAAGTCATACAAGTATATATTTCTGACATAAATACCCAGAAGTCTTCTGCATTCAATTTCTATCAAGGCTTCTTCAGTGCTAGCAAAGAACTTGACTAGAAAGATCTGATCATCAAGAGTCAATCTGTGAAAATCAAAGGTAGACATGGAAACCTTTGTATTTCTTTCTTTCAGTACTTCCATTCTAACAAACATTAAACCATTGAATTCATCTTGTTGAAACATCAGAACTTTCTCAATTCTTTTCTGAATATGCAGTTTTGAATCAGGAACTCTGAACCTGTTAGAAGCTTCTGAGTAGACCATCTGAGCTCTGTCATCCATAAAACCATCAATGTTACTTTCCAAAGGCTCATACTCTCCTTCTGTGTAGTAGAGATTATCATATATTTCCTCAGGAAAAATATCATCATGAAATTGTCTGGCTAATGGCACATCACTTAACTCTAGAATGAAATCACAAACAGGTTCTTCTAGTCTTTGCAAATTAATCTTTGGAATCTCAATTGGTTTTCTGAATACATACTCAGAAGGCATAAAGAAGTCTTTCACTTTCACATACTCTTCTTCTGTATTTAACTCATCACAAAAGTTAAATCTAAAATCATCTTCAAAATCCTGAGTATAATTCACAGTTCTGTCTTCTTCTCCCATTAGATCAATAGGTCTTATCATTTTTATTCCTTGCTGAACTTTTTGAACATTCAAAGCTCTGACTAAACTGTTATGCATCCTTATGATCAACTCTTCACTTAACCTCCTTTCTTTTAATTCAGAATCCGTCATAATTTCTTTGTTATACACCACAATATCTGTACACATGTTGACCACTTCACTTTCCACTGTCTTTTCTGATCTCAATGCAGATTCCTCAATAGTTTCAGTCTCATCTAAGTTTCTTTCCATTTCTATGTCTAAGTTCAATTCCTCTGTTCTATCTGAATCACCACCATCTGTACTTTCCAACTCCATTTCCTCTGTATCTGAGCTATCAATCTGAACTATCTGAGTTATTGCCTTTAACTTTTCCTGTATCTGATCTTCTGAACTTTTTGTACTAGCTAATTGCATATCTGCCATCTCAAAATCTTCTATGCCAATATCATCATCAGAACTTAACCTTTGTCTTTTCTCCCCCTTTTGATGATCATGAGGATCATTATCATCAAACTTTCTTTTCAAGTTCTGATTAAAAGCAACTTCAGGTTCAGCTTCTGCAATAGGAACAGGATCAAGAGGCTTTGAAGTAGAAGCCAAAGATACACTCAGTGCTTTCAGTATAGATTCCTGCATACCTTGCATCTGTTTTAACATATCTTTTTGAAAACCAGACATTATATCCACGATCTCCTTTTTGTGAGAATCCAAGGATTTCTTTACATCATCTACTTTGGTTTCAACAGAGATCAACTTTTTCTCCAACACAACTTTCAACTCTGACATCTCATCATTCAAATCCTCCACCCTCTTCTCCAAATTTTCTACTTTTTCCCCCATCTCCCTGTTTTGTTTCTGAATCTTTTCAAATTTAGAAGTTTCTAACAGTGAACCTGAACCAACAGATGGTCCAGTTTTCATGTGCCCAGAGGGCTCATGGCCTGTAGATAACACACAGTCATCTTGTACAACAGATGCACGTTTGAATGAGGTTTTTGTAATGTTCACCTCACCAGGACTTCCATCCAATCCTCGACACCCAACATTAGGTATGTCTATGAATGTTGTTTCAGGAATACGAAATTCCTGATTTGTGCAAGTGTCAAAAGGAATTTCAGACTCAATATGAATAGGACTGTGATATTCAGACTCAATGTGTTGAAAAATAAATTGGGATTTATCACCTCCCTCCAAATGAGTTTGGGATGGTTCCCCGGATTTGTGTGAAATAGTAGCATGTTGAAATGCTTCTGAGTGGGTATGGATGGGTTGTTCAAGATCCACCACTAGGTCCATGGTGTTTGTTTCAATATTGGACACCAAGAGATGTGAACCAATAGCATTTGTGGTTACCTGGTCAAGATTAGCTGGTTCAGAGGCATCTCTTTCTGTTTGAACCTCTGTTGACAATCTCTCATCCTCATCACTCTCATTCTGTTTTTCCTCACCAAATCTAACCAAGCTCTCAGAATTTTCCCCCTCAAGTCTCTCAGAATGTTCACCCATCTGAACATCCTCCCCCTCTCTAATTCGACTAGACCCCTCACCTCTCTTCTCAGGTTGGTCCTCTTGGGTAGGGATTTGAGGTAATTCAATTCCCATAGAGGTGCAATAAGCTTTTAAAATCTCACTCTCCCTTGGAATATAGCTCCTAAGTGATTTTGGAAATAGTTTATGATTGGGATAGTTTTCAAGTCTTGTTACTGAGGTCATCTTACCCAAATAAAATGTAGGACCATGCTCTTCATTTGTTCTTCTTGAGATTGTTCTATTTTCCTGCATGGCATACCAAATAACAATTTGCCAGTACCTTATGTAAGGAATGTATGTCAGTGGAGCATCCTTTGTTTTCTTCTGAATTGCTTTCTGATTCTTCTCAAATGTATTCTTCATATCTTCCCAAAGTATTGAAGTATAGTCATAATGCCTATTCTTCACTAAACCCTGAAATATCTGAAGAATTTGTTTAGAACCTTGATCAGCAGAACTATTCTTCCCTGACAAACATTTATTTACCACATGAAAGAAGCAAGCCCAAATAGGTGGTAATTTGTTTCTTCTGAACAAACTGAGAGTCCTCAATCCTTCATTGTATCCCAACTTCATAAACTCTGCTATTAATTCCTCTGTTAAGGGTGAATCCTCAAAATCTGTTCTTCTTTGTACATCATCTTTCTCTGGTAGATTCAGCATTTCTCTTAGTGCAGAAATAGATAAGACAAATGTCACTCCTCCAATTTCAGACACAAACTTATTATCTTCTAACCTAAGATGTTTCCACCATTGTTGTATGTACTGAACAGGCACATTTTTACTTTTTGTAAACCATTTTCTGTACGGATGATGTTTGAATAACTCCATGATAATTCTGTGTTCAGGCTTAAAACGACTTTCCTCAAACAATATAACACAGTTATTTTCAGATAATTTCAACCATTCACTCTCAGGAACAACTCTTTCCACTAAAATAGATCTATCTGACATAATAGAACCTGCAGCACTCTGTTCATGTTCAATATTAACGTTTACCTCATCCGCATTTCCTTCAGATTCATCCATTTGTTCATCTTCTTCATCATTTCTTATTGCCCCTTTCTCTGCAACTCTATTTTGTACTTCATCATTTTCCGAATCGGATGAATCCATTATCGATTTTGTAGAATGTAGAGAAATTGGACCACTTCTTCGTATTTCAGACATGATTTAAGAAGAAAACAGATTCAAAGAACTCTGGATTTGATTCGTATCTCACGTTTCGCTCTGGAATTTGAAAGAAATTTGAAATAGGGATTTTAAGACCTATTTAAAATCCGCGAAGTTGAAAGGTTTAACGGAAAAGCGAAATCAATGTTATAACGGAGTCAACACATGTGAAATACCACAAAGGATTTAAATGAAATGCGTGGCATTGTCAAACAAATATGAAGCTGACACGTGTTAGTGGATAGAATTTTGACTCAAGTCAAAGATCTGAATAACACGCACAGATGTTCTGATTCCATGACTCAGAAGAATTTTGCCTTGTAACCAAAATGTCATTTAAAATCAACTTCTGACCAATATAAAACATTTTGATTATTCAGAAGAGGTTTGAACAGATAGAAGCACTTTTTATCATCAAAACTCTGTTCATATTATGATGATTTAAAAAAGGATCATTTAAAATCTTATATCTGAATATGAAAAGTTTTTAATTCAGATATAGTTTGAATAACAAAAAAATTTATCATTAAAAGCTTGTTCTTAGAATGATTTGCGATAAGAAATGAAAACAAATCTTTTAAGCATCACAAAATGATTTCCAAAAGAATTTTGATGCTCCCCCTTGACTTGAGCAAGCATTTGACTATTAATGATACATAAAGATGAGATAAAAAGATAATAGAAGAAGCATAATCCATACAGTTGAAGTTATTTGTATTTCTTAAAAATAAATTTTTGAAAGTTAGATTGCTGAAGTATTGACTCAGAATCTCTGACCTTAAGATTCAGAGGTTCTGATCTCAAGACTCAGAAGTTCTGAACTCAAGACTCAGAAGTTCTGAACTCAAGACTCAGAAGTTCTGAACTCAAGACTCAGAAGTTCTGAACTCAAGACTCAGAAGTTCTGAACTCAAGACTCAGAAGTTCTGATCTTAGTATTCTGAAATTCTGATTCTTAAGACTCAGAGTTCTGAGTACACTACTCAGACAAGTTTACTTAGAAAAATTTAGCATTTTTTAAGAAAAAAATATTTTCAATTAGGCAGATTAAGCATTCCTATTTTACATATGAGAAAAGAAAACCTTTTGTGATCAAGAGGCTTTGTGAACAAGTCAGCCAATTGATACTTTGTATGCACAAAGTGCATCTCTATAGTTCCTTTTTCCACATAGTCCTTTATAAAATGATACCTCACATCTATATGCTTAGTCTTCGAATGTTGAACAGGGTTCTGAGTAATGGCAATTGCACTTTCTGAGTCACAATAGATGGGAATTTTGTTAAGCTGATATCCATAGTCCATGAGTTGTGTTCTCATCCACAATGTTTGAGAGCATGAAGCAGCAGCAGCAACATACTCTGCTTCAGCAGTTGAAGTGGATACACAATTCTGCTTCTTTGATGCCCAACTCACTATTTTATCTCCCAAAAAGTGACAAGCACCAGATGTACTCTTTCTGTCCAACCTACTTCCTGCATGATCAGCATCAGTGAAAGCAGTCAATTTGAAATCAGTTTCTTTTGGATACCATAAACCTAGATCAGGTGTTCCTTTGAGATATCTTAAAATCCTTTTGACAGCCAACATATGTGATTCTTTCGGGTTAGATTGAAATCTAGCACAGAAACAGGTAGAAAACATGATATCTGGTCTACTTGCAGTCAAATAAAGTAATGATCCAATCATGCCTCTATAAAGTTTGATATCTGCTGAAACACCTTTGAGATCAGCATCTAACTTTATGTTAGTTGCCATAAGTGTTCTCATAGAAGCACAATCAGACATTTTGAACCTTTTCAGAATATCTCTGACATATTTTCCTTGATTTATAAAAATACCTTTTGGTAATTGTTTGACTTGAAGACCAAGGAAAAAATTCAGTTCACCCATCATGCTCATTTCAAATTCAGATGACATGATTTTTGAAAAATTATCACATAATTCTGGACTGGTAGAACCAAATATTATGTCATCAACATAAATCTGAATCAGAATCAAATCATCACCCTGTTTCTTTAAAAACAAAGTTGTGTCAATCTTACCTTTCTTGAATCCTGAACCTAACAGGTGTTTAGTAAGAGTGTCATACCAGGCTCGTGGTGCTTGTTTTAGACCATATAAAGCTTTGTCTAAAATATAAACATGATCAGGGAATTCTGGATCAACAAAACCTTCAGGTTGATGGACATACACCTCTTCATTAAGTTTGCCATTTAGAAAGGCTGATTTGACATCCATTTGATATACCTTGAAGTTTTTATGTGCAGCATAGGCTAAAAATATTCTGATTGCCTCTATTCTTGCCACTGGTGCAAATGTCTCATCATAATCAATTCCCTCTTGTTGACAGTATCCCTTAGCAACCAATCTTGCCTTGTTTCTGATGACAACACCTGATTCATCCTTTTTGTTTCTGAACACCCATTTAGTTCCAATAATAGATTTACCTTCAGGCTTTGGGATGAGTCTCCAGACTTTATTTCTTTCAAATTGAAGCAATTCCTCTTGCATTGCTGAAATCCAGTCTGGATCCTCTAAGGCTTCATTAGCTTTCTTTGGTTCAATCACACTCAAGAAACCAGCAAACATTGCTTCATTTGCTGTAGCTGATCTGGTTTTTACTCCTGCTGAAGGATCACCTATTACTTGATGAATAGGATGATTTTTAGTCCATTTATTTGCACTAGGAAGTACATCAATCTCTGAATAATTGTTGTTTGCATCATTCTCATCAATGATTGCTTGTAATTCTGAACTGTCCCCTTGTTCTGATGTATGAATAGAAGTCATATCCAAGTTTGGGTTCTGATTAATGAAGTCAGAATTCTGAGTGACTTGTTCAGAGTTCTGAGTACAAGAATCAGAATTCTGATTACAAGGTTCAGAATTTTCACCACTTGTTTGTATTAGATTTGGACATTCCTCTGATGGACCTTTGTCAGAAATTACAGTTGATTGAACTATTTCTGGAGTCTTATTTTTCATCTCTTTGATCATCTTTGGGTTTTCATATTCTGCATAAGAATAAGAAATTAGTTCACTAAAAGCATCCTTAAACAGTAAATTGAGTTCTGAACAAATAGGATTAGAATCTGTATCAGAAGTCATTTTTGTCTTGTTCAGCATGAGTTCTGAACTGTCTTGTTCAGAAGTCCGCATTCTGGCTTCATCAAAAGTTACATTTATGCTCTCCATCATCCTCTTGGTTCTTCTATTGTAGATTCTGAATGCTTTGGAAGTTAAAGAATACACAAAGTATCCTTCATCTGCCTTTTTATCGAATTTGGCAAGATTTTCTCTGTCTCTGAGAACATAGCACCTGCAACCAAAAACATGAAAGAATTTGATTAATGGTTTTCTTTTATTTATCAGTTCATAAGCAGTCTTATTTAATCTCTTATTGATTAAAGTTCTATTCTGTGTAAAACATGCAGTTGCAATTGCTTCAGCCCATAGGAAAGTAGGAAGATTTGCATAAGCCAGCACTGTTCTCGCAGCTTCAACTAGAGTTCTATTCTTCCTTTCAACAACACCATTTTGTTGAGGAGTTCTGACAGCAGAAAAATTGTGAGAAATCCCAGAACTTTCTAAAAAATTCTGAAGAGTCTCATTTCTGAACTCTGTTCCATTATCACTTCTGATTTTCTGAACTGGAAGTTGTAAGAGAACTTGAATCCTTTTGATAAAATTTATCAATGTAGTAGCAGCTTCTGACTTAGCTCTTAGGAACTCAACCCATGTGTATCTGGAGAATTCATCAACAATCACAAGCATATATTTCTTTCCTCCCATAGATTGAACTGAAATTGGACCACAAAGATCAGTATGAATCATTTCTAATGGTGCTTTGCAAGATGAGTCCATTTTTAATTTGTGAGAACTCTTTTTCATCTTGCCCATTTCACAAGCTGAGCATAATGATTCTTTTTCAAATTTAAGCTTTGGTAAGCCTTTAACCAGATGTTTTGCAACAAGATTATTAAGATCTTTGAAATTCAGATGAGAACATCTTCTGTGCCAAAGCCAGCATTCATTTGCAGTTGATTTTGATAAAAGACAAACTGTATTTAATGTTTTCAATTTTGAAAAATTAACTACAAATAAGTCCATATGTCTTTTGGCCCAGAAGACTTTAACATCATTTTCAGTTAAAATCATGCAACCTGTTATTTGAAACTTAATTTGACAAAGACTGTCTAAAAACTGACTTATGCTGAAAAGATTATGCTGTAATCCTTCAACATAGAAAACCTTTTGGATAGTCAGATCCCCTTTAGTTAAATCCCCATAACCTTTGACTTGTCCTTTGCTGTTATTTCCAAAGTTTACTGCTCCTCCAGCCTTTTCTGTGAAGTTTGATAGAAAAGACTTCTGACCTGTCATGTGTCTTGAAGCTCCTGAATCTAAAAACCACACATGACAGCCCTGCAAAAGGATCAGTTAGGTTTAGGTACCCATTTTGGAATGGGTCCATCTTTGTTAGCTTTGTCATTGGATTTAACATTAGTACCTTTTACTCTCCACTCAAAATCTTTCTTCAAACACCACTTTCCTTGAACTTTTATGAAGTCAGAACATTTTCTGCTTACAAGCTTGTTCAAATTCTTTTTGAGAGTTGTAACTTTTGGTTTTGCTATATTTTCAACTTTCTTTTCTTTTATCTTTTCTTTCTTCTGAGTCTGAGGAACAGAAATTTTCTTCTTTTCTGTATTTTGAGGAACAGAAACTTTCTGAATATCTTTTCTTATGTATGAAACAGAAGTTATTTTGACTTGACATTTATGAGAATATTGGAATGAATCATTTTTACATCTAACACAAACAGGATTTTTCTTTGCAAGTGACAATAAATCTGAAACATAGGTCATTTCATTTTTATTGATACTGTTCAGAGTACAATTGCCCTTATTACAAGAATTTCTAGCTTTGAGTTCAGAAGTAGATTTCATTCTAAGCTTCTCAAGATCCCTTTTCAGATCATTCAACTTTGCAAGATCATCTTTCCTTTGGCTTTCTTCTTTTTCTGAAAAATTCAAGTTCTTTTTGTTAGAAGAATTAGATGATTCACCTTTTTCATATGTACTTGATTCATTAAAGAATTTATCATTTTCTCTTGAAGCATTAATTTTAAAAAGATCATACTCAGTCTTCAGTTTTTCAAGCTCTGTTATTTTCTGAATAAAAATATTCTTTTCTTTCAAAACTTCTTCAAGTTTAATATCCACCTCACAGAAATCATTTTCAAGTTCATCATAAGCTTTCCTTAAGTCCTCAAGTTCTTGACTCACAAGATTAAATCTCTTTTCAAGTTGCAAAAATTCATCTGATTTTGTTTCAGAAAATCCAGTTGAATCAGACTTCTGACTACCTGAGTCAGAGTTCTGATTTACAGACTCAGATGTCTGATCTTTAGACTCAGAGTTCTGACTACAAAGTTCAGAATCCTGACTAGAAGTTTCAGACTTCTGATTGACTGTTTCAGAATTTTTACTTGTGTCAAATATGCTCTCAATGTCATGATATGAAAAACTTGGTTGTTTATTTTTGTAGCTGACATTTAAAGAATCATACTTGAATTTAGTATCATTGTATCTTGGCTTCTCATCTGTTGGTTTAGAAACTTCTTTCTTAACCTTTTCTTCTGAACCAACTGACTTTTCTGTTTTAGACTCAGAAATTTTCTCATCTGACTTTTTAGAGTTTGGTCTTTGCAAATTGTCAGAACTTGTTATAGAACTAGCAGGTCTTATGAAAACTTCAACAATTTCTGGGATTTTTGGCTTAGAAACTTGAAGTTTTTCATACAAGTTAATTGGAGCTCTTTTTAAAGTGACATTTTCTTCCAATCCCAATCCCTTCTTTGGGTTGTAAAATCTTGTATCTTTAACATTGCTTAATAAAAGATTTAGTGTTTGCTGAGTCTGACCCCTTTTCAAATTCAGATCTTCTAATTCTTTAATTTTGGTGTATAAATTCTTTCTTTCTTCAAATAACATATCAAATTTTATTTGTAAATCACCTTTTTCATCCTTTATTTTTGAAAACTCAACTTTTAGTTCAGAAAGCCTTTTCATCAATTCAGAATTTTCATCTTTAACTTTCTGTTTCTCAGCCTCAGATTCTTCATATTGTTCTTTTATTACTTCTTTTTCAATTCTGAATTTGTTAACCAAATTTCTTTCTCCTTTTATCTGTTTTCTTAGATTAGCAAATTCAGTTTTCATTTCACCAATCTGTGTCATTAACTCTAATTCAAGTGAAGAATGTACCTCAGCAGATGACTCAGAATCAGCATCTTCAAAATCAGAATCATCCTCATTCCTCATTTTTGCCATATAGCTCTGCATCTGTGGAAAGTTGATATGATCATCTTCATCAGAAGTATAGTACAACCAATTCTCCTGTTCAGCCAACAAAGCAATTTTATCATCTCTCTTCTTTGCAAGCTGAGCCTTCTTGGTGTAGTACTCATAGTCTTTCACAATTTTAACTCTGCAATCCTTAGCATAGTGGCCAGATTTTCCACATTTGAAACACAAATTCTTTTCTTTTCTTTCATCCTTCTCTTCATTGTTTTCTTCACTTCTCTCTACTCTCTTTTCAAACTTATTTTCTTCTCTGTCTTCTTTCTTCTTATAATCTGAACTCTCAACTCTCTTATAATTTCCTTGAAATCTACCCTTCCTATACCTTTTATTGAAAGTATTTGTCAACAAAGCTAGTTTCTCAGCCATTATCTTGATATCTTCATCATCTTCTGATCCTTCTTCCTTGTCAGATTCTTCCAGATTAGGTATCTCTGATAGATATGCAGTCTTTTTGGGTGCTTTGATTGCTTTGGACTTTGATAAGAACGCTAACTGATCAGCAACATTTTTCTTCTCTTCCACAACTAACTTGACAGAGTCTTCATGTTGATTAAGAACACAAAATAGATCATTTAAGTCTTCTTCACACATATCCTTGTTCATTTGCAGACTTATGGCAAATGATGACCATTCTGAATTTAGACTGTTCAGAAATTTGTAATTTATTTCTGACTTCGTTTTTTTCAGTCCATTTCTTCTCAAGTCATTTAGAATAGTGCAAAATTTACTGTATGTCTGTGTCAAACTTTCTGACTCTTTTGCTTTGAACCTTTCATAAGCATTTATGCTTTGATTTAACTTTGCCTGAATAGATCTCACAGTTCCTAATATTTGCCTTTCCAATTCGTCCCACATTTCTTTAGCTGATGATCCACTGTCAATCCTGTTAAGAACCTCATTTGGGACAGCCAAAGTCATCAAAGTAATTGCTCTTTTGTCAATAGCATGCCTATTCTTCTGTTCAGCTGTGTATTGGGAATAACTCTTTTTCACCCTGGTCGCTGGAATTTCTGGAGTTGTCTCTGTAGCAGGGGTTGCAGCAACATCGATGTACACTTCAATTGGACCTTCTCGAATAGAGATCATAAGGTTTTCATCAATGTTGTCTAGGAATTGGATCATTCGGATTTTCCATTGCTGATACTCTTCTGGTATAAGAACAGGCGGTTTGGTTTCAGATCCCATGGCTAGATATTCTTTAGAAGACATGATTGTAAGAAAATTCAACAGAAAGACAAATTCGAGTTTCTTGATCGAAATGTAACAGGTAATTCAAGAATTGCCAAGAATTCAAGAACTAGCCCTAGCAGCGGAATCGAATTTTGAATGAATCAAGAAATCTTCAAGAAATTGATCAATTGATCTTCGCGATAACAATCTTGAACGAATTTGTTTGTTGATTAGCTCTGATACCAATTAAAAGAACATGATCTAATCTCACAATCAATATAGAAAGCAGTAATTGAGAAGTTGTATGATCAAGCCCAATTGTATTCAATGATGAACAGAATTACAGATCTAAGAGAGAGAGAATCTCAAAGATTACAGAGAATGAATACAAAGTTATACGGGAAAAATCAATCAGTTAGCAACATAGAGCTAACTACTATTTATACTGCAACGGACATCTTAAAGCTACAGTACAAATAAGAAAGACTAATAAGAACATAACACGTGTCCTAATTAGTTTATAAAATACTAAGTAAAGTATCTCGTCATAAGTTCTGAATAGATAGTTCAGAACTTCTGAACATTCTTCTGATAAAGCTTCTCAGATCTTCTGACTCCTTAACTCAGACATCTGACTTCTCTTTCCACTGATCAATACTTCTGAGCTTTCACAGTCAGACCTCTGACTTCTCTACTCAGAACATCTGAGTCTTCTTATCAGATCTTCAACACTTGGTTTATTGACAAAACTTCAGATCTAACAATACAGATGAGGCATGATACACAGCCCATAAAATATGGAAAGCAATCCATATAAATATAATACGTCACCGAAAACATGGATAAAACAAATACCCAAACAACACCTTTCGGTGACGGGGGAGACCCTGTTCCATGGTATATGGCGGAACACAAAGTTAAGCCACATAACCATGTTATTGAACTACACCTCAGATCGTGACTCTATTGTCTGCTTTAAAAAACATCCAACTCAAGTCGGACTTTATTGCCTGCTATAATAAGCTACACCTTAAATCCCACACCCAGCCACGGGTGGCACCACCGTATCCTTTATTGTCTGTTGTGCCTAGTTACACCTCAAGGATACACGATCTTATTACCTATTCATTCTCTAGTAAGTTACACCTCAAGGTTTCATTGAACCTTTATTGCCTACTTACTAGCATTCAAGAATTGGAGCCCCGACTCCTTACTTGATAACTCAAGATGTTCAACTGTAATAACCAGGTATTTTATCTAATTTCAAATAAAGAATTTATAAGTTTTTATATTAGTATTTTAGGAGTTAAAAAACTAAAGGGTAAGTTTTAATTTAATAATGGAAGTTTAGGGATATGTTTTGTCATATAAGCTAAACTTGAGGTTTGTTTTGTCTCTCTTCACAAACTCTCTCCCACCACCGCCACTTCCACCTCTTGTAGAGGAGGTGTCCTCTTGTTAGTAATTAGAAGATATTATTCAAGGTGTATGTGTGTGTAAGTGCATTCGGTTGAGAGAGAGAGAGAGAGAAATCGAGAGAAAGTTTGAAGGGAAGAAGAAGGAAAAGATTAAGAAGTTTGTTGCTGTGATTCAGGGATTTAAACTGAAGTGATTCAGGTAAACAATCCATACCTTATATGTGTTTTAATTCTCTAAAGTGTTCTTGAGGTTTATAGTTAAGTTCTTGGTGGGTTTTGTTAAAAAGAGGTGTTTTGGGAAATCTGAGCTTAAGGTTAGGTTATGTTTATAGTCTTAATCATAACTGCATCTTTATATAAACATACATAGAATAAAACTGCAAAAATCTTGGTTTTAGGATGAAACAGTAGACTGAGACTTTCATTGAAGTCGCAGTAGGCTAGTATTCATCGAAGTCGCAGTAGGTTAATATTCATCGAAGTCGCAATGGACGACTGCGACATTCATCGGAGTCGCAATGGTTGGTTGCGACTTGGGTATGAAGTCGCAATGGTCGTTTGCGACTTGGCTTGAAATCGCAGTAGTAGATTGCGATTCGAGTGTGGGATCGCAGTAGTTGGTTGCGACTCCAAGGTGGAATCGCAATAGTGGGTTGCGACTCCAAGGTGGAATCGCAATAAGGGGTTGCGACTTCGGGGTGAAATCGCAATAAGGGGATTGCGACTTCAGGGTGGAATCGCAATAGGAGATTGCGATTTGGTACTGTTCACTGCGATTTCAGTTGGGAATTTTGTAAGTTTAAGTATTAAAGGAAATATTTGGTATTTTATCCGATTTCAGATTCTGTGAGGGATCGACACACGTGAATTATCTTGGAAGAGTTTTTGTGATAAACACACGAGGTGAGTTTTTATTTGAAATGTTTTCAAATGGAATACATATATGTGATTAAATGTAATATGGTGCATATAATGTTTATATGAATATTGCATTGTATGAGTACTAGTTGGCCGGGCTTAGGACCGGTGAAAGTTGGCTGTACAAAGGGACAGTGGTGTTGGCTGTATTTAGTACAGCGGAGTAAATTAATTAATTGGCTTGCTACCAATTAATATGGCCAAGGAAAAGAAAGGAGAAAGAGATGGAAAGATTACATGAGTCATAATTGGTATTCTTATGTGAAGTATATGTATGACTTTGTGCAAAAGTTTTCTTTAACTAACGGGGATTTTTCTCACTAGACCTCAAGGTCTAACCCTCATTTTTGTTTTAAAATATGTATTCCAGGTCATGGAGCAAACAAGAGACAATGATAGGATTTATCATGTTAGCTTTTGTGGATGTTGAATGATTATGAAGATTACAGTTATAATTAGTAGATGTTATGTATTTTACTTTATTCGAAAAAGTTTGTACTGAAAGACTTAATTGTAGAATTTAAGGGACCATATTTGGATTATGATATGTTATTTTGTGGTGAATTATATGGAACTTGTATGTTGGGATTAAGGGATGTTACAAATGGTATCAGAGCCTTAGTTTAAGAGATTTAGGTATTAGTATCTGTACCTAGACTTAAACTGCATGCGAAGTAGGATGTCCTTGTTATTTTAGAACCTTGGGATGATAAATATAAAAAGGTAGAAGGAACATCATGTAAGGTAATTTCAGATTTACACCTGGCCAGTGTAATTATGATCTTACAGGTACATGTTTGAACCATAATACTTTATTATATGGGGTATGTGCTTATGTGTATATTAACCTTGTTTGAATCAACAGAATGGCAAGTGGAACGAGACAAACAGCCGGAGGAAGGGGAAGAGGGGGAGAAAGAGGCAGAGGTAGGACAGGGGGCAGAGTACAGGGGCGAGGCACAAAGTTTGTTACGAGGGACGACCTAGCGATTGAAATGGGAAGACTTCAGGCAAATATACAAGCTATGTTTAACCAGACTCACCATTCAGAAACAGAAATACCAGACCCTACCCTTGAAACCGAAGTGCCTATCGCACCTATTGTCACATCAGCACCAAGAAAGTGTGATTATAAAATGTTTTTAAGCTGTAAACCACCCAATTATGGAGGGGACAGAGATCCAGTAAAAGCAATGCGATGGCTGAAGGAGGTTGAAGCCGTATTTAAGACCAGTAAATGCGCGGAAGAAGATAAAGTGTTATATGGAACAGCAATGTTGAAAGCAGATGCCTTGTATTGGTGGGAAGCCCTTATTGACTCTGAAGGACCTAATGTGTATTCAACTTTTACTTGGGGCGAATTCTCGAGAGCATTTAAGGAACAGTTTTGCCCGCAAGCCGCAGTTAGACAGTTAGAAGAGGAATTCCTGAGCCTACAACAAGGAAATTTGTCAGTAAGAGACTACACTGCTCGCTTCTTGGAAAAGTCGCGTTTTGGGGAGTATTATGTTGCCACCGAAAAGATGAAGATGGAAAGGTATGTATTCGGATTGAATTCGGAGATTAGAAAGTTGGTAACTGCAGCGAGACCTAATACTTTTTCAGAAGCAGTCAATGCTGCGGAAAATGTGAAGCGAGACAATAAGAGGGATGTTGGGGATAAGAGTGCGGGAAAGAGAAAATGGGAAGGGCCACCACACGATGTGAAGAAGTCTGGATTTCAGCGATTTGATAGTCGTCCACCTTTTAGAGCAGCTGAAAGACCTTGCCCAAAGTGCCACCGTTTCCATCAAGGAAACTGTCAAGTAGACCCTAGAAACTGTTATAAGTGCAGGAAGTTTGGACACATTGCTAAAGATTGTAGGGTGGTTAGATTTTGTTATTCATGCAATTCGCCATATCATCTTCAATCAGATTGTCCATTGGGAAGAATACCATCGGGTGGCACGTCAACAAGAGCATCCGGTGTTAGACCAACAGCACCGAGGTTAGAGCCAGCAAGAGCAAGAGGCCGTTCATTTCAGATGACAGCAAAGGAAGCGGAGGAAACTCCGGACGTAGTTACAGGTACATTCTTAATAAATTCCACACGTGCTAAGGTGTTATTTGATTCTGGTGCAAACCGATCGTTTGTGTCTCCTTCATTTGCTGCTTACATGCGTTTAAAGCCGAAAGTGTTAGATCATGCTTTATTGGTAGATACGGCAAATGAAAATCAAGTATCAGTTAAAGAAGTATTTGATAGTTGCGTGATAGATATAGAAGGGTGCGGAGTACCGATTCAGTTATTTCCAATAGCCCTGGTAGAGTTTGATGTGGTAGTGGGAATGGACTGGTTAGCCGAGAACCAAGCTAATATAAATTGTGATAAGAAGTTAATAAACGTTGTGTTACCTGAAAAAGGGCCGGTA
Organism: Saussurea involucrata; assembly: GCA_033807775.1. Taxonomy (NCBI): domain Eukaryota; kingdom Viridiplantae; phylum Streptophyta; class Magnoliopsida; order Asterales; family Asteraceae; genus Saussurea; species Saussurea involucrata. The sequence goes on along the minus strand of CM066326.1, from coordinate 32,263,291 downwards.
GTGATTTATGGCGATCGTAGGAATTATCAGTATAATCTTATTAACATAATAAAAGCCCGTAAGTGTGTTAGTAAAGGTTGTCAGAGTTACTTAGCTTATGTAATAGATACTAAGCTAGAGAAGAGTAAGTTGGAAGACATTCCAATTGTTAGTGATTTTCCAGAAGTATTTCCTGAAGACTTGAACAGTCTTCCGCCCGTTAGACAGGTAGAGTTCGGTATAGATCTAATTCCTGGAGCCAACCCTGTAGCCCGTGCACCGTATCGTTTGGCGCCTCCAGAAATGAAAGAACTGATGGCACAACTGCAAGATCTATCCGATAAGGGTTTCATCAGACCAAGTTCTTCACCGTGGGGAGCACCAGTCTTATTTGTGAAAAAGAAGGATGGTTCGATGAGAATGTGTATCGACTACAGAGAATTGAATAAGCGCACGATCAAAAACAAGTATCCTCTACCTAGAATTGATGACCTCTTCGATCAATTAGTTGGAGCTTGTTGTTTCTCCAAGATTGATTTAAGATCCGGTTATCATCAGTTGAAAGTCAAAGAAGAAGACGTATTGAAAACTGCTTTTCGCACCAGGTACGGTCACTATGAGTTTCTAGTAATGCCATTTGGTTTGACGAATGCTCCAGCTGCTTTCATGGATTTAATGAATCGGGTATGTAAGCCGTATCTTGATAAATTCGTTATTGTGTTTATTGATGATATACTTATTTATTCCCGATCCAAAGAGGATCATGCACGACATCTTCGTTTGATTTTGGAATTATTGAAGGAAGAAAAGTTGTATGCGAAATTTTCAAAGTGTGAATTTTGGTTGCGGGAAGTTCAGTTTTTGGGGCATATAGTTTCTGAAAAGGGTATACAAGTCGATCCGATGAAAGTGGAAGCAGTTGAAAAATGGGAACCACCAAAGACAGCAACAGAAGTACGAAGTTTTCTGGGTTTGGCCGGCTACTACCGAAAGTTTATAAAAGATTTCTCTCGTATTGCCACACCTTTGACAAAGCTGACTCGGAAGAATCTGAAGTTTGAATGGAAGGCAGAACAGGACGAGGCATTCAGGATATTAAAGGAGAAACTCTGCAGCGCGCCGATATTAGCATTGCCAGAAGGTTCGGATGATTTTGTGGTCTACAGCGATGCTTCTAAGTTAGGTTTGGGATGTGTACTCATGCAACGTGGAAAAGTAATTGCCTATGCTTCTCGACAATTAAAGGATCATGAAAGGCAATATCCTACCCACGATATGGAACTGGCAGCAGTTGTTTTCGCTTTGAAGATTTGGAGGCATTATCTTTATGGTTCCAAGTGCCAAATTTTTACGGACCATAAGAGTCTCCAACATCTTTTTGATCAGAAGGAACTGAACATGAGGCAAAGAAGGTGGCTAGAGTTAGTGAATGATTATGATTGTGAAATCCTTTATCACCCAGGAAAAGCGAATGTGGTGGCAGATGCACTAAGTCGACAAGAAAGAAGTGGAACGATAAAAGCGATATCTTTAAGAGCTGAACTTCTTCCAAACATTTTTGACGAATTACTGAAGTGCCAATTAGATGCTTATCAAGAAGAAAGTTTGAAATCTGAACGGTTGGTTGGGATATCAGCATTGTTTGGGAAAGATAACCGTGGGTTGTTGTGTTTGGGGAATAGGATTTGGGTACCTCGTTTGGGTGGATTACGTGATCGTGTACTACAAGAAGCTCATCAATCTCGATTCTCCATTCATCCAGGTACAAATAAAATGTATAGAGATTTGAAACAATTCTATTGGTGGACGGGGATGAAAAGAAGTATTGCTAAGCATGTGGAAGACTGCATTACCTGCAAGAAAGTAAAGATTGAGCATCAGAAACCGTTTGGTCAGTTACAACGCTTAGATATTCCAGTATGGAAATGGGATCAGATCACAACTGATTTCATTACCAAGTTACCAAGAACTTCAAAGGGATTCGATTCTATTTGGGTGATTGTGGATAGGTTGACAAAGTCTGCTCATTTCTTGCCGATAAAAGAAACCGATTCTTTGGAACGTTTGGCCAAACTGTACATTAATGAAATAGTAACACGACATGGAGTACCAATTTCGATTATTTCTGATCGAGATAGTCGTTTTACTTCTAGATTTTGGAGAAGCTTTCAAAAAGAGATGGGAACACAAATCAAGTTGAGTACAGCATATCATCCACAAACTGATGGACAGAGTGAAAGAACGATCCAGACTTTAGAAGATATGCTCCGGGCTTGTATAGTTGATTTTGGAGGATCATGGGATAAACATTTGCCTTTGATAGAGTTCGCTTACAACAACAGTTATCATTCTAGTATTCAGGCGGCACCGTTTGAAGTATTGTATGGTAGGAAATACCGAACGCCTTTGTGTTGGAATGAAGTGGGGGAAAAGCAGTTAGCAGGGCCAGAAATAGTACAGTTAACAGCAGATAAGATTACTCAGATCCGGGATAGAGTGAAAACGGCACAAGACAGACAGAAAAGTTATGCAGATCGACGTCGGAAACCGTTAGAATTTCAGGTTGGGGAATTTGTGATGTTAAAAGTTTCACCTTGGAAAGGAGTCATACGTTTTGGGAAGCAAGGTAAACTCAGTCCGCGGTATATTGGGCCATTTGAAATTACAGAAAGAATTGGTGAAGTAGCATACAGATTGGATCTTCCGCAGGAGTTGAGCAGAATTCACAACGCGTTTCATGTGTCGAATTTTCGAAAGTGTTTGGTATCACCAGATCAGGCAGTATCTCTACCGGATATACAAGTGGATGAAAAGTTGAACTATGTGGAGGAACCGGAAGCAATAGTTGATCACAAGGTTAAAGTATTGAGGAATAAGGAGATCAGACAGGTAAAGGTTCAATGGAAACATCATAGGGGTCAGGATGCGACATGGGAATCAGAGTCGGAGATGAGAGCCAAATACCCTCATCTGTTCACTTGACTGAATTCCGGGACGGAATTCTTTTAAGGGGGAGATGTTGTAATAACCAGGTATTTTATCTAATTTCAAATAAGGAATTTATAAGTTTTTATATTAGTATTTTAGGAGTTAAAAAACTAAAGGGTAAGTTTTAATTTAATAATGGAAGTTTAGGGGTATGTTTTGTCATATAAGCTAAACTTGAGGTTTGTTTTGTCTCTCTTCACAAACTCTCTCCCACCACCGCCACTTCCACCTCTTGTAGAGGAGGTGTCCTCTTGTTAGTAATTAGAAGATATTATTCAAGGTGTATGTGTTTGTAAGTGCATTCGGTTGAGAGAGAGAGAGAGAGAGAAATCGAGAGAAAGTTTGAAGGGAAGAAGAAGGAAAAGATTAAGAAGTTTGTTGCTGTGATTCAGGGATTTAAACTGAAGTGATTCAGGTAAACAATCCATACCTTATATGTGTTTTAATTCTCTAAAGTGTTCTTGAGGTTTATAGTTAAGTTCTTGGTGGGTTTTGTTAAAAAGAGGTGTTTTGGGAAATCTGAGCTTAAGGTTAGGTTATGTTTATAGTCTTAATCATAACTGCATCTTTATATAAACATACATAGAATAAAACTGCAAAAATCTGGGTTTTAGGATGAAACAGTAGACTGAGACTTTCATCGAAGTCGCAGTAGGCTAGTATTCATCGAAGTCGCAGTAGGTTAATATTCATCGAAGTCGCAATGGACGACTGCGACATTCATCGGAGTCGCAATGGTTGGTTGCGACTTGGGTATGAAGTCGCAATGGTCGTTTGCGACTTGGCTTGAAATCGCAGTAGTAGATTGCGATTCGAGTGTGGGATCGCAGTAGTTGGTTGCGACTCCAAGGTGGAATCGCAATAGTGGGTTGCGACTCCAAGGTGGAATCGCAATAAGGGGTTGCGACTTCGGGGTGAAATCGCAATAAGGGGATTGCGACTTCAGGGTGGAATCGCAATCGGAGATTGCGATTTGGTACTGTTCATTGCGATTTCAGTTGGGAATTTTGTAAGTTTAAGTATTAAAGGAAATATTTGGTATTTTATCCGATTTCAGATTCTGTGAGGGATCGACACACGTGAATTATCTTGGAAGAGTTTTTGTGATAAACACACGAGGTGAGTTTTTATTTGAAATGTTTTCAAATGGAATACATATATGTGATTAAATGTAATATGGTGCATATAATGTTTATATGAATATTGCATTGTATGAGTACTAGTTGGCCGGGCTTAGGACCGGTGAAAGTTGGCTGTACAAAGGGACAGTGGTGTTGGCTGTATTTAGTACAACGGAGTAAATTAATTAATTGGCTTGCTACCAATTAATATGGCCAAGGAAAAGAAAGGAGAAAGAGATGGAAAGATTACATGAGTCATAATTGGTATTCTTATGTGAAGTATATGTATGACTTTGTGCAAAAGTTTTCTTTAACTAACGGGGATTTTTCTCACTAGACCTCAAGGTCTAACCCTCATTTTTGTTTTAAAATATGTATTCCAGGTCATGGAGCAAACAAGAGACAATGATAGGATTTATCATGTTAGCTTTTGTGGATGTTGAATGATTATGAAGATTCCAGTTATAATTAGTAGATGTTATGTATTTTACTTTATTCGAAAAAGTTTGTACTGAAAGACTTAATTGTAGAATTTAAGGGACCATATTTGGATTATGATATGTTATTTTGTTGTGAATTATATGGAACTTGTATGTTGGGATTAAGGGATGTTACATCAACCCTCATGCACAAGTGTTAGAACATCAAACCATAAACCCAAGATACCGGAGTACAACCCAATTCGGTTCCTCTCCACAACGTTGGGACACAAAATGCCAAAATGGCATACTTCCCAAAGTGAGAATACCAAGACTCCCCACTATACAAATATGACCGACGTACATGCCTTTGGATCCGATGCATTACAGTCTAATAGTACATGACTCCACTTGAATGACACACACACTCAAAACATGTACTCTCCAAATAAAATGCAATAAATGCAACCGACGACCAAAACTCCACATTTAATTGTTAAAACCCAAACAGATGTCCTCAAGACTCAATAAAGTCATAAACCGAGCCATAAGCTCAACCAAAACCAATTAACCCCTGACAAAAGTCAAATAATGCAGTAAAACGTATGTAACCCACGTTCATGCGAAACATGCTTCATCTACACGAATTACTCAACACAACCCTTAATTTAAGTCACGCCATTTTCCAAAGTACACATCAAAGTGCATTTATATCAAAAGATTTACAATTGTAAGATAAATCATTTAAAGTAACAATACTTAAGATTTATCCATCAAAATACCCAAAATACGACATTTCCCAAAACCAAAAGGTTTACAACTTCTAAAATGTTCACAAGGTCGGAAATGACCAATATCCAATGATCCACATGTTCGTATTTTCAAAACGTACCACCATATGAATTATGCATATTTCCAACAAAATACTAAAAGTGTATTCTTACTAAATAACCTCCAATTATGCAATAATTATCAAAACACTTCCATTTACACTTTATTTATCAAGTTACCCAAAAATCCGAAAAGTGGGTGTTTTACAAGATTTATAAAGTTAAATACTTTAAGTAATCAAAATCCACCCAATAACTCAACAATGGATATTTTCATGTAAAACATATAAACACTTTAAAATGAACATTTTGGCATGTACAATGTTTTTCACAAATCAACTTGAACTCACCTTGCTAGATTTGGCTAAATCTAGATTTTCCCCAACTTGAGCTCCTTTGAAGAAACTTGGATCTTTAAGCCAAAACTTCCAAAAAGCTAGATCCATAAGTTTCCAACCATAAATAATCATCCTCAAACACTTATATACGTTTCCCCCAACATAAATCATCCAAAACCACCAAAATACCAAAACCCTAACTTCTTAGATGGAGAAAAGTGAGAAGCTTACCTCAACCACCACCAAATACTCTTGGATCATCCAACATACTTCAAAACTCTTTCTATATCCTTAAAGATCTCCCAAAAACAAAACCATAGCAACTTGAATCATCAAAATTGGAGTTGGGATGCAAAAGTTATGAAGGAATGAAGAATGAGGCTGAAATTCGCGACTTAATACTTCAGATGCGGACTCCAGAGAGTTACGCGGCTTGGGCCGTGGCCCAAGGTCGCGCACCAGGCCGCGCGACCCCATTTTGGGTCGGATACTGTTTCGATCGTAACTTCTTCGTTTTAGCCCCGTTTCGCTCCGGATAGAACCGTTGGACTCGTATTCGAATTCCCCATCCAACAAGACCATAAAATCTAGGATTTAATCCAAAATCCTATTTTCCATATTTATCTTAGAAGATCGATTCTCTACTGATTTGAATTTGTACTTATCCGAAAATTACGGGTGGTACAATCTTCCCAGCCTTAGGATGATTTCGTCCTCGAAATCTAGCTCCCAAGCACCCAAGGGTTATCGAACTCAACACTTTCCATTTTGCCTCAGTTTCCAACAGATTTTCGAATCCATTCTTGCCATAACTGCTATGACAACTTCATGTCGATACTCACCATCAATGTCCATTTAGACCTACTACACTTATGACCGAGTGAACGCTTAATTTACGAAGGTAGCCTCTAACTGGATGAGTTCGGTCATCTCCCAACCTTAGGTGATCCATACTTCCTCATCGTCTGATCTCGACTTCCAATCAGCCCAGGTCTACATGCTTTAAAGTTTCTTCCCCAACCAACCCGAGGTTTGATTACCACCGAAACCAACAAAATCTTCAAATCCAATCGTCCCGCCGCTGAATGACATTTGACCCTAGCGAGCACTAATAGACCCCAAAACAGGCGGTCGTCCCCTACCCAACGATTATACAACTCCAAGAATACATCCCTTTACCAAACATCCAATTTGCAAATTCTTTTACCATTCAAGGAAAGTCGTCCTACTAAATCAACTTATCACAATCTAAACTTCTTAAAATCGCTACAAGCGATACGATTGTCCCTTAAGATTGGACTACAACACTCCAAATACACTGACGGTTCATGGTCTCAAAATCCAAAGTTGACACCTAACTATACCACCAAGATTTAAACCACTGCAGTACTCCACACATGAGTTCTATTCGTCGAACATCCCCCACAAAACCAAGGTTATTAATGTGGTGGCTAAAGGGTCCTACACGTCCCTTATGTGAAATTGACCAAGACCCAAAACAAGGTTGTCGATAAGAACGGTTACCACCAACATTAACAGAAGATACCGCGAGTCTAACCCTCTAGTTACAAAATACGCCTACTTTGCAAACGACACTACTTGGCCTACGGTACCATCACGCGTTAGAATACCCAACCTTCCACTGTCGAAGTTCTATACACATTTACTCCTAACCGGGGTTACTTAACCTTTCCAAGGTTCTAATGAGTTCAAGGTTTTCAAGTGAAACACTTAACAAATATGCCAATCGAAAACTTTTACAGAAATTTTCAACACAAAGGTTTTCATATCAATTTAATTGTACGCACAAGGTTCTAAAATGTTCACAAGGTCGGGAATGACCAATATCCAATGATCCACATGTTCGTATTTTCAAAACGTACCACCATATGAATTATGCATATTTCCAACAAAACACTAAAAGTGTATTCTTACTAAATAACCTTCAATTATGCAATAATTATCAAAACACTTCCATTTACACTTTATTTATCAAGTTACCCAAAAATCCGAAAACTGGGTGTTTTACAAGATTTATAAAGTTAAATATTAAGTAATCGAAATCCACCCAATAACTCAACAATGGATATTTTCATGTAAAACATATAAACACTTTAAAATGAACATTTTGGCATGTACAATGTTTTCACAAATCAACTTGAACTCACCTTGCTAGATTTGGCTAAATCTAAATTTTCCCCAACTTGAGCTCCTTTGAAGAAACTTGGATCTTCAAGCCAAAACTTCCAAAAACCTAGATCCATAAGTTTTCAACCATAAATAATGATCCTCAAACACTTATATACGTTTCCCCCAACATAAATCATCCAAAACCACCAAAAATACCAAAACCCTAACTTCTTAGATGGAGAAAAGTGAGAATCTTACCTCAACCACCACCAAATACTCTTGGATCATCCAACATACTTCAAAACTCTTTCTAGATACTTAAAGATCTCCCAAAAACGAAACCATAGCAACTTGAATCATCAAAATTGGAGTTGGGATGCAAAAGTTATGAAGGAATGAAAAATGAGGCTGAAATTCGCGACTTAATACTTCAGATGCGGACTCCAGAGAGTTACGTGGCTTGGGCCGCGGCCCAAGGTCGCGCACCAGGCCGCACAACCCTATTTTGGGTCGGATACTGTTTCGGTCGTAACTTTTTCGTTTTAGCTCCGTTTTCGCTCCGGAAAGAACCGTTGGACTCGTATTCGAATTCCCCATCCAACAAGACCATCAAATCTAGGATTTAATCCAAAATACTATTTTCCGTATTTATCTTAGAAGATTGATTCCATACTGATTCGAATTTGTACTTATCCGAAAATTACGGGTGTTATAGATATACCACTTGAGTTGTATCCGATGGATGTTGTTCATCGGATATGCTCATTACAAGACAAATATTATAAATTTCTTAAGTGTTAATTGGATTATATTTGTATTATTTACAAATCTGATGGTTGAGACCAACACAATGTGTCTAGACCTACATAAGCATGTCGAATCTCATCTCGTCACCATATATGTTTTGCATGTCTTCCAAAATAATTTTTTATGGGTCTTAACTCATTTATCCCTAGTGCCTATATTCATCTCCAGACGGCACCAACAAAAAAGCATGATAGGCCATTGGGAACGTAATTGTAATTGCTTAGTTGATAGAAGTAGCTCTATTGGATTCAAACACCAACGTTTCCAATTCTCTGAAACATTGCTTCAGCATCACCAAGAGCCAAGTACACGCCTCCCTACTCTCCGTCTTACCCACTCCGAAAGTTGTTTGGGTAAAAAATCACACCTCACGACCGACGCTAGAAAACTCAATTATCATTTCCACAAGACCACTCTTGTATTAAGATAAGGTCTTACAAGACGCTTGCAGACGTATGCTCGGTCGTACGTTTTCATGTTGGTCGTACGTTTCGTACGACCGACGTACGGGGCTTAAGACGGTCGTACGATTACACTAACTGTTAACAGTCAAACCCGTTTCTTTTGTTCATTAATGCAGGTCTACGAGCATTCATGGTGCGAACGGTTAGTAACGATCAGGTCATCAATGGCATTCAAAGCCCGACAACGGTTACAAAGTGCACCATAATGACACCTTAATGACCAGCGAGAGCTATTTAAAAGCCTGTACAACCGAAATGCACATCTGTTCTGGAAATCTACTCCAAGCTATCTCGTTCTACTCCATCTACTTTCTAAGAAATTCTACATCAGAAGCGCAGTAATTCGCGAGGAATTCAAACGAATATCGCTGAAGCATCTTCGCACGACAGCAGTTCGAACCGCACGACAACAGTCTTTTTTGCACGTTTAACGCACGACACACGACTTTTACACACGACTAAATTTATATTTACATTTACTTGTAATCTGTTGTACACAAATCACCTGGCACAAAAGGACTTTCGCCCCTGTTTGGCGATCACAGTGCACCGTCGACCCTCACAGGTCGACCGCGGGTTTTCCCCTCGTTCTGGGGTTTTCCTCATCACCAAATCTCTCGTCTTATTTACTTTTTCCCACGATTGTGTTGTTTGGCCTTGAGATACGTTTCTTTAGTTGTTAAAAGTCCACATCAACCTTAAGTTGTGCTTTTGTGCGATTTTTGGCATTAGCAGTTTGGCGCCATCCGTGGGACCCCATCTAGAGAAAATCTCAAGCCAACGAATATATCGCTTTAACGATCTTGCAAAGTTTTTGTTGTTTTAAGGTAAATGGCAAATTATCAAGATCCCTTGATTCAAATGCAGTCAGAATTAAATGCGGCTCAAAGTCAGATCCAAGCCCTGCATGAGCAGAATCAAAAAGCAGCCGCGAAGATCGCTTCTCTAAGGAATCCGGCAATAGGTAACTCCTCTGGTCCTCAGAATGGGGCAATGGGCAACTCCTTTGGACCTCATAATGGTCCTCGACCTATGGGTGTACCTATCATCAGGCCCCAATTTCAGGCGGGTCCAAGGCCATTCGTCAACAATCCTGGTCTAGGACCAATTGCCAACAATTCTGATCCAGGACCATTCGCCAATAACCCAGGATCGGGTCCATTCGCCAATAACCCAGGATCGGGTCCATTCGTCAGCAATCCAGGTTCGGGGCCATTTGTCAATAATCCTCATCAATGGCAATATCCCCCTCAGTACCTGAGACCGCCACCTTTGCATAATGGAGCCACGCCATATTTTGTCCCTCTTAACGGGGACGCCAATGGTTCTTCTTATGGAAATGGTACGACGACGGCTACAAATTCAAGCGTCAACCCTCAAACGGGTGTAAATTCTGATCCTAATGACCCCGTCGCTCAGCGACTACGGTTATTGGAGGATCAGAACGAGAAGATGTTGTCGCTACTCTCCAAGCTACCAGGTGCCGCCGTCCCTGTCGATGTCGAACCCCACATGAGATTTCAAGAGTCGCCTTTCGTGGACGCTATAGCAACTGTCGATGTCCCAGAGAAATATAACATTCCTGCTTTTACTCCAAAATATTCAGGAATAACTGACCCGACAGAGCATATTGCACAATACAAGCAATTGATGTGGACAGTCTCAATTCCACAGCAATATCAAGAGGTGTGCATGTGCAAGAGCTTTGGGGCGACTCTTACAGGTCCTACTCTCCAATGGTTGATCAACCTCAAGCCCAAGTCCATTAGCAACTTCGCAGAATTGGTCAACCAGTTCTCGCAACAGTTCGCCAGTAGTCGCAAGATAGAGAAGCAGACCGGCGACCTGTACTACGTCGTATAAAAATCCGGAGAGTCCATTCGCAGTTATTTCAACCGCTTTAACGCAGAAATGATAAGCATTCGAAATTGTGACGTCAAGACTGCCATCGAAGCTTACAAGCGCGGTCTTGACGACAACACAATGGGACTGTACGTCGATCGCACAAAATATCCTCCAGAGAATTTTGAAGACGTACGAGCTAGGACTCTAGCTTACATGAGGGTCAAAGACGACCTAGTCTTCCATCGTAAGCATTCGACTGACAAGAAGATGCTCGAGATCAAAAAGACAGATTTCAAATCCAAACCGAGCGTCAAGTCAGAGCCGTCGCGCTAAATATTGAACGTTCGATTCGATAAGAAAAAGTGCAATCCTACGTCGCGATTCCCTCAACATCCTAAGATCTCCTCTTATGGATTTAAAGGGACGATGAAAGAGCTAGTCGACGCTCTTAGAGACATCCAGTCGTCTGTCCGATGGCCCAAGAAGAGTGATAAAGATGACGACAAGAAGGACAAGACCAAATGGTGCGACTTTCATAGCGACCATGGTCACACGACAGATAATTGCCTTGCTTTGCAGAAGGAGTTTCCCTGGATCGTCCCCAAGGGTCATCTACAAGGCTTGATCAATAAAGAATCTACGCCAGTCGACAACGTAAGACCGACATCCCCCGTCCATGAAAAAATCGTCAATTGTGTGACGGGTGGATCAGATGTCTGTGGTTTAACTTATTCGGCAGCCAAGCGACACGCCAGTCAGTCGTCGGGAGAATACCCCATTCCTCGATCATCCCGACCGAAGCAAGAATTAGACCTGGAGACGATGCCAATAACGTTCGACCAAGACGACCTCCAGGAGAGTTGGCAAAAGCATCGTGATGGTTTGATCATTCAGCTCACTATTGGCAACTGTTCGACCAAGAGAGTATTGGTCGACGGGGGCAGTTCGACCAATATCGTTTTCCTAAGTACTATCAAAGCTATGGGAATCGATAAATCAGAGATCACCCGTCGGTCGACGACTCTGATAGAATTCAATGGCGACTCCACCACCACTCTGGGAGAGATCATCCTCCCGGTGTATGCTAAAGGGGTCAACAAGCAAACGATATTTAACGTTATTGACTGTTCATCAGCATACAACGTTATACTTGGTCGACCTTGGATCCACGACATGAAAGCGTCCTTTCGACCTATTATCAGACGATCAAATTTCCGACGCCGTGGGGAGTACAAGAAATCAAAAGCGAGCAGAAGACCGCCCGTGATTGCTATAAAGCATCTATGAAACCTCAAAGGTGAAACCAATATTGTGGCGACTGTACACGATCTGATCAAATCTATCCTTACGCCAGAAAAGGCAAATCCAGGGTATCGTCCTACAGTCACCACAAGGGGGCAGAATGTTGTACCCTATACGACTCTACAGTCTTCAACGATCAATCGTGGGCATAGGTATAGCTCACGACTCGGGGGCAATCAACCCCCACGACGAAACGAGAAACGTCACCAGGTACGTAACGCCCGTCAACGGCACTCAGGTACAAGAAATTTTCCTGTTAGTCTTTTTATTATTCATCTGAATGGACAGAAGTAGACCCCTACTTCCAGACTCGGGATTAAAGGGTCATCTCTGCCGTCTGGACTAGCATTCTGTGCAGGCTCGGAATATCTTCCGAAATCACGCACAACAACTGTTTGGGTAAAATTTCACCAGTCTCGACCACGACCAAAGTAAGGAAATCACTTATCTCTCTTTTTCATAACAAGGTAAAATCATAGTACTCTATCCCCAGATTAAAGATGAAATCGAAAGTTATTTACCACACGACACTCGACCATGATGTCGCCTCGTTCACACGACCGACGCGTAAGACCATGCGACCTCGACTAGCTAACATGCAATATGACTGTTACGTTTGTTCATTGTTTAATGCAGGAATCAATATCATTGATGATCAACGGCTATAACCGACAAAGGCCATTAACAGCATTAAAGTCGACGTCCGTTACGTCTGTTACACAAAGCATTCAAGAAACCAATTAAAGCAGCCGAAGACTATAAAAGTGAAGGTTCCATCATCATTTGAGGACACGGGAACACAACGCACAAAGAGGCAATCAGCTGAACTAAGAAGAACACTCGAAGCAAATAATTCTCTCTCGCGAAATCGCTCTCGGTGCACGACGTCTATACACGACACTTCGTTTTTACACACGACGCACATTGTTTACACATTAAAAACACTTATTACTTTACATTTAAAGTATTTCTATCATTTGTATTGTAATCTCTGTACGATCGACACCCGAAAACATAAGGACATCGCCCCTGTTTGGCGACCGTAGTGCAGCGACGAATTCAACAGTCGTCCGCGGGTTTTTTCCTTGTTGAGGTTTTTCCCGCGTCACCAAATTCTTTGTCTCATTTACATTTCTGTCTTTAACGCATCGTTTTGTCAAACGATTCCTTTCTTTAGTTGTTAAGCTCCACAATCAACCTTAAGTTATCCTTCTAGACGATTTCTGGCATAACAGTTTGGCGCCATCCGTGGGACCCCATCTAGAGAAAATCTTCGACAAACGTGCGTCCTACTAACGGTTTCTTGTAGTCTCCTCTGTTTTCTGTTTCAGAAAAATGGTAGCCCCTGGAAATCCAGAGCAAGTCATTGCTCAGATGTACCAGGAGTTGGAGGTCGCGCGAAATCAAATCAATGCCATGGCTGAGCAGAGTCGAAGAGCGGCTAAGGAAATCGCGCGACTGAGGAACCCCTTCGGACCGCAGAACGGTCCAAGACCATTCGCCCAGAATCCAGGTCAAGGATCGTTCGTTCAGAATCCAGGATCCGCTCCGTTCGTCCATAACCCTGGATCAGTTCCGTTCGTCCGTAATCCAGGACCAGGTCCATTCATGCAGAATCAGCAACCGGGTCCGTTCGTGCAGAACCAGCAACCAGGATTATTCAACCCAAATCCCCAGTCTGGACATATCCCTCCTCAGTATATTAGGCCTCCACCCATGCATAACGGGTCGCAGCCATTTCAGCACGGGTCGCAGCCGTTTCAGCACGGGTCGCAGCCGTTTCAGAACGGGTCGCAGCCATTTCAGCACGGGTCGCAACCGTTTCAGAATGGATCGCATCCATTTCGGCAGGGTTCGCAGCCGCATTTTATCCCTTTCAACGGGGACGCCATTGGCTCATCGTATGGCAATGGCACCAGTTCGGGAGTTGATCCATTGGCAGGGGCGAATCCCGATCCTAATGACCTCGTCGCCCAACGGTTGAAAATGTTAGAAGACCAAAACGAGCGCGTCCTGTCCCTGCTTGCTAAGCTTCCGGGAGCAGCCGTGCCCGTCGATGTCGAGCCTCGCTCGGGATTCCATGCGTCGCCTTTTATTGACAAGATCGCGATGGTCGACGTCCCGAAAAAATTAAACATCCCGACCTTCACGCCCAAGTATTCGGGGGTGACCGATCCGACGGAGCATATCACGCAGTATAAACAGCTAATGTGGACGATCTCGATCCCTCAAATGTATCAAGAAGTCTGCATGTGCAAAAGTTTCGGGGCGACCCTCACAGGTCCTGCCCTCCAATGTCTGATCAACCTCAAAACCAAATCTATCGGGTCGTTCGCTGAGTTGGTCAATCAGTTCTCCCAGCAGTTCGCCAGTAGTCGCAAGATGGAGAAGCAAACCAACGATTTGTACTATGTCGTGCAAAAAACTGGGGAGTCGATCCGAAGTTATTTCAATAGATTTAATGCAGAGATGATCAGTGTCCACAACTGTGACGTCAAGACCGCGATCGAAGCTTACAAACGTGGTTTGGACGATAGTTCGGGCTTATACACTGATTTGACCAAGTATCCTCTAGAAAAATTTGAAGACGTCCGAGCCCGAACCCTGGCGTATATGAGGGTAAAGGACGATTCTGCTTTTCGTCGCAAGCACACCGATGACAAGAGGTCGTTAGGTGTAAAGAAACCAGAGTTCAAGACAAAGGCAATTTTCAAGGTAGAACCCGTGCGCCAAATCTCAAACGTTCGATTCAAGACCAAATCGGAAGCCAAGACCGCGACCAAATTTGGATTCAAATGGACCACTAAGGATTTGGTCGAGGCTCTGAAGACCGTCCAAGCAACCATCCGATGGCCAAAGAAATCCGATCAGGATGATGCCAAGAAAGATAAGTTGAAGTGGTGCGACTTCCGTGTCGACCATGGTCATGCGACAGATGATTTCATAGCTCTCAAAAAAGAGTTAGCATACCATGTCCCGAAAGGAAATCTCAAGAGCATCATCGATGACATCGTCACTCCAACTACCGACGATCGACCGCCAACCCTCGAACATTCGAAGGTCATCAATTGCATCACTGGTGGTTCCGATGTATGCGGTTTAACGTATTCCACAGCCAAACGTCACGCCAGTCAAGCACCCGACGATCGACCTATCCCTCGTTCGTCAAGACCCAAAGGAAATCTAGAGTTGGAAGCTTCGAAGATTTCGTTCGACCAGGATGACCTCGGAGATTCGTATCGCAAGCATCATGACGGGTTGATCATTCAACTCACGATTGGTAATTGTTTAACCCGGCGAGTCTTGGTCGATGGAGGCAGCTTAGCAAACGCCATCTTCCTTGACACCATTAAAGCTATGGGAATCGATCGGTCGGAAATCACCCGACGCTCGACAACCTTGGTCGGTTTCAATGGAGACACGACGAGTACCTTTGGAGAGATCATCTTGCCCGTCTATGCCGGAGGAGTCAACAAGCAAACCAAGTTCAGTGTCATCGACTGTGTGTCGGCCTATAACATCATCTTAGGTCGACCATGGATCCGCGAGATGAAAGCCGTTCCCTCGACGTATCATCAGACCATGAAGTTCCCTACGCCGTGGGGGGCCCAAGAAATCAAAAGTGAGCCGAAAGTCGCTCGTGACTGCTATAAGACCACCCTGAAGCCACAGAAGTAAGCCGTATGGCAGTCATGGGTCGAAGAAATCATCCTGGATCAGGGCAAGCCTGATCAGAAGGTCTTGATAGGTTCGTCTTTCTATCCCTAAAACTTTAGAGACAAACTAATGCCTTTCATATAGGAACATATCGACTATTTTTGCCCTATCGCACGAAAACATAGTCGACATAAACCCTGGCGTTAATTCTCAGAAACTCTGTATCGACCCGTCATTTAAACCTATTTGCTCTTAAGAGGAATAGGATAATAAATGACGAAGGGCAAATAGTCCATCGAACAAGAAGAATCTGTGAAGGTATTTTTCCTAATTCCTTCTTTCTACTTTCATACGATTTTTTACCACGAATGATTACTGACTTAAGCATCGGAGGGTCATTGGCTAGCCAACGACCAACCTCTGACATCGTTTCATCGCAGGATCGCACGACATAAGTTACTAAATCAGTCATATGATATCAATACACTTTTGCAGGATCGCACGACATAAGTGATCGGGTCCATAACTCGATCATTTCGTCATAGGAACGCGTGACTCAAGTTAATCATATGGTCTAATCGTACGACCATAAAGTCTATCGACCGCACGATTTCGATTCTCTAACTAAGGAGACTTTTATGTTCTGAATGAAGGTTGTGATCGCACGTGCTTATGTTTGCCAACACGACTTAAAAATCTTATGACTTATGTTCTATTTGTTGTGTTGCGATAGATGCCTAAGTCGCATGATTTCTTATTTCATTCTATACTTAATGAATCTCACAATTGACGTTGTATTCATTCACAAAACGTATAAGACACAAGTTCAAAAGAAATCTAAGTTTCATTCACTGAATAAACTGTCATTTACATCCATAAAAGTCGACCACTGATGGTCAAACAGCAGGAAACAAAGATATTGTCTAAAGCTGGGGTCGGACGTTGGTCGCATCGGTCGCTTCCTTGCCCGACACCTCGCCCTGGAGATCTTCCGCCTCCTCAAACTCCTTCTCATCGTCTGAATCAAGATCTCTCTCATTCCCGACTTCCTTGTAGAAGAGATCCAGCTCGTCCGCCGCCGAAGCCAAGGGATTCTTGCCCGCAAGGTGACGTCGCATGATCGCAGCACGCACAGTGAGTCGACCTAAAGAAAAAATGGACTTAACCTCGTCCTTCAGTTCCTCGACTTCCTTCTCCAGGCTCGCAACCTTGGATTGGGACTCCTCGGCTTCTTTTTTCTTCATAGCCAAGGATTCCTTCATCCCCTCCAGCACCTCCCTTTGGTCGTACATCAAAGATAAGGATTGCTTTAAACGCGAGTTCACCTCGTCCCGCGCATGGCCGGCAGCTTCCAAATCATTTAGGGCGTCGTCGAGTCGCACCGATATTGCCTCTTCGCATTCCAGAGCGGATCTTTCCCTCTCTAACACCGCTTCTTCTTTCTTGATAGCAGAAGCCATTAGGCCTTCTACCTTCGTCGTCTCAACGTGCAATGCTAAAGAAGACTGAAACGTCTGAAACATACGAAAACGCGTTAGTAAAATACACGACAACGACAACGACAAACGAAAAATAAAGTCTTGAAAGATAGACTTACCATGAAAGCTAGTCCAGCGACATGGGACTCCGCATCTTCGAGAGAGACCCCGTTGAAACGCTCTCTGAAAGAGGGGAGCAAATACTTTCCCAAGTGAGGGAACAGTTTCGTCTCATCCAAGACGTTATCCACCAGGAAGTCTGACGGCAACGTAAAGTTTACCGTCGTTTCCTCCCGAAGCCCGTTTGCGCACCCTTGCCCTTGTCGGCCGATGAGGGGCCTGACGCGGCGGTAGGAGACACCGTCGATTTCGCCGGTTGCGCAGTATCGACGGATGTCGTGCCAATCGTGTCGAAAGTCTTCCCGACAGACACGGTCGACACCTTCGCCTTCTCAGGCATGACGACTCTCGACGAGCCACCCGTCTTCAAAGACGGTTCCTTCAAGATGGACGTCCTCGTCCTCTTTAGGACTCCCGACCTAGTTGTCGGGGCCTCCTTTCTCTTCAGAACTCCCGACCCAGTTATCGGGGTATCCTTCTCCATGTTTTCCTTCGCCTTGCGAGCCAGTTCAATTTGAGCCGCCTTCTTAGCAGCTACAGGCGTCATCTTCGCCTGAGGCTCTCCTGTATGGCAAAAGAAAGAATTGTTAGACGATTGAAAGAAGGAAAAGACCAGGTCGAGCGAAAAGAATGCGAAGGGACACTTGCCAGTCGTCTATTCCTTCTTTCTCCTCAATTCTTCTTTCTCCTCTTCCTCTTTCTCTTCTTTCTCCTCTTCCTCTTTCTCTTCTTTCTCCTCTTCCTCCTCGGTCTCTTCTCCCTCCTCTTCGTCCTCTCCTTCTCCACGTCTCGCCCGTAGGCGTTCGCCCAAGAACATCAAGTCGTCATCCTCATCAACCAGATGACGTGTGACGAACGATCGCTCATCAGCACTAAACTCCAGTAACTTCTCGACCTTAGCCTTGGAGTCATCGTCGGGCTTTACCTTGTCGAAATTAATATCTGTATATAAGAGAGAAGGTTAGTCGAAAAAACAACCGAATAAAAAAAGTAACATACGACGTACGGCAAGAAGCCAGAAAAAACTCACCCGTCATATTCCAACCGGACCTGATCCAGTCACTGTCGGTGTCTAGTGTCGCCACCCGCACAAGTACGTATTTGGTCTTCCATTTACGGTCGTTGACTGAAGTATTTAAAACCAAAGTGCGCTCGCCCTTGTATCTTGAGAATAGACTGTAACGACGGTATGTATCCTTCTTGACCTGATACGCCGTCAGTAGATCCCTCACGTTCATTGGTGACTCCCAATTTAAGGTAAGACGCTCGATGACCTGGATGACTCGCCAAAACTTGGGCATCAGTTGCCCCGACGAAAGGTCGAATTCACACATGAATGCCTTGGCCAGAGGCGAATATGGCCAGTGGAAACCTATCTTGAACGGGTACTCATATATCACGACGTACCCTTCGGGGCACATCTCCGGTCGAATCTTGCCAGCCTTGCTCACAGTAATCCCCGCAGGGATTCTTGCTAAACTTCAAAAGTATCCTCTTCATTTCGAATGGTACTTCTAGGTTCTATCGACATTGCTAACCTTGTCAACCAAGTCTGTCTCTCCGAAAGGCCCCAGATATCCCAGTTTTTCCTAGGCTTTCTAGCTATGGACTTTCGACGCATACAAAGACTGGAGGATCGTACCTTATATAGGCGCTCTAGGCCTCGAAAAAATCTTAACCAACTCGGAGATTCTTACAGGTTTAGAAAAGATCGAACGAAGAAAGGCAAGGAAATCAAAAAGAAATCTCTGCTTAAAACTCTCTGAAATCGTAAACAGGAAAAGATCCATCGTGGTCTCTATTTATGTAAACGATCGTGTCAGGTCGAGTCCCTCGATGATCGACTCGCGCCCTTGTCTTTTCGTATGACCACACGGATCGCCGACACCAGGCAATGACAGCTGCTAAGCATAATCGTGCGTCAGTATGACGTCACGATCCTATCCTCTTTTCGACTTCCCTTTTAGTTAGAATTGGACCGATCCAATTCCAAGACAACCAAGGAAACCTTCGACACGTGTCACAATCCTAGGAGTCCGACTAGAAAAATTTAAAATTTGAATTTGCCATTCTATTTTCAAATTTTGGGGGCAAACTGTTTGGTAAAAGAGGCAATCAGCTGAACTAAGAAGAACACTCGAAGCAAATAATTCTCTCTCGCGGAATCGCTCTCGACGCACGACGTCTATACACGACACTTCGTTTTTACACACGACGCACATTGTTTACACATTAAAAACACTTGTTACTTTACATTTAAAGTATTTCTATCATTTGTATTGTAATCTCTGTACGATCGACACCCGAAAACATAAGGACATCGCCCCTGTTTGGCGACCGTAGTGCAGCGACGACTTCCACAGTCGTCCGCGGGTTTTTTCCTTGTTGAGGTTTTTCCCGCGTCACCAAATTCTTTGTCTCGTTTACATTTCTGTCTTTAATGCATCGTTTTGTCGAACGATTCCTTTCTTTAGTTGTTAAGCTCCACAATCAACCTTAAGTTATCCTTCTGGACGATTTTTGGCATCAACAACAACGATCCACAAACGATCGTACGTCCGAAGGCTGTAGCGTCGAATCTCCGACCGCAATCCCACGTAGCTGGATTATAGTACATTTTATTTCTTTTTTCCTTCGATTTATTTCGACAAATGATTATTGACTTAAGCATCGGAGGGTCGTTGGTCAAACCAACGACCACCCCTGGATCTTATATGACAGGTTCGCAGGATCGCACGAACATTAGTATTACAATCTATATCATGAGAAGATAAAGTCATGACCCATAACTCATGACTCGAAAACCGAGTCTTACGATTCACCACACAGATCTTACGATCACAACAGGTGCATTTAAAATACGAAGTCTTATGACTTAAACTCTGTGATTTGGAATGCATGTTCGGCTCAGTCGCCCGATTACTTCCAAAGTCGTTACTTCAAAATAGAGTCTCTGCGACTTAAAGCGTAAGTCCTATGGCGATTAAGACACAAGGTTTATCTTATGAGAAACCAAAGTCTCTACGACTTAAATAAAAGTCTTACGATCTTCATCATGAGGAACAAAGTCTCTGAGACTTGCAAGAAAGGAATATTATGATTCATCATACAGGTCCTACGACCATCACAGGAGTTCTTAAAACTAAGTGTTGGACATACAAGTCTTGCGACTTGAATTCCATACTTAGAATATTCTTGCGGCCTCAGACGCCCGATTGCTTCGTAATTATAAGTACCCAAATCGTACAGTTTTACATACGATTCGTACATTCAATTTTATTATCTTTCTTTCGTATTATTTTGTTCGCTCGCAACAAAGTGAAATATACGAAAAAAGCATAACAAAAATACCACTTATGTTTATATACAACAAAAACTGTACAAATAAAGGGCACGACCGATTATAGTCGCCCCAGAACAAACTAAGTCAAGGCAAAGGAGAATCCTCAGTGAGCTCCTCGTCGCCAGTTACGTCGACCGCTGCGTCTGTCGGGTCCTCTTCATCAAGCTTGTCTTCTTGGTCGAGTTCATCCTCGTCCCCGACTTGCTCTAAGAAGGTTTTGATCTCCTCTTCGGCTCCGGCCATAGGGTATGTTGGTCCCGAAGGGTTATACAAGTTTGTAGAAGAGGGGGGTTGAATACAAACACCCAGATTTTACTTTTCTAAATTGTTTATTGATAAATCATTAACAATTTACAGCTTGTTGCGGAAACAAGATTAAGGATAGATCCTAAATCTAAACAAGTTGGAACACTAAGTTTCTTGCACTAAGAAGGAGAAGGAAATTACTAATAATAACCTATCTCAAGATAAGAAGGATGAACTTGTCCAGAGTTAGCAAGTTACTTCAAAATGAAGTGAGTTCTTCTTCTTATATACTGCATGCATTTAATGCATTGCAGTTTACACTTTACACGTGGCAGCAGTTGATTGGTTGCATGTCATTGACCTTTGTTGACAACCTTAGTAGCCGTATGTTGAACAGTGTAGTATCAGAGTGGTTGTACGATTTCAGACAATAAGGAGGTTCTGTTCTGACATATCGTACGAAGTCGTGCAAGGGTGGATGAGACAAAAAGTACTTTGTACGGAAGACTTCATGATCAGCTTTTCGATGATTCAACGATCTATCATTCTTCATCAGCGAATGATAGAGTTCAGCGATAGCTGAAGTCTTGTACTTGATACTTCACGTTGAATGGACAAATCTGAGTCTTCGCTGATCCGCATCAGTTCATTAGGAGACTTGTCGCTGGTTCTTGAGCTTGATCTTTGACTTCAGCGTAGAACCTATGTTGACGTGAAACTTGTCTTCAGAGATCATAAGTAAACAACTAACTTATCAGCGATCACCATAAGTACTGAACAGACTCAGAGTATTATGGTGAACAGTTTCGCTGAATGTTTAATCTAAAGAGCGAGAGTTCCTATCAGCGGTACTGGAAGATCTTAGTACTTATCAGCGATAGTGAAACTCTGATACATATTGTTTACTTACAATTTTCACTAAGTATATAAGAGAGGGTCATTATCAAATCACTGAGGGTTTGGATCAACAATCTCCCCCTATTTGATTATGACATAGCAACAGAGAAAATTGCTATTTAATGAAAACATAAGGATAAAAAGAACTCATAAAATATTTGTCCCTTTTACTGTTTTCTGGGATCTTTTCTGTACTGATGGAGTAAAGTACGTTCGCTGAAATTTTTCTTTAAACTTTGTAAAGATTACAGAGTAAATTACAAGTACAGCGAATAAAATTACAAGTACAAAAGATGTAGACAGATAAGGATAGAAAGAATTTCAAGGCGATCCTATCCGTCAAAAGGTTCTTCCTTAATGAGTTGTTCATCAAGGGTCATTGATGTGGCAATCATCCAATCAGGGACATCTACTCCTTGATTCTTTTTCTTCAGAGCTTCTTCAAAAATCAAGGGCTTCAGGTGTCTAGCTTTGATGTCGCGTCTGACTTCACACCAATATAAGAGATCTTTGAGTTATTCGATGGGAGCGAGGTGGAGCTCAGAGATACGTTGAAAGTGATGGTTTCCACCGTAGTCTAGAAAAAATATACCATATGGATCACTTACAACTGTGCCAGGAATGAAAGTTTCTTCAGGTGGTAGGGAGGTGTCAAGCGCTGAGAGATCAGCATCAGGGCCAAGAACTTCAGCACGAGAGAAACCAATACCTGTTTCATTCCGTATAGGAGGACCTGAATCAGAGACTTTCTTTTTCTTAGCAGAGACTTTTCTTTATTGAGGAAGAGAAGGAATATCCACAGCAGAAGAAAGCAGGTCGATCTGTTTGTTTAAGATCTTCTCAACATGGCTTTTGTACTTTGAGCGCGATCCCTGAATGGCTAATTTTGTTTCTAACCATTCAGAGAGACCAAACTTTTCTAAGGTAGCAACATAGAAAGTTTGCTTGGTTTTGTCATCTCTGTAGACATCCACTTCAACAACAGGAACGTCGGCGTACAGTTTTCCTCTGATGTTTGCTTTGAGGATTTTGGATGGTCTAGATCGATAGATCAGCATTTGTTTAGCCCATTCCAAGGTCGTGTCAGAGACCTTAGTCTTTTCTCTAACGATCTTTTGAGCATCATCCCATAGCTGACGTTGAACATCAATGGGAACTCTTTTCATCTTGGGGTCTTTTATTGATCGTTGAGTAAGCTTGATGGCGTATTCTCTATCTTTTTCTTCAACTTCCTTTCTTTCAGCGATTAAGCGTTCAGCTCTGAGGTGTTCCTTGTATTCCTTTTGGGAAACTCTGAACTTTGGAGGAACGGAAGGAAGTTGATCACGCTTCAGAATGATTCGCTGATCTTCGAGTCTCTCGATCATTGCATCTATCTTTTCTTGATCCTCTTCACTTAGCTTTTGAGGAGCCAAGAAAGGTCTGTTTTTGTGAGAGAGAGTCTGTTCTTCAGGTTCATCAGTCTCAGAGATCAAATCCAAGACTGGGATTATATCTTCAGCGTTGAGAGCTGGGATTGTTGTTGAAGTCGCAGCTGTAGGAACTTCAGCGACATCCTCAAACAGGGGAGAGGACTAGCTGAAACGCAGCGATCTTACAAGTAAGAACAGAGATGGAAAGAATGGGATTGTGTATAGAGGTTTGCGGAGGTAGAGAACTGACAAAGTGTATAGAGGAGGGATGTTGTGTAGGATTAATGTACCTGACAAACCGGCTTGTTAAGCAAGATCATCAAATTTTCATCTTCAGCGACACCTTTTCCTTTGCCTTTGTCAGCTTCAGATGCTGATGGCTTTGTCTTTGTCCGCTCCCCTGAAGGTTCATTTATCAGAATCCCTTTAAGAGCTTTAGTTCTCTGAGCAGGCTTGACGATAAAAGAATCATCATCATCGTCATCTTTGTCATCATCATTCTTTGGAGAAGAGGATGGTTCGGCATCAGACAAATTGATGGCTTCTTCATCTTCAGCTTCAGACTCAGTTTCTTCAGCTTCTTCTTCGAGTTGCTCCCCCTCAGATACAGAGGCGAGCTTCTCGGTTCCCTCAGGATTTTCATCTCCCTGAGGTCCAACGGCTGCTTCAGCTTCAATTGTCTTCTCACCCTCTTCAGTGAAGGTGAGGTCTTCAGTCTTCTCTCCCCTGATAGATTCATCATGGGAAAGGTCTTCAGCGCTTTTGGAGAGGTTTTCAGCGCTCTTCTCCCCCTCTTTATCATGATGACTGGGGGAGGAATGAGAAGATTCGGCAGCTCGTGTGTTTTCCCTGTCTTCTTGGCCAGGGATCCCTATAAACATTTCAATCGCTGATAATCTGTTTTCCATGTCAGAAATACCAGGATTGATCTTCAGAAGTTCAGAACGATCCGCCGTAGTAAAAGATGGAGGTGCAGGGGCAGGTGCAGGGGCGGTCGTGTTGGTCAGAATTTGCTTCAACAAGTTCTGAATTGAAGAGATGTCATTTTTCATCGTGTTGACATCAGTCTTCACAGAACTCATATAAGTTTTTACTGAACTGACATCAGCCTTTACAGCAGACATATCACCTTCGAGTGTGCCAACCGATGTCTTCAGCGTTGTGACTTCGCTGGACATGGTGTCTACAGATTTCTTGATGTCGAGGTAGTCTGTGTAGATGTCAGCGAGAACTTTGGCAAAGTTGCTCAGTGATTGATCAACCTTCTCCATGTCAGCTTTGGAGGCATTCTTTCCGACTTCGGTTGTAAGTTTTAAGAGATTTTCTCCAGCGGTTGTTATAGCTGAAGAGTTGCCGGAAAGAGTAGACGTGAGACCAGTCAGCGTTGTCTCTACTGTCTTCAGAGACGTGTTGATGTCTCTCAAATTAGGACCTGTAACATGTAAAAACTTGTGAACAGAGAAAAGCTCAGAAGTTTGGGGTTTAGTAACAGTGTATAGGGATTTGTGAGTACCTGCAGGAGGATTGGTGAATTCATCAAAATCACGGGTTCCTGAGTAAAGTTCCATATCGTCAGCGAGAGTACGTGGACGTATGGACAGCTCTGCAGGTCCTACTTCCGTCATTCCTTTAGTTCCTGGAGGAATGACAGGTGCAGCTGTGATAACTGGAGTGGGGTCCAAATGAGTGGAGGGAGAAGCGAAGGATAAGAATGAAGGTTGGTTACTGAGTTCATCGTTGGAATCGCTGAGAATCACTTCATCAGTTTTTTGAGATACTGAGGGAGGTTGGGTAGTTTCCAAGTTAGTAACCTCAACGTTTGGAGATGCTGAGGTCGGGATTAAAGGGATGGCTTGTTCAGGTGTGGCAGTGCGTACCACTGAACTTTCCTTCAGCTCAACAGGAGGAGCTGAGGAGTTTTTAGCAGGAGATTGCTTGGGTTGCTCCTTGGTCTTCTTAGTTCTTTTTTAACCAAGGTGGGTGTCAGAATGTTTCCTTTTAAGAGGAATGGAGGGAGCAGTTGGGGTATCAGCGGTTGGTTTGTCCGCTGAAGGAGCTGCAGAAGTAGAAGAAGTAGTAGGGTTAAGAAGAGTCAAGAGTGTAGAAAGACGTACCTCATTCGCCACTGGTTTGAAGTCGAGTATTTTAGGGCCGACCTGAGAGAGTTTCAGGTCACCCTCTTCTGGGTAGCTGTCTTTCAGGCCTCTTTGGAAAATAGCGCTGATGAACCTAGGATATGGAACCCATGGAGGTCTGTCAGCGACGGTGTCCACTCTGAGAACCAGGTCATCATAGATAATCGATGCCCAGTCTATGTTGAGACCTTTCAGCAAAGCATATCCCATTGCTTGCTGAGGCTTAGCGGCTTGGTCAGAGGAGCCGCTCTTGGCAGTCATGCAGCTGATCAAATGGGCGAAGATGAAATTCATCTCGCTGGGCATTTTCGATTTCTTGATAATCGTCAGCTTCTTCTCGGGCTTCATGTCTCTGCCGATTTCCCATACATAGCCCATTGCATCGAAAAATGCAATGATGGCTTCCCTGTCTGAGTTTTTCTTGGGGTCAGGGAGGGGAACGAAGGGTTTTTCCTTGGTGGCGATGGGAAGGCTGAGAGCTTTGCGAATTATGGCAGGGGTAATCTTCATGGTGCCATATTCGATATCGCAGAGGATGCAATCGATTGTTTTGGAGGGGTCTTTGGCTGAGGGTAGCTGAGAGTGTCTGGCTGAGTACCAGAATTGTGAGAGCAAAAGCTGATGTGCAGGAGGTGTTATGGTCAGGGCTGTGGAGATGCAGCAATTCTTTAGGAAGTTCACAGCATCAGCTAGATGTGTGACTTGCTTTCGAGGAGGAAACTCGAGAAGCGCATAGAGGTTGTTCACCTTAGTCCAATCCAGTTTGTCAAGGGCAAATTTGACTTGAGGAGCCTTGAAGATGTCCATTTCCTCAGCAGTGTCATCAGCAGAAGTGTTTTCAGCGTTGGTGTTCTTGGGAATGTCAGAAGATGCCATTTTCTGTATTATCAGTTCAACCAAAGGATTAACAAATAAGAATAATCTTAATGTGGAAAGATTTTCCAATAAGATGGTTCGAATTTTGTCCATTTCATTCAGACAAAATGTCTTAATGAAGATTAGGTTTTTTTTTTAAAAACGAAATTTCAAACCCAATAAAAATCTTGTTTTCCAGTTTCCTTTGAAGATAGGGATTCTGGAAAAAACGAATGTGTGAAGAACAAGTTTAAGATTTTTGCATTTAAACTTGAAGAACAACCATGAAATGGTTGTGTTCATAAAACCATGAAAGAAAATGATTTTATTTTTAAGTTCTTTTGTTTGATCTTGTTAAAACAAAGAGAAGATCAGAAACAAGTTATTTGCATTTGGTAAATAATAAAAACACATTAACCTTTGATGTTTGAAGAAGATGAACAGTTGTTCTTGAAAAATCGAGAGCCAAATGCAACAGTGAATTCTTTCTTTGCTTGGAGGAGAAATTCGCGTAAGAGAAAAATATAAACGAAGAATTTGTTTATATAGAGAGATTTTAGAAAGAGAAAATCTTGAGTGGAAAAAGATTTTCATCATGACACGGACACGTGTTTGCATTTGATTGGCAAGTAAACGAAACGTGCAAACGTGTCAGAAAGAAGAACGTGTCTGGGTTTATCCGTTGTAATGACGTCACAACTGTCCTTTCATATTCTTGGTTGTCTCTGAGGTTTTGAAAAACTCAGGGACACTTTTAAAAACATGAAGCACTGAATAGAAATATCAGTTGGTTTTAAGAAATTTCAAAGTATCGCTGATAAGGAAGAGATATTCAGCGATGAGATTTGTTTTGAAATCTTGCATTTACATGCGATTTTTCAGAGAGAAAAACATACCTTGATATCAGCGAATCAGGATAGAGAGGAGGATAGAATGGGTTATACAAGTTGATTTTATCCTATCGCTGATCAAATGTGAACTGCTGAAGATTTTATCCTTCAAAGTTCAGCATTCCAAGCTCGCTGATGAGAAAGTTGAATCTTGTCTCATCAAGAGGTTTGGTGAACAGATCAGCTAACTGATAATCAGTTGGGATAAAGTGAAGTTCTATATCACCATTCATCACATGATCTCTGATAAAGTGATACCTGATTTCGATGTGTTTTGTCTTTGAGTGTAGCACTGGATTATTAGCTATAGCGATGGCACTTGTGCTGTCGCAATAGATTGGAATATTTTAGAGTTGAAGGTCATAGTCCAGTAGTTGATTTCTCATCCACAAGACCTAAGAACAACAGCTTCCAGCGGCTACATACTCAGCTTCAGCTGTGGAAGTGGACACTGAGTTTTGCTTTTTACTTGTCCAACTTACCAGCTTTCCACCCAGGAGCTGACATCCTCCTGTGGTTCTTTTCCTATCCATTCTGCAACCTGCAAAATCACTATCTGAATAGGCGATTAAATCGAATCCTGAGTCTTTGGGATACCAAAGACCTAGATTCGCTGTACCCTTAAGATATCGAAATATTCGTTTTACAGCTTTCATATGAGATATCTTAGGTTCAGCTTGATATCGTGCACACAAGCATGTTGCAAACATAATATCGGGTCGGCTAGCTGTAAGATACAGTAGTAAGCCGATCATCCCACGGTACAGCGTGACATTGACAGGAACACCCTTAGTGTCCTTATCAAGTGTCAGCGGTGGTGCCATAGGGGTTTTCATAGCTGAACTTTCAGTTAAGTCGAATTTCTTCAGCATATCTTTAACATACTTTCCCTGATTAATGAAAGTTCCTTTTTCATTTTGTTTTATCTGTAGACCAAGGAAATATGTTAGTTCACCCATCATGCTCATTTTATACTCTTCTTTCATTCTATCAGCAAAACGAGTACAGAGATCAGGGTTAGTCGAGCCAAATATAATATCATCAACATATATTTGAACAAGAATGATACGACCTTTTACATTCCTGAAAAATAGAGTTTTGTCTATTTTGCCTCGCTCAAAATTTTCAATATGGAGATAAGTGGAAAGAGTGTCATACCATGCACGTGGAGCTTGCTTTAAGCCATAAAGTGCCTTATCCAGTTTATAAACATAACATGGATGCTTAGGATCTGAGAATCCTGGAGGTTGTTCCACATAGACTTCTTCATTCAGCTTTCCATTTAGAAACGCTGACTTAACATCCATCTGATATACTTTGAAGTCTTTGTGTACAGCGTATGCTAAGAATAGATGAATATATTCTAATCTTGCTGATGGAGCAAATGTTTCGTCATAATCTATGCCTTCCTCTTGTCTGTATCCCTGAGCAACAAGACGAGCCTTGTTTCGGGTTACAGTTCCATGTTCGTCCAACTTGTTTCGATAGACCCATTTAGTGCCTATCACTGTTTTGTCAGTTGGTCTTCGAACAAGTTTCCAAACTTTGTTTCTTTCGAATTTTGTCAGCTCTTCTTGCATGGCGCTGACCCAGTTTGGATCTTTAAGGGCATCATCTACTTTCTTTGGTTCAGTTAGTGAAATAAAATTTACAAATAAACAAATATTACCTGCACTTCGTCGAGTCTGAATACCAGCGTTTGGATCACCAAGAATTTGATCAATTGGGTGATTTATAGTCCATCGTTGAGCCAGAGCGTGAGACGCTGACTCAACCTGAACTGGAGGAGCTGAAGATGAAGCTTCAGCGACGTCTGGAGTATCAGCCAAGAGAGGAATGGATGCAGTTGTCATTATATTCACTGATTGCTGAGAAGTGGATGGAATATCTGAGATAGTGGTTTCAGAAGCAGGTATAGTGTTTATAGGAACAGCTGAGATCCATGATGTTTCAGCTTCACTATTCTGCATATTTGGAATGATAGTTGGACCATCATCTTCAACTGTGTGAGCACGAGGAGTGGGAACATCTTCTGAATCACCAAGATGAGAAAACATCCATTGATTCAGTTCTTCAGTATCAGCGGACGGTTTAGAGTTCGCTGAACGGGACTCGTCAAACGTGACGTGAATTGTTTCTTCAATAGTTTGTCTTCTTCGATTAAAGACTCTGAAGGCTTTGGAAACTGAGGAGTATCCAAGAAAGATTCCATCATCAGCCTTAGGATCAAACTTTCCAAGGGCATCTCTGTTGTTCAGTATGAAACACTGACATCCAAAGATTTGAAGAAAGCTGATTGAAGGCTTTCTCCCATTAAATAGTACATAGGCTGTTTTATTGAATATTTTGACTATCAGTGACCTGTTTTGCGTAAAACAAGCAGTGTTGACAGCTTCTGCCCAAAACTGAGTAGGCAGGTGAGAATCGCTAAGCATTGAACGTGCAACTTCAATAATTGTTCTATTTCTTCTTTCAGCGACTCCATTTTGTTGTGGTGTTCTCACTGAAGAAAAGTTGTGAGAAATACCCTTGCTCTCAAAGAAGGAATCAAGAGAACTGTTTTTGAATTCAGTCCCATGATCACTCCTTATTGAGCGAACTGTCAAATTGTTCAGGGTTTCCATCTTCCGAACAAAGGTGATGAGTTCTTCAGGGGTGTCACTCTTGGAACGGAGAAACATAACCCATGTATAACGAGAGAATTCATCAACTATGACCAGTGTATATTTCTTTCCAGCGATGGATTGTTTGTTAACAGGGCCAAACAAATCCATATGGAGTAGTTGTAGAGGAGATGACACTGAGGATACTTGCTTTGATTTAAAGCTTGCTTTGGTCTGCTTCCCTTTCTCACATGCTGAACATAAAGACTTTTTGGCATATGAGTGTTGAGGTAGACCAGTAACTAACTCTTTTGAAGAAAGAGAGTTCAGTGTCTTGAAATTCAGATGAGAGAGCCTCTTATGGCATAGCCAGTTGACATCAGATGAGGCTTTTGAGAAGAAACAGGAGTTCTCAGTGGTTGTTGAGTCCATGTTTATTACATAAACATTTTCCAAACGATAACCGCTGAGAGCTATCTTCTCCTTTTTGTCAGTGACAAAGCAGGATTCCTTGGTAAAGATTACTTTGTTATCCTTGTCGCAAAGCTGACTAATGCTTAACAGATTATGCTTCAGCCCTTCAACATATGCGACTCTTCTGAAGGTGGTTGTACCATTAGAGAGTACACCAAACCCTCGGGTATGTCCTTTTCCATTTCCACCGAAAGTCACAGAGGGACCCTTCTCTTCCTTGTATTCAGTGAGCAGGCTTTTCTTTCCAGTCATGTGTCTAGAGCATCCGCTATCGAGATACCAGATACCCTTCTGAACCTGCATCACAAAGGAAGATTAGTTTTTCTTGGGCACCCACTTAACCATGTGTACACGTTTGTCAGTGGAAGCAGTTGGAATGGAAGGTTCAGCAATCTTCGCAGCATTTGAAGATTCAACTTTGTCAGTCTTCACTTTGGTTAATTTCTTAACCTCAGTGGTCTTCTTTGCCTTGGGGGCAATCTTCACCTTAGCTATCTTATCAGCTTTGGTGGCTGTGGGGCACTTACTAGCAATATGATCAGTGAGTCCACAGTGATAACATTTCCTATAACTAAAAATAGTTCTAGGACTATTTGAATGCTGAGTTTTAGATTTTGAATTTGAAGGACCAGCACCAAATAAGCTTTTGGCTTTAGAAATGGGAGGAACACTTGGTTCTTCAGATTTCTTACCAAGGATATCCACTCTGAGTCTAGGAGTAGATCGCTGAATAGACCCACGCTGAGTAGATCCAGAGATCTAATTTCTTGATCCAGAGGAATAAATCACTAAAGCTTTAGAGGCATTCAGCTTTGGTGCTAAAGTACCCTTCTGAGGATTTTGGTTCAACGCAATTCCTTTACCTTTATCTTTAAAGACAGAGGTAGGTTTTGGATAAACCATTTTCTCTTTACCTTTTGAAGAGGCAGAGATTTCCTCAGGGATAGGCGGTCTGGAGGACGAACACTGAGAGGATGAAGTGTCAGCGACTGAGGATACGAAAGTTCCAAATAAGAGCATGGAACGATCAGTGGTTGGTTCTTGAGTTTCATATTTGTAACCAAGACCACGTTTATCACTCAGGGGTATCTGAGACTTAATTATCTCAGTGATCTTTGTTGAAGAGTTACACCATCCTTCAACAGTAGCCTTTTCAGCTTTTAAAGCAGCGATAGCTTCTGCTCGTTCGATTTTAACTAGCTGATTTAAATGCACTTGATCTATAAAATCTTCTTCAATTTTAGAAAGCTTTTCTATTTGAAGGTGACAGTTTTTAAGTTGTTCAGCGAGATCAAGGTTTTGGTTTTCAACTATAGTTTTGCCATTCATGGCTTCATATAAGCTTCTAGTCAAGAGATCGATTTTGCGGAGACTATCAGCTTCATCAATATTTGCAATATTTGTAAAGAATGAAGGTGATACCTGAATAGCAGAGGTTGAAGTAGAGGGAATGTCTGAACTTTCTTCCTCATCCTCAATCTTTGCCATAAGACAGAGATTGGCTTCATCATCTTCAGAGTCAGATGATGATTCTTCTTCTTCTGAAGCAGCCCAATCATAAACCATCAGGCCTTTGCCTTTCTTCTTGAAGCTTTTCAGCTTTGCATATTTTTCTTTCAGCTTAGAATATTTGTCATCTTTATTCCTGGGAATAAAAGATTTCTTGGGAAACGCTGAGTTTCTCGATACTTTCTTAGACCTGCACTCGTTAGCGAAATGTCCAATCTTTTCGCAGTTAAAACAAGTAGCAGTAGCCTTATCAACAGTAGCTGATGATCTTGGCTTATCAGTTATAGAAAGAGGTTTGTTCTTTCTGAACATTTTCTTTTTGGCGAATCTCCTGAACTTTTTAGTTAGGAGAGCCAAAGATTCATCATCATCTGAAGAGTCAGAATCTGATGACCTTTCAGAGTTACTCTCTAACTCAGTGATAGTGACCGAGGGTCGCTGAGTAGAAGGTTCCTCTGAGATTAAAGCAACAGGGGTGCTTTTGGAATCTTTTACAAGATTCTTCTTAAGATGGCTTGATTGATCATGATTCAGCATTGTGCCATATAAGGTAGCAAGAGTCATTGATCTTAGATCTTTTGACAGCTTGAGACACATAGAATAACTGTCCCAGCTTTCAGGTAAACATTCTAGAAACTTTGTCAGCACTTCAAAGTTAGAATATTCCTTACCAACAGTTTTCAGATCTATTATTAAGCAATTAAAACGTTGGTGAACTTTAGAGAGAGTCTCATTCTTACCATAAATGAAACTTTCATACTGTCTTACCAGGTTGATCTTTCGAGACTCCTGGACTTCAGCAGTACCTTCATACTGAACACATATTGTGTCCCACATGGCTTTTGAGGATTTCAGGTTCATGACGGAATGGTAGACTTCGTCAGGAAGAGCCATGGATAGTATGGATATGGCTTTTGTGTCGATAGCCACTTTCTTCTTATCTTCGTCAGTCCACGTATGAACATCTTTGGGTACCAGCCTTTCTGGAATAGCAGGTCTATTCTCAGCGGCAGGTACTGCGGCATCAATTCTTACAGGAATAAATGGGCCGTTTTCAAGATAATAAGGCATAGTAGGGTCTACACCTTCTAGGAAGAGAGTCATCCTATTTTTCCATAGATTAAAATTATCTCTGGAGAATCTAGGGGGTTTTGCAAGAGAACCATTGTCTATATAGTTTGTGTTTGTGTTGGTGGCCATTTTTCAGAAATAGTAAGGAAGAGAAATCTTAGTATAGATTAGATCTTGTTTATGAGTTTAAACAAAACCGCTCTGATACCACTTGTTGGTCCCGAAGGGTTATACAAGTTTGTAGAAGGGGGGGGGGGGGTTGAATACAATCACACATATTTTACTTTTCTAAATTGTTTATTGATAAATCATTAACAATTTACAGCTTGTTGTGGAAACAAGATTAAGGATAGATCCTAAATCTAAACAAGTTGGAACACTAAGTTTCTTGCACTAAGAAGGAGAAGGAAATTACTAATAATAACCTATCTCAAGATAAGAAGGATGAACTTGTCCAGAGTTAGCAAGTTACTTCAAAATGAAGTGAGTTCTTCTTCTTATATACTGCATGCATTTAATGCATTGCAGTTTACACTTTACACGTGGCAGCAGCTGATTGGTTGCATGTCATTGACCTTTGTTGACAACCTTAGTAGCCGCATGTTGAATAGTGTAGTATCAGAGTGGTTGTACGATTTCAGACAATAAGGAGGTTATGTTCTGACATATCGTACGGAGTCGTGCAAGGGTGGATGAGACAAAAAGTACTTTGTACGGAAGACTTCATGATCAGCTTTTCGATGATTCAGCGATCTATCATTCTTCATCAGCGAATGATAGAGTTCAGCGATAGTTGAAGTCTTGTACTTGATACTTCACGTTGAATGGACAAATCTGAGTCTTCGCTGATCTGCATCAGTTCATTAGGAGACTTGTCGCTGGTTCTTGAGCTTGATCTTTGACTTCAGCGTAGAACCTATGTTGACGTGAAACTTGTCTTCAGAGATCATAAGTAAACAACTAACTTATCAGCGATCACCATAAGTACTGAACAGACTCAGAGTATTATGGTGAACAGTTTCGCTGAATGTTTAATCTAAAGAGCGAGAGTTCCTATCAGCGATACTGGAAGATCTTAGTACTTATCAGCGATAGTGAAACTCTGATACATATTGTTTACTTACAATTTTCACTAAGTATATAAGAGAGGGTCATTATCAAATCACTGAGGGTTTGGATCAACAGGGTCCAACCCCGCAAATGGCGACGCATGAACGCTGCTCGAACCCTCAGACAAGTCAGAGCCTCAAACGACAGAAGACGCTCTTCTAAAGACGCGATCTTCCCCTCCTTCGCCTCGACAAGCGAACTAAGGTCCCCGACCTGTTTTTCGCTCTTGGCCAAGGAAGTCTTACTTGCTCCCAATTCTGCCTCCGCCGCAGAGGACTTCTTTAGGGCTTCCCGTAGATGGCGTTGAAGGTCTTCTTTTTCCTTCGACGATTCTACATACAAGTCCTGTACTTCGCAGAATTTGTCGTAGAAGACCTCCGCCTTCTCCATCGCCGTCTTCTCCTGTTCCCGTGCCATGCGAGTTTCCTCTTGCGCCTCGCGCATCTTCTCTAAGGCAGCGGGTGTGACCCTACGTTTTTTCTCCATATGGGCATACAGGCAGATAGACGTCTGGAACGCCTGTAGCGCACGAACACACAAGAACGTCAGAAAACAACAACAAAATAAAACATCGAGTAAACGAATCGTACGTACCTTAAAGGTCAAACCCGCGACGTGCGATCCCATGTCGTCGACAGTAACGCCCTCCAGCCGTTCCTGAAAACAAGGAAGGAGGAACTTTCCCAGGTCGGGAAAAAGTTTTTCGCTGTCCATCTCCTCCCCTGCTATAAAATCCGACGGCAAAGTAAAATTCACCGTCGTAACGCCAGCGGACTCCCCCGTCTCCTTCTCCTTCCCTTTGTCGGCCGACGAAGGGGAAAGAGCGACCTATCCTGTCAGAGGATTGGCCACGATCGGTGGCGTCTTCCCCTTCTCGGCGGCGGCGGCCCCAGACGAGTTGCCACCCCTCGACGACGGCCCCTTCCGAACAGACGTCTGTGGTTTCTTTATCCCCGACGACGGGGATAGGTCAAACTTTCGCTTCAATTTCTTGGCCTGACGGGCCAAAAGGAGTTGAGACTCCTTCTTCGCTAAACCATGGGTAGGAATACTTCCTGACCCACCTACAAAAAATATGAAAGTCAAGAATACGAGAAGACAATGAAGGTCGTACGACTAAAAGGAAATAGCGATTTATTACCTGTCGCTTCATCTTCCTCTTCTCTTCTCTCCGACTCTTCCTCAGCAGGGATCTCCGTCCCCCCAAGAATGACGACCTCGTCGTCCCTAGAAATTCGCTGAAAGGACCTCTCCTCAAGGGAGTAGTCCCGAAACTTGTCGATCTTCGCCGCAGATTCAAGGAGATCAGCGTCGGAAAACGTGATGGCTAAAACAAAAAGTACATTAGCCAAAACGTACGATTTAAACAAAAACATGCGATCTTAAGAAAAAAGCTTCGAAGCGGTGTTCCATCCAGCTACGACCCACATCGTATCCTCCTGTATGAGCTTGAGCAATTGCGTCTTCCTAAAGACGTACCTCGCCTTCCACCTGCGGTCGTTGACTTGGGTATTCTGTACGAGCACCAAAGCACCCATGTGCTTAGAAGATAAGCTATAACGGTGGTAACCGTCCACTTTCACCGTGTGCGCCACCCGCAAGTCGTCCACATTGAACGACGGCGCCCACTCGTTGGTGATCCTGTCAATTACAAAAAATGATCCGCCAGAACTGTTGTATCATTTGGGCAGGAGACAAAGAAAACCTAGCCAAAAAATCTCTGGCCAAAGAGGTAAGCGACCACTTAAAGCCTGCCTTGAATGGATATTCGTATAGAACAAAATCTCCATTCGGACAATTTGCCGGCCGGAATTGACCCGACGTATATATTTGGACAACATCCGGAATGTCGGATAACGTCCTAAAAGTCTCTAAACTCTCCTTACCCTCGATGGTACTCGATGGTTCTATCGACATTTTCTTCTAAGAACTTGGAGAACACAAAATTTCTCTGATGAAATTTATAAAGCTTGAAACGCACGTAACAATGGCAAGGGAATCTCTCTGAAATCTTTCGTAAAAACACAAGTGAGCGTAAAGAAGGAAGCGATTCCCTAAATCTCGCTATTTATGGCAAAGATCATGTCAGGTCGATCCGTTAGATGGTCGACACCTGTCATCGCCTTTTCGAATGCATCATGCCGATGGATGACACCTGTCTTCTAAACGTCCTTTCGTCTCTGACACGCCGTCGTGACTTCACGACCTCATCATCTTCCTTCAATCCGAATAGTACCAAGACGGTTGGAATTTAACCGGACCCTCTCCCCACACGACACGTGGCAAAACACATCGTCAGATTTAAAATTCGAACTTCACGCCTGAAATTTAAATTTTGGGGGCAAACTGTTTGGGTAAAAAACACTGTTCTAAAAGGCTCGCCGCGACAGCCGCCATTGCGCGCCGTGGCTTAAGGCTTGTGTCTCACGCCACGCTATGTTTGTGGCACACCATGGCTTAATGTGCGATCTTTTATAACACGATATTTGATTTTCCTTTACATTTTTAATGTCTTAAACATATAACCTAATTTAACTTGTTTATTGTCATTGACTCATCGATTAATAGTACAAAACATATGTTTTTATATATAATATTATATAAAATATAGAGATTTTCCGCCATAAGTCACGCCTTGATAAATGCCATGGCTTCGCCATGACTCCTAAGGCTTGAGGCTTGGCCTCGCCGCCACGCCACGCCTCACGCCATTTAGAACCTTGGTAAAAAATCACACCTCACGACCGACGCTATAAAACTCAATTATCATTTCCACAAGACCACTCTTGTATTGAGATAAGGTCTTACAAGACGCTTGCAGACGTATGCTCGGTCGTACGTTTTCATGCTGGTTGTACGTTTCGTACGACCGACGTACGGGGCTTAAGACGGTCGTACGATTACACTAACCGTTAACAGTCAAACCCGTTTCTTTTGTTCATTAATGCAGGTCTACGAGCATTCATGGTGCGAACGGTCAGTAACGATCAGGTCATCAATGGCATTCAAAGCCCGACAGCATTTACAAAGTGCACCATAATGACACCTTTAATGACCAGCGGAAGCTATTTAAAGGCCTGTGCTACAACCGAAATGCGCATCTATTCTGGAAATCTACTCCAAGCTATCTCGTTCTACTTCATCTACTTTCTAAGCAATTCTACATCAGAAGCGCAGTAATTCGCGAGGCATTCAAACGAATATCGCTGAAGCATCTTCGCACGACATCAGTTTGAACCGCACGACAACAGTCTTTTTCGCACGTTTAACGCACGACACACGACTTTTACACACGACTAAGTTTATATTTACATTTACTTGTAATCTGTTGTACACAAATCACATGTTACAAAAGGACTTTCACCCCTGTTTGGCGATCATAGTGCACCGTCGACCCTCACAGGTCGATCGCGGGTTTTTCCCTCGTTATGGGGTTTTCTGCATCACCAAATCTCTCGTCTTATTTACTTTTTCCCGCGATTGTGTTGTTTGGCCTTGAGATATGTTTCTTTAGTTGTTAAAAGTCCACATCAACCTTAAGTTGTGTTTTTGTGCAATTTTTGGCATTAACAAAAGCCATGAGCACACTTTGGTTATTTGTGTCCATGGCAACCGCTAGAAACATGGTATCCAAAAAAACGCTTCTTTAAATGAGCACAACCTATTGTAAAAATCCAACACAAGTTTGCCAGAGCGCCCGAATCTACAAAATTAGGTGGTTTACATATATAAAAATTATAATTTATAGTATTGCAAAGGCAGTATATGAAAATTATGCGTGCCGCACAAGCAAGGACGACGAAACACATCTCAAAACATCTCATTTCATATGTCCTTATTTTGGTGGCAATACCTGGATTCATGCACTCCAAATTATAGAAAAACGTAGGGTGTATAGTAAACAATTTATCTGGGGCCCCGTTTCCATGTTTATTGCATGATATTTCGCACATCAAGCTTGCGTGTGTGTAATGTCATATTTAAAATGATTGTTTATATTGTGAACGATGTCATTTCCCCGATACACTCTGCTTGTGTTTTAAAATTTACCTTTTAGTATACAACCCAATACTTTTTTGTTTGTTTGACTATGATTGGGATGAATTTGGGTTTTCAATCAAGTGTGTACGTCAACCAACTTTCAAACATGAAACATCTTGCTTTTTTCTATCGAAGTTGCCATGATACGCCAACCATAATTTTCATTAAGACATATTTTCTCGTATCTGGTTTTTGACAGTCTATGGACTTTAAACTCGAAACACTCTTCAAGAAACTTCAAGTTGAGGGCTAGTAACATATCTTCTTTGGTTGTGAATACATGACCCAAACTTATTTGTGTATTAAGTTGATAAGAAATTGGTTGGTTGGGTGTGATATTGGGCTCTTGTGTTAGAAGTGGAGGAGACATACCAAAAAATCATTTACCAAAATGATTTAACACAACAAGTTCCTTCTTCTTCTTCTTCTTATTCTTTTTCTTCTACCTTCTTCACAATCAATATTAGAAACACTCGATTTGTATACATATGCATCTTCTTCATCTTCATCAACTTGTTCGATCTTTGGAACATACTCAGGGTAAAAGTCACTAAGACTATATGTATGCTTGTACAGAAATTCAAACTGGGGCACATACGGAGGTTGATTATGCCATGGAACGTACACAGATTGAGTCTCACATTAATAATTGGATTGGGAGTTATGATACATTCCTGGATTATAACTACCCCCAACATTGCTTCCACCACAAGAGGTATTCCTTGGAAGTGGCAACTGGCAAGGGAAGAAGTTGCAAAGACGGATACTCCTGACCCGATTGAAGCTCAGAAGACAGTGTTTGGGAGCATTGAGAAATCGTCGAAAGAAGCGAAGGAGCTGAAGATAAAAATGTATCAAATGGTACAGAAAAGCCTTAACCGATCGATACGAGCAATCACTGATCTCCAGTGTTAAAATCACAGGGTCAAAGTCTCCAAAAGATCATACCTAGCTGAACATAACATGGGAAAATGGTACAAGTCAATCTTTGAAGCTGGAATGGTTAAAGGTATATGGGCTAAGACCTAAGTGAATGGTTTGAAATCATAGAGATTCTGAAGAAAAGTAGAAGTGTATTCAAATAAAAATTCCTAGATTACATCAATGATCTTCAAAATCAGATGAAGCTCTAACAATCCAGATACAACATCAAACACTCTCCGGACGAAAATGATCATATTGAAAAGCTCAAATCTGCCAATCGACCATCGATCTCAACTCCCAAGCCAAAACCTAAATCGGGGAAGGAACCCGTCTTCAAGGATATGGCATCGGAAGGAAAAGTCCCAAATGTTACAAATCTTGACTTATCCCTGCCAACCCTTGTAGCTTACCCATCCACCACAGTTATTACTCTGCCAATTCCGGGAATATTCTTCAATGATGGTTTTGGCGTAACACGTTTCTCCAGGGTTGACCAGATCCTTGTGGCCGATGGTTATTTCTTGATGCATACTTCAAATTATCCTCATGGGTGCAGATTTTGTTCCTCTCTTCGATGCAGTGACCGAGGAGCTGAAGAAGACGAATTATATTCAAGGGGATCCCTTCGGAAATGCTTAGTACCTTTTTATTTTTGTACTTGTAATCAGATTTCTTTAAATAATTCGAGTACATTCCCTTTTAATCACGTTGTTCATTAGATTATTCTTTATTCTTTCATTCGTTTGTAAATATCGGATAAACTTAACAAATCCAAAAAGACAAAAAGAATAGACTATGTGAAAAAGAACCCAAAAGAGTAATACATCTAAACTTAACAAATGAAGTACCCATCACTTTTACTTGAACTTTTCTAAGTATCGGATGCCATCCTCAAATATGGGGAGATTGTTGGTTCACTAAAGATTTGAAGATAACCTCTCGTCTTCTTTGCAAAACATGTAATACATCTTTATACTTAGATTATTTGGATACCTTGTAATAGCTTAGTCAAACGTAAAAAGTTCGGCAAAATCGAAGACTTGCCGAAATCAGCAAGAAGTGAATCTACCGATGCAGATCAAATATGTAATGTGTAACACCCCGATCTTTGGAAGGTATCGATCTTTTAAGATAAATATGAAAAATAGGATATTGGATTAAATCCTAACTTTTATGGTCTTATTGGATGGAGAATTCAAATACGAGTCCAACGGTTCTTTCCGGAGCGAAATC
The DNA here is from genome assembly GCA_033807775.1 of Saussurea involucrata. NCBI lineage: Eukaryota > Viridiplantae > Streptophyta > Magnoliopsida > Asterales > Asteraceae > Saussurea > Saussurea involucrata. The sequence continues at coordinate 32,223,070 of CM066326.1, read as the reverse complement.
GGAGCTAAAACGAAGAAGTTATGGTCAAAACGGTGTTTAGGAAGAAACCGGGCAACCAGAGTCGTGCGCGGGTTTTGACGCTAATGTACCCGCGCGGAGCGCCTGATCTGCATAAAAACGCGATTTTCACCCCCAAACTTCATTTCTTCATATCTCTCTCATTTCAACTCCGATTTTATTGATTCAAGTTGCTATGGTTTCGTTTTTGAGAGCTTTTTAAGGATATATTGTTAGTTTTGGAGAGATACAAGAGTATTTGGTGGTGGAGTGGAAGCAAGGATCAAGAGCTCATCATCATCACCTCCATCTTCAAAAAATTTAGGGTTTTCTAGGTTTTCATCTAAACCTAAGTGGTGAGTCCATCCTCCTAGCTTCTAAACTTTCATATGAGTTATAAATGCTCCATTGATGACTTCCTAGTGTTTATGTTTCTCAATTTTTGGTTTGGATGATTTTGAGAAAAAAAAATAGGCCAAATTGGGGTTTTGGGTCAAAATGGAGATTTTGATGTATTGTGTTTGGGGAAAATAATTCTAAGTGTTTGGAGATTAATATTGATGATTGGAAACTCATGGATCTAGGTTTTTGGAAGATTAGGCTTGAGGATGCAAGTTTCTTCAAAAGAGCTCAAGATGGGGGAAAATCTAGATTTAGCCTAAATCTAGCAAGGTGAGTTCAAGTTGATTTGTGAAAACGTTGTACATGTCAAAAATGTTATTTTTCAAGTATTTGTGTTTTTACATAAAATTATCAATTGATTGAGTTATTTGATAGAATTTGACCACTTGAAGTGTTTTAACTTTATAAACTTTGCAAAACACCCATATTTGAGATTTTTTGATATTTTGATAAGTAAATATCATAAATTTTTCCTTTAATGATTTATTGTTCAAATGAGGTCTATTCAAGGGTTCTTGAATTTTTGGTGTAATTGACTTTATAAAATATTTGGAAATGCACATTTTCGTGTTATGAGTCACGATGGAATAATTTATAAGGGTATGAGTCCATTTGGAAAATAATATATCTCGACCGATGTCGAGTTTTGGGTTAATCATGCATTTGAGGTATACGTTTACATAAGTACCGTATAAATGCATTTTACATTATGAGGACCATTATTTGTTGGTCTATTGGGTTTTGAGTATTTAGCTCGGTTTTGACTTTAAAAGAGTCCTGGGGACATCTTGTCTGATTTTGATGGCTCAATGTAGAGTCTTATTTTATGGTTTGCATTTATTGCAACTTATTGCATATTATTAATAATTACATGCTCGAGTGCATTAGTCATTCCTGTGTAGTAATGTAATCTTATGTTGGAAAATTTTAGTAAAAATATGGTTTTTACTAAGCTTTGGACACATTTAAATATATATATATATGTGGTATATATAATCAACTCTTAGTGGGTTTATGTTCTCCTATATGAGAGCTTCGAAATGATATATAATACGTCCAAAACGGAGTATGTGTGAATAAGATATCGATGCTCAAAGTTGAGTAATTGGATGAAATTAGCAAAAACCAAGTTGGGTGTGGGAAGGTGTCCCACATAGGAAGAGAGAGTAAACTTTCTTTGGTTTATAACCAAAGAAGTGTGAGGAGTTGACAAGCTCCTTGATTGGTTTTACTCTAACTCCTAAACGCGCGCAGGAGGGGTGCCGATTGACGATTTCGTAAGCTAAATCGTCGAACTTGTGTGCGAGCGCGACCTGCGGACACGAATGCAGCTCCAAAATCTCGTGCTCACGCAGCTAGGTTTTAAACTGTATTTAAATTATTTCGGTAACAGTATTAATTTCGTAATTAAGATTTTCGGTTTCAGTAACCAATTTCTTAAATACGAAATTATGGTTGTCGGTTTCAAATTCCAATATAAATTTGTGGTCTCGGTTTCATCCAGAGAGACACGAATTTCAGAACTGAACTCTCTCTCGGTATTCTCTCTATACTGCTCAATACGAAACAAAAACAATACCATACGAATTAAGATTCCGGCGAACTTTTCAGGCAAGTGGTCATCTCCGGCAGTTCCAAAACTGCTTACGCTGTTGTACCCTGGGAACAGACTGCAAATCTGTTTAAGGGAATCATGTGTAACACGAGCCTCAGCGGTTCTCGTCTTTTATAGGAATTCGTTTCCTTTATTTTCTGCTTCATCTTATTTCTATTACTTTCTTCGTGGTTTAATTTTAATCGAGGGTATGATTAAAATATATTAAAAAATACCAACAATCTTAAACGGACTTTGTAAACGAAGTTAATCGAGCTTGTTTCGATTTTCTGTCGTGTCTTAATCAGAATTATTAACGAAATTAATCGAGTTTGTTTCGATACAATTCGTTTTGTGAAAACAGTTTATTAATCGAGTTTGTTTCGATATAATTCGTTTTGTGAAAACAGTTTATTAATCGAGTTTGTTTCGATATAATTCGTTTTGTGAAAACAGTTTATTAATCGAGTTTGTTTCGATATAATTCGTTTTGTGAAAACAGAATAGTGATCGAGTTTGTTTCGATTTATTTATTTTCTGTTGTGTGTAAACAGATTCTTAATCGACTTGGTTTCGATTTAATTCTTTGATGTTGTGTGTAAACATTTTAATCGATTTTGTTTCGATTATCTGTCGTTTATAAACAGATTCTTAATCGACTTGGTTTCGATTTAATTCTTTGATGTGTGTGTAAACATTTTTATCGATCATGTTTCGATTTTCTGTCGTTTATAAACAGATTCTAAATCGAGTGTGTTTTGATTTAAATTCTTTTCTGTTGTATATAAACAGATTGATATTGCGATTTTGTTCATGTGAAATTTGTTTTCCAAAATGGTGAACGAATACTTGGTGGCAATGATCATGGATGATTCGGCCATGGAGGTGAATGTGATTGGTGCAAATTCTAGGGAATGGTGGATTGATACCGGAGTTACCCATCATGTATGTTATGACAAGAGCAACTTCAACACTTTCAAAGATGTTGATGATGTACAAAATCTCTTCATGGGGAATGCCGCCACCGCCGATATCAAGGGTGTTGGGGATGTCATTTTAAAGATGACTTCCGGGAAAGAGATCAAGCTTAAGGATGTTTTGTATGTCCCGGAGCTTCGTAAGAACCTCGTTTCGGGGTGTTTGTTAAACAAGTTTGGTTTTAAACTAGTGTTTGAGTTGGACAAGTTTGTTTTGTCCAAAAGTGGTATGTATGTGGGTAAAGGATATGCCTTGAATGGCATGTTAAAATTAAATATAATGGAATGTTAAAATGTAATGGTTATTAATAATATGGAAAAAGCAAGTTCTAATTTTGTTTATATACTTGAGTTTTTCAATTGTTTGGCATGGCCGGTTAGAACATGTATATATGTTTAATCCCATTCGACATTTAATTTAATTTGCATACCAATAGTTTTGATTTTTGACTCAAATCACAAGTGCCCCACATGTGTAAAAACCAAAACTTATTAGATTATCTTTCCAATCGGTTGAAAGAAAAAAAAAACCCGAACCCTTGATTTAATTCATACTAACGTGTGTGATTTAAAATCGGTTCCTACTAGAGGTGGGAACAAATATGTGATCACGTTCATCGATATTGCTACATATATTTTTTAAAAATAAAATAAAAATAAAGATGAAGCAATAGACAAGTTTGTCTTGTATTAGCACGAAATATTGCTACATGTATTTATTTTAAAAATAAAGATGAAGCAATAGACAAGTTTATCTTGTTTAAAAAATAAAGTTGAAATTCAACTTAATATACACAAAAGGAAGGTCTAGATTATTTTTACACAAGTTTGTCTTGTTTAAAAATGAAGTTGAAAATCAACTTAATATAGACAAAAGGAAGGTCTAGATTATTTTACACAAGTTTGTCTTGTCTAAAAATGAAGTTGAAAATCAACTTAATATAGACAAAAGAAAGGATGTGAAAACTGTTTTTCTAAATGGAAATCTATATGGAGCAGTCTGAGGGATTCGTTGCCCCAAGACAAGAGAACAAGGTTTGTAAACTTGTTAAGTCTTTGTATGGCCTAAAGCAAGCTCCAAAGCAATGGCATCAAAAGTTTGATCAACCATGTTAGAAAGCGGTTATAAAATAAGCGAGTGTGACAAATGTGTTTATATGAAAAACACCACTCATGGCTATGTCGTCTTGTGTTTATATGTTGACAATATGCTTATCATTGGTAGTGATGACAAAAATGATAAGGTCCACGAAGGATATGTTGAAATCCAAGTTTGACATTAAAAGACACGGGTTTAGCGGAAGTGATTCTTGGGGTCAAGATCACAAGAACCCATTATGGTCTGATGTTAAGTCAAACAGATGTTAAGTCAAACACATTACGTGGACAAGATTCTTGAGAAAATTAATAAAAGGAGATACTAGTATAGCTAGAACTCCGATTGACTCTAATAGATCCACGATGGAATCTGAATTTATCGCCTTGGATAAATGTGGTGAAGAGGTAGATTGACTACGTGAGTTAGTGGAAGATGTTCCCGGATGGCCTAAGCCGGTAACGGTCATTTTTATACATTGTGTTAGCCAATCGGAAATTGGTAGAGCTCAAAGTACAATGTATAATGGTAAGTATAGACACATTAGACGTAGACATAATACGATACGACAATTACTCTCTATTGGAGTTATCACGATTGACTATGTGAAGTCAAAGGATAACATTGCGGATCCGCTTACGAAAAGCCTAAGTAGAGATTTAGTCTATAAGTCGTCAAGAGGAATGGGACTAAAGCCCTTGAATGAATAATTCATGCAAAGGAAACCTTACCCAGAAGACTGGAGATTCCAAGATCTGGGTTCAAAAGGACAACCTAGTTGTATGAATGAGAAGGTCACTATGGGGGAGTTAATATTCTTCCTAATCAGTGATAGTGAGGCTAAGCGTATAGCTTTTAATGATTATTGAAAATCACCTATGTGAGAGAGAAGTGGGGTCGCTTTGAAGGGGATGGTGGGGGCGCAATTCCTAATTGCTCTCGCTGAACCAGGCTAGTGTTCATGACCATAACGAACACGACTATGAGGATATGACCTTGTTAGGAAGAGTCATATGTGAAATGTATTGTTGTCTACATAAATGGTAGTTCAGTTCAAAGACATCAAGTCTACTGACAACTAGGAGACCAAGTATGTTTCACAAGGGAAGGTTCAAAGGGTAACACCTACCTATCCTATGCAGGATTGAACTATTGGAAATTTCGTAAGGAATTTTTCGTATGCATAGATCGATCTCCATTCATGTGGGGGATTGTTGGAAAATTTTAGTAAAAATATGGTTTTTACTAAACTTTGGACACATTTAAATATATATATATATATATATATATATATATATATATATGTGGTATATATAATCAACTCTTAGTGGTTTTATGTTCTCCTATATGAGAGCTTCGATACGATATATAATGCGTCCAAAACGGAGTATGTGTGAATGAGATATCGATGCTCAAAGTTGAGTAATTGGATGAAATTAGCAAAAACCAAGTTGGGTGTGGGAAGGTGTCCCACATAGGAAGAGAGAGTAAACTTTCTTTGGTTTATAACCAAAGAAGTGTGAGGAGTTGACAAGCTCCTTGATTGGTTTTACTCTAACCCCTACCCGCGCGCAGGGGGGGTGCCGATTGACGATTTCGTAAGCTAAAATCGTCGAACTTGTGCGCGAGCGCGACCTGCGGACACGAATGCAGCTCCAAAATCTCGTGCTCACGTAGCTCGGTTTTAAACTGTATTTAATTTATTTCGGTTACAGTATTAATTTCGTAATTAAGATTTTCAGTTTCAGTAATCAATTTCTTAAATACGAAATTATGGTTGTCAGTTTCAAATTCCAATATAAATTTGTGGTCTCGGTTTCATCCAGAGAGACACGAATTTCAGAACTGAACTCTCTCTCAGTATTCTCTCAATACGAAACAGAAACAGTACCATACGAATTAAGATTCCGGCAAACTTTTCAGGCAAGTGGTCATCTCCGGCAGTTCCAAAACTTCTTACGCTATTGTACCCTGGGAACAGACGGCAAATCTGTTTAAGGGAATCGTGTGTAACACGAGCCTCAGCGGTTCTCGTCTTTTATAGGAATTCGTTTCCTTTATTTTCTGCTTCATCTTATTTCTATTACTTTCTTCGTGGTTTAATTTTAATCGAGGGTATGATTAAAATATATTAAAAAATACCAACATCTTAGACTGTGTTGCATTGGATCCATATGCACGTAAGCCAGTCTTTATTTGATGGTTTGCTGGGTGTTGCGGGATTTGACCCAGGCCCTATGCTTTATGGCCTTTATCTTGCAAGGGTACACTAGGAGGGATGAGTCCGGTTGTGCTATCATGATTGATGGGCGTTTATGACCTCCGCCATGTCGGGGCAATGCCATGGTTGTAACCCCGCTTGTGTCGGGCCTTTGGTGGTATTCATGGTAATATTCGCTAAGGTCAGCTGTCTCTTTTGGTGTAACTTGAAAGGAGTCGTAGGGACACTTGGCCTTTCATGTCGTGAAGTGTCATACGATTAACATTGTATGAGTGGCATACTTTTGTGTTCCTCTACTCTCAATGGATACGGGTCTCCCCCGTTGTTGGCCAACACTATTTTCGATATTAGTGTCCTTACTGTGTTTTCGTTGGTCTTGTGCGTTTGACAACAAATGATAACTTTAATATTGGAATTCACTCCACGTATATTAAGGCTTGAATGTAGCATGTCGTTCCCATGTTTTGGTATTTGGAGTTCACTCCCATTTATGCTTGCATGAGTATCGGGTTTTATTCGCATTTTCAGTAACATTTTATATTCATTTGGATTGTTGACCATGGTACATGGGTCGGGCATTACGCCTCATCCTTGGTTGTATGAATTATGTTTATTCACGTTTTGAGGGAGTTTGTATCGGAATCCATTTTAGAAAACGCCATATACGTTTTGGAACTTTCGCCTTGAAATTTGTGTGCGTTGGAAAAGGAGTTGTTTGCATTCTTATTATAATCCCATTTTGGAAACCATGATATAAATAAGTACTCTTTCGTTTAACAAGTTATTTTAATCATGATGTAAACTCTTGAACTCACTAGGCGTTAGCCTAACCTTTTTATTTGTCGCTATGTGCAACAGGTTCCGGTTGGGTAATATTTCAAGTGACTCTGTGAAGAGTCGAGAGCTAGATGTGAGTTCAAGAAGTAAGTGGCTTGGTGAAGTCTTCCGCGTTTGAAAATAGCAACTTTGTTTTGAGTTGAGTAACACACGACCTTTTATACCTTGGTGTAAACTTAGGATATATAATTGTTGAAGTTGTTGCGATTTTATTATTGAGGTAATTCCAAGAATGGTTTGTAGAAGAAACTTTATCCTTAATTGGTTATTTTATTGAAATTTAGTGGCTCTTTCCAATTTTGAGGGTGTTACATAATGTTTGGGGCCAACATCACTCCATGTTGCATCATTTCCGCAATAAACATACTCTCAGATGTCAATAACTTTTGTCCATGAAGCACCAACATGAATATGTACCCACATTTTTTCGGTTCCAGAATTCGTTTGAAAAATGGCGGAGCAAATAGAATAATATTAAAGAAGGGAATATGGAAAACTGATGAAGGAAATATAAAGGTCATTTTCAGGAACTGAAATGAAAAAGATTTTGAATATTTTCTTCCAATGTATATCTTAGTTTTGTAGGTGACCAGGTATCAAAATTGTGTACCATCTTTATATAATCGTATTAAGTTTTTAGAATTTTTACTATATAAGTGTATCAAACAACCATCAATATAATGTAAAAGTGTACAATACTGAAAAAGCTGGAACCAAAATCAATTCAAGTATACATCTGGAACTCATTACGAAGAGCTGTGGATCAAGTAAGTAAGCCAAGCTACCCTCAATTCAGCTCCAAACCCTAACATGTGGCGAAATTTCCACAAGTTAAAGATTGGCCACTTGCGGATGTGGCAATCTGATTTTTTTCTTTTAAAAAACCATCTCCGTAAGTTGTGGTTGTGTCACTTACTAAGACCATCTCCAACCCACCACTAAAAACTAGGGGTGTCAAATTTGTACCATGACAAACCAACCAATTCAATACAAACAGTTAGGGGTGTGCATCGGTCGGGTCGGGGCCCAAACCCTAAACCCGATCGGATATCGGGTGAATATGTACCCGAATCCGACCGAAAAGTGGATAAACCCGATTATTTCGGATATTCGGTGGTTTTCGGGTCGGATTTTCGGGTATTTAGGATATTCTAATCATACAACATACAAGAACGATTTTGAAGAAACCAACGTATAAGTGCAAATGTAGAAGAAACCAGATTGAGGTCTAAGAAGCATATCTTGAAGAAACCAACCGTGGCCACCATGTTTCTATCAGGTTGCGGTCACTAGAGTTGTATGGTGGATTCCGCCTGCAGGCAGGGGATTTACACGAAGCACTGGAGTTGATTGAAATGATGCCAATGGAACCAGATGCGGTCATTTGGAGGTCGATTTTGAGTGGTTGTATGATAAAGAGAGATATACGGTTAGCAAAAATAGCAGCAAAGAGAGTACTCGAGTTGGAACTTGGAACCTGGAACCTTATGATGATGAAGTGTATATACTTCTTTGGCATATATCGGTTAACCAACAAGTAGGAGATGCATTAAAGAGTCTTTATTTGCATTAAAGAAAGATGATGAGAAATCAGAAGATTAAGGTGCGCTTCGAATTCTACAAACTAGACAAAGAAGAAGAAGATTAGGGACCATTCTCTGTATTTGTATTTAATAATAATAATATTTTTTAGAAAATAATTAAAGTTTCGGATATTCGGAACGGTTCGGGTGGGTGGGGTGGATACCTAACCCGATCCGATATACCCACAAGCTTTCTCGGGTTCGGGGTGTTCGGGTGGTCATATATCGATTTTGGGGCGATTTTCGAGGTTCGGGTTGGTCAGATATTTCAGGTCGGTCGGGTTATGCTCACCCCTACCAACCGTACTAATTCAAATGGTACCAACTAAATTGGTACTAATTAAGTTGGTTGGTACTACCGTACTGATAACTCTATTTATAGAGTTATTATTTCTTAAAATTTTATATGTTATTTTGTCAAATTTAGCCATTCTAACTCTTAAAAACCCCCATTCTTGGCATATTTTTATAAAAAGGGCAAACGAGGTGAGTTTTAGTGTCAAACAAATTATTTGGTGGATTTTGGGTGGTTTTCACATTTTATTCGCAGTGAGATGAACAGTGCCCACTCCAACTGCCCACTGCCGATACTGGATAAAGACAAAAAGAAGGTTTTGATGAAAAGCATGGTTGCAAAAGCATGGAAGCTTCAGGGGCAGGTTAAAAGAATGGGAATATTTTAATCTAGGCATGCAAAGGAAAAGCATGACAAAAAGAATAAACAAATCAAACCTACATGCCTAGAGACCAACTTTTTGGAAGAACTATTGGGTAAAGATGGAGGTCAAGGGTTAAGGAGCTAAGCATAGGATTTTGTGTTCCCTTAACCTCCAGATTTGCAAAGAAGAAGTCAATACCCAAGATGCCAAATTTCAGCTATAAAAGAAGACCATGGGCATTCATTGAAAAAATCATCTTCATCTCTTGGATCTATCATCTTAGAGCTTGTCATTACCATCTTCTTAGTGTAACACTCTAAATTTCGTAGTCTAGCTTTGTGATAGTTAACTTTTCTTTTTCTGCAGTAATTTAGATTTAAATTCACGTATTGCTTTCAGTTGTAGTTTCGAGCAGTGGGCAACTTACGTTCCCCACTGTGAGGATAATTTCAATTCACTCCTAGTTATCTTATGCAAGCTTTTTCATCTTTCGTTCTTATATTTTCAGTAATGGTAGGCTAAACACCCTTTGGGATGTAGGAACGAGAAGTACCTGGATTTTAGAAAAAATGCTTGAGTAATCTTTATTTTTGAAGTAGTTATCGTTTTGGTCATTCACTCTCGATTTTACCCAAGGATGCGAACAAGCTGATCACTTGCAAGGATTTAACGTCTAGTTCTTAACTTAGAAATAAGTAGAACGCAGTGACACGAGCTTGGATGATGCTAGGGAGTTCGAAAGAATTCTTATGACACTTGCGAAAGTGAGGTCAGCACAGTGAGCTCTTCTCTCCCCACTGGAGTAGTTGGCAAGCTAGTTGGTGTATTAAAAACACTTAGAGTATTTGTCTCTACACATTCCATCGAGGCTCGAAAGAGTCCATTTGAGAGACTCATTGACAAAATGATAATTACCAATAAAATGGGTTTTTAGTCTAAGATTGTGAGTATTTTGTAACCGGGCTTTTCCAAAGATCGGTCTCAATTACAAGGATCATCTTAGGATCAAGTATTTAGCATAAAATCTAGGGAAAATCCGACTTGCATCTCTTTTTTTAAATCATTGTAATTTCAAATTAGCTTTTCGCAAACCAACTCAAAATATTGTTTCCTCTCTAATTGAAACTCGTGAAAGGAACTCATAAAAGCCGTATTGTCTTGATAGCCCAGTCTCTGTGGATACGATTCCGGTATTTTACCGATTATTACTTGCCGTGACGATCATAGTGGACAGTGTACACTTGCGCTGCCCACTGTGGACAGATTACAACCCGCTGTGGTTTATTTTGCATGTACCATTCACACGTACCACGTACCAACTTCACAAACTTGGTTGGTACGTGGTATTGAAAATTGTGTACCACAGTAATACCGTACCGTACCGACTTATATATATATATATATATATATATATATATATATATATTATTTTTAATCGTTTATTAAATAGGAAATGAAATAAAAAATATATATTTATTAATGATATAATGTAGAGAAAATATAGACGTGAGTGTTTTTCAATGGGTCTCAAAGATGGATTGTTGGATATTGACTTACAACTCATCAAACTCATACACTTGACTTTCTATTCCTAAGCCTCGAATCTCCTAACTCTTCTGTCTTTTCTTCTCAATGCAACTACACAAATACAATTATACAAAACCCAACCCCTAAATCTCTTCTCTTCACAAATGCAACGTTGAACAACACGTTATTTGGATAGTCGGCTGGTTTGTATCATCAATTTGTATTAATTCATTTAATTGTAATTTCAACTCTTGAGATGATCGTACAATACCGTACCAATCGAAAAATGTTGGTACCAATTAAGTTGGTATCAATTAGAGTTGATTGGTATATGGTTGGTTTGTACACGGTATTGAAAAAAAAACATGGTATTTTACACCTACTAAAAATATTAAAATGAATGTGTTTTTATCTCCAACCCACCATTAAAACACAAAAGAATGGAGGTCAATAAAGTTGGCTTCTATATTTGGAGGCCTATAAAATAGGCCACTAAAAATATATAATATAATAGTATTCTACTCAACTTTTATAAATTCATGTATATATTATACTGATTTTGTTTTAATAAAACAGTATAATAATTAATACATATATTATTTTATTATTAAAGATGTTCTTAGTGTTTTTTTTAATGTTGGGTTGGGGTGAGTTTTTTTTAGTGTATAAGGTAATGATTTTAGTGTACAAGGTGATGCCAAATGCAACCTGATAAATTTTTTTGTATTTTTTTAAAATTTGGGTTGGAGATGCCCAAGGTAATGATTTTTTCGTCAAATATGAAAAAATGTTTAAGAGGTGAATTCCATCCACCAAATCAACTAGTTAAAAAAATTATTTAGATTATTAGAGTATTTCCAACAAATTATCTAAATGTTTTTCAAATTAAAGATCCAAAATTAAAAATCATTATAAAAAATTGTATTTGTCTACAATAAGTTTTTCATTTTGAAGATTTTATTATTATTTATATTATTAAATATTATGTATATTTAAAATATTATCTCTTCTAAACATTTTATTTTAAGATTTTTTTATTAGTGAGATACAATAAAAAATATATTTTCTATCGCGATAATCAATTTTAGGCCCTGTTTGTTTGTGGTTTAATGGGCTGTGTGGTACATATGGCTGATTCGTACATCCATATCTACCTGTTCGGTAGCAGCTTAATGACTCAGATAAGGGTTGATCCGGTCAGCTAGAATATGGAAGTCCTTTGGGCTCCGCCACCATTATTCCCTATCTACCCTTTCTCCCAGCTACCCCATTAAAGAAAAGAAAACCCTACCATTTAGAAAACATCGCCCCTCTTTTCCTCATAGAGCCTCCACCCCCTCTCTTCCTCACAGCAACCACCACCACTCACCCACTCCTACCAAGTTTTTGGCGCCGTTGCCGGGGACTGGCGTGATTTTTAAATCTCAAGACATTAGTTTTTGTTCGAGCCCGAGTAACTCGTTTTTCTAGCACCATTCGTGTTGTATGCCAAGGCAACAACACGGACCTTTGGAACCAATCGATCTTGAAATAGAAAGGACTTTTCGAAAAAGACGTAAAAACAAGAAGAAAAATCAACAACTCCCTGTGAACCCCACCACAATTATGGCAGGAGTGGGCGGTCAACCACCACCACCTCCATTAGTGGAAACCACAGTGACGATTGCTGATAGCAAAGATCGAGGGATAAATTAGTGCAACCACTGGAGTTAGTGATTTAAGCTCCGGGATTCTAAGACCCAACCTTCAAACACCACACTTTGAACTCAAACCGGTGATGTTTCAAATGATCCAAGCCATGGGTCAGTTTGGAGGATCACCATCTGAGGATCCACATTCGCACTTAAATCATTTTTGGAAATGACCGACTCTTTTCAGCTACAAGGTGTGAGTGAGGAAGCTTTAAGGCTAAGACTTTTTCCTTTTACTTTAAGGGACAAGGCTAAGTCATGGCTAAATGCGCATGCACCTCATTCAATAACCATGTGGCAAGAGCTTGCGGATAAATTTTTACAAAAGTATTTTCCTCCAACCAAAAACATGAGGCTGAGAAATGATATTGTTTTGTTTAGACAAGAAGAAGATGAGGCTGTTTCGGATGCATGGGAGCGGTTTAAAGATTTACTCCGAAAGTGCCCACACCATGGCATCCCACATTGCATTCAATTGGAGACCTTTTACAATGGTCTTTCCAACGCAGCCAAAATCATCTTAGATGCAACAGCAGGAGGAACTTTCACAAGCAAAACCTATAATGAAGGATATCAGATTTTAGAAAAAGTGTCCAATAACAACACCGACTGGTCCAACCCGAGAACGCCTGCACCAAAGACCACCAACATTGATAATGAGGCACTTAAAACCATGAATGCACAGTTAGTAGCCTTAACAAAAATAGTGTTGAACCAAAATCGAGGACAACTTAATCCCACAGTGGGCACTGCACATCTCACTGAGAGCTGCTCTTACTGTGGGGACGAGCATGTTTTTGATTTTTGTCCAGCAAATCCAGAGGCTGTTAACGTCATAGGAACTAACCCACGAAACAACCCATACTCACAGACCTACAATCCAGGTTGGAGGAATCATCCAAATTTCTCGTGGTCAGGAAACCAAGGACTCCAACCCCACGGGGCGAGTCATGTTCAAAGACCACATAACCCCCCTGGATTTCAGCATCATCACAGTGGGCACTCCCCACAAAACTTTCACCAAGGTCAATCCTCCCAACAATTCCAACCACGACCATCTCATAATGCTGAGGCTCAACCATCACTCGAATCAATGCTCAAAGGATTCATGAACCAAACTCAAGCGGCCATTAGGAACATAGAAACTTAAGTAGGACAACTAGCCGTCGAAGTCAAGAATAGACCACCGGGGACATTACCTAGTGATACCGAAAATGCTAGGGTAATAGGAAAGGGACCAGAACAAATCAAAGCCATAACACTTAGGAGTGGAAAGGATCTGAAAGATATCGTTTTCGATTCTGAAGACTCGCCTCAAATCACCACTGTACCTCATCCCACAGTGGGCACTCCTCAAGTCACTGTGATCCCCACAGTGGGGACGGAAGTCCCTGAACTCCCCACTTTTGGTCCATTGCCTAAACCTGCCATTCCAAAGTTAACTCCGTTTCAGACTCACATCGACCCAAAAAGTGTACCTTTTCCTGAAAGAATGAAGCCTAAGAATGTTGATGTTCAATTTAAAAAGTTTTTAGACATTTTTAAACAGCTTCACATTAACATACCCTTGGTAGAAGCTCTTGAGCAAATGCCAAGCTATGTTAAGTTTTTAAAAGATATTTTGAACAAAAAACGAAAGTTGGGTGAGTTTGAAACTGTGGCGTTGACCGAAGAATGTAGTGCCCTTCTCACAAGCAAGATTCCCCCTAAGTTGAAAGACCCGGGTAGTTTCACAATTCCATGCACGATAGGAGGACAAGAAGTAGGTCAAGCACTTTGTGATTTAGGCGCTAGTATAAATTTGATGCCTTTGTCAATTTTTAAGAGATTAGGTATTGGAGAGGCTAGACCCACCACCGTGACCTTACAATTAGCCGATCGATCCATTGCCTACCCAAGAGGGAAGATTGAAGATGTTTTGGTCCAAGTAGACAAATTCATCTTCCCTGCCGACTTTCTGATTTTAGACTATGAGGCCGACAAAGACATCCCAATCATTTTAGGACGTCCTTTCCTTGCGACAGGACGAACTTTGATTGATGTGCACAAAGGAGAACTCACCATGAGAGTCAACGACCAAGAGGTAAAGTTTAATGTTTTCAAATCCCTTAAGTACATAGACACCGAGGACTGCCTTGCTGTAAGTACGATTTATGGATCCCACTGTTTCGACTCACTGTCCACAGTGGGCAGTGAGAGTGAGCACTCTGACTCAGAAAATAATGACACTTTTGAGGATGAGTGTAACGAAATGGTGGCAGCTTTTGAGCCTTTGGACTTTAAGGATAGGACGATCCAACCACCATCCATCGAACAACCTCCTGAGTTAGAGCTTAAACCATTGCCTCCTCATTTGAAATATGCTTATCTCGCTGAGAATAACAAGCTTCCTGTTATCATCTCATCCAAACTTAGCGAAAATCAAGAACAACTTTTGATCGAATTGTTGATGAAGCATAAGAAGGCAATTGGTTGAACCATAGCAAACATTAGAGGAATTAGCCCCTCTTTATGTCAACATAAGATTAACTTAGAGAGTGACCACCCGGGGAAAGTCCAACCTCAAAGAAGGTTGAACCCCATCATGAAGGAAGTAGTTAAGAAAGAGATTTTGAAGTGGTTAGATGCTGGTATTATCTATCCCATTGCCAGTAGTAATTGGGTGAGCCCCGTTCAATGCGTCCCTAAAAAGGGAGGAACAACAGTGGTCACAAATGAAAAGAACGAACTCATTCCAACTAGGACTGTTACGGGATGGAGAATATGCATGGACTATAGGCAACTAAATCTAGCAACAAAGAAAGACCATTTCCCGTTACCTTTTATTGATCAAATGCTTGATAGATTAGCGGGAAAGGAATTTTATTGTTTTCTAGATGGATACTCCGGATATAACCAAATCCACATCGCACCCGAGGATCAAGAAAAGACCACATTTACTTGAACATATGGTACTTTTGCATTCCGGAGAATGCCTTTTGGTTTATGTAATGCTCCCGCTACTTTTCAACGTTGTATGATGGCCATTTTCACCGATATGATAGAAGACACCATAGAAGTTTTTATGGACGATTTTTCTGTGATAGGCACATCATTTGATAACTGTTTGAGGAATCTAGAAAAAAGTCTGGTGAGATGTGAAACCCACGACCTTATACTTAATTGGGAGAAATGTCATTTCATGGTCGAAGAGGGTATTGTTTTGGGTCATCTTGTGTCGAAAAAGGGTTTGGAAGTTGACAAGGCAAAATTAGAAGTAATCTCCCAACTTCCCGAGCCCACAACGGTAAAAGGCATTCGCAGTTTTTTAGGTCACGCAGGTTTTTATAGGAGGTTCATAAAAGATTTTTCCAAAATAACTAAACCCTTATGTAACCTGCTGCAACATGAAAGAGAGTTTGTTTTTACAAAAGAATGTAGAGACGCATTTGAAATAATCAAAAATGCCGTAGTTACTGCACCCATAGTGACCACTCCTGACTGGTCGCTCCCATTTGAAGTCATGTGTGACGCCAGCGATTGGGTTGTAGGTGCAGTACTAGTCCAACGAAAAGATAAGATTTTTCATCCGATATACTATGCAAGCAAGACTTTGATCGAAGCTCAAATCAACTACACAGTAACCGAAAAAGAATTACTTGCAGTAGTTTTTGCTTTTGATCGTTTCAGGTCTTACTTAATTGGAGCAAAGTGATAGTACACACCGATCATGCAGCCATCAAGTATTTGATCAACAAAGCTGACTCTAAACCAAGGTTGATCAGATGGGTGTTGTTGCTGCAGGAATTCGACCTTGAGATCGTCGATAGAAAAGGAACAAGTAATCAGATCGCTGATCATCTTTCCAGACTTGAGCCCACAGTGGGCACTGTAGATCCCACTCCGGTAAAAGAAAATTTTCCTGATGAACAATTGTTAGTCGCCCAACATCATGATATTCCTTGGTATGCTGACATTGCTAACTTTTTAGCAAGTGGATTACGACCCCATGGGATGAGTGGACAGCCTTTTAAAAAATTCTTGCATGATACTCGTCAATACATTTGGGACGATCCTTTCTTATACAAGATAGGAACAAACCAAGTGTTGAGGCGATGTGTTCATGGGAGTGAGCAACAACATTTACTCCAGGGTTGTCACGCATCCCACTATGGAGGTCATTTCGGAGGAACACGCACTGCTGCGAAAATTTTGCAGAGTGGGTTCTTTTGGCCCACTGTGTTCAAAGACTCTCACGAGTTTGTTCGTCACTGTGAGCAGTGTCAGCGTACTGGGAATATATCGCAACGAAATGAAATGCCCCTCAACAATATCCTTGAGGTGGAAATTTTTGATGTATGGGGAATAGATTTTATGGGACCCTTTCCAAATTCCAACAACAATTTTTACATCTTAGTGGCGGTAGATTATGTTTCGAAATGGGTAGAAGCTGCTGCTTGTCACACTAATGACGCTAACACTGTGGTGAAGTTTTTGCAAAAAAATATTTTCACTCGTTTTGGAACACCACGAGCCATAATTAGTGATGAAGGATCCCATTTTGTTAACAAAGTCATGAGCTCGGTTCTTGCTAAATATGATATTCATCATAGGGTAGCAACCGCCTACCACCCCCAAACTAATGGTTTGGCGGAACTCTCAAACCGAGAGATCAAGGGAATTTTGGAAAAGGTGGTGAAACCCCATCGAAAAGATTGGTCCGTCAAGCTTGATGACGCTCTTTGGGCGTATCGCACGGCGTATAAGACCCCATTGGGAATGTCTCCATTTAAGTTGGTATTTGGCAAAGCTTGCCATTTACCAATCGAATTGGAACATAAAGCCTTTTGGACGTTAAAAGAACTCAACATGAGTGAAGATGCCGCGGGAATTAAAAGAACCTTGCAATTGCATGAACTTGAGGAAATGCGCTATCATGCATATGAAAATGCAAAGTTATACAAGGAAAAGACCAAGATGTGGCATGACCGAAGGATCAATCATCGGGAATTTTTTGAAGGACAGCAGGTATTATTGTTCAACTCTCGTCTAAAACTTTTTCCGGGTAAGCTCAAGTCAAGATGGACTGGACCATACACCATAGTGAGTGTGAGCCCATTCGGAACAGTGGAATTGCGATCCCCGCAATCGGGACAAACTTTTAAGGTCAATGGGCAAAGGGTGAAACACTTTCTGCATGAGAGTGCCCACATCCCTGTCCACTCCTCATCTCACTCTGGTTAGGAAAGTCCGAGATCTTTTGTAAATAATTTTATTTTAACTTTTTGATGATTTTTAGTTATTTTAGTGCTTTTTAATTCTGCATGGTTGTTAGTTTTGATATGTGTAGGACGCGTGGCAGCCCTTTTAGCAGGAAAACCAAGAAAAAGGCGCAGTGGGGAAGCCACTCGTCACTCCGTTCCCCACTCCTTTGCCTGACGAATGAAGTGACTCGGGTGGGGCCCAATGACTGCCAAGCCATCACTTTCTCTTACACATAGCCGCCTACTTTTCTGCCACATGTCATTCACCCCCAATTTTCAAGGCTTAACCATCATTTCTTCCTTTTTCCCTCAATACCCGTTCCCTCTCTCTCTCCTTAATTCAAATTACACCAAATTAAACCCTTGGATTTCCTCTTTATCCAAGTGCACAAAACCACCGATTTTCCTTCCAAAATCTTTCAGCCAAGTCTTTACTCTCAAAACACTCTCTCTCTCGGTTGTCTTTCACCCAAGAACAACTTCCCAAACCCTAATGGCACGAAGCAAACGACCGATAACCTTTCCGGAGGGACCCCAACGCCCACAAATCCGACGTCGGACTGCCGAAGATCCACCACCGGAGGTTGTCACCGGCGATCTTAACGAGCCCCCACCACTTTCCGGCGAACCACTGCTTGCCACTAACACTACCGATTTTGCCTCGTCAAAGCAACCCAGCCCGAAGGCCGTCTCTTCCTCGAAAGGTGTCGACTCCAGTGCGAACCTTTTTGAGGAGGAAGCAATGCAAGCCGACGAGGAGGAGCGTCGTTTGGCTGAAGAATATCAGATGAAACTTTCGGCCATAAAGAAGAAAAAAGAGGAAGCCGAACGTCGCCGAAAAGAGGAAGAAGAAAGGGTACGACGGGAGGAAGAGGAACGATTGAAACAAGAAGAGGAGGAGAGAATCCGAAAAGAGCAAGAGGAACAGGAAAGGTTAAGGAAAGTAAAGGAGGAAATCGAAAAACAAGAAAGGGAGAGGAAAGAAATCGAGGAAAAGAGGAAAGCCGAAGAAGAGGTCAGGGCTGTGGAGGAAGAAATGGGAAAGAAGCAAGAGGAGGACAAGGCAGAGGAGCAGGTTCAGACTGTAGGAAAATCAACCCAGGTTAGTATCAATCCCACGCAGACTTCTGCCCACAGTGGGGAAGGGCCCAGACTAAGGACTCTCCGGAGTCAAGGTGCAACTACTCGGCCTAGAATAACGCGAAAAACAGCCACCAAGAAGCCTGCCAAGAAACTCTCAGGAAAAGGTAAAGCTATTGTACCCTCTTCTAGTGATTCATCTTTTGAATTGGAAAGTGAGAAACCTGCAGCTGAGCACCCCCATCAGTCCACTATGGGGACATATCATGCCCCCAGTGGGGTGCCTCGGCAGTTCACCACTCCTGGTGCTGCCGAGCATTTCACTTTTATTGCTGGTCACAAACTGAACCTAGAGAGGGGGTTTGATCCAGAATTTGTTGAAGCTAACCCTTTTGTGCGGTCAAGGATTGATGCGCAAGATTGGTCGACAATAGCCGCGGCCAATCGGCGTGCCAATGCCTCCCTTGTTAAGGAATTTTACGCTGAAGCATCCCAGACTAAGGATCCCGTTGTGCGAGTAAGGGGTAAGATTGTGAGGTATACCCCGAGTGAAATAAACAGGGTTTTGGGACGACCAACCACGGGGGTTTGTGCGTTTGCTAAATTTATAGAAAAGATGACGGAGGGAGATGAGGAGGTAATTTTAAAGGAGATTGCTGCAGTAGGTAAACCATGGGGAAAAGATGGTATTAGGAGATGTTTGCCGGCTGGCTCCCTCACAACAGAAGCTGCGGTTTGGTTCCAGTTCATACGGGCATCAGTGTCCCCAACTACCCATGACACCACTCTATCAATGCACAAGTGTGCTCTGCTCTACTGTGTGCTCACGGGTATCAGAATCAACTTGGGGATAGTTATGCATGCTGCCATCCATACGGCCCGGACTCGAAAGAAGGTAATTCTTCCACTCCCTTGTACTATTACCACATTACTAATAGATGCGGGAGTGCCCACTGCTGCAGATGACCAATGGTTGACCTCCACACGCAACATCAGCGTGCAAACGATTAAGAAGATGGGGAGGGCCATCCGAGGCCCGTCTGAAGAACCTGAGGAGCAGCAACCCAATGTGTTTATTGCTGAAGAGCACGTAGTGGGCAATATCATGCCCACTGCGGGGAAGAAGGAGACACCATCCCGCCAGCCCACTGCAGGACCAAGTTCAACCCCAACCAACCAACTTTCGGAAATACTGAAGGCCGTCAAAACACTTACATACAAAGTGGATCTATTAACTGCTCAGCAACAGCATGCCACACGTGATCAGGAGAAAGTATGGATGTACATGCGCGATCGAGATGAAGTGATCAATCAGATGTACTTGGCGGCTGACCCATTGCTGGCAGCGCAGATCCCAAATTTCCCCGAAGGTGTTTGTCCAACATTGGACAGTGAAGACGAGGTGGAAGATGATGATGAGGGTAGTTCATCCCCTGCAACCCCAACTCATTGAATGGTTTGTGAAACATTAATCTCACTCTTTGGTTTGCCGCAAAAACATTTTTTTTTGTGTATGGTGATGCCTTTGGCTAGGCTTTTGACACTTTGCTGAATTCTTATGTTGGTTCGTAATGCATGAAATCCTACCACTGGGTAGGTACTTTTGGGTACTAACGTAATTGTTGTTTGAATGCTTGTTTGATCTCGTTTCCATTTCAAGGTACAACTTTCGGCTTCCGACTTAAAAAGGTCCCTTTTGTAAGTACGAATCTCAACTTGATACCATGAAATGATATAGGCCGTTTTTCGCATCCAAAACACGATCCTTTTTGTACCCCAAACCACCACCTTTGTTCGTTAATTCAATGTCACAGTGGGGACACTGTGAGATCTTAAGTTTGAGGTGGGGATTTCCAGAGTGACTACCAGTCTGCCCACAGTGGGGACACTGTGAAGTCCAAGTTTGAGGTGGGTAAGCCATACCCCCTCCCAAAAAAAAAACAACACAAAAATACAAAAACAGAAGAAAATCGGAGTGTCACTGTCAAAATTGATGGTGTGCCTTTTCTGGACCATCAAAGTGCCCACTCCTAGAAAAAGATGGTGTGCCCATTCTGGACCATCAGAAGAAAAAATAGCCATACCCAAATAAAGCCTGAAAGTGTACGTACTTATCATTGCAAAATACTAAACACCCACTTCTTGAAATAAAAATCTCAAAGCGAGATCTTCGATCCATGTTTGGAAATTCTTGCCAAAACCCTTGGGAAAAGATTCAAAGCCATAAACCCTTCAAACCCAAGAAAGCCCTATTGATCAAATGGTAAACAAGAGAAAGATTTCGTCAAGTACAAAAGTGAAGTTTTTAAGTTTGGGACCGAAGGAAGTATCGAAGGAAGGAGATCAACGTCCATTCAAGTCAAGAAGTATGTAAGTCCCTCAAGGTTCAAATGCATTGTTTTTCATTTTATTTCTTTCTGTTTATTACTTGGAGACAAGTAATGTTTTAAGTTTGAGGTTGTGATAACTCTATTTATAGAGTTATTATTTCTTAAAATTTTATATGTTATTTTGTCAAATTTAGCCATTCTAACTCTTAAAAACCCCCATTCTTGGCATATTTTTATAAAAAGGGCAAACGAGGTGAGTTTTAGTGTCAAACAAATTATTTGGTGGATTTTGGGTGGTTTTCACATTTTATTCGCAGTGAGATGAACAGTGCCCACTCCAACTGCCCACTGCCGATACTGGATAAAGACAAAAAGAAGGTTTTGATGAAAAGCATGGTTGCAAAAGCATGGAAGCTTCAGGGGCAGGTTAAAAGAATGGGAATATTTTAATCTAGGCATGCAAAGGAAAAGCATGATAAAAAGAATAAACAAATCAAACCTACATGCCTAGAGACCAACTTTTTGGAAGAACTATTGGGTAAAGATGGAGGTCAAGGGTTAAGGAGCTAAGCATAGGATTTTGTGTTCCCTTAACCTCCAGATTTGCAAAGAAGAAGTCAATACCCAAGATGCCAAATTTCAGCTATAAAAGAAGACCATGGGCATTCATTGAAAAAATCATCTTCATCTCTTGGATCTATCATCTTAGAGCTTGTCATTACCATCTTCTTAGTGTAACACTCTAAATTTCGTAGTCTAGCTTTGTGATAGTTAACTTTTCTTTTTCTGCAGTAATTTAGATTTAAATTCACGTATTGCTTTCAGTTGTAGTTTCGAGCAGTGGGCAACTTACGTTCCCCACTGTGAGGATAATTTCAATTCACTCCTAGTTATCTTATGCAAGCTTTTTCATCTTTCGTTCTTATATTTTCAGTAATGGTAGGCTAAACACCCTTTGGGATGTAGGAACGAGAAGTACCTGGATTTTAGAAAAAATGCTTGAGTAATCTTTATTTTTGAAGTAGTTATCGTTTTGGTCATTCATTCTCGATTTTACCCAAGGATGCGAACAAGCTGATCACTTGCAAGGATTTAACGTCTAGTTCTTAACTTAGAAATAAGTAGAACGCAGTGACACGAGCTTGGATGATGCTAGGGAGTTCGAAAGAATTCTTATGACACTTGCGAAAGTGAGGTCAGCACAGTGAGCTCTTCTCTCCCCACTGGAGTAGTTGGCAAGCTAGTTGGTGTATTAAAAACACTTAGAGTATTTGTCTCTACACATTCCATCGAGGCTCGAAAGAGTCCATTTGAGAGACTCATTGACAAAATGATAATTACCAATAAAATGGGTTTTTAGTCTAAGATTGTGAGTATTTTGTAACCGGGCTTTTCCAAAGATCGGTCTCAATTACAAGGATCATCTTAGGATCAAGTATTTAGCATAAAATCTAGGGAAAATCCGACTTGCATCTCTTTTTTTAAATCATTGTAATTTCAAATTAGCTTTTCGCAAACCAACTCAAAATATTGTTTCCTCTCTAATTGAAACTCGTGAAAGGAACTCATAAAAGCCGTATTGTCTTGATAGCCCAGTCTCTGTGGATACGATTCCGGTATTTTACCGATTATTACTTGCCGTGACGATCATAGTGGACAGTGTACACTTGCGCTGCCCACTGTGGACAGATTACAACCCGCTGTGGTTTATTTTGCATGTACCATTCACACGTACCACGTACCAACTTCACAAACTTGGTTGGTACGTGGTATTGAAAATTGTGTACCACAGTAATACCGTACCGTACCGACTTATATATATATATATATATATATATATATATATATATATATTATTTTTAATCGTTTATTAAATAGGAAATGAAATAAAAAATATATATTTATTAATGATATAATGTAGAGAAAATATAGACGTGAGTGTTTTTCAATGGGTCTTAAAGATGGATTGTTGGATATTGACTTACAACTCATCAAACTCATACATTTGACTTTCTATTCCTAAGCCTCGAATCTCCTAACTCTTCTGTCTTTTCTTCTCAATGCAACTACACAAATACAATTATACAAAACCCAACCCCTAAATCTCTTCTCTTCACAAATGCAACGTTGAACAACACGTTATTTGGATAGTCAGCTGGTTTGTATCATCAATTTGTATTAATTCATTTAATTGTAATTTCAACTCTTGAGATGATCGTACAATACCGTACCAATCGAAAAATGTTGGTACCAATTAAGTTGGTATCAATTAGAGTTGATTGGTATATGGTTGGTTTGTACACGGTATTGAGAAAAAAACATGGTATTTTACACCTACTAAAAATATTAAAATGAATGTGTTTTTATCTCCAACCCACCATTAAAACACAAAAGAATGGAGGTCAATAAAGTTGGCTTCTATATTTGGAGGCCTATAAAATAGGCCACTAAAAATATATAATATATTAGTATTCTACTCAACTTTTATAAATTCATGTATATATTATACTGATTTTGTTTTAATAAAACAGTATAATAATTAATACATATATTATTTTATTATTAAAGATGTTCTTAGTGTTTTTTTTAATGTTGGGTTGGGGTGAGTTTTTTTAGTGTATAAGGTAATGATTTTAGTGTACAAGGTGATGCCAAATGCAACCTGATAATTTTTTTTGTATTTTTTTAAAATTTGGGTTGAAGATGCCCAAGGTAATGATTTTTTCGTCAAATATGAAAAAATGTTTAAGAGGTGAATTCCATCCACCAAATTAACTAGTTAAAAAAAATTATTTAGATTATTAGAGTATTTCCAACAAATTATCTAAATGTTTTTCAAATTAAAGATCCAAAATTAAAAATCATTATAAAAAATTGTATTTGTCTACAATAAGTTTTTCATTTTGAAGATTTTATTATTATTTATATTATTAAATATTATGTATATTTAAAATATTATCTCTTCTAAACATTTTATTTTAAGATTTTTTTATTAGTGAGATACAATAAAAAATATATTTTCTATCGCGATAATCAATTTTAGGCCCTGTTTGTTTGTGGTTTAATGGGCTGTGTGGTACATATGGCTGATTCGTACATCCATATCTACCTGTTCGGTAGCAGCTTAATGACTCAGATAAGGGTTGATCCGGTCAGCTAGAATATGGGAGTCCTTTGGGCTCCGCCACCATTATTCCCTATCCACCCTTTCTCCCAACTACCCCATTAAAGAAAAGAAAACCCTACCATTTAGAAAACATCGCCCCTCTTTTCCTCATAGAGCCTCCACCCCCTCTCTTCCTCACAGCAACCACCACCACTCACCCTCTACCTCAAATCGTCGGAGCCACAATCGCCTCCATCCTAGATTATCAAGTTTCCTCCTTGTAAGGTCAACATAAATCCGACTGAAGTGGGATTATCTAACTGATTGCATATGATTGATTTCAACACAATTTATGGTTTGTGTCAAATGTTAGGAAAATGAGATTTTGCAAGCCTGAAGTTGGATCAATTTTGCAGAAAATATGAATTAATTCACGAGGTAAATATAAACCAAAGAAAAATAGGAAAAAAAGACTTTTACCAATTGTAAGAAAAAATGAAACAAAAATATAAACCAAGAGGTACAATGGTCATTTATAACATCCAGATCGTTTATTTAGTACAGTAACCGAACAACAATTTATCTGTTAACACCCAAACAACCATATCCATCCTCCTTCGATGTGGTAAAAAAATTTGTATTACTTTATTGATTTCGGATTTTTTTTATTAAAAGAATATATTGAATAAAAGATTGTTCAAAATTCCTATATTCACGAAGTTGTAGGAGATTGGTGTATGAAATTTAAAAGGGAAATTAATTAAAATACCCCAAGTTTGACCAACTGTTACCGAAATACCC
Source organism: Saussurea involucrata (assembly GCA_033807775.1). Taxonomy (NCBI): domain Eukaryota; kingdom Viridiplantae; phylum Streptophyta; class Magnoliopsida; order Asterales; family Asteraceae; genus Saussurea; species Saussurea involucrata. The sequence continues at coordinate 32,197,926 of CM066326.1, read as the reverse complement.
TAAATTTTTTCAATTTTGCAAAAATACCCAAAATACCCGCGATGGATCTCGCGATCGCGGGCTAGGGCTGACGTGGCACGTACTTTGGGTACAAATGCCCCGCGAAGCCCCTCAACTTTGGCCGCGGTGCACTTTTGGTCCCTGCCCGCGATCGCAGCCCGCGATGGGCGAAAATTTACACTTTTGGTCCCTGAAAATTTACACTTTCAGCCCCTAAACTTAGACGAATCTTGCATGCTTTTACTGTTTTTTTCCACAATTATTGTACTTTGAAGACCGATTTGTGGTTGAAATTCATTTGCATGTTTGAGATTTCATCCATAAATACCAGTAAGATGCAATTCACAATTCACACTTCCTCTTGCTTTCTTTATTGATTTCTCTCTTGCTTTCTTTCTTTGAATTGTTTTCTCTCTTGATTTCTCTTCTCTCATTTAATCCACAAATGGCATCGTCATCAAACCCTAAGGCTACTCCTGAAAAAATGCCACCTCAAATCGAGGTCGCCATAGCAAAAAAGGAAAAGGAGATAGATTAACTAACAGAAGAGTGGAAAAAAATTATGGATAGGAAGGCAGTCCATTTGAGAAAGATCGAAGAGGAAGACAGGGAGATCAAAAGGATGAAAGGGGATATAAAAGCTAGGGAGGCTCGTGTTCGTCGAGAACAAGAAGCAATTCACCATATTCTGCAAGACTTCGCAATTATTCAAGCGAAGGTAAACGAGAAGCAAGCTTGGATTGATGAAACTAAATCAATTTTTAAGTAGGTGGTGGTTGTTTTAGTTGTTTTGTATTTTTTTTCTTGTTTTGTATTTTTTTTTACTGTGTTGTTGTTTTGTATTTTTTGTTGTTGTTAATTTCTCTGAAAAGTAGTTTTTAAGCCGCTGAACCACGGTTAGGTTGGATACATCATGCAAGGTCAAGTCAGAGGTTACCTCATTCGTGGGCCTACTCCTCTTGTAGAATATATGACAACCCTCAACTCATTTGCTAAAGTGTGTGCGGGTTGTGGTACACAATGGACATACGTGGTTGCAAAAGCAGAAGCCGTTGAAGAAGGGTTAGAAAGATTGAAGATGAAGAGCTTGTTGGATGGAATACAAACTAGGTGTGTTATCAATGTTCATTTAGAAGCATATGTATGTGTGTATATATATAATATGAAATGGGGTTTTGACAAGTTGGTATCACTGGACTCATTTAAGAATTGTGAAAATGGGTATTTGACGAATGATGATTCATGTGTGTTTGGAGCTGAAGTGTTTTAAACACACATGAATCATCATTCGCCAAATACCCATTTTCACAATTCTTAAATGAGTCCAGTGATACCAACTTGTCAAAACCCCATTTAATATTCTTCTCGTGAAACCTTCTCCTATTGCCATTCACGATATCTATAAACACATTCAAATAATAATAATTTAAAACGATTTAATGAATTAGTTAATATATGATTATTATGTTAATGCGATAGGAGTGTAAAAAAAATTGAAAAAAAATAAGAGATGTACCATAAATTAAATAATTAACTATAAGGTTATGAATTTTAATGTATAACTGTATATGATATATATTAAAATATATAAATCCAAAAAAATTCAAGATTGGGCTCATTTCGAACGTATCGAAGAGACGATTATAATGGTGTAATTTATTAAAATTAAAACGTATCTAATATGAATATATTTATCATTTACAAACTAGCTGTGTTATCAATGTTCATTTAGAAGCATATGTATGTGTGTAAATATATCATTTACAAATCAGTGTTTAGATCAACAGTATCAAGCTGTGACGGGCCCGGGGTGTGACTGACAGAATGTCTCCTTGGCACGGTTGAAGGGGCGGGATTTGGACACTCTCCACGAGTGTGTCCTACGCATTGGCACCGAGTACATCTTCGTTGTATCGAACTTTCACCACGTGATGGACGTCGGTCGTTCTTTCTCGGTCTCCCGACCCTGTTCTTATCCATTAAAGGTGGATAGCATGGTGGAAGCGGGTCGGGTGGATACACCCATGCTGCAGGGGGTCCAGCTGGGTTTATTACCTCCACGTATGTTTTCCGGTAATTCGGACGTGAAGAAAGGTACAGCCAAGTCGCTGCAATCTGTACGACCCATATATGTTGCTGCAGCGATGGCATGGCCGCACGGTAACCCAGATTTATCCCATTCGCGACACGAACAAAGGTGGTCTTCCATATTCACAATCGCGTTAATATAGTCATCATGCACCTCGTACTTCCCATACCCGATTGCTCTTACCGGCCATGTCGCCGCACGACGCGCCCTGTACTGAACGATATTCTCCGCCGTTGGTGTGAGTGCATTTTGTATCTTAGCTCCTTTTAGGCGTCGAATTTGGTACCACTCTTGTTGAAAGGCCCGAAAGTAGTCCATAAGATTAACAATCGGACATCTACGCGCAAAACGGGAGAGTGCATTCACAGACTCTGCACTATTCGAGGTCAGAATGTCATACCGTTGTCCAGGAAAATGGGCCGCGGACCACCTCTCCGGTCCAGCATCGTCAAAGACTTTGGCTGCTTCCTTGACACTGTATCGTAGCATATTCATGTACTTGTTAAACTCCCGATCCGTATATGCTCTGCATGCCGCCCAATAGACATCCTTGTAGGTGGTAATACGTTTGTCCTTGGATTTGGCGTTCATCTCCAAATGTCGACAGCATATGGCGTGAGGGGCGTTTGGGTACATGGCAGAGATTGCGGCGCTTATGGAAGGAGCCCTGTCAGACATAAACACCAACCCTTGCGGGTCTTCGATAGCTTGTCTCAACATGGACAGAAACCAAGTCCACTCGTCCCCGGTTTCGGACTTGCCTACGCCGAAAGCTACTGGAACGATGGAGTTATCCCCGTCCATGGCAACCGCCAGGAACATCATACCCAAGTAACGGCCCTTTAAATGGGCTGCGTCTATTATCAGGACACGACGTAGATTTTCCCGAAATGTGCGGATCTGCAAAAACATAGGTTAAAATGTTATAGTTTATAATGTGTAAATGTTATAGTTTATAATGTGTAAACATATGACGTGTTAAAATACGTACCGCGGGTCCAAGGGCCACGAAGCACATCTTAAACCGTCCACGTGAATCAGTCCGTAGCTGCGTGACAGTACCAGGGTTCTGCAGCTGCAAATTATATAAATATGTCGGGAGTCGTTCATACGACTCCTCGAACGTGCCTCTCACCATAAACAGTGCATGGCAGCGCGCACGCCACGCTTGGTGGTAATCAATCGTGACGCCGAACTGCCGGTGAACGTCGTGGACGATGTCCTTTGGACGCAATGACCTGCTAACATCAAGAAATTTGTTTTTCAGGATCGCACCCAAAGTCTTTTTGCCGGCTTGTTTGTGGTGGGGATTAAGTTGCGTCCTCGTACAAGTGTGTACGTCGTGCAACTTTCTAATCATTATCGCCCCTCCTTTGGGACCCGTGTGAATCGCGTACAACCTCCACTCACACTTTTCTCTAGCACATTCAACTACGTATTTGCTTTTGTCAGATGCCCGCACGCGACTTTGGAAACCCTCTTCCAAAAACTTGAGTCCGATCTGACTTGCTAAGAGATCCTTCGAATCGAATATCTGACCTGCTGTTAAACTTTCACTGCGAATATAAGGTGTAGGTTCGTAGCTTTGTGTCTGGGTATGGGAGTCTGGAAGAATAGGGGGCATATAAAAAAAGTCATTTATCTGACTACATGATTTTCTACTAGGGGTATATTCTTCGTGATCATCATTATCGGTGTCTGATCTGTCTATTTCAGAATTACCCGTTCTGAAAACGTGGGTTTCGTCATCAGCAACTCCAGCAGTACGCCATTCGTGTGGTTGTGGTGGTTGTTGTTGTTGAGAATCAGGCTGCTCTATTTGTTGAGAATCAAGATGCTTTATTTGTTGAGAATCACCCTCCTCGTCACCGTCGTCGTCACCGTCGTCGTCACCGGGATACACAAAGAGTAATGGGGGTCTTTCTGAATCGACTGCAAGGTGCAGAAAAGTAGAGATATCCCCATCGTTGGATAAATCCACAAATGACCCATCGCCATTTTTAAATACTAACTTGCAAATATCAGAAGAGTTGATTCCACATTTTTGCATGGCGTATGCAACAAACTTCTGATAAGTGTAGTTTACTGACACTTTTACACCATGCTTAGATTTATAAGCAAAATTCCACTCATTGTTTTCTTGCACCCATTCACCATCAAAACAGAAATATAGCTTAGCTTTTGCAACAGATGAACTCATTTTTTCAGTAGTATCTCAAACACAAAATATTGCAGAAAGAAATATTGCAACAATGAAATCGTTGTGTGGGGATTATGGCTTGCATTTTACGTCTATTTATCAATGAAACAACCAACATATCAGAAAACCAATCTCTCATTTCATCCACAAACTGGTATTCCAAAAACATTGATTTAACATTGATTCAAACATGCAAATGAATTTCAACCACAAATTGGTCTTTAAAGCGCAATAATTGTGGAAAAAAACAGTAAAATAGGGGCTGAAAGTGTAAATTTTCAGGGACCAAAAGTGTAAATTTTCAGGGACCAAAAGTGTAAATTTTGGTCCATCGCGGGCCGCGATCGCGAGCAGGGACCAAAAGTGCACCGCGGCCAAAGTTGAGGGGATTCGCAGGGCATTTGGGGTCAAAGTACGTGCCACGTCACCGTATCCCGCGATCGCGGGACCTCATCGCGGGTATTTTTGCAAAATTGAAAAAATTTAGGGTATTTTGGTAACTCAATGTTTGACTTAGGGTATTTTAATTAATTTTCAAATTTAAAACCATATCAACGATCATGTAGAAATAAATATCGCCGGAAAATTGAGTAGGGCACGTTTTCCGCAGAAAGATTCTCTCTCTCTAAGATGAACTTAGATACTGTGGATAGGATCAAGTAGAGAGCTTCCACTGATTTGAAGTGACGTGGGTTTCAATTTTACCCACCATTAATTTTGTCCTTACTAAAATTGGGATAAGGAGCCCCCTTCTACAACTATCTAATCTCTTCCTCTCCCAAGTCCCAACCCATATATTATATATATACTAAACACCATTTTCAATGCTATGATGTTTGAAATACAGAAGAACGACACTCTACAGGGCCATAAAAGGAGGCTGCTGCTAATAAGCTGCAACTACTCTAATCATCATATCAGACAGGTAACCCTAAATTATATGCCTTTTCTTTTATGAAATGAATTGGCTTAAAAACGTTTTGTTGATTGTAGCTTTTTAGGGTCTATGATTCCCAAATCGTTGTGATATGAATTTGATGCAGGAACCTTAAATTAGTTCTTCTCTAGATGAATGCTGTAACAAAATGTTGTGTGGTACTACCTAATTGATATATTGTTTAATCTAATTTAAAGAAAATCAGCATGTTATGGTGCTCACCATTTCGAAATTGTAATTTGGTCTTAGTTACATTTATACTCTAACATATCTAATTGCTAAAAATGCTAAACATACTACATTAAGATAATCCTTTTTGTTGAGGGGTTGTAACTTCTGGTTTCTTTTGTGCATTTATTATCTTTTAAGTTCTATCAGTTGAATGGGTTTGTTAGCTTTATCTTCCATTTGTGAAGCTTGATTTTATTTTACTTATTTTGGATTTGGATTTGCTTTCTGGTACTTCTTAAATTTTTCTTGAATTTGGCTTTGCTAAAACAGATTTGGATTATTTTCATGTTTGAATATAATTCAACAAATCAAACACGTAGGTTAGATTTTGGTGTCCATTAAATTGAATTAAAATCTTGTTCTGATTAACTAAATTCAGACATGTCCATATTTAATTCTATTAACATATGTTTAAAATGCCTACCAAGGATGTGCTCTTGTATCCACCCCAGTGGTAGTTTTTATCCATCATACCAAACTGTGACCTCTAACTTTATTATTAACAATATATAGGGATGAGATCGAGAGAGAACCTTAAAAAATAAAAGAACCGAAGAACTCACATGAACTGTTAGATTAGGATGATCCAACGGATGAGATCAAAATGGTGGTTATAACCACTTTATTCAAAATATAAAAACATTTCCTCCTAATTTTTAAAATCGAAAATCAACGAAAACAACAAACATTGGAGCGAAACAAATTACACCAAAAAAATGATTACGTTATTATCTTTAATTTGACTTTCATTTTGATATACTTTTTCATTCATTTTGTCTTGGTTCTCTGGTTCTTTTATTTTTCAAGGTTCTTCCTTGATCTTTTCCCTATGTATGTATATATATATATATATATATATATATATATAGGGTTGGGTTCACGTGAGACCAACCTGTTTTCGTGAGACCAAGAAATTAACACTAAACCTTCACAGTGATTCATTGTGAAGGTAAGAAAAACAGCAAACCTTCACATCAAAAACACTGTGAAGGTTTACCATCACATACCTTCACAGTCTTTTGCTGTGAAGGTTTACTGGTTTAGTGTTAATTTTTTGGTCTCATGGTCTCACGGAAATAGCCTGGTCTCACATGATCTCAAGTCTATATATATATATATGTTTCTAGTTTTATATCCCTCACTAATCAAGAATATGTGTTTGCAAATCCTTTTAAAGATTAATCAAGGGCCTAATTAGATGTTGTCCATATTTGATGTTCGTTTGACATTTAATGACCTCAGAGAAGTTTTGAAAGGTTCAAATGTGATTTCTAACTTCATTGTTTTTAACAATTATCAGGTTGCATTTGGCATCTATCATTCTGACTATGGCTCTTTCTCTGCACACGGTATTTCTCTGCAAAGAGGAAACCGTCAGTTTGTATGCCAGATCACCGTACAATGATAGGCTTCACAGGAGTGGATCGTCTCCTGCCAATATATTTATGATGAAAATTCGATCTAACCATGGATATTGTAAATACTTCCAGTTGTTCAGATCTTATAGGATAAGTTGTCTGTTGGACTCCAGCCATTCAACTCCATTGTCGCATTCCAAGGAGAAATCTCCGATATGTAACATTGATGCAAGTTTTGAGGTAATTTCTCGTATGACTTATCTTTGCCATTTCTTTACCTTTTTTGTGTATTGATGCTGCGTTAAGTTTCTTTCTTAGTTCCTGATTTACTTGGAACTCTTTCCGTTTGAAGGAAATAGAAAGAGTTGGTGATGGAAGGGGTGTGACTTTGATTGTTCAGAGGCAATGGAAGCAATTCATACAATTGGCAATAGTATTGGTTTGCACATTCGTTATAATTCCCAGGGTTGACGCTGTTGATGCTCTTAAAGTGTGTACTTGCTTACTCAAAGAATGCAGGTATTTCACTTGTCTTTCATTTTAAGTTATCTGTATACAAAACACACAACCAGTCCCTAAAGCGCGTGTGTATATATATAGGGAGGTTCATCTGGACAGTATGTACATGTGCATACAAGTACTAGCAGTTGTTTTTTGGTTTTTATGCACATGTGCATGTTATGCACATTTGCACGTTACAAATTACTTGTATGCACATCTACATACCGTCCTGATGAACGGTTACCATACCAGGGTGTTCCTCAAATTTTCATTTTTTTATGGTTTTCCTCTGAACCTGACGGTATATATAATTATACATATAGAGGGAGGATCAAACAAGAACAGTAAGTATTTAAAAGAACACGAGAACGAACAAAATCATTAGTGATTTTACATTAACGTGCAAAAGAGCCACACCAAAGTCCTTTTTTCGTGCGTTAATGTAAAATCACTAATGATTTTGTTCGTTCTCGTGTTCTTTTAAATAGGTACTGTTCTCGTTTGAACCCGACTCCATATATATAAGACTACATATGTTAACAAGAAAGATGCTACATTCTTCCTTGATCGTTCACCTTCACATTTTACGTTCTTGTGCAAACAATGTTTTTCTTTCCAAATTCAGAGATTCCATAGATGTAATTTGACCCAAGTTGATCTTTTAAGCACCAAACTGAAAGGTGTGAATGTGACATTGTAAGTGATTGCTAGAAACTTTCCTTTATTTGTCCATCAAAATAAGTAATACATATGTAGTTGTGGAAAAAAAATGACATAAGTAAAATGTTGAAATTGTCTGTGATCATCATCTTAAAACACTTCTAATGTCCTACCACACATGAACTCTAAGGCTATGTTTGGCAAACTAGTTGATAAGCTAGTTGTTGGCTAAAAGCTAGCTGATAAACCAGCCACGTTTGGTAAAAACTCGTTGATAAGCTAGACGACAATGTAAAATGACCTAAAAGGATATGTTAGAAAATTATTTAATTCTAACATATAAGGGGAATACTTGGAAAAAAGTGAAACCTCTGGGGCTTATTGAAAACCTATCTAAAATAGCTTTCCAAAAAGCTAGCTTATAAGCTAGTTTATGGCTTAACCTAATTGTTTTCAATAAACTCAAAAGAAAAGCTAGCTTATGGTTGCCAAGCATTGCCTTATTCTAGATTTTGAGCTCCTTGTAAGTCCTTAGTTGTTTTACTTGTGTACATAGGTGATTAATTGTGCCAGCTTACTTCATCGGGAGTGGGTGTTGGACATGCTTTTTTTAAGTATGGAAAAGTTCAGAAAAACCCAATTAACTTTACAATTTTGAATGATCAAGTCCCTATGCTTTTTTTAATGAATAAACCATTAGACTTTCTTATTTTGAATGATTAAGTTCCTAAACAATTTTTTGAATAAATAAACCATTGAATTTTAGACATTGGTCACCTACATCCTTTTAACCCAAAAAAGCTACCTGTAACGCTAGGAAGGTTTGTAGCAATAAAAAAAACCTAAGGCAGTTTTACCATCCCAAACTTTAAGTCATTCAAACCTTTCGCACCCAATGACACTACTCCCCCACGCCGCCCCATTGTCGTTCGTTCTCCATACCGCCCATCGCAGCCGTTGGCCCCTGCCATCAGTCTTTTTTTTTGTCTTTCAATTCTCTCTTTTACAACAATTTAATGGAGTATTTATAAACAAACAGAAAAGAAGGAGAATTGAAAGAGAAAAGATCAATCAAAAAGAGGGAGACCGATGGCAGGGGCCAATGGTGGTGATAGCGAGTGGACGACGATGGGATGGCGGGGGTTCGAGGGGTTAATGACATAGAGTTTGGGAAATGTAAAACTAATTTAGTTTTTTTTTTACTTTAAAACCTTTCTAGCTGGTTACAGGTAACTTTTTGTTTCGTTGGGTATTTCTGGACTTTTCCCTTTTAAGTCCTCTGTAGAGGTTACTCATAGGTAGAAAAGCTTTCAGATATCATAGAGTTAACGCACATAGTGTTGGACATTGATTATGTATATATGTGATAACTCCTTGGCAGAGTTGAATTATATTAGGTGCATCTTGGGCTTTCATAGGGGCACTATTTTCCAAACTTGATTTACAAACTAAGATACTTATGGAATCATACTTCGTTATACATAAGTTTTGTTCCCCAAAAGAGTCATCAAGTATGCTCATTTAAAACCAAAGAAAAAAAACCCGTGAAACTTCATGCAGAGATAAACGTGCAAATGTAGTAACTTAAGAAATGGCATCTTTTAAGCTATTGAGTGCTTGTGCTCCTTACAGGATTGAACTAGCAAAATGCGTCGCAAACCCATCTTGTGCAGCAAACGTTGCCTGTCTCCAGACCTGTAACAATAGACCCGATGAGACCGAATGCCAGGTAAAATTTATATATATATATATATATATTTTGTTTTTATATATAGTAAATGCTTGAAAAGTCTTGATTCTTATTAAATTGTGGTTCGCAGATAAAATGTGGTGACTTGTTTGAAAACAGCGTTGTGGATCAGTTCAATGAGTGTGCAGTTTCACGAAAGAAATGTGTACCTCAGAAATCTGATGTGGGGGAATTTCCGGTCCCGGATCCTTCTGCATTGGTGAAAAGCTTCAACATGAAAGACTTCAGTGGGAAGTGGTTCATCACAAGCGGTCTAAATCCTACGTTTGATGCCTTTGATTGTCAACTGCATGAATTCCATATGGAATCTGATAAACTTGTAGGGAATTTGTCGTGGCGCATTGGAACTCCAGATGGTGGGTTCTTTACTCGATCCGCTGTCCAAACATTTGTGCAGGATCCTAACCTTCCCGGAGCTCTCTACAATCACGACAATGAGTTTCTTCACTACCAAGATGACTGGTAACTAGTTTCCGTCCTTTCTTTTTCTATGCTTTCTATATATACTCTTAAACAAGCATGTTATGCCTGTTTGGCAGTTGACTGAATGGTTTAGTGCAGAATGATCAAGTGCTCAGAATGATTAAGAGGCTCTTATAATATGGTGCAAAATGAAATATGGTTGTTTGGTAATTGCTACAAATGAAATTAGGGAGTTGAATGGTTAAGGGAGGCCTAAGGGGCTGTTTGTTTACCTCTTAGTAGTTTCATTAAGAGGAAACCTCTGAATCGATAAGAGGTGAATCTTGTTTTTGGCAAAAAAAACTCCCTCTTAATGGTTATAAAACCCTCCGAATGATTTTGTATCTTGGGCCTCTCTTAACCATTCAGCGCCCTACTTTCATTATGAACAATTACCAAACAACCATATTTCATTTTACACTATATCATAATAGCCTCTTAATCATTCTGTACCAAACCATTCAACAACTGCCAAACCGCCCCTAAGATACAAAATCATTCAGAGGGTTTTAGAACCATTAAGAGGAAGAATTTTTTATGAAAACAAGATTCACCTTTTAACGATTCAGAGGTTGCTTCTTAAAAGTTAAAGGATTCACATTGGCATGCATAAGTTAATTTTAATTTGTCGGATTGGCCTCAAAATTACACTTGTAGGTACATATTGTCTTCGCAAATCGAAAATAAGCCCGACGACTATATATTCGTATATTACCGTGGGAGGAACGATGCATGGGACGGATACGGTGGATCCGTTGTGTACACAAGAAGTTCAAAGTTACCAGAAAGCATTGTTCCACAACTACAGAAAGCGGCTCAAAGTGTAGGACGCAACTTTGACACTTTCATACGGACGGATAACACGTGTGGGCCCGAACCCCCGCTCGTGGAAAGATTGGAGAAAAAAGCGGAAGAAAGCGAGAAACTACTGATAAAAGAAGCGCAAGAGATAGAAGAGGAGGTGGAGAAAGAGGTGGTGAAGGTTAGAGACACAGAAATGAGCTTATTTCAGAGATTGGCTGAAGGATTCAAAGAATTGCAGCAAGATGAACAGAACTTCATCAGGGAGCTCACTAAAGAAGAGAAAGAAATCTTGAATGAACTTCAAATGGAAGCCAACGAAGTTGAAAAACTGTTTGGGAATGCGTTACCGATTAGGAAACTAAGATAAATTTGGTTTATTTGATTACAAAAAATTGCAGATTATATATATATATATATACATAATATACGGTGAAACCGAAGCTGAGAAAAGAATTTGTTTTTTGAACCCGCGTTGAGCGCGTTACAAATCATTGACCAGATTAAACTTTGAATTTGTATAGCTTTTATTTCATTTGTTACCTAAGAAAGTTGCTTGCTTTGTGACAAGTTGACTTGGGCTTTTGTGGAAGAGATGAGTCCATGACCAAGGCCATGTTTAATGTTTTCCTATTCGTTCAGTAGTTATTAAACGGTGTTTGTTTTTCGTCTAATTGTTAAGCAATTATTAGAAATGACGGGATTAGATAAGACATTATATATACACGGTTTATATTAAGGTGTCCTATTTCAGACGTGTTTTAATGGTTTATGTGTTGTTTGCTTTAGTTTAATGAGCATTAATAGGGAGGATGATTTGTTCGTTTAACCATATGGATTTGTTTGTTTATGGCTTATTGATTAAGCTGATGGCTTAGGTCTTGTTTGTTTTTTCAAAGAAGCTCTTATTTACCTCTTTCCAATAAGAAGTTGGGCTTTTGAATGTGTTTTTTTTAATTGATAAGAGCTAAAAAGGTCTTTAAGTTATTGTCATCCATGACATAAGCCCACCTCTTTTTTCTCTTGTCGTCCTCTTCTTCAATCACCCATCTCTCAATCGATGCAAACAATTCACGCCTCTCTCAATCGGGAAACCTAATCGGCTCTCAGTCGTGAAACCTAATTGATTCACAGCACAAGGGTTTTTTATGCTTCATCTTGTTCATCCAATATTTGTTCTTTCTCCACTTCTCTTTGGAATTTTTGTTTGTTTGGTGCTATGTATACATAGCCAACATAATTCTAATGCTTCTATAAATTCATAGTGATTGAAAGTAGCAACTTAAATATGTTTGTATATGGAATTGTTTATTCCTTATATTTCAATTAGATTGAAGTGATGGGAGCCTTTCTAATAATAGAGGTGGCAAATAGAGTAGAAAAGATAATAATTAATAATAATTTGTCCATGTCCTTTTGGCGAAGGATTGTGTGTGAGAAGCGTAAGAAGGGATCTGAACTCTTAATCACTTTTAATCTGAAACCGATCCATGAATCGTGCTTGACATGAGAATTAATTCGGTGCATCTCATCCTAATGTACATCCAAGGGTGAATGAAGATCCCTTCTTACGCTTCTCACCATAACTTCACTTTTCATCGAAACCCAAATATCTATCTCCTTTTGTTTCTTTTTTCCTGGAAGTATTCATCTCTTCTTGTTGTTGAGAAAGACTTAATGATATATTTTGCTTTAACAAATGATATATTCATGTTTGATGCATGTTGAGCATTAAGCAAATTTGACTGATTGACCATCAAGGGAGAGCTTGTCTTATGTAATAAGAGCAAGCTTCACTGGGTTCATTTATGGTTATTCATCATTGATGTAATTGAGGTTTGGTTGGCATAAAACTTCGAGATCGAGAAGAATCAAAGTTGCTCTTGTTACTTAAGACAAGAACGGTCCTCTTAACTCATACGAAACCTAATTCATATGATTTTCATTTGACGGATAGTGATCTAGGAATGATTGTTGTTGTCCATTTCGGTTTTCCTTAGATGATTGTTCATTTTGCTTGTCTACCGTTATAGTGTCAAGAAACCGTTGTTTGTGAAAGACTTAATGATGGAATATTTTGGTCAAAATGAATTGCTAGTTTATAATTTAGATGTAAATTTTGGAATGATGATGAATAAACAGATGAAATTGACATGTAACACCCTAAAAATTGGGATAAACAAAAAAAACTTTCCATTAAACGGAAAAGTGGTATATAATATCAAGACATGAGCTCTCCTAAAAAGGCGAAACAATACACAACTGTGTACTCACAATTTGCAATTTAATCTAATTCCTATCTAGAATGAGATTACAAATGGGTGTCATCTTTACTCGAAAATAATGTTCTTCAAAACAATGGTGTCCCAAAAGGTAATTTCCCAAAGCTCACTCTAAACCGGCTAGGCCTTCTTAGCGACCGCGCTCTAGAACCTGAGATACATGTCAACACCAAACAAGTGTTAGGCCAAAAAGCCTTGCGTGTTTGAACAAATAACAAACATCAATGAACAACCGTTATAATTCAATTATATAATCATGAAATTCCATTTTGGGAGTCAATGGGGGAGACTCATAGCACCAATCTAGTTTCACCTCAAGAGTCGATATACCTTAGTGTCTACTCACACGAGTAACACAACAAGGTCCAACACATTGAGGACTACCTCCAAGGCATTACCCCGAATGACAGAGATCTAGGTGCATACCCACACGGTGACACCACAAGACTATATCGTCCTAGTGCCTACTTGACAGTTCATCCACAATTTCCATAGACACAAACCATCATATACATTTACTCCAAGCAAATTATTGTAAGTTTTTGGTCGAACCACTAAATTTCCTTACATTCAAAGACCTTTAAATGGGTCAAATTGGCATAAACTTTATACAGATTATTCTCAAGTAGGAGAGCCACATATTATGGGCACAAAGGCACAAACCATGAACAATTAATGTTTGGGCATAAAATATCGCATATAGACCAAGTCCCTCAAGTTAGGTTAACAATCCCAAATCATGTATTTTTGCATATAATTAACAGATCCCCAAAGAGGGTCCATAAACCTTCCCAGTATACCTTTAAATACAAAGTCATGTTTATCAATATTTCCGTTAAGTGATTTACACCAAAAGCTCAATAACTTTCAAAGTAAGTAAATATGAACATTTTACCAAATGAGAAAAATTTAAGCAAGTAAAACATGAGAACATGTTAGAAAACACATTTAGACATGTATCTAGTTTTACAAAAAGTTTGGAAACTCACAACTTAGGTTTTTAGAGGAAAACCTAAAACTTTAGCAAACCCTAGTTTTGAAGGAGATGGGAAGAGGAGACTTGAATCTTGCTTGCAAACCCACAATAAATGCTATTCAATGTAACTTTAGGCTAAATAAATGATCCAACAAAACCCTAGCTTGCATTCAATGAGGGAAAAGGGGTTGGAGGGAGAAAAATCACACAAAAAGGGTTTCAAAACGCACAAGACTGATTTAGGATAGGAGATAAATGAGGTGAAATCGGGTCAGAGGGTTTTATACCCAAGATGGAATGCTGGAGATTGTATACGACACCCTCACCGACACTCTCGCTGAGGTTGTACCGAGAGGTGGTGAAGACCAGCGATTGTGCCTTTGGGCACTCTCGCTGTCGCTTTCGCGGAAAGTGTACCGAAAGGTGGTGAAGGCTAGCGATTGTGACCAACAAGCAAGAGAGAAAGAAGTCCCGACTAGGCTACATGTGGGACTGGAAGCGAGGTCCGCTATTACGGTCAGCTTGTTAGAAAGGGAACTAGCACCCTAAAGACAGTCATTGCTAACAACAAACAGTTGCAGCTAAAACAACCCGACATTTCTGACCGAAGGGAAAGAAATGAGATAAGGGTTGACCTTTAAAGGAAACAAGTAAACGAAACAAGTAAACGAAACAAGTAGACGAAACAAAAGAAATTCTATCAACAAGTTGACTTAAGACATTTAGTCTTTCGTCAACGTTAATATAGGAACCCATTTCAGTACTGGGACTGAAGTCAAGTACTTTCGAGTTTCTCTTTGCCCAAAGCCCTCTTTCCAACTTGGAAAGACCAACTAACAATAGCTTTAGCATCTCTTGAGTTGGAAAGGTCTTTATAGAGCTAAGGGGAAGGTTTGGAACCCTAGTAGCAGAATGGAATCATTAGGCTGACTTCCATGCTAACACGAGTAGTTTAACTCATAATGACCTCGTAAGGGATTTTTTAATTATTTTTGCTTTGCTATAAACTTTTTAAAAAGTCTTCAAATAGCCATTGCATAGTTTACGAATTATGCTTAGTAGGGACCTAAACATAGGAATGGTTCAGAGTCAGACCACACCTTATGACGAAAGGGGGAGAAAGGCCTGGTCGCCCTACGCGACTGGCACTTCAAAAGGCGAAACTCTCGTCGTAGTTGGCGACCTAAGGGGTGGAAACTTTTTGTTATCTAAAGGCGAAGACTCTGAAGTGGGCGAAGACTCGGCCCAACGGGCGAACATGCCGGGCTCTGGCTCCGCGCACCTTCTGACACCTTTCGAAGCACTTTCTAGTGTGTGCTTTAGTTTTCGAATGTCTCATTTCAGTGCTCGTCCTTTGAATCTTCAGTAGGGGCCTTTAGTCTTTTGATTAGAGTAGGGGTCGCGAGAGAGCAGAGCGTACCGCCCTGCCATAGTCGCGAGTCTGTTTATAGTCACGACTGTTGTCATAGTCACGACTGTTGTCATAGTCAACAAGGTTGAAACTTCCGGGAAAAAACTTCGAATTAGGAGGGCGATCCTCCCAGTGAACTGACCGTACTCCAAACCGATACAGGTGAACAAGTAGAGTACACTAGGGCGCTTGAGAGAACCATGTCAAAGGAACTCGGCAAAATGACCCATTGGTTGGATTAGCTCACTTTTCTGTAGGTTATATATTTACTTATGCGGGTTGTCTTGCCTCTATCTTCTCGGGGCTCCTGCGGGATAGAGAGATGGAACTACTGAAGCAACCCCCTCTGCTTCTGGAACTGTAAAAGGGTTGGGGGCAATCACTTTTTAGATCATGGCTTGTAATCCCGGAGCCCTTCCCTTAACTTTTAGCTTACCTAAGGTAATTTTACTAAGATAAAAAGTATAGGATTAAGATCTGAGAAGGAATTTTTCCCTGGCTACGTTTTAGGGTGGTAATTGGTTGCTTGGTCGAGCAGCTGCCCTTGGCAAGGAAGGAAAGGTTTTCCACAACGTTTGTGGGTTTTACCTGTTTAGGTTACTACAATTGGCGTAGTTATTTGAAGGGCGGATTTCGGAGAGTACCGCTGCTCTTGTTTGAGTAGAATCCTGGTATCTTTCTATAGTCGTCTGCTTCCTACTGTTTCAAGTTTGCTACATATCGTGCTCCTCCCGGAGAAGCACTCTTTTTTTCTTTGTTCTTTTTGGCGCTCCCCCTCCCAAAGGGGGGAGCACAAAAGAACGATCGTTAGTGCTCCTCCCTGAGAAGCACTCTCTTGTAAGGCTGTAGTTATTGAGTTTCTTTCTCGACCTCGCTTCCCCCCCAACCCCCCCTAAGGGGGGCTGCTTATCTTTAATTGCTAATAACCTTACTCCACACCCCCAACCCTCCTCAAGGGGGAGTGCTTATCGTCAACAAGAAGTTCAATCCACGAGTAAGAACTTCTTCCTGGATTGCATCGTGTTTTGTATTTGCATATGTTATTGTGCCCTTGAGAACTTTCGTTGTCACTATGGCACAGGAGGACAGAGGCCCGAAACTCCGAACGACTTATCCGATTAAGCTGCATGCAAGGTTTAGTGACTCAAAAGATCTGAGCAAATAAATAATGAATTTAAATAACAAGGCCCAAGAAACTTAGAACCTAATGAGATTTATCTTACTTATATAAAATTACGGGTGTTACAATTCTCTCCACCTTGGAAAAGATTTCGTCCCCAAAATCTCATCCTATGCGAATAAATGAGGATATCGCTTTTCCATGTCCTATTCGGCTTCCCAAGTCACATTAGCACCACAATGGTGCTTACATTAGACCTTGACCATAGTCACCTCTTTATGGCAAAGTTTCTTTGATTTCTTTTCCAGTATGGCTTTCGGTTCCTCTATACAACGATTGCTGTTATCCACTCGTATTTTTGACAAAGGAACATCGCTCTTTTCTTCAGCCAAACACTTTGGTAAACAACAAACATGAAAGTTGTGATAGTTTTCATCCGTCTCCGGTGGTAAGTCTAGTTTGTAGGCTTGTAGTCCAATCCACTGTAATATGGTGAAGGGTCCGAGGAAGCGAGGACTAATCTTCCCACACTTTCCAAATCAGATGATTACCTTCCATGGAGACACTTTTAACATGACTCAGTCTCAAACCTGGAACTCAATCGGTCTTTATTTCTTGTCCATGGAGCTCTTCTGTCGATCTTGAGCCACTTTCAAGCGTTCCCGAATATTCTTTACCTTATCCGTCATGTCTTGCACAATTTATGGCCCAACGAATTGCTTCTCTCTCACTTCAAGCCAAAAAATCCGGAGTTCTACATTTCCGTCCATGGAGGTTTCATCCCAATACTAGAATGGTAACTATTATTATATGCGAATTCTACTAAAGGTAGGTGTGAGTCCTGATTTCCTCCAAAGTCTATGACATATGACCTCAACATGTCTTCAAGAGTTTGAATTGTCCTTTCACTTTGACCGTCCGTTTGAGGATGGTAGGACGTGCTTAACTTGATCTTCATACCTAACTCTTCCTGTAAGCCATCGCAAAACTTAGAAGTAAAAAACCGACTAATCTCATCAGACACAATAAATAGTGGCACACCATGCCTTGACACTACTTCGTCAATATAAAGTTTGGCTAGCTTGTTTCCCGCATCGCCAGAAAATGTGCACTCTTTGTTAGTCGGTCCACCACTACCCAATCATGACCCCGTAAGGTCTTTGGTAGTTTTGTCACAATGTGCTGCCATTTCCATTCTAGAATCGTTAAGGATTGCAAAATTCCATACTTTTTTTGATGTTCTGCCTTGACTTGAAGGCCAGTGACACATTTTTCCACATAACTTGCTACACCAAGTTTCATCACCTCCACCAATAATTTAACTTCAACTCTCTATACATTTTTGTGCTACCGGGATTTTTGGAATATTTAGACTTATGAGATTCCAGTAGAAGTAGTTCACGATTTCGTCCTAACATTGGTACCCAAATACGACCTTGAAAAAGTTTGAGATTATGACTATCTTCCGTTAGTAACTCCCGTTGCTTCACCATAACTTCGGCCTTGAGATTTTCTTCTTGACATGCTTCGATGTTTTCCACTAAACTTGACACCACGTCAATTCTAGTGAGAAATAACTTTACGCCACTCCATGACTCTTTTTGGCTCAAAGCATCCGCTACCACATTGACTTTAATGGGATGGTAAAGTAATTTACAATCATAACCCTTCAACAATTCAAGCCATATCCTTTGACGCATGTTGAGTTCCTTTTGGTCAAATATATATTTTAAACTTTTGTGATCGATGAAAGGGTACAATTCGTCCCATAAAGGTAGTGCCACCACAACTTTAACGCGACCACAACCGCTAATTCTAAATCATGGGTCGGATAGTTATTTTCGTGTTCCTCGAGTTTCCGTGATACGTAGGCTATCACTTTGACCCTTTGCATCAATACACATCCGAGACCCATCTTGGAGGAATCACTATACCATAAAGTCCTCCGATCCCTCGAGGAGATAAAATTGGTGCTTCGCACAATTTCTTCTTAAGTGTCCAAAAGGTTGCTCTTGAGTCTTGGACTGTAACACCCAAAATTTTATTTAGATAAAAGGTTTCCCTCATGACCCTTGAATTTTTTTGAGCAATATTTAATGAGTGGAAAGTACTTTACACAAGAAGCTCAACAGATCGGGAGCAACTCGGGATAAACAGTACAACATCGAGCTTCAGGACAACTTGGGCGATAGTCCCTTCGATAGTGACAAGTTCACTATCGCCGTGTTAAAGTCGCGGAAAAGCCGAGGCCTCTTGGTACATGTTCGACAAAAGTGCCTCGCGATTGTGACATTGGTCACTTTTGCTTGGCACAATCACGTGGAGCTAGGAGCTCACGGTACGAAGCCGACGAGAGTGCCTCGCATTAGTGACCATGTCACTTTCGCTTGGCATAATCACCCGCGGTGTCTGAGGACTTAAAATTGAGTTTTAGCTGATTTCTAACCGGTTGCTTTACCATTGCATCTCCTATCTCTCTCTAAACGAACCCTCTCGGTTCCTTTAGGGTTTTTAGGTATTTTGAGGTCTCAACCTTGGCTTCCAAGGATGTTCTTCATCACCAAACTGAGGATTGGGTTCAAGGGTTTGGAGTTCATCATCTCACCTTTACTTTCAAGAGTTTCTAGTTCTAGGATTTCATCAAACGCTTTCCAAACCATCTCAATTATTTTGGTAGCTTGGGGTTTGAGGTTCATATTTGTAACCCTAAAGGCTTTTTGTTGGTGGATTCAAGTTGTGGTTAAGGTAATCCCCTCTTTTAATTAGGGTTTTATGGTTCTCAATCTCTTCCATTTTGTTAGATCTTAGTATAACATGGAAATGTATTGTAGCTAAGACTGTTGTGGAAAACTTGGAGCCAGTGGAAGTATTCATGATCTCATCCAAGGAACTCAAGTTTGTGGGTAAAACCTAGATTTAGTCTAAATCTAGCAAGGTGAGTTCTAGTTGATTTGAAAAACTATATACATGTGGAGTTTTTGAAAGTATAACCATAAGTTCACTTTATTTTGATGAGTCTTAAGAATACTTAAACACTTGCACATGTTTGGATTATAAAAATCTTGAAAATGGTTCACAATACTTTATAAGGTGCTTAAGTCTAAAAAAAACGAGATTTTGATCCACCAAACAAGTTCCTTGAACATTTGTAGAATTTGGGTAACATGTGTCTTTCGTTCCTAATATGTGAAAATTCGGGTACAAATGGTTTTAAAGGAATTAATGCGTGAGTTGGGTTGTTCAATGGACGATTGTTGAAATATGGTTTATTCGGGATTTTACTCAACTTATGGGTTTTGATATTTGAAACTTTAAGTTCTTGGGTTTTGAAAATGTGAGTTGTTGGAAATGGTTATTCTTTGACTATATGAATATTTGGAGAAGTATGAACCTTACGGTTCAGGCCTTTGGTGTAACACCCTAAAAACATGGGCAAACAAAAACTTCCATAAAAGGAAGAGTGGTATAATATGCCATAGCATGAGCTTCCCAAAAATGGGGAAATACAAAACCTATATAATTACAATTTGTAATTTAACGGACAATTAAATGACAACCGACTAATCTAGATTCTAAAGCTAGAATTAAGATTACAAAAAGTGTCATTTATATTCCATGAATAAATCCTTCAAATGCGTCCCAAAAGAAATCCCCAAAGCTCACACTAAGCCGTCTACACCTTCTTGGTAACGGTGCCACTAGATACACATCGACACCACACAAGTGTTAGGCCAAAAAACCTAGTGAGTTGAACAACGCATAATAAAGCATATAAAGGTGACATTTTATAAATGTTATTTAGGGAAAATCCTTTCAACAAGGAATCAATGGGGGAGACCCAAAACACCAAACAAGCAGCACCCAAAGGATCAATACACCTTAGTATCTATCCCCACGGATAATACCACAAGGCCCGACATCACATCAAGGATTACCCCCAGCGCATTGTCCCAAACGGCAAGGGGTCTAGGCACATACCTCCAAGGTGGCGCCCTCAAAGACTATAATCACCGAGTACCTACTTGATGGTTCATCCCAGTTATAATAAAGCATCATTATACCCAAATTACTCCAAATAATGTATAAGATGTACACAATAAGCAGTATGCTCCAACCATAATATATAAACATGTAAAACCAAGCATATAAGGTTTTAAATCCAAATACAAGTCTATAATTCATATGATTTCCAAATAAACATGAAATGTGAAAATTCAGGATTCACTCTTACAATCAAATATGAACAATTAAGATCGTATTCACAGCAACTGGTCATATGATTTATTAACAATCTGTGAATTACAAGATATTACAATGAGTTTCTCTCTCAATAGATCTAACAATTTATGCGTAAAGAGTTATCCAAAAGGTTAGCCAAAGATTCTGTTAGCTACAGTTGCTAACTTCTATATATACTATATAAGAAAGGCTAAAGCTACAGTACATATAAGAAACAGACTAATAGAACAATTACACGTGTCCTAATTAGTAACTGAATATAACAGAGAATATCCCAAGATATGAATTCTGAACATACTTCTGAATAAGCGCTTCAGAACATTTGTCTTCATAGTCAGAAGTTCTGAGTCTCCTACTCAGAACTCTGAACCTTCTAGTCAGAATCCAACACTTAGAATCTTTTTGAGATTTCTCACTCAGAACTTCTGAGTCTTCTACTCAGAACTTCTGAGTCTTCTGACCAACTTCCATACTTGTAATCTTTTCATTATTCTCTGATCAGAACTTCTGAGTCTTCTTACTCAGAATTCTGATTCTTCAGATCAGATCTTAACAGTTGTGTTTTTGACAAAACTCTAGACCTAACAAAATGAACAAGGAGTGTAGCCCAATTTAATTGGTCAATAGTCAAACAAGAGAGAAATTATATATACATACATATATTTACACACCTGGTCCTTGGGTTTTGTGTGACCTCTAAATGTTTTCCGTATACATGTATAATAAACTTATAACTATAATAAAACACAGATAAGACTTAAAATTCTATGTACCTAAAATTATCGGATGTTACAATCCTCCCCTCCTTAGAAATGATTTCGTCCTCGAAATCTTGGCTAAAGATTCTCTACAAGATGTTAATAGGTTAATACTCTTTACAAGAAGTTAATATTCTTTACAAGAAGTTAATATTAATCACAAGAAGTTAATATTCTTTACAAGAAGTTAATATTCTTTACAAGAAGTTAATATTCTTTACAAGGGGTTAATATTCTTCACAAAATGCTAATATCTTTTACAAGCTGTTAATATTCTTTACCAACCGTTAACATTCTTTACCAGCTATTAATATTCTTTACCAACCTGAAAGGATTTCGTCCACGACCTCTCGTCCTACGCAAACAGATGAGGGTATCCTTTCTTCATGTCCTCCTCGGCTTCCCACGTAACATTTGCACCCTGATGATGCTTCCATTGAATTTTGACCATTGTTACATCTTTATGTCGGAGCTTCTTTGTCTTAGACTCCAATATGGCTTCCGTTCTTCCACACAACGATTCCCGTTATCCACCCGGATTTCCGACAAAGGAATAACGTTTTCTTCCTCGACCAAACATCTCCGTAGATAACAAACAAGAAAGGTAGGATGAATACCGTCCAATTCCAGTGGCAAATCCAGCTTATAGGCCTGAAGTCCGACTTTCTCCAATATGGTGAAAGGTCCGAGGAAACGGGGACTGAGCTTCCCACGTTTACCAAACCGAATAATACCTTTCCATGGTGACACTTTCAACATGACTCGGTCTCCCACTTGAAACTCAATCGGCCTTCGCTTCTTGTCCGTGTAACTTTTTTGTCGGTCTTGGGTCGCCTTCAAGCGGGCCCAGATTTCTTTCACCTTGTCGGCGGTCTCTTGTATGATCTCTGGCCCGGCAAACTGTTTGTCTCCCGCCTCGAGCCAACAAATCGGAGTCCTACACTTTCGGTCATACAATACT
Organism: Saussurea involucrata; assembly: GCA_033807775.1. Taxonomy (NCBI): domain Eukaryota; kingdom Viridiplantae; phylum Streptophyta; class Magnoliopsida; order Asterales; family Asteraceae; genus Saussurea; species Saussurea involucrata. Next base: position 32,175,190 of record CM066326.1, on the reverse strand, counting down.
TCAAATGGTGCGGCTTTAAGACTGGAGTGGTAGCTATTGTTGTACGCGAACTCGACTAGCGGTAGGTGTGTGTCCCAACTTCCCCCAAAGTCGATGACACACGCCCTCAACATGTCTTCAAGAGTTTGTATCGTTCTCTCACTTTGACCATCCGTTTGAGGATGGTATGCCGTGCTTAGATTCACTTTCGTGCCCAACTCTTTTTGAAAGCTAGCCCAAAAATTTAAGGTAAAACGGCTATCTCTATCGGACACAATGGATCGTGGTACCCTATGTCTTGACACTACTTCGTTGATATAAAGTCGGGCCAACTTGTCCAACGGTAACGTCTCTCGCATTGCCAAAAAGTGTGCCCTTTTAGTTAATCGGTCTACTATCACCCAAATTGTATCGTGGCCCCTAAAGTTTTTGGGTAGCTTAGTCAGGAAATCCATAGTGACGTTATCCCACTTCCACACCGGAATTGACAATGGTTGCAAGTTACCATAAGTCTTTTGATGTTCCGCTTTGACCATGAGACACGTGCCACAATTCTCAACATACTTGGCCACGTCGAGCTTCATCACCGACCACCAATAGTTCAAATTCAAATCCTTATACATCTTCGTGCTGCCGGGATGGATGGAGTACTTAGACTTATGGGCCTCGTCCAATAGAAGCTCACGGTTTCTTCTTAGTTTTGGCACCTGATACGAGTATTTCACACCCCGAGAATCTTACCGCAAGTGTACGGTGTCGAAATCAAGTAATAACGTACGGTAAGTACGAGTATCGAATCCACGGGAACTAGGAACTAAGTATCACGATTACTATAAGAACTATTAATTGAACTGTCGAATTTGAGAGATTGGTTTTAAACTACTTAATTGTTGGTCCCGAAGGCCTATACAAGTTTGTAGAAGGGGGGGGTTGAATACAAACACACAGATTTTACTTTTCTAAATTGTTTATTGATAAATCATTAACAATTTACAGCTTGTTGCGGAAACAAGATTAAGGATAAACCTAAATCTAAACAAGTTGGAACACTAAGGTTTCTTGCACTAGGAGAGATAAGGAAATTACTAATAATAACCTATATGAGATAAGAGATTTGAACTTGTCCAGAGTTAGCAAGTTACTTCAAAAGAAGTGAGTTCATCTCTTTATATACTGCATGCATTTAATGCAAGTCAGTATATACTTTACACATGTCATCAGCTGGTTGGTTGCATGTCATTGACCTTTGTTGACAACCTTAGTAGCCGTAAGGATGAATAGTGTAGTATCAGAGTGGTTGTACGATTTCAGATTTTCGGAGGTTCTTTTCTGACATTTCGTACGGAGGCGTGCAAGGGTGGTTAAGACAAAAGTACTTTGTACGGAGGACTTCATGATCAGCTTTCGTTGATTCAGCGATTATCATTTTCTATTCAGCGAATGATAAAGTTCAGCGATAGCTGAAGTCTTGTACTTGATACTTCACGTTGAGTAGACAAATCTGAGTCTTCGCTGATCCGCATCAGTTCATTAGGAGACTTGTCGCTGGTTCTTGAGCTTGATCTTCGACTTCAGCGTAGAACCTTTGTTGACGTGAAACTTGTCTTCAGAGATCATAAGTAAACAACTAACTTATCAGCGATCATCATAATGACTGAACAGACTCAGAGCATTAATGATGAACAGTTTCGCTGAATGTTTAACTTAAAGAGCGAGAGTTCCTATCAGCGGTACTGGAAGATCTTAGTACTTATCAGCGATAGTGAAACTCTGATACATATTGTTTACTTACAATTTTCACTAAGTATAAGAGAGGGTCATTATCAAATCACTGAGGGTTTGGATCAACAATCTCCCCCTATTTGATTATGACATAGAAACAAAGAAAATTGCTATTTAATGAAAACATAAGGATAAAAAGAACTCATAAAATATTTGTCCCTTTTACTGTTTTCTGGGATCTTTTCAGTACTGATGGAGTAAAGTACATTCGCTGAAATCTTTCTTTAAAACTTTGAATAAGGTTACAAAGAGAAATGGAAAGATTACAAGTACGAGCGAAATAAATTACAAGTACAAAAGGATAACTGATAAAATATATGAAAGAGGCGATTTTATCAGCTTACAGAGGTTCTTCCTTAATGAGAAGTTCATCAAGGGTCTTTTCAGTGGGGATCATCCAGTCAGGAACCGTTACGCCTCGTTTTCTTTTGTTCAGCGCTTCTTCAAAGATCAAGGGTTTTAGGTGTCGTTCCTGAATGTCTTTTCTGAAGTCACACCAGTAGATGAGATCTCTGAGCTGTTCGATTGGAGTGATTGGAAGCTCAACGATCCGTTGAAAACATTTACGTCCGTCGTAGTCGAGAAAGAATATTCCATAAGGATTACTGATGACTTTACCAGGGACGAAAAGTTCACATGGTGGCAAAGAAATGTCAAGGGCAGATAGATCAGGGTCAGGACCAAGCACTTCAGCGCGAGAGAAACCAATTCCAGTTTCATTTCGTATGACAGGACCTGAGTTTGAATCTTGACGTTTCTTCTTTGGAGAGGCCCTTTTTCTTTTCAGCTTAAGATCAGGAAGCGGAGGAATGTCCACACAAGAAATGATCCTTGTACTTAGATTGTGACGAATGGATAGCTAACCTCATCTCCAGCCATTCAGAGAGACCATACCTTTTTACACTGTCAGCGCGAAAGGCTTCAGATTGGCCATCTTCTCTGAAAAGTTTGATGTCAACAATAGGTACTCCGATAGAGGTTCTTCCAGAGATAAAAACCTTGCTGATCTTCGCTGGACGATATCTGAAGTGAATTTTCTCTTTACACCAGATCAGGGTGGTCTGAGAAACTTCAGTTTTCTTTTCCACGATCTTCTGGGCTTCTTCCCAAAGCTTTCGTTGGATTTGAATGGGAACACGTTTCAGCTTGGGGTCTTTGACAGATTCTTGAGTAAGCTTGATGGAATATTCTCTGTCTTTTTCTTCAGCTTCCTTTCTTTCAGCGATTAGGCGTTCAGCTCTGAGGTGTTCCTTGTATTCAGCTTTTGAGATTCTGAACTTTGGAGGAACTGAAGGAAGTTGATCACGCCTCAGAATGATTCGCTGATCCTCGAATCGCTTTATTATTTCCTCTCTTTTCTTTTGTTCCTCTTCACTTAGCTTTTGAGGAGCTAAGGAAGGTCTGCGTTTTTGAGAGAGAGTCTGTTCCTCAGGTTCATCAGTCTCAGAGATCAAATCCAAGACTGGGATTATTTCTTCAACATCAGCTGGTATTTTTGGTGAAGTCGCAGTTGTGGAGCCTTCAGCGATATTCTCAAATAGGGGAGAGGACTAGCTGAAACACAGCGATCTTACAAGTAAGAACTTGGGTAGAAACAGATAGAGAGAATTGGTTTAAGTGTATAGGCTTGGGTAGAGGAACTGATAGTGTATGATAGAGGAGGGATGGAGTAAGAGATGTTTAGTGTACCTGACAAACCGGCTTTTCAAGCAAGATCGTCAGATTGTCATCTTCAGCGACGCTTTTGCCTTTGCCTTTCTCAGCTCCAGAGGCTGAGGGCTTTGTCTTTGTCTGCTCCCCTGAAGGTTCATTTATCGAGATCCCCTTAAGAGCTTCGATCCTTGGGGCAGGTTTGACGATAAAGAAATCATCGTCATCTTCGTCATCATCATCATCATTCTTCTTTGGAGAAGAAGATGGTTCATCATCAGGGATGTCGACGGCTTCATCATCTTCTGCTTCGGATTCTTCAGCGTCTTCTTCGAGTTGCTCCCCCTCAGATATAGAGGCGATCTTCTCGGTTCCCTCAGGGTTTTCATCTCCCTGAGGTCCAGCGGCAACTTCAGTTTCAATAGTCTTCTCACCCTCTTCAGCGAAGGTGAGGTCTTCGTTCTTCTCTCCCCTGATAGATTCATCATGGGAAAGGTCTTCAGCGCTCTTCTCCCTGGGATGTTCAGCGCTCTTCTCCCCCTCTTTTTCATGATGACTGTGGGAGGAATGGGTAGACTCTTCAGCTGTGGGAGGCTCTCTGTCTTCTTGGCCAGAGATACCCACACAACTTTCAATCTTTGCTAATCTGACTTCTAGGCCAGTTATAGCAGGATTGAACTTTTCCAGCTCTTTGCGATCCGTCGCTGTGAAAGTTTCCAATGTAGGGACAGGGGCAGGTTCAGGAGCAGGAGTTCTCGCCTTGTTGAGCAGCTCTTCAATCATTGTTTTCATCGAACCAACGTCGGTCTAAGTCAGTCGTCAGAGTTTGAACATTTGTCTTCACAGCAGACATATCACCCTCTAGTGCTCCAACCGATGTCTTCAGCGTTGTTACTTCGCCGGACATGGAGGAAACTGATTGTTTGAGTGAGGTGTAGTATGTGTAGATATCAGCGAGCACCTTAGCGAAATCGCTGAGAGTCTTATCAACTTGCTTCAAGTCATCTGCGGAAGCCGTCTTCTCCACCACCGTTGTCAGCTTTGTCAAATTTTCTCCAGCGGTGGTTACAGCTGCAGAGTTGTCGGAGAGTGTGGTGGTGAGATCTGTCAGCTTTGTTTCCACGGACTTCAGAGAAGCGTTGATGTCTCCCAAATTAGGACATGTAACACATAAGTACTTGTGAACAAAGGAAAGCTTAGAAGTTTCAGGTTTAGTTACAGTGTATATGGGTTGATTTGTACCTGCAGGAGGATTGATGAACTCGTCAAAGTTGCGGATCCCTGAAAAATGTTCCATATCTTCCTCAAAAGTTCGGTGAGGAATGGTGATCTCTGCAGGTCCTGTCTTCATCATTCTTTGAGAAGCGTCAGCGGAGGCTTCTGGAATGATGGCATCTCCAGTATTCTTTGGAGGAGAGTCCAAGTGAGTAGAGGGAGAAGCGAAGGATAAGAATTGGGTTCGGGTACTGAGTTCAGCGTTGGATTCGCTGAAAATCGCTTCATCAGTCTTTGGAGAGACTGAAGGAGGTTGGGTAGGTTCCAAGTTTCTAACCTCAGCGTTTAGAGATGCTGAAGCCGGGATTGAAGGGATGGTTTAAATGGGTGTGGCAGAGCGTACCACAGAACTTTCCTTCAGCTCTGCAGAATGAGCTGAGGAGTCTTCAGCAGGAGATTGCTGGGGCTGCTCCTTGGTTTTCTTGATCCTTTTGGAACCAAGTGGGATTGAAGAGTGTTTCTTTTTCTTAGAAGGAGAGGAATGTGTGGCCGGGGTATCAGCGATGGGTATTGTCGCTGAAGGAGCCACATAAGTTGAAGAAGTTGGGTTGAGAAGAGTGAGAAGGGTAGAAAGACGTACCTCATTTTCGACAGGTTTGAAGTCGAGCACCTTAGGGCCAACCTGAGAGAGTTTCAGGTCACCCTCTTTCGGGTAGCTGTCCTTCAGGCCATATTGAAAGATGGCGCTGATGAATCGGGGGTAGGGAACCCATGCAGGTCTGTTAGCGGCAGAATCCACGCGTTGCACTAAGTCATCATAGATAATAGATGCCTAGTCGATGTGTAGACCTTTCAGCAGAGCGTATCCCATTGCTTGCTGAGGTTGAGCGGTTTGATCAGAGGAGCCGGTTTTCGCAGTCATGCAGCTGATCAGATGGGCGAAGATGAAATTCATCTCGCTTGGCATTTTTGACTTCTTTATCAGCGTCAGCTTCTTCTCAGGCTTCTTGTCTCTGCCAATTTCCCATACATAGCCCATTGCATCAAAAAATGCAATAAGAGCTTCTTTGTCAGCGTGTTTTTTATGGTCAGGGAATGGAACGAAAGGTTTTTCTTTGGTAGCGTTGGGAAAGTTTAGAGCTTTGCGAATGATTGCGGGGGTTATCTTTATTGTGCCATACTCAGTATCGCTGAGTATGCAGTCAATAGTTTTGGAGGGATCTTTGGCGGATGGTAGCTGAGAGTGTCTGGCAGAGTACCAGAACTGGGATAGCAATAGCTGACTTGCAGGAGGTGTGATTGTCAGGGCTGTTGAAATGCAGCTATTCTTAAGGAAATTTACAGCATCATCCAGATGTGTAACTTGCTTTCGAGGAGGAAACTCGAAAAGCGCAGAGAGGTTGTTTATCTTGGTCCAGTCAAGTTGATCCATAGAAAACTTAACCTGTGGAGCCATTATGATATCCACTTCTTCAGAGTCAGTGGAGAAGTTCTCAGCGGTGGCATGAATCTTGGAAGTTGCCATTTCTCTGTATTATCAGTTCAACCAAAGATGTTAACAAATAAGAATTATCTTAATGTAGAAAGAAATTTCCATTAAGATGTTTCGAATTTTATCCATTTCATTCAGACAAAAATGTCTTAATGAAGATTAGGGTTTTTCTTGATTTTTTGATAGAAAAGCCATTGAATCTTGTTATCCAGTTTTCTATGAAGAAATTAGATTCTGGAAACGAATGAAGAACAAGTTTAAGATTTTTGCATTTAAACTTGAATAACAACCATGAAATGGTTGTGTTCATAAAACCATGAAAGAAATGATTTCATTTTACAAAGTTCTTTTGTTTGATCTTGTTAAAACAAAGAGAAGATCAGAAACAAGTTATACGCATTTGGTAATAAATAAGAACATATTAACCTTGATGTTTGATAACGAAGATGATGAACAGTTTTTGAGAGCACAAATGCAACAGAGGATTCTTTCTTGCGGAGGAAGATTTGATCGCGTAAAAGATAAAATATAAACCAAGAGTTGTTTATATAGAGATTTTAGAGAGAGAAAACCTTGAGCGGGAAAAGGTTTACATCATGACACGGACACGTGTTTGCATTTGATTGGCGAAAGAACGAAACGTGCAAACGTGTGTCAGAAAGAAGAACGTGCCGGGGTTTATCCGTTGCAATGACGTCACAACTGTCGTTTCATATTCTTGGTTGTCTCTGAGGTTTTGAAAAACTCAGGGACTCTTTGAAAACATGAAGAGATATTCAGCGATGCAATTTATTTTGAAATCTTGCATTTACATGCGATATGTCAGAGAGAGTAAACATACCTTGATATCAGCGAATCAAGTTTATTCAGAGAGAGAATGATAGAATGGGTTATACAAGTTGATTTTATCCTATCGCTGATCAATGTGAACCGCTGAAGGTTTTATCCTTCAAAGTTCAGCATTCCAAGCTCGCTGATGAGAAAGTTGAATCTTGTCTCATCAAGAGGTTTGGTAAATAGATCAGCTAACTGATAATCAGTTGGAATAAAATGAAGTTCTATATCACCATTCATCACATGATCTCTGATAAAATGATATCTGATTTCGATGTGTTTTGTCTTTGAGTGTAGCACTGGGTTGTTGGCTATAGCGATGGCACTTGTGCTGTCGCAATAGATTGGAATTTTTGAGAGCTGAAGATCATAGTCAGTAGCTGATTTCTCATCCACAAGACCTGGGAACAGCAGCTTCCAGCGGCTACATACTCAGCTTCAGCTGTGGAAGTGGATACTGAGTTTTGCTTCTTACTTGTCCAACTTACCAGCTTTCCACCCAGGAGCTGACATCCTCATGTGGTGCTTTTTCTATCCATTTTACAACCTGCAAAATCACTATCTGAATATGCAGTTAGATCGAATCCTGAGTCTTTGGGATACCAAAGACCTAGATTCGTTGTACCCTTAAGATATCGAAAGATTCGCTTTACAGCTTTCATATGAGATATCTTAGGTTCAGCTTGATATCGTGCACACAAGCATGTTGCAAACATAATATTGGGTCGGCTAGCTGTAAGATACAATAGTGAGCCGATCATCCCACGGTACAACGTGACATTGACAGGAACACCCTTTGTGTCCTTATCAAGTGTCAGCGGTGGTGCCATAGGGGTTTTCATAGCTGAACTTTCAGTTAATTCGAATTTCTTCAGCATATCTTTAACATATTTTCCCTGATTTATAAAAGTTCCTTTTTCAGTTTGCTTAATCTGAAGACCAAGGAAATATGTTAGTTCACCCATCATGCTCATTTTATACTCATCTTTCATTCTATCAGCGAAACGAGTACAAAGCTCAGGGTTAGTAGAACCAAATATAATGTCATCAACATATATTTGAACTAGAATGATATGACCTTTCACTTTTCTAAAAAATAGAGTTTTGTCAATCTTACCTCGCTCAAAATTTTCAATATGGAGATAAGAGGAAAGAGTGTCATACCATGCACGTGGAGCTTGCTTCAAGCCATAAAGTGCCTTATCCAGTTTATAAACATAATCTGGATGCTTAGGATCTGAGAATCCTGGAGGTTGTTCCACATAGACTTCTTCATTCAGCTTTCCATTTAGAAACGCTGACTTAACATCCATCTGATGTACTTTGAAGTTTTTGTGTACAGCATATGCTAAGAATAGACGAATAGATTCAAGTCTTGCTATAGGAGCAAATGTTTCGTCATAATCTATGCCTTCCTCTTGTCTGTATCCCTGAGCAACAAGACGAGCTTTGTTGCGGGTTACAGTACCATGTTCGTCCAACTTGTTTCGATAGACCCATTTAGTGCCTATCACAGTTTTGTCAGTTGGTCTTCGAACAAGTTTCCAAACTTTGTTTCTTTCAAATTCAGTCAGCTCTTCTTGCATGGCGCTGACCCAGTTTGGATCTTTGAGGGCATCATCTACCTTCTTTGGTTCAGTTAGTGAAATAAAATTTACAAATAAACAAATATTACCTGCACTTCGTCGAGTCTGAATCCCAGCGTTTGGATCACCAAGAATTTGATCAATTGGGTGATTTATGGTCCATCGCTGAGCCGGAGCGTGAGATGCTGACTCAACTTGATCTTGTGAAGATGAAGCTTCAGCGACGTCGGGAGTATCAGCCAAGAGAGGAATGGATGCAGTTGTCATTATATTCACTGATTGCTGAGAGATAGATGGAATGTCTGAGATATTTGGATCAACTGCAGGTATAGTGTTTATAGGAACAGCTGAGACCCATGATGTTTCAGCTTCACTATTCTGTATGTTTGGAATGATAGTGGGACTATCATCTTCTACTGGATGAGCATGAGGAGTGGGAATATCTTCTGAATCACCAAGATGAGAAAACATCCATTGATTCAGTTCTTCTGTATCAGCGTTCGGTTTAGAGTTCGCTGAACGGGATTCGTCAAACGTGACGTGAATAGTTTCTTCTACAGTTTGTCTTCTTCAATTGAAGACTCTGAAGGTTTTGGAAACTGAGGAGTATCCAAGAAATATTCCATCATCAGCCTTAGGATCAAACTTTCCAAGAGCATCTCTATTGTTCAGTATAAAACACTGACAACCAAAGATGTGAAGAAAGCTGATCGAGGGCTTTCTCCCATGAAAAAGTTCATAGGCTGTTTTATTGAATCTTTTGACTATCAGCGACCTGTTTTGCGTAAAACAAGCAGTGTTGACAGCTTCTGCCCAAAACTGAGTAGGCAGGTGAGAATCGCTGAGCATTGAACGTGCAGCTTCAATAATTGTTCTATTTCTTCTTTCAGCGACTCCATTTTGTTGCGGTGTTCTCACTGACGAAAAGTTGTGAGAAATACCCTTACTCTCAAAGAAGGAATCAAGAGAACTATTTTTGAATTCAGTCCCATGATCACTCCTTATTGAGCGAACGGTCAGATTGTTCAGGGTTTCCATCTTCCGAACAAAGGTGATGAGTTCTTCAGGGGTGTCACTCTTAGAACGGAGAAACATTACCCAAGTGAAGCGTGAGAATTCATCAATTATGACCAACGTATATTTCTTTCCAGCGATGGATTGTTTGTTAACAGGGCCAAACAAATCCATATGGAGTAGTTGTAGAGGAGATGACACTGAGGAAACTTGCTTTGATTTAAAGCTTGCTTTGGTCTGCTTCCCTTTTTCACACGCTGAACATAATGACTCTTTGGCGTATGAATGCTGAGGTAGACCAGTGACTAGCTCTTTTAACGAAAGAGTGTTCAGTGTCTTGAAATTTAGATGAGAGAGCCTCTTATGCCATAGCCAGTTGACATCAGATGAGGCCTTTGAGAAGAAACAGGAGTTCTCAGTGGTTGTTGAGTCCATGTTTATTCCATAAACATTTTCCAAACGATAACCGCTGAGAGCTATCTTCTCCTTTTTGTCAGAGACAAAGCAGGATTCCTTAGTAAAAATTACTTTGTTATCCATGTCGCAAAGCTGACTGATGCTTAGAAGATTATGCTTCAGCCCTTCAACATATGCGACTCTTCTGAAGGAGGTTGTACCATTTGAAAGTACACCATACCCTCGGGTATGTCCTTTTCCATTTCCACCGAAAGTCACAGAGGGACCTTTCTCTTCTTTGTATTCAGCGAGCAGGCTTTTCTTACCAATCATGTGTCTAGAGCATCCGCTATCGAGATACCAGATACCCTTCTTAACCTGGAATACAAAGGAAGATTAGTTTTTCTTAGGTACCCACTTAACCATGTATACACGTTTGTCAGTGGAAGTAATTGGAATAGAAGGTTCAGCAGTCTTCGCAGCATTTGAAGATTCAGCTTTGTCTTTCTTCACTTTGGTTAATTTCTTAACCTCAGTGGTAGAATTCACCTTGACCTGATTTGCACCAGGGTTGGTCTTCTTTGCCTTGGGGGCAATCTTCACCTTAGCTATCTTTTCAGCTTTGGTGGTTGTGGGGCACTTACTAGCAATATGATCAGTGAGTCCACAGTGATAACATTTCCTATAGCTAAAAGTAGTTCTAGGACCATTTGAATGCTGAGCTTTTAATTTTGAATTGGAAGAGCCAGCACCAAGTAAACTATTGGCTTTAGAAATGGGACGAACATTCAGTTCTTCAGATTTCTTACCAAGGACATCCACTCTGAGTCTAGGAGTAGATCGCTGAATAGATCCAGAGATCAGCTTCCATGATCCAGAGGGATGTGTCACTGAAGCTTTAGAAGCATTCAGCTTTGGTACTAAATTACCCTTTTGAGTATTTTGATAAATAACAATTCCTTTACCTTTGTCTTTAGAGACAGAGGTAGATTTTGAATAAACCATTTTCTCCTTGCCTTTTGAGGAGGTAGGAGTTTCCTCAGGGATTGGTGTAATGGACGATGAGCACTGAGAAGATGAAATATCAGCGACTGAGGATACGAACGTTCCAAATTTAAGCATTGAACGCTCAGTGGTTGGTTTTGAAGTTTCATATTTGTAACCCAAACCACGTTTATCACTCAGTGGAATTTGAGACTTTATTATCTCAGTGATCTTTGTTGAGGAATTACACCATCCTTCAACAGTAGCTTTTTCAGCTTTTAATGCAGCGATAGCTTCTGCTCGTTCGATTTTGACTAGCTGATTTAAATATACTTGATCTTTAAAATATTCTTCAATTTTAGAAAGCTTTTCTATTTGAAGATGACAGTTTTTAAGCTTTTCAGCGAGATCAAGGTTTTGGTTTTCAACCACAGTTTTGCCGTTCATGGCTTCGTATAAACTTCTAGTCAAGAGATCGATCTTACGGAGACTATCAGCTTCATCAATATTTGCAATATTGGTAAAGAAAGAAGGTGATACCTGAATAGCAGAGGTTGAAGTGGAGGGAATGTCTGAACTTTCTTCCTCTTCAATCTTGGCCATGAGACATTGATTTTCTTCATCATCTTCAGAATCAGATGATGATGCTTCTTCATCAGAAGCAGCCCAATCATAGTCAGCCATCAGGCCTTTGCCTTTCTTCTTAAAGCTTTTCAGCTTCGCATATTTTTCTTTCAGCTTTGAGTATTTGTCATCTTTATTCCTTGGAACAAAGGATTTCTTTGTAAAAGCTGAGGGTCTAGAAACTTTCTTATACCTGCACTCGTTAGCAAAATGTCCTATCTTTTCGCAGTTAAAACAAGTAGCAGTAGCCTTATCAACAAAAACTGATGATTTAGGCTTGTCAGCTATGGAAAGAGGTTTGTTCTTTCTAAACATTTTCTTCTTGGCAAATCTCCTGAACTTTTTGGTTAGGAGAGCCAAGGATTCATCATCTGAAAAATCAGAATCTGATGAACTTTCAGAGTTACTCTCTAACTCAGTGATAGTGACCGAGGGTCGCTGAGTAGAAGGTTCCTCTGAGATTAAAGCAACAAGGGTGCTTTTGGAATCTTTTACAAGATTCTTCTTAAGATGGCTTGATTGCTCATGATGCAGCAACGTGCCATATAAGGTAGCCACGGTCATTGATCTTAGATCCTTTGACAGCTTGAGACACATGGAATAATTGTCCCAGCTTTCAGGTAAACATTCTAGAAACTTTGTCAGCACTTCAAAGTTAGAATATTCCTTACCAACAGTTTTCAGATCTATAATTAAACAATAAAAACGTTGGTGAACTTCAGAGAGAGTTTCATTCTTACCAGAAATGAAGCTTTCGTATTGTCTTACCAGGTTGATCTTTCTTGAGTCCTGGACTTCAGACGTTCCTTCATACTGAACACATATTGTGTCCCACATGGCTTTTGATGTTTTCAGATTCATGACGGAATGGTAGACTTCGTCAGGAAGAGCCATGGATAGTATGGATCTGGCTTTTGTATCTATAGCCACTTTCTTCTTATCTTCGTCAGTCCATTGATGGATTTCTTTAGGTACCAGCCTTTCTGGAATAGCAGGTCTATTCTCAGTGCCTGGAACTGCAGCATCAAATCTTACAGGGATGAATGGACCATTCTCAAGATAGTAAGGCATAGTAGGGTCTACACCTTCTAAGAAGAGTGTCATCCTATTTTTCCATAAGTTGAAGTTATCTCTGGAAAATCTAGGGGGTTTTGCAAGAGAACCATTGTCTATATAATTTGTGTTTGTATTGGTGGCCATTTTCAGATAATAGCAAGTAAGAGAAATATCTTAGATTAGATCTTGTTTATGAGATTAAACAAATCCGCTCTGATACCACTTGTTGGTCCCGAAGGCCTATACAAGTTTGTAGAAGGGGGGGTTGAATACAAACACACAGATTTTACTTTTCTAAATTGTTTATTGATAAATCATTAACAATTTACAGCTTGTTGCGGAAACAAGATTAAGGATAAACCTAAATCTAAACAAGTTGGAACACTAAGGTTTCTTGCACTAAGAGAGATAAGGAAATTACTAATAATAACCTATCTGAGATAAGAGATTTGAACTTGTCCAGAGTTAGCAAGTTACTTCAAAAGAAGTGAGTTCATCTCTTTATATACTGCATGCATTTAATGCAAGTCAGTATATACTTTACACGTGTCATCAGCTGGTTGGTTGCATGTCATTGACTTTTGTTGACAACCTTAGTAGCCGTAAGGATGAATTATGTAGTATCAGAGTGGTTGTACGATTTCAGATTTTCGGAGGTTCTTTTCTGACATTTCGTACGGAGGCGTGCAAGGGTGGTTAAGACAAAAGTACTTTGTACGGAGGACTTCATGATCAGCTTTCGTTGATTCAGCGATTATCATTTTCTATTCAGCGAATGATAAAGTTCAGTGATAGCTGAAGTCTTGTACTTGATACTTCACGTTGAGTGGACAAATCTGAGTCTTCGCTGATCCGCATTAGTTCATTAGGAGACTTGTCGCTGGTTCTTGAGCTTGATCTTCGACTTCAGCATAGAACCTTTGTTGACGTGAAACTTGTCTTCAGATATCATAAGTAAACAACTAACTTATCAGCGATCATCATAATGACTGAACAGACTCAGAGCATTAATGATGAACAGTTTCGCTGAATGTTTAACTTAAAGAGCGAGAATTCCTATCAGCGGTACTGGAAGATCTTAGTACTTATCAGCGATAGTGAAACTCTGATACATATTGTTTACTTACAATTTTCACTAAGTATAAGAGAGGGTCATTATCAAATCACTGAGGGTTTGGATCAACATTAATTGCAATAAGAAAACAAATCAAACACAAGAAAAAACAGAAACGGCTTTGGAAACTTTGATAGAGAGAAAAGTTGAGGGTTGGAAATCCTCAGGTCCTACACATGCAAACAATTGACTCAAAACAGTTACAAGTTAATCCCCTTAATGATTCCCAAATCTTTTAAGACCACCGTCGTTCTCTTTCGAACAACAACGGGTTTTATTTTGATAAGGATAAGTTCAATCTCTCGATCTCACCTATGGATTTCAAAACACATTAAGTACACGATTTAAAGTTAAATTGGCTAGATTTTATCTCTCGACATCAACCTAACGGTTTAATTGGGACTAAAGCTTACTCGGTATATCTCTATCACCTTTCGGACTTTAGGTATGCAATTCCTAATTCTAAATAGCAATTAATTCTCCCGAACTCAGTTACTAACAACAAGTCAATTGTAAATTGACCAAACTCACAAAAGCATTAAGAACAAAATCACACTCCATTAATTAGGGAAAACTGATAAAAGTTCAATTCAAGTCGTCACATGCTTACAAACCGAATTCATTCCAACCCCCAACACGAACCGGTTAGTTCATGTCGGTGGTGGATTCAAACACAAGGGAAAAAGATGCAAAAGTGTATGTAAACATGATTAATCGTGAAAGATGAAATCGTAATAAAAGTGATGAAAACTCCCTCCTCTCGTGTTCGTCTCTACGTTCCGTGATGAATGTCTCCTTGATCGGCTCTCTAACGTGGCTTCGAGGACTCCGAAAAATCGCCCAGAATCGCCCCTCCGCTGCTCCCGATCGTCTGCCGTCTGAATGATATCGAAAAGTGACCTAAAACCCGAAATAAAATACTGATTTTCGCGAAACAGTGGGTTACGCGACTTGCCACGCGACTTGCAAGTCGCGGGCTATGTCGCGCGTATGGTTTTTGCAGCGTGGGTCGTTTTATGGTTCGCAGTTCGGGTCCTGGTTCGGTCGCGGGTCTTGGGCTTGGCTTTTGGGCTTCCGTTAGGCTTCATTTGGACTCGTTTTGGGCTCTTTTTGCTTCTTTTCTCGAGGAATGCCGCCTTTTAGATAACCTGTATAAATCACTAAATAAACCGTAAAATACACGCCTTTTTTACTTGAACGCAAGCCAATCTCATTGGTTTGAGGACTGAAAATAACGCCAAAAAGTGGCGTTATCAACAACCCCAAACCGAGCGTTGCTTGTCCCCAAGCAAATTAGCGATAAAAATAGAATAAAAGCACACAGTGAAATAATAATGACTGCACAATTCCCAATCGGTACCAAGTGATGCATCGGTGATTTCCCATACCCGTGAATATCTATCTCACTCTCGCCTCATTCTTTATTTTGTCCGATCTATGACCTTCTATTGGGAGTTGAACTCGTGACAGTTCTGATCACATTAGGGTTAGACTAGGTCCAAACATACTAGGGAAAACATTTTGCCTCGACCCTACCTCACGGGATACTCTCGTTTCGCTCGAACCTAGGTTATCGCTCGTGTTGTCATGTTTAAGGAGGTTATGTGCAAGAATACTCAATAATTTCATGACAACTAACATGAAAGACGCACAATTGTCCAAAAAGTTGATCTCAGAAAGGAATCAAGCAGCAAGACAGGGAATATTGGTAAAGGCAGTCGTAGACTCTAATCACATTTTCCAAAAGATCATCCAGGTCTTTACAAGGGTTATAACGGGGCTAAGATTAAGGCTTAGAAACGAAGGGTAAAAGGATCAAAGGTCCTCGGTGTGTCAATCATTGGCAATTATGAACTTTCTCCTCCACTTTCTATCACTTGGCCTTATTTGTCACTCTTGGAGTCACTTTGACTCACTTATTATGCAGCTCTAAGTGCTATCTAAATACTGTATTTATTCTCTTTTTTTTTGGGACTTCATTGGTCCTCTTTTCTATTTCTTGGGTTACATTGACCCAATTTTGTTCTCATGACTGGCCGGAATTCTTTCTTTTCTGCTCTATCTCTCGCTGTTCATTACCGCCTCTAATTGACATACTTTCGGATAAGGGTTGGCTAAGGCCTTTGGCTAAGGGTTTAATGGTGGGTTTAGAAAGAATTAAGGTGCGTGTTTGGCTGTAAAGGGGGTTATGGATACACACAGAAGGGTAAAAGGTAACGATAGCTAAAAATGGTTAAAAATAAAACACATAATGCCTGGAATCATATCTTAAGGTCCACACGATATGGTCTACTATACCCTTACCTAATATCCCGATGTTCGTCTTTGCTACTCAATGCAATAATGTAGCGAGATCATTCTACATTCACGACAAGGAATTCGAAAGAGTGTATAAGATTTATTTGTATGAATCCCTCGAAATGAAAAACGTCTTTTAGGCTCAAAACTTACTATCGGGTGGTCTCCACTAATGTCCCTAGTCATGTCCTTTCCCGGTCCTTCCCTAACGGTCACGTCGCTATCACAAGATTCTTCCCACAATGGTTGGTCTCAATCATTCAAAACAAAATTTTTTGGCTACTATGGTCTAGATACTCAGAGGTGCAGGAAATCTACGTGCATAACGTGGGCCCGATTGGGCAACCCCAAACCTTACCCACACATTGTCCCCAATGTGTAAGTAAAGTTGTAGGCGATGCGACTCAATCATTGTGCAGTTATTTCAGTTACAAAAAGGACGGGTAAAGCATTAACATAGCATAGCAAAAAGAAAAACCCAAAGTTTCTAAAATGGTCACCCCAAACCTAGGCCGTGGCCTAGGTTTGCCAATAAAAGCCAACCCCAAACATCGATAAAACCGAGGTTTGCACAGGGTTAAAAGTGAGTGTGTATATGTTTAAAAGATGAGGCACCCCAAACCTAAGTGAAACTTAGGTTTGTGCATCTCGTTAAACTACTAAGGAATAAACATCTTACACCACTCGTTTAGCAGAAAGAGTTAGAACATACCTGTTTGCCCGGACGGAGGAGATTCTCTTGACAGATTCGAGCACTTAGAGAAGATGGGGGGGGGGGGGGGGGGGGGAGCATGCAAAACAAACAAAAGACACAAAACAAGAACAGGAAACACACAAAGCAAGAAAGGAAACAAAAACTGCACGAAAAACGAACAGGGGACACCCGCGGTTTGCTGCCCGGCTTGCAAGACGCGTAACATCCCGCGTAAACCACTGTTTCACAACAGTCAGGGGGGTCCCGCGACTTTACACGCGGTATGTAAACCGCGGCATAAGCCGCGTATGTCCCTGTTCCAGCTATTTTTGATTTTTTGATTTTTCAATTTTTTTTTGTTTTTTTCGGAAACAAAAACACTCTCAAACTAAAAATAATAAAAGGAAACAAACCTTGGTGGGTTGCCTCCCACCCAGCGCCGTATTTAAAGTCGTGGCACGACTGTGTGGCTTTCAGCTTGGCTCAGTATCCGCTGACTCGAATCGCCCACACTTGCGATTCCCCGCGGATTGTTCCTCCCTTGGCCTTCCTTTATCAGCTCCGAGTTCCTCTTTGCTTCGACCTTCCATCTTCTTGAACATCATGAAAATCACCTTCTCGCCGCCAACTCTGAAGGTCACCTCTCCTTCCTCCACATCAATTAACGCTCGACTCGTGGCTAGGAATGATCTTCCCAGAATTAACGGGACCTCTTCATCTTCGTCTATGTCAATGACCACGAAGTCGACGGGGAAATAGAACTTACCGACCTTGATGAGTACGTCCTCGATCACTCCATACGGGTATCTGATTGATCGATCGGCGAGCTTTAACGTCATGTACGTCGGGCTTACCTCACCCAGGCCGAGTTTCCTGAAAATAGAAAGAGGCACCAGATTAATACTTGCCCCTAAATCACATAAAACTTTATTAAAAGTAAACTCCCCAATCTGAATAGGGATAGAAAAACTCCCTGGATCTTTAAGCTTCGGGGGAAGCTTATTTTGGAAAATCGCGCTGCACTCTTCAGTGAGTGCAAAGGTTGCCTGGTGATCAAGTGCCCTTTTCTTTGACAGGATCTCTTTCATGAACTTCATGTAGGAGGGCATTTGTGCCAACGCATCTGCAAAAGGGATATTAATGGTTAACTTTTTAAAAACATCTAGAAATTTAGAAAAATGAACATCATCCTTGTTTGCTTTCAATCTGTTCGGATATGGCACGCTCGGTACTGCCGGCTTGGTTGGTGGTGTCATTTCTTTCTCCTTCGGCTTCTCTTTCCTCATACGCTCTTCATCAGCCTCCAATGCATCCGTGTCAATGATCTCCACATCATTCTCGGCTTCCTTTGGTAACGGCTCTCGTGTAGAGTCTCTAGTCAGTTCTTTACCACTTCTCATGTATATGGCGTTACACTCCTCTTGATTCCTCTTTTCAGCCATGCTTGGAAAGGTACCGAGAGGTCGGTTTTGTAGGGCTTCAGAAATCTGCCCCACTTGCCTCTCGAGAATCTTGATTGCAGTCGTATTCTGATCAGTTGCGGCTTTTACCGTGTTCACCGTGCTTGCTAAACCTTCAACCGCGCTGTCCATTTTCGTCATGAACTTCATCATCATCTCTTCCAGTCCCGGTTTCTTCTCTCCGGATGGTCCTTCGTTTCTTTGATTAAAACCTGGAGGACGGTACACATTATTAGTATGAGAAAAATTAGAAGAGTTAGACAAATTACCTGGCTGTGGTTGACCGGGCTGATTCCATGAAAGATTGGGATGCTTCTTCCATCCCTCATTATAGGTATTCGAGAAAGGGTCGTTTCTCGGTTGGTTCCGGTTTTGCACAAATTGAACCTGATCAGGTTCTTGAGGGTTTCCTCCATTCAGCCGATTTGTGATAAAGGCTAGTTGAGCTTTAAGTTCCTTCAGCTCATCAGATTCTTGAATATTAGCAACCCTTCTAACCGATGATCTTGGAGTGGAAAAACTATGCTCAGCAAGGTTCTCGATCAGCTCGCATGCTTCCTCATATGTCTTCTCCATTAAGGCTCCACCCGCTGCAGCAGTGATATCATTTTTGAATTGTGGGTGGAGTCCACTGAAGAAGGTCTGAATAATCACCCAACCTTGCAACCCGTGATGAGGACACTTCTTGATCATGTCCTTGTAGCGCTCCCAAGCCTCATATAGCGTTTCTTGATCCCATTGCGCGAAATGTGTGATTTCGGCCATTAGTTGGGCGGTTCGACTTGGCGGGAAGAATTTTTGAAGGAAAGCGGCCTTTAGTTGTGCCCATGTAGGGACTGAATCCGGCTGGATACTCTCTGTCCATGTCTCGGCTCGGCCCTTGAGAGAGAAACCAAATAATCTCAGCTTTATGGCATCCTCGTTCATGCCATTGATCTTAAAAGTATTGCAAATCCTCTCGAATGCACGAAGATGTGCATGAGGATCTTCCGTCGGCGTTCCTCCATATTGGTTCTGTTGCACCATCACGATGGTGCTCGGTTTAAGCTCAAAATAGTTCGCTCCGGTCGTGGGAGGTTGGATCCCTATACGTGCGGCTGCCACATTTGGGTTGGCAAAAGACCGCATAGGTACCCTTTCCGGAGGTGGTGGTGGTGGATTGTTGCGAGGTGGTCTCTCGTTGACAGGTCTCTCATCACCCATTTGTAATTGTCGCTTAGCTTTGGTCTCTTGACGTAGGCGATGAGCGGTTCTTTCAATCTCCGGATCGAATTGTTCAATCTCTTTCCCTCGGGTCGTCCTTGGCATAAACCAGGTGGTACCTGAAACGAAAGAAAGCAAAGTCAGTAATCCAAAAACTGAAAGTGATAAGGTAAAATAACAAAAATAAAAATGCTCAATCTAATAGCGCGTATAGCTGGTAGTGCTATTAGTTACAACTAGTTCCCCGGCAACGGCGCCAAAAACTTGATACGAGGTTTTCACACCCCGAGAATCTTACCGCAAGTGTACGGTGTCGAAATCAAGTAATAACGTACGGTAAGTACGAGTATCGAATCCACGGGAACTAGGAACTAAGTATCACAATTACTATAAGAACTATTAATTGAACTGTCGAATTTGAGAGATTGGTTTTAAACTACTTAATTGCAATAAGAAAACAAATCAAACACAAGACAAAACAGAATCAGCTTTGGAAACTTTGATAGAGAGAAAAGTTGAGGGTTGGAAATCCTCAGGTCCTACACATGCAAACAATTGACTCAAAACAGTTACCAGTTAATCCCCTTAATGATTCCCAAATCTTTTAAGACCACCGTCGTTCTCTTTCGAACAACAACGGGTTTTATTTTGAAAAGGATAAGTTCAATCTCTCGATCTCACCTATGGATTTCAAAACAGATTAAGTACACGATTTAAAGTTAAATTGGCTAGATTTTATCTCTCGACATCAACCTAACGGTTTAATTGGGACTAAATCTTACTCGGTATATCTCTATCACCTTTCAGACTTTAGGTATGCAATTCCTAATTCTAAATAGCAATTAATTCTCCCGAACTCGGTTACTAACAACAAGTCAATTGTAAATTGGCCAAACTCACAAAAGCATTAAGAACAAAATCACACTCCATTAATTAGGGAAAACTGATAAAATTTCAATTCAATTCGTCACATGCTTACAAACCGAATTCATTCCAACCCCCAACACGAACCGGTTCGTTCATGTCGGTGGTGGATTCAAACACAAGGGAAAAAGATGCAAAAGTGTATGTAAACATGATTAATCGTGAAAGATGAAATCGTAATAAAAGTGATGAAAACTCCCTGTCAGGATCGATTCTTAACAAGAATTAAACTTCTTAGAAACAGAATTTAGAGAATCTTGCGGAATAGAACTCTAAATCAATTAAAGAACAATCAATAGAAATTCAATAAACTGTATATATATCAAACAGTTATAACTCACAAGTTTTACACCAAACCTCAATCTTGTTGAACAGGCTCAACAAGACGATTTCTACTTCTCTAGAAATAGGATCTATGATCTTGAGGTTAATTCACTCTTGAATATCGAATTCTGTATACTATCTATCTTCTGTTTTTGTATATTCTAATAGCTATCAATCAATACTATTTATACAAAAGTAATTACAAGATAACCATAAAAAGTAAATTGATCTTCTGAATCTCCGTTAAACATATCGTGATCAATTCCTTCTTTGTCTCCAAAAGTATCGCATACCAAACTTATCAACTCAGCAGTATTAATGATGATTTGGCTCAGCAGCATTAACAACCTTCAGCAGTATTAATGATGATTTGGCTCAGCAGCATTAACAACCTTCACAGTCTTCAAGCAGTAGTAACTCAGGTCAGCAGTACTAACCATGTCTAGCAGTAGTAAATTGGTCTAGCAGCACTAACTTCGTCTAGCAGTATTAACTTCATCTAGCAGCATTAACTTCATCTAGCAGCAGTAACCTTGCCCAGCAGTAGTAACGAAGAACTGGCAGTAGTAATGAAGACTTAGCAGTACTAACCATACTTAGCATATCTTCAGTTCCCAACAATCTCCCCCTAACTTGACTTTTAGGAAAAGAAGTCAAGTTCTTCAGATGATGCTTCCAAAACTTAGTCATCATGTACACACAGATTAGGACTTAGACCTAGACTTTGATTTAGAATCCTCTTTACCAAGAATCTACCCATTGATGAATCCTTGTTGCAGGTCAGCTTAGTGTGTAACATTCCTTGCAGCCTCTTCATGCTGTGATTGTATATTTCATCTACCAGATAGTATTCTTGAGTTGCAGAGTCAAGGGAGATGACATATACTCCACATTTTTCATAGAGCATCCAGTTGGTAATGGCTTGAAACTGTGTGTTTAACCTATGCTGAACTGCTTCAGGTTTGAACATTTGGCACAAGAATTCAAGTACCATTTTAGAAATTGACATCCCTTGCTCAGTCAGCATGTTTTCATACATCTTCATCCCAACTTTGAACATCTCTTCTAAGTCTGATCTTGAGCAGGTTCTGACAATTTTTCCCCAAGTAGAAAAGACTTCAAATTTACCATCTGCTCTTTTTATCCTAATGAACTCCTTTCTACCATCTTTCAAAGTGTCCCAAAAGATGATTTCAGGAGCCTTAGATGATATTGGTTCAGCCTGAAGTGGAATTGGGTTAGAGTCAACACTAGTAATGTACAAATCACATTGGGCATCCGTTTGTGATTGCACATTGCCTGATTGCCCTGATGGAGTTGCCACTTCTTCTTCAGCAACTTTTCCATCAGATTTTTCTTTCACTTTTTCCTCCTGGGCCTCTTCTGCAGATGACTTCACCCTTGGCTTCTTTTCAATTTTCTTCTTTGAAGTTAAGGGCTGGGTTCTTGGTCTTTTCTTTGACATCATCTTGGTTCTTTTAAGAGTTTTGACGGCTTCAGGAGTTGGTTCAGCTGCTTTAAGTTTTTCAGCAGCAATAACCATTTCTGCTGCTATGGCTGTTACTGCTTCTCTTAGTACATGTAGTGATGCTGCTTCAATACTGTTCTTTACAATCCGGTAAATTTCTTCATCTATTTCAGCTTGAGTTGTAGTTACTGCTTCCTGCTCAGTTTCTGCTGCTTTGACTGTTTGGCCTTCAGCAGCATTAACTGTTTCTGCTGCTTGTTCAAACTCAGCAGCATTAACAGTTTCTGCTGCTGTGGTTTCTGCTGCTTTAACACACTCTTCCCCCTTTTCTGTCTCACTGGACTCCCCCTTAACCTGTGCATACTCCATTTCCATCTCAGTCTCTATGTGAACAGTCTCCCCCTCAATTTGTTGACCCTTCAGTTTCAGTTCTGCTTCTGACTCTGACTCCCCCTTTTTGGGAGCATCATCAGTTGAAGTTCTTCTTCTTAGCACAAATCTTGCCTTTTTCTTTCTGTTCAGCAACCTGGTGACCAGCTTTTTGAGCTTCTCAATTTGAGACTGTTGGTAGGTGACCACAGTCTTAAGTTGCTCTATCTCTGTCTTTTGTGCCATTACATCCACGTTGATATTCCCTATGGTTTCCATCAATTCCTCATAGTTATATCTATCCTCACCTTGTTTAGAAGTGTTTACCTTCTTTAAAGGATCCTTGGAAGTTTCAGCAGAAGCCTTCTGCCTAGCAGAAGCACTACATGCCCCCTTGGTTTCTTGGCACCTGGGTCCTCCTAATGATTTCTCATTTAGAGTTGCCATGGGGAAGGTCTTATTTACGTTACCACTGTCCTTCTCTGTGCTAGCAGAAGTAGTGGCAGCCTTAGCACCCATATGGTCATCCTTCTCCTTAGAGACCACCTTCTTGGGGTTGGGAGACACCCCTGTGGTTTCCCTGTTGATATTCTCAATTGGAGAATGCTCCAATTGAGGGCTTAAAGGCTTAGGGCTTTGAGTAGGTACATCAAGGGAAGGAGCCTTGTGCACCTTTCTTCTTTGAAACCTTTTGGTGATTGTGGGAGTGGGTTGTTCAAGAATGGACTGAGGGATTTCTTTTGAGATGGAAGGTTGGGATTGGTCATCAGTGGGTTGATCTAATGAGGGCCTTGATCCTGATGCCATACCTTCAGAGGGGTGGGACACAACCATCATTGTAGAGAACAATGGTGTGTCAACTCCTTCCGAGTCCCTAGGAAGTCTTTTCATATTTGAAAAAACCTTCCCTTTAGGGGATTTGGGTACATATACCTCAGTAAACTGAGGTAAGTCCATCAATTCCTTGGTAATAACTTCTTGCACAAACCTTGGATACATGTAAAAGCTCTTTTTGGATTCCAAGTTTGATACAAGATCATTGAAGATCATTGCTGAGAAATTGTACTTTCTGGCAGTGGATAAGCAGACCAAGGCATATGCAATGGGACTGCTGAACTCACTCCATCCAGTAGTTTTCTTGGAAATACAGTGCATCAGGGTATGAACAAGAAATCTCCATTGGTTGAAAATTTTTGACTTGTAGAATTTAAAAACACCAATGGGACCTTCATACCCCATTCTTTGTAAAGTAGAAAAGAGTTCTTCATTAGGAATAGAAGATATACCTGAAGCATCATTCAACTGAAGAGAGATGCGAATAACCTCTTCAGTGACTTTCAAGGGTTTATCACAAACCCTTGTTCGAATGGTTTTCTGCCCTTCTTCGAAACTAACAGTGGCATTCTCCCAAAATTGTGTCTGATGTTCGATATAGATTGTTGGGCTCACCGTTAGGGCATAGGAGATGTGCGAGGATTTGAGAAAATCGACTATATCGTGGAATCCCGCAGCTTGTTTCGGCTTCTGAAGCATGGCTATTTCATTGTGCTCATCCACAAACTCCATGATTCCTGAGGATTCTTGAAAGCAAAACACAAAGATTCTGGGGAGACTAGGTTAGAACGAGAGAGAAGAAGTAAATGCGAAGAAGTAAATGCAAAGAGTCGTTATGAACTTGGGCGGGCACACAGGGGTATTTATATGCCCTAGATTATCAAAAGCAGTATTAACTACCTAGCAGTATTAACTACCGAGCAGTATTAACTACCAAGCAGTATTAACTACCAAGCAGTATTAACTACCTAGCAGTATTAACTGAGCACTAGCAGTATTAACTACTGAGCAGTATTAACTGAGCACTAGCAGTATTAACTACTGAGCAGTATTAACTGCAAAGCAGTATTAACTGCAAAGCAATATTAATTACACAAGCAGTATTAACTACTGAGCAGTATTAACTACTGAGCAGTATTAACTACTGAGCAGTATTAACTACTGAGCAGTATTAACTACTGAGCAGTATTAACTGAGCACTAGCAGTATTAACTACTGAGCAGTATTAACTGCAAAGCAGTATTAACTACACAAGCAGTATTAACTACTGAGCAGTATTAACTACAGAGCAGTATTAACTGTACAAGCAGTATTAACTGCACAAGCAGTATTAACTACTAGAACACAGGCAGTAGTAACTCTGCACTGTGCATCACTTGTCAAATCCTCAAATGTCATCTTACACATCACTTTTACCACTTCTCTTACCTTCTGCAGGATTATTTTCAAAAGTAACATGTCCTCCATCAATTCATTTGAAATTCTTGAGGCATGCCATGTTACCTGTCATGTGCCTGGAGCAATCACTATCAACATGCTAAATGCTCTTCCCCTTGAGCTGTTGGTTGCCCTGCACATCTGATAAATCAATTAGTTTTTGTTGGGGACCCAAGCCATAGTGGTCTTGGGTCTCCCTTGATCATCAAAATACTTACATTCTGTTTTGATGAGCTTGTCAAAGTGAGGAACATCAGTGCTTGAGTACTTTGTTTTGATGATAGGTCTAGAAGCAGTACTAACTGATGTAGAAGTGCTAACTTTGGCAGCACTAACATTGCTTCCAGAAGTACTAGCCTTCTCAGCAGTATTAACTAACTTAGCAGTACTAACACTAGAAGCAGTATTAATTGTTGAAGAAGTACTAACTGTGTTAGGAGTACTAACACTACTAGTAACATTATTGCTTCCTGCAGTACTAACATTGTTAGCAGTACTAACTGAGTTGGCAGTATTATCATTAGTACCTTTAGGCATCCATACTCTAACACTTTCTGTTTCTGCCTTTATCATGTGGCTTATGGTTTTAACTTGTTTCTTTGCCACAACTTTCCTCACAGACTTTTTATATCCCCCACTCTTTCTGTAAGCAGCAGGTTTTTGAAAATATCTTTGAGCATTAAACCTTTGGTTAACTGGATTGAAATAACAGTGTTTGGCTAAGTGATTTAGCTTACCACAGATGAAGCAAGGTTTTGGCCTGTGGATTCTGTTCAGGTCAACTCCTTGTCTCATAGCCCACTGGTTATTCCAGTTCCTTTGATTTCCCCTCTGATTATCATGTTTTTGGGGCTTGAGCTCTTGAGATTTCTTACAAGAACAATGTTTACAGGTATTGGGAGCCACAACTGTGGTCTGTTTGTAATGGACTCCCTTTTCCTTTTCAGTCCTTTTGATCTTAGTGTTCTTGACACATGGACTCTCACATTCCTCATCAGAGTCTACTTTGTCAGTCTCATCCTCAACAACTATTTCTTTTTCACAAGGATCTATATTAATCTTTAATTCAGGTTCCTTTCTATCCTTGGTCTCTAACAAATCAGACTTGGGAGGTATGTAGTTGTTATTGTAGGGTGGAGGTGTGGCATTGTACCCTATCCCTACTTTCATCTTGTCATGGATTTGAGCCTTAATGATGGTATCCATGGTTTTAGAAGCACAGGTAAACTTTTCAACATCAAGTTTAACCTTCTCAAGCTCTTCTTTTAATTTCTCATTCTCCTCCCCAGACACTTTCAGCTTAATCTCATACTCATTCTTCTCCCACTTCCAATAGTTAGTATCATAGTGGTGTTGAAGTTCATTAGCTTGAAAAGCTCTAATCTGTTCCTCAAACCTTTCTATAATCCTAACATAATCTTTCACATCTTTCTCTAGCCTCTTAAGGTCATCACACATACCCTGATTGTGATCCCTATATCTTTTAACAGCATCAATGCAAGCTTGAGAACAGAGTTTAGATTGTACCTCAGTGGGAATATCAGATACTTCTGCCATAAGAGCTTGATTCTGACAGGCTTCCTCAGCTTGATCACTCCAATCAAATCCCATTCCTTGTTGAGAAACAAGGGCTTGAGAGGAGCTTCTGTTTTGGTTTCCATTTGGAGCCTGTTGATTTGATCCTCCACTTCTGCATTCTCTGGCAAAGTGTCCCATCTTGTGACACTTATAACACTCAACCTTGGACTGGTCAAAGCCTGCATCATCTTCTCCAATCTTTCCTTCATTACATGGGCCATTTTCTATGATGTCCCATAGTGCATAATTAATAAGAAGAATGTACTGCTTGATTCTCAGTTTCCACATGTCAAATTTATTGGGTTTGAGCATGGGAACCTTTGAAACAAGAGTACTGTGAGTATCCATTGAATTGTCCATAGCTTCTAAGATACCAACGCTCTGATACCACTTGTCAGGATCGATTCTTAACAAGAATTAAACTTCTTAGAAACAGAATTTAGAGAATCTTGCGGAATAGAACTCTAAATCAATTAAAGAACAATCAATAGAAATTCAATAAACTGTATATATATCAAACAGTTATAACTCACAAGTTTTACACCAAACCTCAATCTTGTTGAACAGGCTCAACAAGACGATTTCTACTTCTCTAGAAATAGGATCTATGATCTTGAGGTTAATTCACTCTTGAATATCGAATTCTGTATACTATCTATCTTCTGTTTTTGTATATTCTAATAGCTATCAATCAATACTATTTATACAAAAGTAATTACAAGATAACCATAAAAAGTAAATTGATCTTCTGAATCTCCGTTAAACATATCGTGATCAATTCCTTCTTTGTCTCCAAAAGTATCGCATACCAAACTTATCAACTCAGCAGTATTAATGATGATTTGGCTCAGCAGCATTAACAACCTTCAGCAGTATTAATGATGATTTGGCTCAGCAGCATTAACAACCTTCACAGTCTTCAAGCAGTAGTAACTCAGGTCAGCAGTACTAACCATGTCTAGCAGTAGTAAATTGGTCTAGCAGCACTAACTTCGTCTAGCAGTATTAACTTCATCTAGCAGCATTAACTTCATCTAGCAGCAGTAACCTTGCCCAGCAGTAGTAACGAAGAACTGGCAGTAGTAATGAAGACTTAGCAGTACTAACCATACTTAGCATATCTTCAGTTCCCAACACTCCCTCCTCTCGTGTTCGTCTCTACGTTCCGTGATGAATGTCTCCTTGATCGGCTCTCTAACGTGGCTTCGAGGACTCCGAAAAATCGCCCAGAATCGCCCCTCCGTTGCTCCCGATCGTCTGCCGTCTGAATGATATCGAAAAGTGACCTAAAACCCGAAATAAAATACTGATTTTCGCGAAACTGTGGGTTACGCGACTTGCCACGCGACTTGCAAGTCACGGGCTAAGTCGCGCGTATGGTTTTTGCAGCGTGGGTCGTTTTCTGGTTCGTGGTTCGGGTCCTGGTTCGGTCGCGGGTCTTGGGCTTGGCTTTTGGGCTTCCGTTAGGCTTCGTTTGGACTCGTTTTGGGCTCTTTTTGCTTCTTTTCTCGAGGAATGCCGCCTTTTAGATAACCTGTATAAATCACTAAATAAACCGTAAGATACACGCCTTTTTTACTTGAACGCAAGCCAATCTCATTGGTTTGAGGACT
The DNA here is from genome assembly GCA_033807775.1 of Saussurea involucrata. Classification (NCBI taxonomy): domain Eukaryota; kingdom Viridiplantae; phylum Streptophyta; class Magnoliopsida; order Asterales; family Asteraceae; genus Saussurea; species Saussurea involucrata. The sequence goes on along the minus strand of CM066326.1, from coordinate 32,147,262 downwards.
GAAAATATCGCCAAAAAGTGGCGTTATCAGCACCCAAATCCGCCCTTGAAAAAGTTTAAGGCCACGACTGTCTTCCATTAAGTGCTCTCTTTGTTTAACCATAACCTCGGCCTTGAGGTTGACTTCTTGGAGCGCCTCGACTTGACAAGCTTTGATGTTCTCTAATAGGCTCGACACTATGTCAATCCTTGTGAGTGTCAACTTTGTTCCACCCCGTGACTCTTCCGGCTTAAAGCGTTCGCCACCACATTATCTTTACCGTGATGGTAGAGTAGCTTACAATCGAAATCCTTCAATAATTCAAGCCATCTTCTTTGCTGCATATTGAGCTCTTTTTGGTCGAATATGTACTTGAGGCTTTTGTGGTCGGTGTAGAGGGTGCACTTGGTTCCGTAAAGATAATGGCGCCATAACTTTAGAGCGAAGACCACCGCCGCTAACTCTAAGTCATGGGTTGGGTAATTCTTTCCATGGTCCTTCAATTGCCGTGAAGCATAGGCTATTACTTTTCATCTTTGCATGAGGACACACCCAAGTCCCATCTTAGAGGCATCGCTATAAACCACAAAGTCATCCGTTCCGTCGGGTAATGATAGAATTGGCGCTTCACACAACTTCCTTTGGAGGGTTCTAAAAGCTTGTTCTTGCTTCTCGGTCCACAAGAACTTGACATTCTTTCTTGTCAATGAAGTAAGAGGCGAAGCGATCTTCGATAAATCTTGAATGAACCTTCTATAATATCCGGCTAACCCCAAGAAACTTCTAAACTCTATTGGGATTGTGGGTGGCTCCCAATTCATCATCGCTTCGATCTTGGCCGGGTCCACTTTCACTCCTTCTTTGGACACCACATGGCCCAAGAACTGTACCTCTTGCAGCCAGAATTCGCATTTCGAGAAATTGGCATATAATTTCTCCTTACGAAGGACCTCCAATACCTCTTGTAAGTGTTGACCATGTTCATTATCATCCTTGGAGTAGACTAGGATATCGTCGATGAAGACGATCACCGACTTATCTAGGAATGGACGACACACACAGTTCATTAAATCCATGAATACGGCGGGAGCGTTCGTCAATCCGAACGACATCACTAGGAACTCATAATGCCCGTATCTCGTCCAGAAGGCCGTTTTTGGGATGTCATCCTTCTTCACTCGAACTTGATGATACCCGGAATGAGGATCGATCTTGGAGAAGCATCCCGCTCCTTGTAGTTGATCAAACAAGTCGTCAATCCGAGGGAGTGGATACTTGTTCTTTACCGTGACCTTGTTTAATTCTCTATAGTCGATTCACATTCGCATCGACCCGTCCTTCTTCTTCACGAATAGTACCGGCGCTCCCCACGGTGACGAGCTCGGTTTTACGAATCCTTTCTCTAGAAGCTCTTGCAGTTGTGTCATCATCTCTTTCATTTCCGTCGGGGCTAGTCAGTAAGGTGAGCGAGCAATCGGAGCTGCTCCTGGGGTCAAGTCGATGTGGAACTCTACTTGATGTTCTGGCGGTAAGCCGGGTAGATCTTCCAGGAAAACGTCCGGGAAGTCCCGTACTATAGCCACATCCTCCACCGATTTTTTTTCCAACTTAACATCCACTACATATGCCAAGTACGACATGCATCCTTTGAGGATATGCTTTCGCGCTTTTAGTGACGAAATTATAAATGAAGTCTTTCCTCCCTTTTCTCCATATATAACGACTTCTCCGCCATTCTCTATCGGCACTCTAATCAATTTACTCGAACAAAGAATTTCCGCCTTATTTCTAGTCAACCAATCCATGCCTATTACCACACCAAAACTCCCGATTGACATGGGTAATAGTGTCACCTCGAAAACGTTCCCATGTATCTCCAAACCACAACCGCTATAGCAATCTCTAATCAAAACTTGCTCTCCGTTGGCTACTTCTGTTACTAAGGCGTCGGGAAGAGTACTAACGGGTGTAGAGAATTGTTTGCAAAACGAACTCGATACAAAAGAACAATTGGCACCCGAATCAAATAGAATACGAGTAGGCAAGGAGTTTACGAGGAACGTACCCGACACGACATTGACAGTATCCCTCGCCTCATCAGCGGTCATCTGGAAATGCTTGGCTTGGGGCCTTCGGCGGGTTCTCCTTCCTCACCACCGATCCGCTAGAATTCCCTCTATTGCCCCTCACTAGCATTGGGCAATCTCTTTTCACGTGCCTCGGTTCACGACACTCATAGCATATCGGCCCACGAATTGAGCAATCTCGACTCACATGGTCCTTCTTACCACACTTGAAGCACTCAGACAGTCCCGGGTATGGCTTTGGGATACACGACCCATAGTGTTTCTTCTTTCATGTATGGCACTACCTTGCTTCCTGACGGTTGCCACCGTCTCGCCTTCCAGAAAAAGTTCTGACTTGACGAGCGGGCCCAGTCGGCCCCTCCCACTTCCTCTTCTCTCCCCCTTGCCTCTTCTCTTCTCTTCCCTGAGCAAGGTCATCTTCCACCATAACCAATTCTTCTATAGGCTCTTCCAACTTGGTCACCTTAGCGTTTCTTACCGCCGTCTTCATCTCGGTCGGTAGCCCCTTTTGGTAAGCCTTTATCTTTGCCCTCTCATCGGGAGCCAGATGCTCCACCAGACTCAGTTTTGTTGGTGATTTTAGTGAAATCATCGGCTCATTTTGTGTAATTGGATTCACAAAGATAATAATGGGGTTGTTAGCTAAGCTATAACATGAGTTAGGAGGTGTGGAGTGCACACTCGTGTAAGCTAACTAGAACCCGGGATTGTTGGATGGTTAAGATTGGCAAGTTACAAAGAGTTCTTATGAACTGGCGTCGGGGCCAGTGCTGGCGCCAGTTGGCTGGCACCAAGACTGGCGCCAGGCTCTGGAATGTTGCCGGCGCTGATGCTAGCGCCAGTTGCCTGGCGCGGAGACTGGCGTCAGGCTCTGGAATGTTGCCGGCGCTGATGCTGGCACCAGTTGACTGGCGCGGAGACTGGCGCCAACGTCTGGAAGGTTTCTTCTTGTTTGTACGACATTTAATCCACAATCAATCTCATTAAATGAGATATTATTATCAGTATCAATATTGTGTCTGTTACGATTCTCAAGGTGTTTAAATATGTGTCGATTTCTGCCTAAATCGAGAACCGAGAACCGAGATTATCCTCGAGTGAATTTCGTGATACCCGGGCAGAATAGGGTCTAAATATCACTTACGGAAAGTGATCTCTCACGCGATCTCACGTTCTTTATCCAAGTTCTATCACTCTTTCTCCCACGATTTTTCTGAAATTCCCCCAACAATCGTAAGTGATACTTGTTCATCATGAGAGATATGGCGAGTGATCAGTCCGTGAGAGACATGACGACCAAGTTCAAAAAACTTGAGAAGTTTGAAGGCGTTGATTTCCGAAGATGGCAGAAGAAGATGCACTTCTTGTTGACGACGTTGAAGGTCGTGTACGTGCTAAGCACCCCGATACCGGAGGTGATGGAAAACGAGACGTTGGAGATGACCCGGCGTCGCGGTAAATGGGAGAACGACGACTACATCTGTCGTGGCCACATATTAAACGGTATGTGTGACTCCCTCTTTGACATTTATCAAAACGTTGAATCTGCCAAAGAGCTATGGGACTCTCTTGAGTCCAAATACATGGCAGAGGATGCTTCTAGTAAGAAGTTCCTTGTTAGTAATTTTAATAATTACAAGATGGTGGACTCAAGGCCTGTGATGGAGCAATATAATGAGCTCCTTCGCATTCTCGGCCAATATGCTCAACATAATATGAAGATGGACGAATCCATCTTCGTATCGAGCATAATTGATAAATTGCCCCCCTCTTGGAAAGACTTCAAACATATGTTGAAACACAAGAAGGAAGAGTTGTCCCTTGTACAACTCGGTAGTCACTTGCACATAGAGGAATCTCTTCGAGCGCAAGAGGCTGAGAAACCTAAGATAAAAAAGGTTTTTGCACCTTCGGTGAACATGGTGGAAGAGGGAAAATCCAACAATTTCAAGGGAAAACGGAAGTTCAATGAAGCCAAGAAAGGGCCCAATAAAAAGGTTAAATTAACCTGTTGGACCTGTGGGATGACCGACCATCTCAAGCGGGATTGTCGAGTTGTCAAGAATAAGAATGGAGCAAGCACTAGTGGTGGTGGGCAAGGATCCAAGGATCAAAACCCACGGCAAGGTCAGTTTCTTGACTTTGGTTTTAATTCGAATTTAAATTATGTACCACTAATATCCGAATCATTTTACGTGCAGGATGATGATGTTGCTTGGTGGATCGACTCAGGTGCTACGAGTCATGTGTGCAAGGATCGCCGTTGGTTCACCTCTTTGGAACCGGTTGAAGACGGATCAATGCTACACATGGGGAACGAGTCGAGTGCTCCCATTCTTCGACGTGGCTTAGTTAGGCTAGAGTTTAGTTCTGGCAAAATAATTGAACTTTTAGACGTTTTGTTTGTACCACAAATTCGAAAGAATTTGGTTTCCGGTAGTATCTTGAATAAGTTAGGATATAGGCAAGTTTATGAGTATGACAAGTTTATCTTGTCAAAGGGTGGCTCTTTTGTAGGATTCGCTTATATGTTGAATAATATGTTTATGTTAAATTTGAATAAAAAGAATTTTGTTTCAAATTCTGTTTTTGTTGCAAATGGCAATTGTGTTGATTCTATTTTATGGCATGCAAGGCTTGGTCAAGTTAATTTTAAACGTATGGTTGAAATGTCAAAAGACGGTCTTATTCCGGCCTTTGATATTAAAACCGGAAAATGTAAAACTTGCATGTTAACAAAGATCACTAGGCAACCTTTTCCTAACGTGAAAAGGGACTCGTCGGTGCTTGAGCTTATTCATAGTGATCTTTGTGATTTGCATTCAACTCCGTCTTTGGGTAATAAAAAGTATGTTGTCACTTTTATTGACGACGCTTCACGGTTTTGCTATGTATATTTGTTACATTCAAAAGATGAAGCGTTGGTTAAATTTAAAATTTATAAAACGGAGGTTGAATTGCAAACGAATTGATTTATAAAGTGTTTACTCACCGATCGTGGTGGGGAATATTACGACCCCATGTATTTCCAATCCATAGGAATCATTCATGAGACTACGACGCCTTATACACCACAACAAAATGGTGTGGCGGAACGAAAAAATAGAGTTCTCAAAGAGATGGTGAACTCTATGTTATCCTACTCGGGATTGAGTGATGGATTTTGGGGTGAAGCCATGCTAACGGCTTGTTACTTGTTGAATCGAGTTCCCAATAAAAGGAACAAGATTACCCCGTATGAACTTTGGTTCAAGAAAAGGCCTAACTTGAATTATATTCGAGTTTGGGGTTGTCGGGCGGTTGTTTGATTACCCGAACCCAAAAGGAAGACTTTGGGTGAGAAAGGTATCGACTGCATCTTTGTTGGATATGCCGAGCATTCCAAAGCTTATAGGTTCTATGTTATTGAACCTAATGATTCTATAGCGATTCACACTGTTATAGAATCGAGAGATGCATTGTTTGATGAGACTAGATTCTCTTGAATACCTAGGCCGAAGGACATAGTTCCAAGTACTAGTGTAACTAGTGAAGTTGAAGAACAAGCAATTGTTCCAACCGAATCTCCGATGCTTCGAAGGAGCAAAAGAGGAAGGATTGAAAAATCCTTTGCTCCCGATTTCCAAGTATACTTGGTATAGGGATCAAGAGATGAGATTGGATCTAAATTCCTTTACTGTTATAGTATTGAGGAGGATCCAAAATCATTTGATGAGGCTATGAAGTCTCAAGATGTTGCTTTCTGGAAAGAAGCAATAAATGATGAGATGGACTCCATCATGAGGAATAATACTTGGGTATTATCGGACTTGCCACCGGGTTGTAAACCTTTGGGATGCAAGTGGATCTTCAAAAGGAAGATGAAAACGGATGGATCAATCGACAAGTTCAAAGCTCGATTAGTAATCCAAGGCTTTAGGCAACGGGAAGGCATCGATTATTTTGATACTTATGCCCCGGTAGCAAGGATCTCCACGATTAGATTATTGATAGCCTTAGGAGCTATCCACAATTTAGTGATTCACCAAATGGATGTCAAAACGGCATTCTTGAATGGTGACTTGGAGGAGGAAGTTTACATGAAACAACCAGAAGGTTTTGTTATGCCCGGGATGGAGCATAAGGTGTGTAAATTTGTAAAATCATTGTATGGACTGAAACAAGCACCCAAACAATGGCATCAGAAATTTGATGAGGTTATCTTGTCCAACGGTTTTATGATAAACCAAGCGGCCAAGTGTGTATATAGCAAATTTGACACATCCGGTAACGGTGTAATCATTTGCTTATACGTTGACGATATGTTGATCTTTGGCACCGACCAAAATCAAGTTGGGAAAACCAAAGAGTTTTTGTCGTCGAGTTTCTCCATGAACGATATGGGAGAGGCGGAGGTGATCCTTGGAATAAGGATCAAGCGTGAGAACAAAAGGATTGCAATTACGCAGTCTCATTACATTGAGAAAGTATTAAAGAAATTTAATTGCTTTGATTGTTCTCCGGTGAGTACTCCATGGGATCCGAGTGTGAAGCTTATGCCCAACTCGGGTGAAGCGGTGTCACAACTCGAGTACTCAAAGGCTATTGGATGCTTGATGTATGCCATGACAAGCACTAGGCCGGATATCCCTTTTGCCATAGGAAAGTTGAGTATGTTTACTAGTAATCTGTTTGGGTAAAATTTCACCAGTCTCGACCACGACCAAAGTAAGGAAAACATTTATTATACTTTTCCATAGTAAGGTAAAATCATAGTACTTTATCCCTCGATCAGAGTTGAAATCGAAAGTTATCTAACTCATGACACTCGACCATGACGTCGTCTAGCTCACACGACCGTCGTATGGAACCATGCGACCTCGGCCGACTAACATACATTATTTATGTTACGTTTTCAGTGTTCAAATGCAGGAATCAATGTCATTGATGATCAACGGCTATAACTGATGAAGGCAATTACGAGCATTGAATTCAGCGACCGTTACGACCGTTATCAAGGAGACTTTATGAAGCCAATCAATGCACTCAAAAACTATAAAAGCACATGCTAGAGCATCATTTCGGATATCTGGAATCTCAATCTCACATCCGGAAACAAGAGAACTCTCAAGATCACTTGAAACAAAGAACTCTCTATCGAAGAATCGCTCTCGACGCACGACTTTCACACACAACACTTAGTTTTTACACGCGACGCACTTGTTTTTTACATATGATACACTTGTTACTTTACATTTGAAGTATTTCTTTCATTTGTATTGTAATCTCTGTACGATCGACACCTGGAACACAAGGATATCGCCCCTATTTGGCGACCATAGTTCAGCGACGACTTCAACAGTCGTCCGTGGGTTTTTTCCTCGTTGAGGTTTTTTCCACGTCACCAAAATCTCTGTGTCATTTACATTTTTTGCCTTTGTCGTACGCTTTGTCGAGAGATTCCTGTTCTTTAGTTGTTAAGCTCCACAATCAACCTTAAGTTATCCTTCTGGACGATTTTTGGCATTAACAGTTTGGCGCCCACCGTGGGGCCCCATCTAGAGAAAATCTTCAACAAACGTGCGTCCTACAAACATTTTCTTGGAGTTTCCTCTCTTTTTTCTGTTTCAGGAAAATGGCAGGTAATGGAAACCCGGAGTAGGTCATCGCCCAAATGCATTGGGGACTTGAGAATGCGCGTCGTCAGATCGATGCCCTTGCTGATCAAAGCCGAAGGGCAGCTCAAGAGATCGCGCGACTGAGAAATTCTTTCGGACCACAGAACGGTCCTAGACCATTCGTTCAGAATCCAGGTCCCGGATCGTTCGGCCAGAATCCAGGATCCGCTCCCTTCGTCTAGAACCCAGGATCTGCTCCGTTCGTTCAGAATCCGGGTCCAGGACCGTTCGGTCAAAGTCAGTAGCAAGTTCCGTTCAGTCAGAACCAGCAGCCGGGATAGTTCATCCCAAATCCCCAGTTCGGGACGGTCCCTCCTCAGCATCTGAGACCTCCACCCATGAATAATGGGTCCCAGCCATATTTTATCCCTTTTAATGGGGACGCCAATGGCTTGTCGTATGGAAATGGCACCAGTTCGGGGATTAACCCTCTGGCCGATGCAAATCCCGATCCTAACGACCCTGTCGCTCAGCGGTTGAAGATGCTAGAAGATCAGAATGAGCGTGTCCTGTCCTTTCTCACTAAGCTGCCGGGGGCAGCCGTGCCTGTCGACGTCGAGCCTCGCTCGGGATACCAGGCGTCGCCCTTCATCGACACGATCGCGACCGTCGACGTCCCTAAGAAGTGCAACATCCCCTCTTTCACGCCCAAGTATTCGGGGATAACCGATCCAACAGAGCACATCGCGCAGTATAAGCAATTAATGTGGACGGTCTCGATCCCCCACATGTATCAAGAAGTCTGTATGTGCAAGAGTTTCGGGGCGACCCTCACAGGTCCTGCCCTCCAGTGGTTGATTAACCTCAAACCCAAATCCATCGGGTCGTTCACCGAATTAGTCAACCAGTTTTCCCAGCAATTCGCCAGCAGTCGCAAGATGGAAAAGCAGACCAGCGATTTGTACTATGTCGTGCAAAAAACTGGAGAGTCGATCCGGAGTTATTTCAATAAGTTCAATGCGGAGATAATCAGTGTCCGCAACTGTGATGTCAAGACCGCGATCGAAGCCTACAAACGTGGTCTAGACGACAATTCGGGTTTATACACCTATCTGACCAAGTATCCCCCGGAGAATTTCGAAGATGTCCGAGCCAGAACCCTTGCTTATATGAGGGTAGAAGACGACGCTGCTTTTCGTCGTAAGCATACCGACAACAAATGGTCGTTAAGCGTGAAGAAGCCAGAGTTCAAGACAAAGGCAGTATCCAAGCCAGAGCCTGCGCGCCAAATCTCAAACGTCCGATTCAAGACAAAAGCAAAATTCAAGACCGCGACCAAATTTCCTCAGTACCCTAAGATATCCTCCTACGGATTCAAAGGGACCACTAAGGACTTGGTCGAGGCTCTGAAGAGCGTGCAGGCGACCATCCGGTGGCCAAAGAAGTCCGACCAGGACGACAGTAAAAAAGATAAATCGAAATGGTGTGACTTCCATATCGACCATGGTCATACGACAGATGATTGCATAGCTCTAAAAAAGGAGCTAGCATACTACGTCCCAAAGGGTAATCTCAAAGATATCATCGACGATGTCGTTAATACAGCTAATGACGCTCGATCGCCGACTCCCGATCATGAAAAGGTCATCAACTGCATCACTGGTGGTTTCGACGTATGCGGTCTAACGTATTCTGCAGCCAAGCGTCATGCCAGTCAAGCACCTGACGATTGACCTATCCCGCGCTCATCAAGACAAAAAGGAGATCTGGAGTTAGAAGCCATGAAGATTTCATTCGACCAAGATGATCTCGGAGATTCGTATCGCAAGCATCATGACGGGTTGATCATTCAACTCATGATTGGTAATTGTTTGACCCGACGAGTCTTGGTCGATGGAGGCAGTTCAACAAACGTCATCTTCCTTGATACCATCAAGGCCATGGGAATTGATCGATCGGAAATCACCCGACGCTCGACAACCTTGGTCGGTTTCAATGGAGACACGACGAGTACCTTCGGAGAGATCATCTTGCCCGTCTATGCAGGGGGAATCAATAAGCAGACGAAGTTCAACGTCATCGACTGTGCGTCGGCCTATAACATCATCTTAAGTCGACCATGGATCCATGACATGAAATCCGTTCCCTCGACGTATCATCAGACCATGAAGTTCCCTACACCACGGGGAGTCCAAGAGATCAAAAGTGAGCCGAAAGTCACCCGTGACTGTTATAAGACCACCCTGAAGCCATAGAAGTAGGTCGTCTAACAGTCATGGGTCTAGGAGATCATTCTAGACCAGAGCAAGCCTAACCAAAAGGTCTTGACAGGTTCGTCTCTCTATCCCTACCTTAAAGACAAGCTAATGTCTTTTTTGCAGGAACATGCCAATTGTTTTGCCTAGTCGCACGAAAACATGAAATTTACTCCTGAAAGGAATAAGCGGAAAGGTCCTAGTCGTATCTCAGAAGTCGTAGGTAAAGGTGCCTATTGGCTCCAAACCCTCGACAAGCGAGATATCCCACGTAGCCGAAATGCAATACATCCGAAAAGGTATTTCTTCTAAGTCATTTTCTTTCTTTCATATGATTTTTTACCACGACGACTACTGACTTAAGCATCGGAGGGTCGTTGAACCTCTGACATTGTTTTATCGCAGGGTCGCACGATATAAGTTGCTAAGTCTACTATACGACTTTAGTTTCACAGGATTGCACGACACAAATGATCAAGTCTATGACTTGATTATACTATCACAGGGACACACGACCCAAGTTCATCGTATGATCTAGTTGTATGATCGTAAGGTCTAGCGACCCCTCGATCTAAGTTCCTAACTTAGAAGAATCTCTTGTTCTGAACGAATACTTTGATCACATGTACTTACGATTTTCTCATACGAATTAAAAGTATAAAAGTCTTACGACTTATGTTACAATTATTACAGTGGATGCCTAAGTCGCACGCCTTCTTGCTCATTTTTTGATGAATTCTACAATTGATATCACATTTGTTTATGAAGTGTAATGATGCGCAAGAAAGATAAATTCATTTATCAAACTGTCAGTTATATTAGACGCCTCGACCACCAACGGTCGAGCAATAAAAGCAAAACTAAGGAAAATCTACTAAGTCTGAGGGGGAGGAGTGTCGGTCGCATCCTTGCCCGAGGCTTCGCCTTGGAGACCCTCGTCCACCTCCTCGTGAATCTCCTTCTCATCATCCGCGTCAAGGTCTCTGGCAGATCCGACTTCGCTCAGGTAGAGGGCAAGCTCTTCCGACGCCGAGGCAAGAGGATTTTTTCCCGACAGGTGACGTCGCATAATTGCCGCTCGCGCAGTAAAACTAGCAAAAGCAAATACGAACTTAACCTCGTCTTTCAGCTCCTCGACCTTCTTCTCTAGGCTCGCCACCTTGGACTTAGACTCATCGACCTCTTTTTCCTTTGTAGCCAAGGACTCATTCGTCCTGTCCAACTCCTCCCTTTGGTCGTAGATCAAAGACAGGGACTGCTTTAGACGAGAGTTCACCTCATCCCTCGCATGTCCGACACCCTCCAATTCATCCAAAGCATCGTCGAGTCATACCGATAAGCCCTCGGCGCGCGCTAGGGCCGACTTCTCCCTCACCAACGCCGTATATTCCCTCTTAAGGGCAGAAGACACTAGGCCTTCTATCTTTGTGATTTCGGCGTGCAGGGCCAAAGAAGACTGAAACGTCTGAAAAAACGTAAGACACGTGTTAGTAAGCGTTTAATAAAATTAAACAACGATAAAATAATCTAAGTCTTGAAAGAGAGACTTACCATGAACGCCAGTCCGGCAACATGCACTCCCGTATCCTCGACAGAGACTCCTCGAAAACGCTCCTCGAAAGATGGTAGCTGATACTTCCCCAGATGCGGAAATAATTTCATCCCGTCCAGGACATTGTCGGCTAAGAAGTCTGACGACAATGTAAAATTAACCGTCGTGACCCCCTATCCTTAGACGCGTGACCCTTTCCCTTGTCGTCCGCTGTACGGGTTGACGTCGCAGACGCACGCATTGCCTTTTTTGCCTAAAGCGCCGGATCAACCAACGTCGCGTCAATCGCGTCGGAAGACTTCTTCGTCTTCTCAGAAGTCGCGATCACCGCCTTCGCCTTCTCAGGGCTAACAACTCTCGACGAGTCGCTTACCTTCGAAGATGGTTCTCTCAGGACCATCGTCCTTGTCTTCTTTAGGACCCCCGACCCAGTTGTCGGGGCCTCTTTTCTCTTTAGGACTCCCGACCCAGTTTTCAGGGCCTCCGTCCTCTTTTCTCTCGCCTTACGAGCCTGTTCGGCTTGGGCCACCCTCTTGGCCATCACAGACAACGTTTTCGGCTGGGATTCCCCTGTAAAACAAGAGGAAATAACGATTAAACGACTGGAACAAAGGAAGAAATATGTCGAGACAGAGTAGGGTACACTTACCAGTCATATCTACCTCTGCCCCTTCCCTCGACTCCTCTTTCTTCTCTTCTTCCTCAGTCTCCTCTGTCCCCTCTCTCTCCTCCTCTTTCTCTGGACTCTCCCGAAGTCTCTCACTCAAGAAAACTAAGTCGTCGTCCTCGTCTACCAAATAACGTGTGACGAATGAACGATCGTCTGGGCTGATCTCCAAGAACTTCTCGATCTTAGCCTTGGAGTCATCGTTGGGCACCACTTTGTCGAAGTTGATGTCTGAAAGCATAAAGGGAGAAGATTAGTTGAAAAACAAAATGATAAACATAATAACGACGCTCGACAATAGCTAACACTCACCCGCCATGTTCCAGCTGGATCTAATCCAATCGCTCTCGGGGTCCAGCGTCGCCACCCGCACCAGTACATACCTGGTCTTCCATTTGCGGTCATTGACCGCGGTCTTCAGAACCAAGGTACGATCGCCCTTGTGTTTGGTAAACAGGGTGTAGCGACGGTAGGTACCCTTCTTGACCTGATAGGCCGTGAGCAGGTCCGTCACGTTCATCGGCGACTCCCAATTTGAAGTAAGTCGCTCGATGACCTGAATAACGCGCCAGAATTGGGGCATCAGTTGCCCTGGCGACAAGTCGATCTCACACATAAACGCCTTAACTAAGGGCGAATATGGCCATTGGAATCCTATCTTAAATGGGTACTCGTATATCACGACGTATCCCTCTGACATTTCCGGTCGAATCTGACCGGCCTTACTCACGGTAATAGGGATTCTCGCTAATTTCCTAAAGTCGTCGAGATCGTCCTGATCTCGAATGGTGCTTCTAGGTTCTGTCGACATTGCTAATCCCGTTAACCAGATTTGACGGTCGGGAAAACCCCAAATATCCCAGTTTTCCTAGGTTTTCTCGCAATAGATTTACGACGCATGCAAGGACTGAAGAGTCGTACCTTATATAGGCGCTCTAGTCCTCAAAAATTCTAAAACTGGTCGAACTTTTTTGCAGGTTTGGAAAAGATTCGCTGAAGATTCGCAAGGAATCAAGAAGAAAATCTCGCTCTAAAACTCTCTGAAATCGTAAAAAGGAAAAGATCCGTCGTGGTCTCTATTTATGTAATTGATCATGTCAGGTCGGGTCCCTCGATGATCGACACGTACCCTTACCTTTTCGTATGCACACACGGATCGTCAACACCTGGCGTTGACAGCTGCTAAGCATGATCGTGTGTCAGCGTGACGTCACGACCTTATTCCCTTTTCGACTTCCTCTTTAGTTGGGATTGGACCGATCCAGTTCCAAGGCAACCACAATGATTTTTTCGACACATGTCACAACCCCAGACGTCCGAATGACAAAATTTAAAATTCGAATTTGCCACTCTATTTTCAAATTTTGGAGGCAAACTGTTTGGGTAAAATTTCACCAGTCTCGACCACAACCAAAGTAAGGAAAACATTTATTATACTTTTCCATAGTAAGGTAAAATCATAGTACTTTATCCCTCGATCAGAGTTGAAATCGAAAGTTATCTAACTCACGACACTCGACCATGACGTCGTCTAGCTCACACGACCGTCGTATGGAACCATGCGACCTCGACCGACTAACATACATTATTTCTGTTACGTTTTTAGTGTTCAAATGCAGGAATCAATGTCATTGATGATCAACGGCTATAACTGACGAAGGCAATTACGAGCATTGAATTCAACGACCGTTACAACCGTTATCAAGGAGACTTTATGGAGCCATTCAATGCACTCGAAAACTATAAAAGCAGAGGCTAGCGCATCATTTCGGATATCTGGAATCACAATCTCACATCCGGAAACAAGAGAACTCTCAAGATCACTTGAAACAAAGAACTCTCTATCGAAGAATCGCTCTCGACGCACGACTTTCACACACAACACTTAGTATTTACACGTGACACACTTGTTTTTTACATCTGATACACTTGTTACTTTACATTTAAAGTCTTTCTTTCATTTGTATTGTAATCTCTGTACGATCGACACCTGGAACACAAGGATATCGCCCCTGTTTGGCGACCATAGTGCAGCGACGACTTCAACAGTCGTCCGCGGGTTTTTTCCTCGTTGAGGTTTTTCCCGCGTCACCAAAATCTCTGTCTCATTTACATTTTTTGCCTTTGTCGTACGCTTTGTCGAGAGATTCCTGTTCTTTAGTTGTTAAGCTCCACAATCAACCTTAAGTTATCCTCTGGACGATTTTTGGCATTAACATAATCCTAGTATTCATCATTGGCAAGCGATAAGACGTGTATTCAAATACTTGAAGAAAACCATTGATTATGGTTTGTCCTATGTCAGGTTTCCTTATATATTGGAGGGATATTCGGATGCGAGTTGGATTACCAATTTGGAAGATCACTCTTCTATGAGTGGCTGGGTGTACTTGCATGGGGGAGGTGCCATCTCATGGGCTTCCAAGAAGCAAACTTGCATCACGAGTTCGACTATGGAATCAGAATTTGGGGCATTAGCCGCTCCCGGTAAAGAGGCGGAATGGCTAAGGAATTTGGTCCATGAAATTCCATTATGGCCGAAACCAATATCACCCATTTCTATCCGTTGTGATAGTGCGACTACTTTGGCTAAAGCTTATAGTCAAGTATATAATGGCAAGTCTAGACACTTAGGTGTTAGACATAGCATGATTCGTGAGCTAATCATGAATGGGGCGATTTCGGTTGAATTTGTTCGGTCGCAACAAAATCTAGCGGACCACTTACGAAGGGGTTAGCTAGGGACTTGGTTCACAAGTCGGTGATAGGGATGGGATTAAAGTCCATCTAAATCTCTAACAGTGAGATACCCAATTCCCTTCTAATACAACGTTAGAAGTTGAATTCAATGGGAAAGCTCACTCTAAGGGATTGGAGCACACGATGATCATCCCACGGTATGTGCTCGGTACTGCAAGTGAAGGAGGTAATTGTTCTTTTGTAAAAATGCATGTGCAGGTGCATGATGAAAGGAACTACCTATATGATTGTGAAGTGTGGCCGCTTCAAGAAGCTTGGACTTGGCTTTGATGCACTCACGAATGGATAAGGACACATGGCCTGTATAGTGTCAAGTTTAAACTTTAGAGAATCATTTAAATTCATGTGTATGTTATCTTCTAGTACTCAAATGGGTTGAAGGGTTCAATCCATATGACACCCGGATTCTCGAGTATTTGAAATGTGTAATGTACTAAGATGGAAATTCAATCATCTAGATATTTTCATTTATGCATGAGTTTGTTTACCTATATTGAATATTTCTTTTGTGAATCAAGGATTGCACTAAAACGGGGGAGGAATGTTGGTGATTTTAGTGAAATCATCGGTTCATTTTGTGTAATTGGATTCACAAAGATAATAATGGGGTTGTTAGCTAAGCTATAACATGAGTTAGGAGGTGTGGAGTGCACACTCGTGTAAGCTAACTAGAACCCGGGATTGTTGGACGGTTAAGATTGGCAAGTTACAAAGAGTTCTTATGAATTGGGCGTCGGGGCCAGTGCTGGTGCCAGAATGCTGGCGCCAGAGTGCTGGCGCCAGTTGGCTGGCACAAAGACTGGCGTCAGGCTCTGGAATGTTGCCGACGCTGGTGCCAGTTGCCTGGCACGGAGACTGGCGCCATCGTCTGAAAGGTTTCTTCTTGTTTGCAACTGCCGACATTTAATCCACAATCAATCTCATTAAATGAGATATTATTATCAGTATCAATATTGTGTCGGTTACGATTCTGAAGGTGTTTAAGTATGTGTCGATTTCTGCCTAAATCGAGAACCGAGAACCGAGATTATCCTCGAGTGAATTTCCTGATACCCGGGCAGAATAGGGTCGAAATATCACTTACGAAAAGAGAGATCTCACGCGATCTCACGTTCTTTATCCAAGTTCTATCACTCTTTCTCCCACGATTTTTCTGAAATTCCCCCAACAAGTTTCTCAGTGAACTTTTTCGCATAGTCGGAAACTGTTTGGTTCCCTTTCTTCAAGCTCATGAATTCATCTTCTATCTTATCCAGGGCTCTCCCACTGCAGTATTTATCCATCAGCTTCTTCTTGAAATTCGACCACGAGAGCTTGGCCAATACTTACGGCGTTAGTGCCGATCGGGTAAGGTTCCACCACGTTAGAGCCTCACCCCCGTAGGAGATGAGAGGAAAATTTGACTCTTTGAGAGTCATCACACTCACTGGTCTCGAAGACCATCTCCATCTCCTTGATCTAGTACATGCAAGTAATCGGATTAGTGGTGCCCGCAAACTCCGGCAGCTTGGCACATAAAAAGGTCTTGTACGAGCAACCTCTCTCTCTCATCCTCTCCCCAATCACAACATGATCCTTGGTTCCAATAGCGTTGTTGGCACCCCCGAGCTATGCACAACATTCTCCGCCATCACCTCATTCCTACGGTGACTGGCGTCCCGTTCTTCCAACATTTTCATGAATGCTTCTTGTTGTTGTGCCATCGTCGAGGCCATTGCTTGCATCATACTATCCCTCAATCTAGTTTCGAGGGTTATTTCCTCCATGACAGGTTGGGAGGAGGCAATGTTCCTTCGGGGAACGTGCTCGATTCCTCCGCCCAAAATAGGAGGTCTCAGAGGTTCTTCAGTGGCGCCAACCACGTTGCGCTGATCGGCCGTTGACTCATCCTCCACATTTCCATCTCGTGGAGTCGGCCCTCTACTACGGATATTTACCATTTCTAATATTCCATACACATGAGAAAGAGATAAGAATAGGCTACAAGTACGTACTATCACATTTATCAATCATCACAACAATAGTCATGCAAGCACGCTTATGTATCAACATATTCATAATAATAGTAGCTAATTGAAATTGTGATCCTGTTATACACAAGAATCTCATTCCCCATCGTCACACTTTTCGCCCAACGTAATTTCCGTAATCCTAACACTCTCTCTCCCCACCTATGACTTTTACCCGTGATCTATAACTTAACCGCTAATACTATACAACTTAAGTCTAGGTTCACTAGTGTCGACACCTAGTTCACTTAAACTAAAGCTCTAATACCAACTTGTAACACCCTAAAAATAGGGGCAAACAAAAACTTCCATAAAAGGAAGAGTGGTATAATATGCCATAGCACGAGCTTCCCAAAAATGGGGAAATACAAAACCTGTATAATTACAATTTGTAAATTAACGAATAATTAAATGACAACCGACTAATCTAGATTCTAAAGCTAGAATTAAGATTACAAAAAGTGTCATTTCTATTCCATGAATAAATCCTTCAAAGGGGTCCCAAAAGAAATCCCCAAACCTCATACTAAGCCGTCTACACCTTCTTGGTAACGACACCGCTAGAACCTGAGATACACATCAACACCACACAAGTGTTAGGCCAAAAAGCCTAGTGAGTTGAACAACACATAATAAAGCATATAAAGGTGACATTTTATAAATGTTATTTAGGGAAAATCATTTCAACAAGGAATCAATGGGGGAGACCCAAAACACCAAACAAGCAGCACCCAAAGGATCAATACACCTTAGTATCTATCCCCACGGATAATACCACAAGGCCCTGCATCACATCAATCACCCCCAGGGCATTGTCCCGGACGACAAGGGGTCTAGGCACATACCTCCAAGGTGGCGCCCCCAAAGACTGTAATCACCGAGTACCTACTTGATGGTTCATCCCAGTTATAATAAAGCATCATTATACCCAAATTACTCCAAGTAATGTATAAGATGTACACAATAAGCAGTATGGTCCAACCATAATATATATACATGTAAAACCAATCATATAAGGTTTTAAATCCAAATACAAGTCTATAATTCATATGATTTCCAAATAAACCTGAAATGAACAATTGAACTTTCACATATATAACATGGACAATCTCAATAAGCCAAGTGCCACTTTATTAAGTCCAATACCAATTCATTAAGCCATATACCAATCTAATAAGCCAAATATCAATCCATTAAGCTACATACCAAACCATTAAACCAAAACTACTTTCTTGAGTCAAAATCATTTCCCTTAGGTCAAACCCACAATATTAGTTAAGAATACCTCAATAAGCCATATACCGATCCAATAAGCCAAATATCAATCCATTAAGCTACATACCAAACCATTAAACCAAAACTACTTTCTTGAGTCAAAATCATTTCCCTTAGGTCAAACCCACAATATTAAGTCAAGGATACCTCAATAAGCCATATACCGATCCAATAAGCCAAATATCAATCCATTAAGCTAAATACCGAACCATTAAGCCAAAACTACTTTCTTAAGTCAAAATCATTTCCCTTAGGTCAAACCCACAATAATAAGTCAAGAATACCTCAATAAGCCATATACCCTCTCACTAAGCCCAAAACCCTAAAATGTGGCTTAATGTTCCCAAGTAAGTAAACATGAAAGATCATGATAAATATTGTATCTTAAACCTCAAATGCTACATATTATCCCCCAAACCACCAAGAAACCTCAAATATATGTAGACAAAGTAAAATATGGAGGTAAGGAGATTTTATAAATAAATGAGTACAAGGAAAGCAACAAATCAAGCAAAGATGTGTATCTAGTTTTAACAAAAGGTTTAGAAAACTCACTAACTAGGTTTTAGGAAAAACCCTAGAAACCAAAAAGATCTTGAAAATGTAAATGATAATGAGGAGGTTGGATCCTCCCAAAAATGCTCCATTTCTTGAGAAAAGCTAGCCTTAAATGCTTTCTTTTAATTTAGTGCAAGAACTCAAATAATTTATAGAGGTAGAGAGTGATGGAAGATTGCAGCAAAATAAGTTAGAAATGGAGAAATGGGGGTGAAAGTCGTGGGACTAGAAAGGTGAGAAGATGAGAGAGAGAGTGGACAAGGAGTGTAGCCCAATTTAATTGGTCAATAGTCAAACAAGAGAGAAATTATATATACATACATATATTTACACACCTGGTCCTTGGGTTTTGTGTGATCTCTAAATGTTTTCCCTTTACATGTATAATAATTTGTTTTTTGGGAAGGGTGTCCTAGGCTATGCCTAGACTAATCCCTTGGCAAATTATGACTGTAAGACATCAGCCCTGATTAAACCTCAGTGGCCACAATTGTTGTGTACGCCTGGATTAGAACCCTGGGCAGATGGGATATTCCACCACATCCCCCAAGGCCTTAACCAGTACGCCACAACCCTTGTGGTTCATGTATAATACAATTATAACTATAATAAAACACAGATAAGACTTAAAATTCTATGTACCTAAAATTTTCGGGTGTTACATTTGGCCATTTATACTTGGAGAAAATACCAATTTTGGGAAAGTTGTACATCGACTTATGTAGGCATATTGGACTTATTTTATTGCGAAACATTTTATGATGCTTTATGTCTTGATTTATACTCTAATGAGTTTTGGGACACTGTTCGATTTTAAATAGCTCAAGGTGGAACATTATTTGGAAAATGCAATCATTGCATAAGTGTTGATTATTACATGTTTTGAATGCACTTGTTCATTCATTTGGAGTCATGTAATATTTTAGATTGTAATGCATTGGATTCATAGGCGTAAGAGTCGGTTGTTCAACATGGAGTTTTGATGCCCATGTTTGAGTCTAGTAAGTGGTCCCCAAGTTATGTTTTATTTCGAGCTTGTGATGGTGCTCATAGGAGCCGTATATGGAGCTAAGTCTTGCGGTGGTGCCCATGGTGAGCTGGATACGAAGATTTGTGACTTTTGTGGTGAGTGTCATCTAGAGGTTGAGTAGACGCTAGGGTCATTTGTGTATCTTGCGGTGGTAGCTTAATGTGGATCCGTATACGGGGATCCATGACTCTATGTGAATCTCGAGAACGTTGATAAGTGGCTTAACTTTGTGTACCCACCACATTTGATAGAATCGGGTCTCCTCCGTCACTGAAAGATGTTATTTGCGGGTATTCCCTTGCCCATACCTTCGGTGTTAAAACGTACAATTTTATTATACAAATGGTAACTTTGGTAAAGCATCTCGTGTGCGTTTTGAGATATCTAAATGTTGGACGTTTGTTACAAATGGGTAATAATGATGAGTTGGAGCCGTGCCTTGAGCACGTTTTGGGTGAGTATAAAAGGTGGATATATTGTACAAAATATTACTATGGATTTGGGGTACAAACTTTACTGTCATAGTTCCTTGATAAATTTCATAATTTATGGATTAATTGTACATATGGTAAACTCTTGGTTTCAATCATTTTTGTTTAATATGATGAAAACTGCTTTAACTCACTAGGCGTTAAGCCTAACACTTTTTCTTTTCGACATATATAGCAGGTCTTAGATGGATCTGAGTGGCGTGTGGAGCATGATAGAAGTTCTGGTAGGATGGATTTAGAGATGTCATCTTGTTTTGAGAAGATAACAGATTTGGAGGTTTTAGTAACACCCGACTGATTTATCCCCGTTTGATGGACTAGATAGTTCAGTTAGAACTCTGATACATGTTGTAGTGTTTTTTCCTTTGTAAACTTTAAATATTTGTTATTTAGAGTTATGTATTCAAAGGATTTTTAAAAGTTTAAATTTGTCTACTATTTTTGATTTTAGGGGTGTTACAAGTTGGTATCAGAGCTCTAGTTTAATTGAACTAGGTGTGAATTTAAGATGCCTAGACTTAAGTTGATACTTTAAGTGTGATCAATAGGTATGGTTAGAAATTTTAAGTTGAGTGAAGGTGTTGATCCAAACCCTTCAGTGATTTGATGATGACCCTTAGAATCACTTAGTGAAAATTGTAAGTAAACATTATGTATCAGTGTTTGACCATCAAAGAAAAATATACTAAGTCTGTTTAGTATCGCTGATGTGAAATTGGGTTCTTTATATATACTTCAGCGATAACTGTACCTCAGTGAATCCTGAGCCTGTTCAGTTTCGCTGATGATCGCTGAATGTTCACTCTGTAAATGTTTGTTTATGATCCCTGAAGACAAGACTCGCAAAAAAGGGTTCAACGCTGAAATCGAAGACCAAGCTGACGAAAAAATGACTAAGTCTACTCATGACCTGATGCGGATATCAGCGAAGCCAAGACTTGTCCAAATCACACGATGTTTCAAGTAGAAGACTTCATCGAGAGCTGACCTTCATCGTCCTCCCTGATGAAGATCAACTCAGCGATCGCTGATCATGAAGCCTGTTCTACAAGGAATATTTGTCTTATCCCCTTGCACGATATTGTACGATTTGTCAGAAGGAGATTGTAGAATCCAGATCCGTGCAACAAATGTGAAATCGAAATAGTAGGAAATACAAACAATGATTTCAACTGGTCATCCCTTTCATTAATCTTTCAGAGAGAATATTACAATAAGAGTTGAAAGCTAAAAGAGATGATTGGCTTGTTTTTCCAATCTAATCAACATTAACTACAATGGGCCCGTGGTTAACAAGCCCACGGCCCGTTCACTAATAAGCTTTATTTTAATCAAATACAGTTTAACCCTTGAACTTTAAATCAACATTAAAACCTACTCTAACAATCTCCCCCTTTGATTTGAAGTTCGAGTTGGCGCTCTAAATCTCTCCAGTTGAAGACATATCGTTTGCGGAGCGCGAAGTGTACCTCGAACAATCTGATGGCACGACGATAGTCGATGCGATCTTCAATCATTTCCAAGGCATTCCGAGCAGTTACTTCATTCGGATTCGGAACATAAGAATACCTTGGATTCTCAGACTCGTGCTGAATAATCTTTCGAAGAGCATCTCTGACCTTTAGAAGTGTGCCGTCGCAGAATCTTTCCACCTGACTGAAGCGCATGAATTTCTTCTCCTTTTGCTCATTGAGGTAAACAATCCCGAATTCTGGTTCCAGTAGCATAGCGTTCTTGGGATACATGTTTAACTCAGGTGCTTTCAGATTCGGCTTGATCAGGTTTACCTTTTTTGCCTTGTTCTCGATAGCCATTTGGAAGTCCGTTAGATAAGACATCATTATGGTGCGGACCAGGTATCGACGAACAACTTCGAGTGCCTTTGTAATTTCTAGCGGTCGGATGGTTCTTGTACGCAAGTCTTTCAGAATAACCAGAAAGTCGAGTGGTCGGAGGTTCTTGAAATCAGCTTCTGAAAATTTCCATTCGTTCCCATCTTCACGTCGAACAATGAAAACTGGGTAGACGATCTTCATAATACGTCTTGAATAGATACTGATTACCCCTGTGATTCGAAGTTTGGTTCTGACCTGGTTGACTGGAAGACACCGCTGCATTGTGCTGATATATCGGCGTTTAAATTCTGGGTCAAGGTTGTAGATACCTAGACAGAAGGTCGACTCAATCTGGCGAAGCTTATGGACGAACAGCTTTTTCAAAGATTCCTCCAGATGAGGGATTAGTACCATGATCTTCTCCCAACGGATTTGTTGCTGTTGAGGAGTAGGAGGAAGATCAGAAGCTGTCGTGGGAGGAGTAGTTGTCGGAAGATCGGAAGTAGTAGACTCGGGTCTTGTTGATGGTGTTCCGGTGGGTTGAGCATAGTGAACGGTGGTTGCTCCATATAAATTTTGGAGCAGGAACTGATCGTAGTCAATATTGTCGTCCTCATCAGTAGGGAAGACCAAATTTACCTGGAAATTTACGGCACTGGCGGCTTTTTCGTACCATGCGTCTTTGGTCTCCGGGTTGGTCTCACACTCTGGATCTATCATGTCCAGTATCGGTCTGTCTGACGAGTCAAAATCGACCAATTCCTGTGTTGAACCCTCGGGCTTTTCAACCGTTGGGTCTTCTTCATCTGAAATTTCCATATCTATGACCATATCTGCTAGTGGCAACTCGGCTTCGAGTGCTTCTGATGTAGTTGCCGCAGTTGGGGGTTCCTGTTGAACCACTGTTGTAGTTTCGGCAGGCATGATCTGGACGGTCTCGGTTTGGCGTAGACGCTTCTCCCCCTCACGGTGATCAGGATCATCTTGGTCATCGTGCTTGCGTTTGAGACCGCCGGCTTGACTCTTACAAGTATCTTCTAGTGAGCGGACCCTCTCAGACAGCGTGGCGAGCGCTTTGTTGTAGTCGTTGAGGGTCGAGTCAATGGCGTCAAGGCGTGATGTGATTGATGAAGATGGAGCAGTGACCTGGGATCGGAGAACTGAGATCAGGTCTGCTTCTGTAGAGGCGGTTGTATCTGATTCCTAGAGCAGTTGAGCCAATAGCATCGTCTTTAAGGTATCCACCGAATAGATAGGTTGAGCAAACGTCAGTGGATGTGGTGGTGCGGTTTCGGCTTCAACGATCTTTGCTTTGCCTTTGATGGCTTTGGCGATCTCATCGGTGACATGCAGTTCCAGTGCCTCGCGGACAGCCTTGAGGGTGCTGTCTAGGGACCCTTGCGACACAAAGTTGGGGTGAATAACTCCGGGACCACTTAGGTTACCCGTTGAGGCGTCTACCACAAGGGTAGAGCCACCTGCGTTCACAGTTGGCGTGATCTTAGCTGTGGTAGGATTTCCTGCCGATCCTTGTGTTATACCAAAAGGTGAAGACACTACGGTGGTTCCGGTCGAGTCACGAAGAGTCTCGACTTGGTGTTGCTCAGCTTCGAGTGTCCTAGCCGAAGAATGTTCAATATCAAAAGGCGCTAGACTCGATGGTGCACGAAATGAAGGCGAGACCGGGGGCTGCTGGTCTCTTATTTCCACACCAACACTCTTCGAATGAGAGGCATGTGGAAGTTGTGCTTGTTCCCCTGCGTAATATTGAAACATCCGTCTGTCGTGAGACGGATGAGTGGATGAGGGGGTCGTGCAATTGCTCCGCTGGGTCCACAGAGTCTTCTTCAATACCCCGTCCCAACAGATGAGACAGTGTAGTAGATGTGGCTACCCGGATATCGCTCGTTTGGGGTCGCTCATGAGCCTCGTTATCTTTACAGCTTGATCTTTCTTGGTTTGCTTTTGACCTTAACTCCCTCCTTCTCACATGTTCTATGTCCCGGGGAAGGTCCCTCCGGCGCTGGCTGGACCATGGGATTCCCTAACTCTCGTCTATATGCTATCACAGGTAGGGCTTCAACTGAAATGAAAGCATGGACATTATCCTGCTCCCCCTCAAAACATACATGGGGATTGACTTGCTCCCCCTCGGAGTGAGAGTGATATCAACACAAGAAAAAAATATTTAGACTTTGTAAGAAAAACTATGTGACTCTTCCCCCCGGATTGAGGTTGTTGATCCGCCATGGAATATCTGTAAAAAGACCCAAAGTTAGAAACTGAGGCGGATAAACATGTTCCGATGCGTACCTTTGCATTAAGTGGCTCAATCTGGGACAGATTGAGGATTGACAGTGACATAACAGGTACCAGATATATCAAAACAGGGGTGTCCGGACAAGGATTTGAACAGAAAAGACTTTCCGGACAGACACAAGTAGCCGGACAAAGGGTGTTCGGATAAAAGGTGTTCCGGACAAGCATGGTTTCCGGATACAGTTGAGCATTCCGGAGAAACATGGTTTCCGGATACAGTTGAGCATTCCGTACAAAAATAAGACTGTCCGGATACTCTGGGATTTTCACAAAAGAATGCCCTGTCCTTGTAGATTTTGCCAAAATAGGACTGTTTGGATTTAAAAATGAACCTTCTCTCGCTCCCCCTCAAACTGAGCATGGAGTTGGCTTTGCTCCCCCTCGAATATTGCAAAAAATTGTGCAGTGGAGAGTCCGACACACAAAAACGTTTAGACATTTAAAGAAAAACTTGTGTCGCTCCCCCTCAAATGGTGAGCATAAGATGACATGCTCCCCCTCAGAATGTGCTCGTAGAGTGAGATGCGTACGGGAGTATCCACACACAAAAAAAACTTTTCAGCATTTAAAAAATTGCGTGTGACGCTCCCCCTTAATAGTAGAGTATACTTACCTGATGGCTGATCATGCTCCCCCCAAACAGATGAGCCGCTTGTTAAAGCACATGTATGGACAAACCTCACGTCTTCGCAATATGATTCCTTGTAGATCGTGAGCAGCTCCCTCCTTCCGGTCATGTGTGTGGAGCATCCAGAGTCTAAGTACCACACATGACTGTCTTGAAAAACAAGTTTAGTGGACCTTCGGTACCCAGATTTGTCTGGGTCCGGGAGGGTTAGGTTTGGCACCGTTTGAGGAAGCTTGCTTTGTCCCAGCTTTCCCTTTAGGTGTAGGATTGACACCGGTAGAGGGAACTGGTTTTGGCACTGGTTTCGTATTCGGTGCAGAATTTACACCTTCAGGAGGAACAAATTTTGTAGCAGCTTTCCACCTGGGTGCCGGTTTAACCTCAATAGGAGCAACCCATTTAGGAGTAGGTTTGGTCTCCCGCTGTGGTTTAACCGCTGATTGGTAACCCCGTTTTTGATAGTGTCTTTGCTGGTTATTACGGGGTTAGCGTTTGGGTGTCGAATTATACATGTGATATGACCCAAACCAATCATTGTTATGGATATCATCAAAGTCATTCCAACCACAACTAGAACAATACAAACGATCGTGCGATAATTGAATCAATTGCTGAATGCAGTAAAATTTCATCGGAAAATTAATATCTCTTTTAACAAAATTATTCCTATGATTCCAAGCACAATCGTTTTTGTTCATTCTTGGGTAAAAGACAGTATTGAGAGACTTTGATGCTGCATCTTTGACAGATTCCTTGGCTAGCCACTTTGGTTTTTCTTGTTTAGCGCAACCGTTTTTATCCGAAACAATATGGACAGAATGGTCAGTGACTTTTGAAGAAACAGTATTGTTGGTTGGCAAAGGTCCGGTCTCTTGCCTCAGCTGTGATTGCCTTTTAGAAACTGGTTTAGAAGTTGGTTTTGATTGAGAAATCTTGATCACAGCTGGGGCCTTTGTGTTAGAACATTGACCTTTTTGAAAATCGACCGTATGATTCACCACAGGGGATAAAAAACCAGTGTGACTTGGAAGAGGTTTGTCAAAGGGGAATGATTCAAACTCTTCATCACAGTTACCTTCGGAGTTCATGTACTCTGAAAAATCTATTTTGGGAAGTACTGGACTAGGATCAGGTGAGGAAGGCGAGGAACACTTTGTGCTTTCGGTTGTGTGTTTTGGGGAATTCGGTGCGGAAGCGTATGAAAAACCAGAATTTAAATTCCTTTTAACACACTCATCTTGAGAAACTTCATTTTCTTGCAAAGAGATATTTCCTATAAAGGCTTTACACGAGGATGTGTCAGATGAGTTAGAGGAAAGTTCAGGTGAAAATTGCTTCGCAGTTTGGAGCAAGTCAAGCTGCACTTGGAGTTGACTATTTATCATATGCTCTTTCATCGTTTCTCTTGTCACTTCAGACAGTTTTGATGAGAGCGTATTGATTTCCCACTGAAATTTTTCCTTTTCCCCACTTGACACACCGTCGGATTTCTCAGATTTGAGTTTCTCAATCTCAGACATGAGCACTTTCTTTTCGTTTTGAAAAATAGACGTTTCTTTCTCAAACGACTCCTCCAACTCAACAATCTTTGCTTCCAAGATGAGAGGGGGAACATAGAGTTTAAACTCATCCGTCTCAGTCTTGGTTGCAGGTGCTAGATCCTCATCCTTTTTGGAGGAATCCTTGGGTGTAGCTACCTTGTAGGGGTCGAAGTAGTCATGGGAGAGGTACTGTTTGTCCTTTTTATACGAGTAGTTTAAAGGTTCATAACAAAATGGAAGTTGAATTCCTCGTTTGTGTGTGCGCTTATATTCCTCAGTTTCCTCCTCTTTTTCGGGTTCAAGAGGACCAGTCCATTGAATTGCATATTCTGGATACTTTTTATCTAATCCAAAACAAGCAAAATCATACAGAGTGGGTACATGCCATCTTCCCTTTTTCAAATAGTGTGGGTTATCATATCCGATTCCCCACTCTTTGTTAAAGTATGTGAACTCTTTAGGTTTATTCAGAAAGATGGTTTGATCAGTTTGACCCCTTTTGTGGAGTTTGTTTTCAAGATCAAGGATTTTAGTCACAAACTCCTTGTGTTGAATTTGAAGAGAAGAACATTGATAAACAATTTCTTCTTTCTCATTCAAGCACTTATCAAACTGAGACTGAAGATCAGATAACTTGGCCCTTAAGTCCTTAGGTGCTAATGAAAGATTTTTGCATTTGCCTTTTAGATTAGCATTTTCATACTTATATTTTTCAGTTATTCTCCTTTGAACATCTAGCTTTTCAGATAGTGATCTAATCTCAAGCAATTGTTCATTAGAGGTGGCCTTAAAGGAATCTACCCGTTCAGCAAGAGGTTTCATTCGGTCATAAAGTTCTGAAAAGATAGGCTCACATACCTGACACGGCGTTGTCATGTCTTCTTCAGCAGGAGACATCTTCAGTTGCACTGGAGTGATCGTCAGACGATTGTTCGATTCAAAGTGGAATAGTATCAAGGATACTTAAATGTCCCCCTCCTGCGACTTAGCACGGGGGTCCCGCTAATGGAGGTTTCAGAAAGCTCCCGGATTGTGGAATCCTGGTGGTTTCCGGATGAGGAATCCGGAAAACTGAGCTTACCGGATGAAAGAGTTTCCGGATGCAACACTTACCGGGTGGAATAGGGTTCCGGATAATAAGCTTTCCGGATAGAATAGGTTTCCGGATACCTTGAAGTTTCCGGGTACAATGGATTTTCCGGATAAGATATGTCCGGAAACACTGGGTTTTCGGATACAAATGTTACCCGGATAGTATAAGGAATAGTGACTTACCCGGATTGCAGAACTTACCCGGAAAAATGAGGAGTCCGGATGGAATTGGAGGTACCCGGATGGAAATCACACAAACGTCCGGACACCTTGAAGTTGTCCGGAAACGTCGGCTGGTTTATCCGGACAAGTCGGCAGTTTGCCCAAATCGTTCGAATTTTCGATTAGGATTGCCCAAAATCGATCCTGGAAGATTAGTAATAATGCCAAACACAAAAACAACACTAATCCAATCGATTTCAATGCAAAAACAACAAGTTTTGATGGTTAAAAATCGAATTTTTTTATCAAGAACACTACCAAAAAGTTTTGATCTTAAATTGCTCAATTAAACACTCAAACGATCGAATTGGAATGCGAAAATTTGCAGAATTACTCACAAGTATAATGCTAACACAACCCAATAAACAGAATTGAACAATTTAGCCAGAATCAGGATTTTGAAAATTCAAGATGAACACATACGGGAAAAGTCAAAATCTTACCAGAAATCACTAGAGAGGTTTTGAATCGAATCCGTCCGTCTGCTCTGATACCAATTGTAGAATCCAGATCCGTGCAACAAATGTGAAATCGAAATAGTAAGCAATACGAACAATGATTTCAACTGGTCATCCCTTTCATTAATCTTTCAGAGAGAATATTACAATAAGAGTTGAAAGCTAAAAGAGATGATTGGATTGTTTTTCCAAGCTAATCAACATTAAATACAATGGGCCCGTGGTTAACAAGCCCACGACCCGTTCACTAATAAGCTCTATTTTAATCAAATACAGTTTAACCCTTGAACTTTAAATCAACATTAAAACCTGCTCTAACATAGATACCTCTGTCCTTGATCGTACAAACCACTCTTCCCACTACATTGTTCTCCAAGCAGCCAACAGCATGCTTGCAAAAGTCAGAATCATGCAACCAACCAAGTGCTGCCACGTGTAAAGTTATCCTGACATGCATTTAATGCATGCAGTATAAATAGAAGATCAACTTCATTTTTGTTAGATCTGAAGTTTTGTCAATAAACTAAGTGTTGAAGATCTGATAAGAAGACTCAGATGTTCTGAGTAGAGAAGTCAGAGGTCTGACTGTGAAAGCTCAGAAGTATTGATAAGAGGAATCAGAAGTCTGGAAAGAGAAGTCAGATGTCTGAGTTAAGGAGTCAGAAGATCTGAGAAGCTTTATCAGAAGAATGTTCAGAAGTTCTGAACTACCTGTTCAGAACTTATGACGAGATACTTTACTTAGTATTTTATAAACTAATTAGGACACGTGTTATGTTCTTATTAGTCTTTCTTATTTGTACTGTAGCTTTAAGATGTCCGTTGCAGTATAAATAGTAGTTAGCTCTATGTTGCTAACTGATTGATTTTTCCCGTATAACTTTGTATTCATTCTTTGTAATCTTTGAGATTCTCTCTCTTAGATCTGTAATTCTGTTCATCATTGAATACAATTGGGCTTGATCATACAAACTTCTCAATTACTGCTTTCTATATTGATTGTAAGATTAGATCCTGTTCTTTCAATTGGTATCAGAGCCAATCAACAAACAAATTTGTTCAAGATTGTTATCGCGAAGGTCAATTGATCAATTTCTTGAAGATTTCTTGATTCATTCAAAATTCGATTCCGCTGCTAGGGCTAGTTCTTGAATTCTTGGCAATTCTTGAATTTTCTGTTACATTTCGATCAAGAAACTCGAATTTGTCTTTCTCTTGAATTTTCTTACAATCATGTCTTCTAAAGAATATCTAGCCATGGGATCTGAAACCAAACCGCCGGTTCTTATACCAGAAGAGTATCAGCAATGGAAAATTCGTATGATCCAATTCCTAGACAATATTGATGAAAATCTAATGGTCTCTATTCGAGAAGGTCCAATTGAAGTGTACATCGATGTTGCTGCAACCCCTGCTACAGAGACAACTCCAGAAATTCCAGCGACCAGGGTGAAAAAGAGTTATTCCCAATACACAGCTGAACAGAAGAATAGGCATGCTATTGACAAAAGAGCAATTACTTTGATGACTTTGGCTGTCCCAAATGAGGTTCTTAACAGGATTGACAGTGGATCATCAGCTAAAGAAATGTGGGACGAATTGGAAAGGCAAATGTTAGGAACTGTGAGATCTATTCAGGCAAAGTTAAATCAAAGCATAAATGCTTATGAAAGGTTCAAAGCAAAAGAGTCAGAAAGTTTGACACAGACATACAGTAAATTTTGCACTATTCTAAATGACTTGAGAAGAAATGGACTGAAGAAAACGAAGTCATAAATAAATTTCAAATTTCTGAACAGTCTAAATTCAGAATGGTCATCATTTGCCATAAGTCTGCAAATGAACAAGGATATGTGTGAAGAAGACTTAAATGATCTATTATGTGTTCTTAATCAACATGAAGACTCTGTCAAGTTAGTTGTGGAAGAGAAGAAAAATGTTGCTGATCAGTTAGCATTCTTATCAAAGTCCAAAGCAATCAAAGCACCCAAAAAGACTGCATATCTATCAGAGATACCTAATCTGGAAGAATCTGACAAGGAAGAAGGATCAGAAGATGATGAAGATATCAAGATAATGGCTGAGAAACTAGCTTTGTTGACAAATACTTTCAACAAAAGGTATGGGAAGGGTAGATTTCAAGGAAATTATAAAAGAGTTGGGAGTTCAGATTATAAGAAGAAAGAAGACAGAGAAGAAAATAAGTTTGAAAAGAGAGTAGAGAGAAGTGAAGAAAAAAATGAAGAGAAGGATGAAAGAAAAGAAAAGAATATGTGTTTCAAGTGTGGAAAATCTGGGCACTATGCTAAGGATTGCAGAGTTAAAATTGTGAAAGACTATGAGTACTACACCAAGAAGGCTCAGCTTGCAAAGAAGAGAGATGATAAAATTGCTTTATTGGCTGAACAGGAGAATTGGTTGTACTATACTTCTGATGAAGATGATCATATCAACTTTCCACAGATGCAGAGCTATATGGCAAAAATGAGGAATGAGGATGATTCTGATTTTGAAGATGCTGATTCTGAGTCATCTGCTGAGGTACATTCTTCACTTGAATTAGAGTTAATGACACAGATTGGTGAAATGAAAACTGAATTTGCTAATCTAAGAAAACAGATAAAAGGAGAAAGAAATTTGGTTAACAAATTCAGAATTGAAAAAGAAGTAATAAAAGAACAATATGAAGAACCTGAGGCTGAGAAACAGAAAGTTAAAGATGAAAATTCTGAATTGATGAAAAGGCTTTCTGAACTAAAAGTTGAGTTTTCAAAAATAAAGGATGAAAAAGGTGATTTACAAATAAAATTTGATATGTTATTTGAAGAAAGAAAGAATTTATACACCAAAATTAAAGAATTAGAAGATCTGAATTTGAAAAGGGGTCAGACTCAGCAAACACTAAATCTTTTATTAAGCAATGTTAAAGATACAAGATTTTACAACCCAAAGAAGGGATTGGGATTGGAAGAAAATGTCACTTTAAAAAGAGCTCCAATCAACTTGTATGAAAAACTTCAAATTTCTAAGCCAAAAATCCCAGAAATTGTTGAAGTTTTCATAAGACCTGCTAGTTCTATAACAAGTTCTGACAATTTGCAAAGACCAAACTCTAAAAAGTCAGATGAGAAAATTTCTGAGTCTAAAACAGAAAAGTCAGTTGATTCAGAAGAAAAGGTTAAGAAAGAAGTTTCTAAACCAACAGACGAGAAGCCAAGATACAATGATACTAACTTCAAGTATGATTCTTTAAATGTCAGCTACAAAAATAAACAACCAAGTTTTTCATATCATGACATTGAGAGCATATTTGACACAAGTAAAAATTCTGAAACAGTCAATCAGAAGTCTGAAACTTCTAGTCAGGATTCTGAACTTTGTAGTCAGAACTCTGAGTCTAAAGATCAGACATCTGAGTCTGTAAATCAGAACTCTGACTCAGGTAGTCAGAAGTCTGATTCAACTGGATTTTCTGAAACAAAATCAGATGAATTTTTGCAACTTGAAAAGAGATTTAATCTTGTGAGTCAAGAACTTGAGGACTTAAGAAAAGCTTATGATGAACTTGAAAATGATTTCTGTGAGGTGGATACTAAACTTGAAGAAGCTTTGAAAGAAAAGAATATTTTTATTCAGAAAATAACAGAGCTTGAAAAACTGAAGACTGAGTATGATCTTTTTAAAATTAATGCTTCAAGAGAAAATGATAAATTCTTTAATGAATCAAGTACATATGAAAAAGGTGAATCATCTAATTCTTCTAACAAAAAGAACTTGAATTTTTCAGAAAAAGAAGAAAGCAAAAGGAAAGATGATCTTGCAAAGTTGAATGATCTGAAAAGGGATCTTGAGAAGCTTAGAATGAAATCTACTTCTGAACTCAAAGCTAGAAATTCTTGTAATAAGGGCAATTGTACTCTGAACAATATCAATAAAAATGAAATGATCTATGTTTCAGATTTATTGTCACTTGCAAAGAAAAATCTTGTTTGTGTTAGATGTAAAAATGATTCATTCCAATATTCTCATAAATGTCAAGTCAAAATAACTTCTGTTTCATACATAAGAAAAGATATTCAGAAAGTTTCTGTTCCTCAAAATACAGAAAAGAAGAAAATTTCTGTTCCTCAGACTCAGAAGAAAGAAAAGATAAAAGAAAAGAAAGTTGAAAATATAGCAAAACCAAAAGTTACAACTCTCAAAAAGAATTTGAACAAGCTTGTAAGCAGAAAATGTTCTGACTTCATAAAAGTTCAAGGAAATGGTGTTTGAAGAAAGATTTTGAGTGGAGAGTAAAAGGTACTAATGTTAAATCCAATGACAAAGCTAACAAAGATGGACCCATTCCAAAATGGGTACCTAAACCTAACTGATCCTTTTGCAGGGCTGTCATGTGTGGTTTTTAGATTCAGGAGCTTCAAGACACATGACAGGTCAGAAGTCTTTTCTATCAAACTTCACAGAAAAGGCTGGAGGAGCAGTAAACTTTGGAAACAACAGCAAAGGACAAGTCAAAGGTTATGGGGATTTAACTAAAGGGGATCTGACTATCCAAAAGGTTTTCTATGTTGAAGGATTACAGCATAATCTCTTCAGCATAAGTCAGTTTTTAGACAGTCTTTGTCAAATTAAGTTTCAAATAACAGGTTGCATGATTTTAACTGAAAATGATGTTAAAGTCTTCTGGGCCAAAAGACATATGGACTTATTTGTAGTTAATTTTTCAAAATTGAAAACATTAAATACAGTTTGTCTTTTATCAAAATCAACTGCAAATGAATGCTGGCTTTGGCACAGAAGATGTTCTCATCTGAATTTCAAAGATCTTAATAATCTTGTTGCAAAACATCTGGTTAAAGGCTTACCAAAGCTTAAATTTGAAAAAGAATCATTATGCTCAGCTTGTGAAATGGGCAAGATGAAAAAGAGTTCTCACAAATTAAAAATGGACTCATCTTGCAAAGCACCATTAGAAATGATTCATACTGATCTTTGTGGTCCAATTTCAGTTCAATCTATGGGAGGAAAGAAATATATGCTTGTGATTGTTGATGAATTCTCCAGATACACATGGGTTGAGTTCCTAAGAGCTATGTCAGAAGATGCTACTACATTGATAAATTTTATCAAAAGGATTCAAGTTCTCTTACAACTTCCAATTCAGAAAATCAGAAGTGATAATGGAACAGAGTTCAGAAATGAGACTCTTCAGAATTTTTTAGAAAGTTCTGGGATTTCTCACAATTTTTCTGCTGTCAGAACTCCTCAACAAAATGGTGTTGTTGAAAGGAAGAATAGAACTCTAGTTGAAGCTGCGAGAACAATGCTGGCTTATGCAAATCTTCCTACTTTCTTATGGGCTGAAGCAATTGCAACTGCTTGTTTTACACAGAATAAAACTTTAATCAATAAGAGATTAAATAAGACTGCTTATGAACTGATAAATAAAAGAAAACCATTAATCAAATTCTTTCATGTTTTTGGTTGCAGGTGCTATGTTCTTAGAGACAGAGAAAATCTTGCCAAATTCGATAAAAAGGCAGATGAAGGATACTTTGTGGGTTATTCTTTAACTTCCAAAGCATTCAGAATCTACAATAAAAGAACCAAGAGGATGATGGAGAGCATAAATGTAACTTTTGATGAAGCCAGAATGCGGACTTCTGAACAAGGCAGTTCAGAACTCATGCTGAACAAGACAAAAATGACTTCTGATACAGATTCTAATCCTATTTGTTCAGAACTCAATTTACTGTTTAAGGATGCTTTTAGTGAACTAATTTCTGATTCTTATGCAGAATATGAAAACCCAAAGATGGTCAAAGAGATGAAAAATAAGACTCCAGAAATAGTTCAATCAACTGTAATTTCTGACAAAGGTCCATCAGAGGAATGTCCAAATCTAATACATACAAGTGGTGAAAATTCTGAACCTTGTAATCAGAATTCTGATTCTTGTACTCAGAACTCTGAACAAGTCACTCAGAATTCTGACTTCATTAATCAGAACCCGAACTTGGATATGACTCCTATTTCATACATCAGAACAAGGGGACAGTTCAGAATTACAAGCAATCATTGATGAGAATGATGCAAACAATAATTATTCAGAGATTGATGTACTTCCTAGTGCAAATAAATGGACTAAAAATCATCCTATTCATCAAGTAATAGGTGATCCTTCAGCAGGAATAAAAACCAGATCAGCTACAACAAATGAAGCAATGTTTGCTGGTTTCTTGAGTGTGATTGAACCAAAGAAAGCTAATGAAGCCTTAGAGGATCCAGACTGGATTTCAGCAATGCAAGAGGAATTGCTTCAATTTGAAAGAAATAAAGTCTGGAGACTCATTCCAAAGCCTGAAGGTAAATCTATTATTGGAACTAAATGGGTGTTCAGAAACAAAAAGGATGAACCAGGTGTTGTCATCAGAAACAAGGCAAGATTGGTTGCTAAGGGATACTGTCAACAAGAGGGAATTGATTATGATGAGACATTTGCACCAGTGGCAAGAATAGAGGCAATCAGAATATTTTTAGCCTATGCTGCACATAAAAACTTCAAGGTGTTTCAAATGGATGTCAAATCAGCCTTTCTAAATGGCAAACTTAATGAAGAGGTGTATGTCCATCAACCTGAAGGTTTTGTTGATCCAGAATTCCCTGATCATGTTTATATTTTAGACAAAGATTTATATGGTCTAAAACAAGCACCACGAGCCTGGTATGACACTCTTACTAAACACTTGTTAGGTTCAGGATTCAAGAAAGGTAAGATTGACACAACTTTGTTTTTAAAGAAACATGGTGATGATTTGATTCTGATTCAGATTTATGTTGATGACATAATATTTGGTTCTACCAGTCCAGAATTATGTGATAATTTTTCAAAAATCATGTCATCTGAATTTGAAATGAGCATGATGGGTGAACTGAATTTTTTCCTTGGTCTTCAAGTCAAACAATTACCAAAAGGTATTTTTATAAATCAAGGAAAATATGTCAGAGATATTCTCAAAAAGTTCAAAATGTCTGATTGTGCTTCTATGAGAACACCTATGGCAACTAACATAAAGTTAGATGCTGATCTCAAAGGTGTTTCAGCAGATATCAAACTTTATAGAGGCATGATTGGATCATTACTTTATTTGACTGCAAGTAGACCAGATATCATGTTTTCTACCTGTTTCTGTGCTAGATTTCAATCTAACCCGAAAGAATCACATATGTTGGCTGTCAAAAGGATTTTAAGATATCTCAAAGGAACACCTGATCTAGGTTTATGGTATCCAAAAGAAACTGACTTCAAATTGACTGCTTTCACTGATGCTGATCATGCAGGAAGTAGGTTGGACAGAAAGAGTACATCTGGTGCTTGTCATTTTTTGGGAGATAAAATAGTGAGTTGGGCATCAAAGAAGCAGAATTGTGTATCCACTTCAACTGCTGAAGCAGAGTATGTTGCTGCTGCTGCTTCATGCTCTCAAACATTGTGGATGAGAACACAACTCATGGACTATGGATATCAGCTTAACAAGATTCCCATCTATTGTGACTCAGAAAGTGCAATTGCCATTACTCAGAATCCTGTTCAACATTCGAAGACTAAGCATATAGATGTGAGGTATCATTTTATAAAGGACGATGTGGAAAAAGGAACTATAGAGATGCACTTTGTGCATACAAAGTATCAATTGGCTGACTTGTTCACAAAGCCTCTTGATCACAAAAGGTTTTCTTTTCTCATATGTAAAATAGGAATGCTTAATCTGCCTAATTGAAAATATTTTTTTCTTAAAAATGCTAAATTTTTCTAAGTAAAATTGTCTGAGTAGTGTACTCAGAACTTCTGAGTCTTAAGATCAGAACTCTGAGTCTTGAGATCAGAACTTCTGAGTCTTGAGTTCAGAACATCTGAGTCTTGGGATCAGAACTTCTGAGTCTTGAGTTCAGAACTTCTGAGTCTTGAGTTCAGAACTTCTGAGTCTTGAGTTCAGAACTTCTGAGTCTTGAGATCAGAACCTCTGAATCTTAAGGTCAAAGATTCTGAGTCAATACTTCAGCAATCTAACTTTCAAAAATTTATTTTTGAGAAATACAAATAACTTCAACTGTATGGATTATGCTTCTTCTATTATCTTTATATCTCATCTTTATGTATCATTAATAGTCAAATGCATGCTCAAGTCAAGGGGGAGCATCAAAATTCTTTTGGAAATCATTTTGTGATGCTTAAAAGATTTGTTTTCATTTCTTATCGCTGATCATTCTAAGAACAAGCTTTTAATGATAAATTTTTTTGTTATTCAAACTATATCTGAATTAAAAACTTTTCATATTCAGATATAAGATTTTAAATGATCCTTTTTAAATCATCATAATATGAACAGAGTTTTGATGATAAAAAGTGCTTCTATCTGTTCAAACCTCTTCTGAATAATCAAAACGTTTTATATTGGTCAGAAGTTGATTTTAAATGACATTTTGGTTACAAGGCAAAATTCTTCTGAGTCATGGAATCAGAACATCTGTGCGTGTTATTCAGATCTTTGACTTGAGTCAAAATTCTATCCACTAACACGTGTCAGCTTCATATTTGTTTGACAATGCCACGCATTTCATTTAAATCCTATGTGGTATTTCACATGTGTTGACTCCGTTATAACATTGATTTCGCTTTTCCGTTAAACCTTTCAACTTCGCGGATTTTAAATAGGTCTTAAAATTCCTATTTCAAATTTCTTTCAAATTCCAGAGCGAAACGTGAGATACGAATCAAATCCAGAGTTCTTTGAATCTGTTTTCTTCTTAAATCATGTCTGAAATACGAAGAAGTGGTCCAATTTCTCTACATTCTACAAAATCGATAATGGATTCATCCGATTCGGAAAATGATGAAGTACAAAATAGAGTTGCAGAGGAAGGGGCAATAAGAAATGATGAAGAAGATGAACAAATGGATGAATCTGAAGGAAATGCGGATGAGGTAAACGTTAATATTGAACATGAACAGAGTGCTGCAGGTTCTATTATGTCAGATAGATCTATTTTAGTGGAAAGAGTTGTTCCTGAGAGTGAATGGTTGAAATTATCTGAAAATAACTGTGTTATATTGTTTGAGGAAAGTCGTTTTAAGCCTGAACACAGAATTATCATGGAGTTATTCAAACATCATCCGTACAGAAAATGGTTTACAAGTAGTAAAAATGTGCCTGTTCATTACATACAACAATGGTGGAAACATCTTAGGTTAGAAGATAATAAGTTTGTGTCTGAAATTGGAGGAGTGACATTTGTCTTATCTATTTCTGCACTAAGAGAAATGCTGAATCTACCAGAGAAAGATGCTGTACAAAGAAGAACAGATTTTGAGGATTCACCCTTAACAGAGGAATTAATAGCAGAGTTTATGAAGTTGGGATACAATGAAGGATTGAGGACTCTCAGTTTGTTCAGAAGAAACAAATTACCACCTATTTGGGCTTGCTTCTTTCATGTGGTAAATAAATGTTTGTCAGGGAAGAATAGTTCTGCTGATCAAGGTTCTAAACAAATTCTTCAGATATTTCAGGGTTTAGTGAAGAATAGGCACTATGACTATACTTTAATACTTTGGGAAGATATGAAGAATACATTTGAGAAGAATCAGAAAGCAATTCAGAAGAAAACAAAGGATGCTCCACTGACATACATTCCTTACATAAGGTACTGGCAAATTGTTATTTGGTATGCCATGCAGGAAAACAGAACAATCTCAAGAAGAACAAATGAAGAGCATGGTCCTACATTTTATTTGGGTAAGATGACCTCAGTAACAAGACTTGAAAACTATCCCAATCATAAACTATTGCCAAAATCACTTAGGAGCTATATTCCAAGGGAGAGTGAGATTTTAAAAGCTTATTGCACCTCTATGGGAATTGAATTACCTCAAATCCCTACCCAAGAGGACCAACCTGAGAAGAGAGGTGAGGGGTCTAGTCGAATTAGAGAGGGGGAGGATGTTCAGATGGGTGAACATTCTGAGAGACTTGAGGGGGAAAATTCTGAGAGCTTGGTTAGATTTGGTGAAAAAAAAACAGAATGAGAGTGATGAGGATGAGAGATTGTCAACAGAGGTTCAAACAGAAAGAGATGCCTCTGAACCAGCTAATCTTGACCAGGTAACCACAAATGCTATTGGTTCACATCTCTTGGTGTCCAATATTGAAACAAACACCATGGACCTAGTGGTGGATCTTGAACAACCCATCCATACCCACTCAGAAGCATTTCAACATGCTACTGTTTCACACAAATCCGGGGAACCATCCCAAACTCATTTGGAGGGAGGTGATAAATCCCAATTTATTTTTCAACACATTGAGTCTGAATATCACAGTCCTATTCATATTGAGCCTGAAATTCCTTTTGACACTTGCACAAATCAGGAATTTCGTATTCCTGAAACAACATTCATAGACATACCTAATGTTGGGTGTCGAGGATTGGATGGAAGTCCTGGTGAGGTGAACATTACAAAAGCCTCATTTAAACGTGCATCTGTTGTACAAGATGACTGTGTGTTATATACAGGCCATGAGCCCTCTGGGCACATGAAAACTGGACCATCTGTTGGTTCAGGTTCACTGTTAGAAACTTCTGAATTTGAAAAGATTCAGAAACAAAACAAGGAGATGGGGGAAAAAGTAGAAAATTTGGAGAAGAGGGTGGAGGATTTGAATGATGAGATGTCAGAGTTGAAAGTTGTGTTGGAGAGAAAGTTGATTTCTGTTGAAACCAAAGTAGATGATGTAAAGAAATCCTTGGATTCTCACGAAAAGGAGATCGTGGATATAATGTCTGGTTTTCAAAAAGATATGTTGAAACAAATGCAAGGTATGCAGGAATCTATACTGAAAGCACTGAGTGTATCTTTGGCTTCTACTTCAAAGCCTCTTGATCCTGTTCCTATTGCAGAAGCTGAACCTGAAGTTACTCTTAATCAGAACTTGAAAAGAAAGTTTGATGATAATGATCCTCATGATCATCAAAAGGGGGAGAAAAGACAAAGGTTAAGTTCTGATGATGATATTGGCATAGAAGATTTTGAAATGGCAGATATGCAATTAGCTAGTACAAAAAGTTCAGAAGATCAGATACAGGAAAATTTAAAGGCAATAACTCAGATAGTTCAGATTGATAGCTCAGATACAGAGGAAATGGAGTTGGAAAGTACAGATGGTGGTGATTCAGATAGAACAGAGGAATTGAACTTAGACATAGAAATGGAAAGAAACTCAGATGAAACTGAAGCTATTGAGGAATCTGCATTGAGATCAGAAAAGACAGTGGAAAGTGAAGTGGTCAACATGTGTACAGATATTGTGGTGTATAACAAAGAAAAAATGACGGATTCTGAATAAAAAGAAAGGAGGTTAAGTGAAGAGTTGATCAGAAGGATGCATAATAGTTTAGTCAGAGTTTTGAATGTTCAAAAAGTTCAGCAAGGAATAAAAATGATAAGACCTATTGATCTAATGGGAGAAGAAGACAGAACTGTGAATTATACTCAGTATTTTGAAGATGACTTTAGATTTAACTTTTGTGATGAGTTAAATACAGAAGAAGAGTATGTGAAAGTGAAAGACTTCTTTATGCCTTCTGAGTATGTATTCAGAAAACCAATTGAGATTCCAAAGATTAAATTGCAAAGACTAGAAGAACCTGTGTGTGACTTCATTCTAGAGTTAAGTGAGGTGCCATTAGCCAGACAATTTCATGATGATATTTTTCCTGAGGAAATATATGATAATCTCTACTACACAGAAGGAGAGTATGAGCATTTGGAAAGTAACATTGATGGTTTTATGGATGACAGAGCTCAGATGGTCTACTCAGAAGCTTCTAACAGGTTCAGAGTTCCAGACTCAAAACTGCATATTCAGAAAAGAATTGAGAAAGTTCTGATGTTTCAACAAGATGAATTCAATGGTTTAATGTTTGTTAGAATGGAAGTACTGAAAGAAAGAAATACAAAGGTTTCCATGTCTACCTTTGATTTTCACAGATTGACTCTTGATGATCAGATCTTTCTAGTCAAGTTCTTTGCTAGCACTGAAGAAGCCTTGATAGAAATTGAATGCAGAAGACTTCTGGGTATTTATGTCAGAAATATATACTTGTATGACTTCCAATTGGCTATTGAAGAAAGAAAAGAAAAGTGTAATCTGAGTTCTCCCACAAAGAAAACAGAAGTTGATTTGCATGTGAAGGGATTTGTGAATGAAGGAATGGAGACAGAAGGGTTCACATATATAGTTCACGAAAGGCTTGAATTGTTCAGATTAAAAGAATTGGTAAAGTACAGTGATGCAACTCTGAATTGGTTGTTGATTAAAATGGAAGTAAGTATGGAAGCTGAAAAAGAGAGTTTGAAGAAGAGATGTATAAACTGTGTGAAGAGGAGGTTGGATCTTAGAAGAAAAATCAGAAACAGTAGTGAATGGTTGCTATCTGAGGTGAATCCCAAAAAGATTCTACATAATGATTTTGTGTTTCCTGCTGAGTATGAAGTCAATGGAATTTTGTCAGATGAAGTTGAAGAAGTGCAGAACACAATATCTCAGAATGTACAGATAACTAGTTTTGATCAAGCTGAACAGTCTGAACCAAAAGA
This sequence comes from Saussurea involucrata, assembly GCA_033807775.1. Classification (NCBI taxonomy): domain Eukaryota; kingdom Viridiplantae; phylum Streptophyta; class Magnoliopsida; order Asterales; family Asteraceae; genus Saussurea; species Saussurea involucrata. The sequence continues at coordinate 32,106,249 of CM066326.1, read as the reverse complement.
AGATGAAATATCCATTGATCTAAATGGATACTTTCTTGAATTTGATTTACCTGAGTTCTTCAAACCAAAAGAGGTACAATTCTTGGATGTGTATTATGATAGACCTAAGGAGACTCAGATCTGGTTGGCTGAAAAATTAAGATGTCTTGGCAAAACAAAGCAAGTTGTTTACTCAGATTTTTTAATCACTGGAATCAGAGAGTTGAGGGTTAAGAAATTCAGAAAGATGGAGTACTTATCTTTTGAAGTTCTGAGAGAAGATGGCAAGGTTTATTGATGCAGATTTTGAGAAACTATCAGTAGTTGACTTCTACAGATTACACAACTTTCTATGCTTCAAAGAGTCGAGCAAAGACAGAAATGAAAGGAAGGCCAGAAGTGTGGTAATTGAGGCCATGTTCTACATCTTAAGGTGGTACTGTTATACAGACTTTCAAATAGCTTTGTACCTACAAAAGTCATGTGTTTATCTGGCAAATCCCAACACAGATCATGAACAGAAAAAGAAGTTAAAGACTGGAAGTGTTCAAAAATATCCAGATTTGGGAGTATTTTTGAAAAACAAAAGTGGAAAGATTTTCTTCAGAGCAAAGGAAACCGCAAAATACTGTTCTGGAACTTTAAGAATCATAAAGCACAATTTGGAGAAAAAGATGCTGAAAGTGAAGGAAGCAAACATGACTCAAGAAGCAATCAATCAGCAAGTTGAGATTATTCAAGAAATCATTGACAAAATTGATAAAAGGCTTAATCTGAGAAATGTGCTACTTCAGAAGATTGTTCCTGCTCTGAAAGAACTGGATGATGCAAAGTTTAAGTTTATTTGACAAAAAGGGGGAGATTGTTAGATCTGAAGTTTTGTCAATAAACTAAGTGTTGAAGATCTGATAAGAAGACTCAGATGTTCTGAGTAGAGAAGTCAGAGGTCTGACTGTGAAAGCTCAGAAGTATTGATAAGAGGAATCAAAAGTCTGGAAAGAGAAGTCAGATGTCTGAGTTAAGGAGTCAGAAGATCTGAGAAGCTTTATCAGAAGAATGTTCAGAAGTTCTGAACTACCTGTTCAGAACTTATGACGAGATACTTTACTTAGTATTTTATAAACTAATTAGGACACGTGTTATGTTCTTATTAGTCTTTCTTATTTGTACTGTAGCTTTAAGATGTCCGTTGCAGTATAAATAGTAGTTAGCTCTATGTTGCTAACTGATTGATTTTTCCCGTATAACTTTGTATTCATTCTTTGTAATCTTTGAGATTCTCTCTCTTAGATCTGTAATTCTGTTCATCATTGAATACAATTGGGCTTGATCATACAAACTTCTCAATTACTGCTTTCTATACTGATTGTAAGATTAGATCCTGTTCTTTCAATTTTTAAAGTGCTCTGCTCGTCCTACTGAACTTCTTACTGCCAAGAAAGCTATCCTTAGCTTTTCTTAACTTCTTTCATTCTTATTCTAGTGCAAGAAATCTGTGTTATTCTCATAGTTTGTTTAGATTAGGTTTTATACTTGGTCTTATTCCACAACAAACTGTAAATTGTTTGATTATATCAATAAAAAATTTAGAAAGATAAAATTGTGTGTTTGTATTTAACCCCCCCCCCTTCTACAAACTTGTATAACCCTTCGAGACCAACAAGTGGTATCAGAGCAGATTGTTTAATCGCATAAACAAGATTTTGCTTATACTATCTCTTCCTTGCTATTCTCTATAATGGCAAACAACACAAACACTAATTACATAGATAATGGCTCTCTTGCCAAACCACCTCGATTCAGCAAAGATACCTTCAATCTTTGGAAGAATCGAATGATTCTCTTTCTAGAAGGTGTAGATCCTACTTTACCTTACTATGTTGAAAATGGACCTTATGTTCCTTACATCATAGATCCTGCTGTTCCAGCTACTGCCACCACACCTGCCATACATGAAAGACAAATCATCAAATCCATCTCTTAATGGACTGATGATGATAAGAAGAAGGTGGCCATAGATACAAAAGCCAGATCTATCATTTCTATGGCTCTTCCTGATGAAGTCTACCATTCTGTCATGAACCTCAAAAGTTCAAAAGCCATGTGGGACACTATCTGTGTAGTTCTTCAGTGGAAAGACCAAAGATGAACAACAAAATCTTGATCTAACTGAACAACTTAAAAACTATCATTTAAAAATACAAGAGCTTTCAAAACTCGAAGAAAATCTGAAAAATCAGGTTTATGTAAATCAAGTCATCAGCATCGAGCGTGAACAAGCTATTGCTGAACTGAAAGTAGAAAAATATATTGTTGAAGGATGGTATAAATCCTCAAAAAAGATCAATGAGATAATTAGTGCTCAGATCCCTGTCAATGACAGAAGCGGTCTTGGTTACAAAGCTAACACTGAAGAACTAACCACTGATCGTTCCATGATTAAGTTTGGAATATTCGTGTCCTCTATCCCTGACACTTCTTCATCTCAGTGCTCAGAAGGGTACCAAAGTACCACAGCTGAAAACTTCTAAACCTTCAGCTAATCATCCCTCTACTTCAGAGAACAAGATCCCTGAACATGTTCAGTGATCTACTCCAAAAATCAGAGTGGATGTTATTGGCAAGAAATATGAAGAACCAATGGTTCCTCCAATCTATGATGCCAAAGGTATTCTTGGTACAGGCCCTGCCCATTTGAAATTGTCAAATAAATATGCCTATGGTCCTAAAGCTACTTTTAACTATACGAAATGTTATCACTGTGGACTTATAGATCATATTGCCAGTAACTTCCCCACAGCCACCAAAGCTGAGAAATTAGCTAAGGTAAAGACTATTGCCCCCAAGGCAAAAAAGAATATCCCTGGTGAAAAACAAGCCAAGGTGAAAAATACAACGGAGGTTAAGAATTTAACCAAAGTGAGGATTGTCACTGACGCTGAGTCATCAGATGCTGCGAAGATCGCTGCTCCTTCTACGTCCTCTACCACTGACATGTGTGGACCTATTGTAAAGTGGGTACCTATTTCAAACTAATCTTCATTTGTTTGCATGTCTCGAAGGGTATCTGGTATCTCTATAGTGTATGCTCTCGACACATTACCGGAAAAAGAAACATGCTCACTGAATATAAGGAAGAGAAAGGTCCCTCAGTGACCTTTGGTGGAAATGGTAAAGGATATACCTGAGGGTTTGGTGTACTTTCCAATGGTACAACTACCTTCAGAAGAGTCGCATATGTTGAAGGACTGAAGCACAATCTTTTTAGCATCTGTTAGCTATGTGATAAAGACTACAAAGTTTGCTTTACTAAATAAGCATGCTTTGTCACTTATCGGAAAGAGAAAATCGCTCTCAGTGGATACTGTATGGAAAATATTTATGTCATAAACATGGACTCTACAACCACTGAGAATGCTTGTTTTCTTTCTAAGACTTCAACTGATGTCAACTGGCTTTGGTATAAGAGGCTCTCTCATCTAAACTTCAAGACGCTGAATACTCTCTCCTCAAAGGAACTGGTCATTGGCTTGCCTCAACACTCATACGCTAAGGAATCTTTTTGTTCCGCGTGTGAGAAAGGAAAACAAACGAAAGCAAGTTTCAATTCCAAGCAAGTCTCCTCAGTGACAAATCCTCTTCAGCTACTCCACATGGATTTATTTGGCCCTGTCAGGGTTCAATCCATCGCTGGAAAGAAATACACTCTAGTCATAGTAATGAATTCTCTCCCTATACCTGGGTAATGTTCCTCCGTGCAAAGAGTGACACCTTAGAAGAACTCATCTCATTTGTCAGGAAAATGGAAGTCCTGAACAATATGACTGTTCGCTCAATAAGGAGTGACCATGGGACTGAATTCAAAAATAGTTCCCTTGATAACTTCTTTGAGAGAAAGGGCATTTCTTACAACTTCTCTGCAGTGAGAACTCCTCAGCAGAACGATGTCATTGAAAGAAGAAACAGGGCGATCATTGAAGCTGCCAGATCAATGCTTCGCGATTCTCACCTACCTACTCAGTTCTGGGCAGAAGCTGTCAACACCGCCCGTTTCACTCAAAATAGGTCCCTGATCGTTAAAAATTGAAGAAAATGGCCTACGAACCCTCCCATGGAGGAAAGCCATCTATCAGCTTTCTTCACATCTTTAGTTGTCAATGTTTCATTCTAAACAACATAGATTCTCTTAGAAAGTTTGATCCCAAAGCTGACGATAGAAATTTCTTAGGATACTCTTCAGTGTCCAAAGCCTTCAAAGTCTTCAACAAAAAAAGACAAACTGTAGAAGAAACAATTCATGTCACCTTTGACGAATCTCGTTCAGCGAACTCCAGACCTACTGTTGACAACGAAGAACTGAATCGGTGGATGTTTTCTCATTTTAGGGAATCAGAAGCTAACCTTAACCCTGACCGTCAGGTCAACAATCCTACCGTTGATGATGTTCCTAACATCATTCCTAGCATGGAGTCAAGTGAAGCTGAACCATCCTCTTGGGTTTCAGCTAATCCCATTAACACTATACCTCCTTCTAAACCCTCAACATCTGATATTTCATCGACTTCTCAGCAAATAGTGAATGAAACTTCATTTGAACCTCAACTTATCTTTCCTGGTATACCTGAATCCTCTATAGCTGAAGCTTTCTCTTCAACAGCTCCATCTCTGTCAATGACTCATGCTCCGGCTCAGCGATGGACCTTAAATCACCCAATTGGTCAAATTCTTGGTGATCCAAACTCAGGTGTTCAGACTCGACGAAGTGCAGGTAACATATGTCTCTTTGTTAATTTTATTTCGCTGATTGAACTAAAGAAAGTTGATGATGCCCTCAGAGATCCAAATTGGTTCAGTTCTATGTAAGAAGAGCTGACAGAATTCGAAAGAAACAAAGTTTGGAATCTTGTTCCCAGACCATCTAACAAGTCAGTGATAGGCATTAAGTGGGTCTATCGAAACAAGTTGGGATGAATTTGGTACTGTAACCCGCAACAAGGCTCGACTTGTTGCTCAGGGATACAGACAAGAGGAAGGGATAGACTACAATGAAACCTTTGCCCCAGTAGCTAGACTCGAAGCAATTCGACTCTTTCTAGCCTATGCAGTTCACAGGGACTTCAAAATTTATCAAATGGATGTCAAGTCAACATTTCTTAATGGAAAGATGAATGAAGAAGTCTACGTTGAACAACCTCCAGGATTCTTTGATCCTAAGCATCCATGTTATGTCTATAAGCTGGATAAGGCACTTTATGGCTTAAAGCAAACACCTCGTGCATGGTATGACACTCTATCTTCTTTTCTCCTGATTGAAAAATTTGAACGTGGTAAAATCGATAACACTCTATTTTTTAGGAAAGTAAAAGGTCATACCATTCTTGTTCAAATATATGTCGATGATATTATATTTGGTTCTACTAACCCACCTCTTTGTGAAAGATTCGCTGAAAGAATGAAATCTGAATACAAAATGAGTATGATGGGTGAGCTGACATACTTCCTTGGACTCCAAATCAAGCAAAGTGACAAAGGCACTTTCATTCACCAAGGTATGTACGTTAAAGATATGCAGAAGAAACTTGATCTTACTCAAAGTTCAACTATGAAAACTCCTATGGCACCTCCGCTGACACTTAACAAGGATCCCTCTGGAAAACCTGTTAATGTCATTGCCTATAGAGGAATGATTGACTCTCTTATTTATCTTATAGAGAGTCGTCCTGATAATATGTATGCTACTTGTCTATATGCACAATATCAATCTGAACCCAAGGAATCACATCTGATCGATGTAAAGAGAATTTTCAGATATCTGGGGTACACCCAACCTAGGTCTTTGGTATCCCAAAGAGTTAGGGTTCGATCTAACTGCCTATTAAGATAGTGATTTTGCAGGTTGCAAACTGGATAGAAAAAGCACAACAGGAGGCTGTCAGCTCCTAGGTGGAAAGCTGGTAAGTTGGACAAGCAAAAAGCAAAGTTCAGTGTCCACCTCTACCGCTAAAGCTGAGTATGTAGCTGCTGGAAGCTGTTGTGCTCAAGTCTTATGGATGAGAAATCAGCTATTAGACTATGACCTTCAGCTATCCAAAATTCCCATCTATTGCGACAGCAGTAGTGCCATCGCTATAGCAAACAATCCAGTGCTACACTCAAAGACCAAACACATCGAGATCAAATATCATTTTATCGGAGATCATGTGATGAATGGTGATATAGAACTTCACTTTATCCCTACTTACTTTCAGCTCACTGATCTCTTTACCAAGCCTCTTGACGAGACAAGATTCAACTTTCTCATCAGCGAGCTTGGCATGCTGAACCTTGAAGATTAATTCTTCAGTGGTTATGCATTATGTCAGTGATAAAAGAACTTCTATCTCCTTATTTATCATCTAATCTCTGAACAAAATGTTCACTGATACAAAGGTAGGTTTTTCTATTCCTAATCGCTGAAGTTTACTTCAGTATGTTGTTTTTCAAAAATAAATTGATCACTGACACTCTTCATTAAGTGATTCTTTTGAAATAACAAAACTCATCACTGATATTTCTACTCAGTGATTCTTCATTAGACAAAATCCTCTCTGATGTTTTCAAAACCTTTAGAGATATTTTTGAAAATGAAAAGACAGTTTCTATGTGACGTCATCATATGGATAATCCATGGCACACCTTTTTGTCTGACACGTTCGTCCGTTTCACATTCTTGCCCAATAAGCTTCGTGGGACGTGTCACGTGTCATGAGGAGTACTTTTCCCGCTCATCATTTCTTTCTCTCTTCTCTCACTATATAAACCCTCTAAGTTTATATTTTTACCTTTTACGCGCACTAAACTCTCTCTCTCTCTCTCTCTCTCTCTCAAGAAAGAAAAATTTCCTTTGCATACTTGTGTTCTTGGATTTTATTGTGAAACCTGCTACGAATTTCTTCAAACATTCAAACAAACAAGTTCATTTCTCTTACTTATTCTACTTCCTTAACTCTTTTTCAAAAGTTGTTTTGATCCATTTCCGTTGTTTACAAAGATCAAAGCAAACGTTTTTCTTACATAAAATCATTTTCTTCATGATTTTAGAAACAAAACTTGAAATATAGTTTTTCTCACAAGTTTAAAATAAAAATCTTAAACTTGAATCTTCATATGTTTTTCCAGAATCCCTCTCAAAAAGGAAACTCGAAAATCATCCTTTCTACCTAGTTTTGCTTTTCTCAAAACTAAAGTATTTTTTTCCTTTTCTTTTCCAAAAAGGAAACTGTAAAACCCTAAAACCCCAAAAACCCTTATTTTGGAAAATCTTTCCATTTTAAGAAGTTTCTTCATCTCTTTTCTGGTTATTGGTTACTTGTTCAGAAATGGCATCTACCAACAATGTTGCTACACCCAACACTGAGGCTACCAATACTGCTACTCGACCTGCAACCTTGGTCAAATCTTCAAAAGTGAAAGGTGAACTACACCAGATCAACATTACCGCAAACAACCACCTAGCCCTACTTGCATTCCCGAAGAAGAAACCCAGCTCACACCTTGCTGAAGCAGTTGCATTCCTGAAACAATGCCCATTGTACACTGCAATGACCATCGCACCACCTGCATACTGCCATCTACTACAACAATTCTGGTTCACTGCTGAACAAACCACTCAAACCTCCAACCGCACCGGAAAAGAATACTCTGTAATCGGTTTTCAAACCGAATATGGTAAAGGCTGCGTCTCTCCTGCAGCGATTCATGATGCACTCAAGCTCTCTGAAAAACCATTCGAATCCCTCTAAAACCAACCTGAACATGAGGAAGAACTGATAAAATTCCTTGATCTAATGAAATATGCATGGGACAAGAAAGGGTGCACTGACGAAGACGACAAGCGCCTAACCAAAATCCTCAAGGCCAAAATGCCCGCTGGACTGAATTTCATCTTTGCCCATGTCATCTCCTGCATGACAGCGAAAGTGGGCTCTACTGACTAAGCAAGCAAGACTCATCTTGCCATGGGGTACTCTATCCTGAAAGGTAGTAAGGTTGACTACACCAGGATTATTTTTGAAGACCTGATGGAGAAAGTCGAAAAGCCTGAAAGATTTCTGACCGTTCCCTACCCTCACTTCATCTCTGCTCTTTTTCAGATGATGATTGGGAAATCCTATCACACGTGTTAGCTCCAATATTCTGAAAAATTAGAAGTATTGAAAAATGGCTAAGTACAGAAGAACTTCCACAGAAGCTCTGCTGAGTGCAACAGAAGCTATGCCGGGCATCTCAGAAGAATCAAAGGAAGTTTGATCAAGAGTAATCAGACCGAAGAAACTACAGAAGGACGCTTTCAGAAGACCAAGACCGCAGAACCTCTGTTACCAATAACAGAGCCTCTGCGGACAACATCAAAAGACAAGGAACCCAGTAAAGACTACTCACAAAGGACCAAAGAAGGATCTACAGAAGAATGCTCACCAAGGAATCAACCACAGAACCTCTGTCACCCTTGACAGAGCCTCTGCGGTTCAGACTGAAGACTTGGAAGATATTTATAATATCTTGCCACTGTTGAAGAAATATCTTGCTACTGTTCCTGACCTGTTCATCAACTTGCATGGTAGCTTGCCCTGTCCAATTTCAACACGTGTCAAACTCTGAGTGGACTCAATAGGGCTTAGTACAACATAGACGTCTGCACCATTAAATGAAATACAACACGTTCAACTGTTCATACCATCCGATCAACAAAAGCTTATGCTTTATGGTCCCCTTGTAGTAGTATAAAAGGAAGACTCATGTTGAGTTCTTCCTAACAACAATAACAAGAAAATACACAACTGTTTTTACAAAAAGGCACACAAGAACACATAGCTTATGCACATCGAGAGTCATATCTGCTTAAAGCTTTGCATACTCAACTGTTCTTAAATCTATTCTTGCCTTATATATAAAACAACAGTAATCTTCAAGATATCATCTTTATACTGTTTCTTTATATTGTGTGTTCTAAATCTATCAAACATATCTTTTAGTTCTTCAATACGCTTCCGCATCAAACATAAACTCGAACTAATAGATCTGATAATCTTGTATAAACAAAACGGGAACCAACAATTGGTATCAGAGCCGAGCTTTTTTTTTATATCAAGTGATCCTCGTTTTTACAAGATTTGTGATAGAAATTATCTGTTTTTAACCTGTTCTTCATTCCTTCAATCAGATTCTGTTTTACTGCCATTTTCGATCTATTCGATCTGGTAACATCATAGAAACTGTTTCTTTCGTTAGAAAAAACTTCATTTAAAATGTCTAGAATGAAATTTTGTGGTGATGCTGATTCAATTTTTTATTCAAAACTCAGCACAAATTTTCACAAAATAATTCCTTCTCTTGAAAAAGAACTAGATGAAAAGAACAAAAGCATTTTTATTATCTCTGATCAAATTGCTAAACTTGAAGAATCTGTTCAAATCGTAAACTGTGAAAATCTTGAACTAAAAAGGAACTTATCTATGTCAGATGAAGAAAAGAAAAGACTTGAACTAAAATGTTTAAATTTCTCTAAACTAATTTCCAATTTTGAAAAGATTGTGGCAAATGAAAGAGGAAATTATGAAGAGAAGAAAACTGTTCTTGAAACAATGTCTATGGAGCTTACATGTAAAATCTCAGAATTGCTGAATATCCTTGAGAAAGAAAGAAAAGAATCTGATTCTGAAAGAAAAGAATCTGATTCTGAAAGAAAAGAATCTGAACAGTTAAAGGTTCAAAGATTTCAAGATTTAAGTCAAAAAATTGACTTTGAAAAAGAGAGAAGGATTTTTAAAACAGAAATATCCAAACTAACAAAAAGACTCTCTAATTTAACAACTGAAATCATGTTGGAGAAAAGATGCAAATCTAATCTCCAAAAGATGCTTGAGGAAAATTTAAGGAAAAAGAATATTTTTGCTAAACGGATCAAGAAATTTAATTTTAAAGGATCTTTTAAGCCAAATATGTTTTCAAAACTTCAGACCTCAACATCGAAATTTTTGCATGATCATAGGTTGGACAAATTAGTTAATCAAACTTGTAAAAAGGTGAAAAAGGTTTGGATAATGAAAGGCTCTATACCTGTTCAAAATGCTCAAAAAGACAAAAAGTCTTTCATTTCTGGTATGTATGACAAATGCATAAAGGCGTTTCATACAATAGGACCCATACGGATATGGGTACCCAAAACCTCTGTAAGTATAACATAGATACTGTATACTTTGTAATTTTTTTATGTAAATTCTTAAATCTTCAATAGTTCTTAAGATCACAGAACTTTTGTAAAGTCTGCTCAGAACCTCTGACGACCTCTATAGAACCTCTGATGATCTTGACCTATGTTATGTGCACAACTTATCTTATTCTGAACCAAGCATAGGTCAAGGGGGAGCAGAAGAAGACACTTGATCTACAGAGGTTGTTAGATCAAGGGGGAGCGAAAAAGGAGACCTTGCTGAATCTACAGAGATTCATAAGTCAAGGGGGAGCTAAGAATGCGACAGAAGAGATCACATTCGTATCAAAAAGAAAAATAGGTTGGTATCTCACACTCACACAATGCTACAAAAGTCATAAGCCGCAGAGTTCTTTCAACCATAGAACCTCTGTAGATCACTCAAATCATTCAAATGACTACTTCTGCACAAAATCTTTGAGATTTACAATTTTCTAGGACACCAATTTTCAAATAGGTCCTAAATACATTGTTAAAACTTATCAAAAACTTGGATGATTAAAAATGTTTATAAATTTTTAGTTATTAGAAATCTCCTGTCACAGAGCCTCTGCTGGCTCTGGCAGAGGTCCAAGAACCTCTGTAGGATAATTTCTCTCTACTAAAGATTTATTGATCCTCTCCGTGTTTTTCAAACGATTTTTCATCAAAGATACAATATACAGAGATAAAAGTTTTCCAAAATCACAGAGCTTTTGTACCCACATAGCCTCTGTAAAAAATTTCCACTTGGGAATTTCTGTATCTGTAACGGTAACGTTTCTGTGGTGAAAATTTAAACCCACGCGCTTTTCATTTAATATGGCCGCCCACGACGTCTCGTCGTCACTGACTCTGATGACGTGTCGAGTTTTCAGTGACGTACATATCACGTCGTCCTGGAAACTTGCATCACGCCGAATGAACTCGAGTGCGGACCTCAAATTTTATTAACACTCTCACATTTTCACCGTTCCGAATTCTATCCGTTACCACAGTATAAAACCTAAGTTAAAAATCACTTTCAAAACTTTACTATTCTCTCATCTTCTCCGGCGAACTTGCTTATTTCTTTCTGAAAACCTAGAACTTTCAAACCTACAAATGGCTTCTAGTTCCAAAGCTACTCTCGTTTCACCAACGAACTCTCCGCCACTCTCTCCAGTACATTCTGAGCACTCCCACAACTCACATACCGCCGCCGATGCCAACAGACATGACTCCGGCGACGAGGCATCCTTTGTACCCACTACCCACCTGCAACATTTTTTCTCAAATGACCATTTCGAGCAAACCCTTCCCATTAAATCAAACAATTGTTATCTTGTTCCTTCTCCTACGGCATTTGGCAAAGAACATGCCATCCTGCTAAACATCCTAGAGAACCACTTTCTTTACCCTCTTCTGAGCAAAACCGTTGAACAAATACCTGTACGTTACCTACATCAGTTTTGGCAATCTTGCCGTTATGACGCTGACACTGATTTGATCAGAGGCTACATTTCTAAACCTGACCAAAGCAAGAGCCTTGAACTGATGTTCAACCAAACCATGTTTTTCATTAGAATTTGGCCTTCCAACAAGAGGACTCATGGGAATCAAAAAGTATGCCCCCAACCAACAAATGAAGAACTTGTCGACTTTCTGCACATGTTAGGGTACAACCAACAGTTGAAAAAGAGGAACGATTTCCGCAGAGCAAGACTACCCCCTCTGTGGAATACCTTATTCTCCATCCTAAATCGTTGCCTCACGGGCAAAATCGGGAGCATCGATCAAAGCTCACCTCAAATTCTCTCAATCATGTATGGTGTGTACTATGATCTACCCCTAGATTATGCCACCATAATGATGCAAGAGATCATCAACACCATCGATCGCAAAATCGCCTCCCAGAAAGCCAAAATGTCTGATCACAACTGGTTGCCCCCTCTGCAGTTCCAGCGAATCCTCAGTGTACTTTTCAAACCCCTACTCCTTATCCAAAAATGGCCAATGAACGGTCCCAAACCTAAGCAATTTCCTATGTCCAAGAACACTCCTACAGAACATGAGGACGGCTACCCGCACAGCAGGCCACTGTCAAAGGTAATGTTAGGTTATGCTAGTGATGAAGAACTAGTTAGTGAGTACACACGCGTTTACAGAACTCCTGAACCCAGTTCTGTAACACCCCCACGTATAGGAATGCCCATAGGAGTTAGTGTAGTAGAAAGACTTACAGAGGAAGAATGGAAGATAAATTTGGCTAAACACAAGGCCAACCAGAAGAACTTCAGAAATTTAAGGAAAGACCTCTATCATTCAAAAAGGAAGTCTTCTGAGGGATCTAAAGAGAAGAAGAAGAAAAAGGGAAAGAAATCAAAGAACCCCACAGAGGAACCACTTGCCTCTGCTTCTGCTATCCAACAACCCCCTGCAGAACCATCTTCTCCACCCTCTGCCCCTCCCTCTTCCAAAAGAAAAAGAAAGTCAAAATCTACAGAGGAGGGGGCACCAAAACCAAAGAAAAGGAAATCAAAGAAGAAACCATCTTCCCCTCTGCAATCAATTACAGAGGAAATAAAAAAGGATAAAGTTCCACCTCTGCAAACCCCAATCTTCACAGAGGTTCTTGATTCACTTCTGTCAAGACAAGAGACTGCAGAAGAAGAGGTCCAAACAGGTAAATTTACAGAAAATAGGTTAGAGGATAGGGTAGAAACGTCTGGAGGAAAAGAAAATGAAAAAGAAAAAGATGCCGAAGTTGCAGAAGGCACACATCCCTCACACCCTCCCAGTGCAACCCACACATCTAACTCCGCATGTCTAGCTGCAGAAGGAGTTATTGAAAAACAGTCGCACAACTCGATCCCTACCCAAACCAAACAGCCAGAAATCACTCTTTCGACTTCTGCGCCCACAGAAACAGGGGAATCCATTCCTAGGGAGTCTCCTCGAAGAGACTCACCTACAGTTCGTGATCCATCGCCCCGGAGCACACCAGAACATCCTACAGAGGAATTTGTTTCCTCTGCCACGCACAATATAGGGCCAAAACTTCTTTCAGAGAGAAATAGAGAGCACCAAGACGAAGAGACTCTAGACAAGTCTCCAAGTCAACAGAAGAATATTCCGATACCCACCTCTGGAGTGGATTTGGACACTGTTCTTCACAGAACTTCTGTAGAGACTGAAACTCATGTTTCTTCTCAAAGATCAGATGGAAATCCTTCCACCCCCAACGTACAAACAAGGGTGAAAGAAGGTGTCCCAGGAACAGGGACTCACTCTGGACAAGGGGTTGTTCCTCCAGAGGTTACCCAAGAGGAACATGTTACGAAGGATGAGTTCCAAGTCTTTGTAACCTCTGTAACTCAAACATTGAATAAGTTGCAAAGCTCATTCACGACGTTTACAGATTCGACTTCAGGCGCGCTTACAGGATTAAGTACCAAAGTGGATACCTTATCCACAGAGGTTAAAACAGCCGTTGCAGAAATGAAGTCAACTACAGAAACTTCTGCTGCTGCTGCCATCGCCTCTGCCACTAACATTGCCAAAACAACAGCAACAGAGTTCGAGAAAAGTGCGACCAAAGCCTTCAAAACTTCGATCGCAATCTACCCTGAAACAATGAAGAAACATGCAGCAAGGCAAGCTGCTCAAGAAACCTGCAGAACAGAAGTTGCTGCTAAAAGAAGGCAGGATGATCCCGATGATGAAGCATCTGGTCATCCTGAGGGGGAGAGAACAAAGGAAACAACAGAGGCTGCTGCTGCAAAAACTACAGAGAAAACTGCAGAACCTTCTACGACAGAAACCCAGAAGGGAACACAATAGAGGCAAAACACCTCTATCTCAGCAGAGGATGCACCAACCACAAAACCTAAGGTAATCACTCTTGCATCCTCTTCCTCAGAACAAACTCCACCCTCACCCAAAGAATCAACACCAACCTCACAACCAATCCCGCGCAAAACTAGAGTCAAATCCATAGCTCGAAAACCCCAAAGACCAAAACGCACTGCAGAGTTCATTCTTCGCAGAATGGAATTTGTATCTGCTTTTCAATCAGCAAAGCGTTTTGACGTCCCACCTCCAAGACCCGAAAACTCTTCACCAACAGAGTCCTCACAACCCGAAGTATCAAAACCTTCAGAGGCAACAACCAAAACATCAGAGCATCCAACCCCAAAACCCACAGAACCTCCAACTGTCAAATCTACAAAGGTTCCACCCCCACAAATCCAAAACCAAACCTCTGAAACCTCAAAACCAAAAGATAAAGGCAAGGGAATAATGACAGAAGAAGAACCAAAGAAGAAGATGCTAGTTGCTACAGAGAAGTTGATGAAAGGTTCCTTTAATGCCTTCGTCACTCCTAAACCCGAAGAGGAAGACTGGGCATTCAACTTGAATCCTCTGTCAGAAAATCCAACCCTGGATCCCACAGCTAAGGTAACAGAAGGTAAAGTAGCAGACATCACTCGACAAATGGATGAGCTAAGGAGACAAATTCCAAGAACTACTCCAACCATTGAACAAATGAAAGAGCAAGTTTACAGTTATCTCTACAGACAACACTTCCAGAGCGATATGCCAGCTCATGTCCGAGATAAGAAGCTCAGAAAGGAATTCGATGCCATCTTCACCTCTACAAAGTCAAAACCGGTCAACCAAGTTTACTCCATTCACAAAATAAAGAAGGTAATCTATTGTAAATACTATAAAATGAGAACTTATCCTCATACGATGTATACAATCTGGAAAGTCAAAAGGTCTGACAGATCAGAGAATCAATTCTCTAATGCTGATATCCGAAACCTCAATCCCTATGACTTACCTGACCTTTTGCAATGGACGAAAGGCAACTTCAATGACGACTGCCACCAAAGGTCTTATCGAGTTCTCAGAAAGGCGATGCGTGAAAAGCTCCTAATCTACAGCATGCTCGACTTTCAACTAGCCATCGATCTAGGCATAACTACTCTAAATATCAGACCACCAGAGGATTTCTGCCCACCCAATGCTATACCCAAATCTATCATCAAAACTCCAAGGTACGGGTTAGTATTCAAGAATCCTGCTCATCAACTTAAACTGTTTGTGACAATGGACTGTCAGAAGTACACAACCCATACTCTGAACATGTTCAGAAAAATACTAGAGGAAAACAAAGCAACAGAGCTTATGGACGAAGAATCTGCTCTGATGATGATCAAAGAGATTGATGCTACACTAGGCTTAAAAATCTCTGCCTCAAATTCTATGAAGAACTCAAGGAAGTAGGAAAAGACAACAGAAAGTTCGACGACTTCCCAAATGCAAAAATCCGAGTCTCTTCAAAGAACCTCTGTCAACGTTAATTTCTGTTCATTTAATGTACTCAAATGTAAATGCCTCAGGCATAAATTCCAAATGAAAGAAATAATCTTCTGAGGTATTGTTTAACCTCTTTGTATTACTTAAGATAAAATGCATAAATTCAATCTTTTATTTTTCAATACTTAGGGGGAGATTGTTAGCTCCAATATTCTGAAAAATTAGAAGTATTGAAAAATGGCTAAGTACAGAAGAACTTCCACAGAAGCTTTGCTGAGTGCAACAGAAGCTCTGCCGGGCATCTCAGAAGAATCAAAGGAAGTTTGATCAAGAGTAATCAGAACGAAGAAACTACAGAAGGACGCTTTCAGAAGACCAAGACCGCAGAACCTCTGTTACCAATAACAGAGCCTCTGCGGACAATAGCAAAAGACAAGGAACACAGTAAAGACTACTCACAAAGGACCAAAGAAGGATTTACAGAAGAATGCTCACCAAGGAATCAACCACAGAACCTCTGTCACCCTTGACAGAGCCTCTGCGGTTCAGACTGAGGACTTGGAAGATATTTATAATATCTTGCCACTGTTGAAGAAATATCTTGCTACTGTTCCTGACCTGTTCATCAACTTGCATGGTAGCTTGCCCTGTCCAATTTCAACACGTGTCAAACTCTGAGTGGACTCAATAGGGCTTAGTACAACATAGACGTCTGCACCATTAAATGAAATACAACACGTTCAACTGTTCATACCATCCGATCAACAAAAGCTTATGCTTTATGGTCCCCTTGTAGTAGTATAAAAGGAAGACTCATGTTGAGTTCTTCCTAACAACAATAACAAGAAAATACACAACTGTTTTTACAAAAAGGCACACAAGAACACATAGCTTATGCACATCGAGAGTCATATCTGCTTAAAGCTTTGCATACTCAACTGTTCTTAAATCTATTCTTGCCTTATATATAAAACAACAGTAATCTTCAAGATATCATCCTTATACTGTTTCTTTATATTGTGTGTTCTAAATCTATCAAACATATCTGTTAGTTCTTCAATACGCTTCCGCATCAAACATAAACTCGAACTAATAGATCTGATAATCTTGTATAAGCAAAACGGGAACCAACACCACGCAAGGAGATTACAAACTCTCCTAGGTTGGCACCAAGGTCCTCGACTATCAACCGATCGCTGGCGAGGTAAGTCTCTCTTCCCTTCTATTTCTCCTCAAAACTTCTTCAACTCCTGCGGCTCCCTGATAGCGGAAAACCGTATAGTTCCACTTAGTGGCCACAATGTTCCCACAATGGGGGCGCAAGTATACACCGCAACTATGATCGCTATAAGTAATAAAATGGCAAGTATTTTCCAAGTATCGTAACCACGAGGACTGAACTACTGAGAATTAGAGAATTTCACAAACTTCTTGCACAAGTCTCGATTTGTTAAAAATATTGTTGTTTTGTTGGTAAAATGATTAAACTCTTTGTTGATCAAAACCCTCAGTGATTTGATAATGACCCTCTCTTATATACTTAGTGAAAATTGTAAGTAAACAATATGTATCAGAGTTTCACTATCGCTGATAAGTACTAAGATCTTACAGTACCACTGATAGGAACTCTCGCTCTTTTAAGTTAAACATTCAGCGAACACTGTTCATCATTAATGCTCTGAGTCTGTTCAGTCATTATAATGATTGCTGATAAGTTAGTTGTTTACTTATGATCCCTGAAGACAAGTTTCACGTCAACATAGGTTCTACGCTGAAGTCGAAGATCAAGCTCAAGAACTAGCGACAAGTCTCCTAATGAACTGATGCGGATCAGCGAAGACTCAGATTTGTCCACTCAACGTGAAGTATCAAGTACAAGACTTCAGCTATCGCTGAACTTTATCATTCGCTGAATAGAAAATGATAATCGCTGAATCAACGAAAGCTGATCATGAAGTCCTCTGTACAAAGTACTTTTGTCTTAACCCCCCCTTGCACGACTCCGTACGATATGTCAGAAAAGAACCTCCGACTGTCTGAAATCGTACAACCACTCTGATGCTACACTGTTCATCCATGCGGCTACTAAGGTTGTCAACCAAGGTCAATGACATGCAACCAACCAGTTGATGACACGTGTAAAGTGTATACTGACTTGTATTAAATGCATGCAGTATATAAAGAGATGAACCCACTTCTTTTGAAGTAACTTGCTAACTCTGGACAAGTTCAATCTCTTATCTCAAGATAGGTTATTATTAGTAATTTCCTTATCTCTCTTAGTACAAGAAACCTTAGTGTTCCAACTTGTTTAGATTTAGGTTTATCCTTAATCTTGTTTCCGCAACAAGCTGTAAATTGTTAATGATTTATCAATAAACAATTTAGAAAAATAAAATCTGTGTGTTTGTATTCAACCCCCCCTTCTACAAACTTGTATAGACCTTCGGGACCAACAAGTGGTATCAGAGCAGATTTGTTTAATCTCATAAACAAGATCTAATCTAAGATATTTCTCTTCCTCGCTATTATCTGAAAATGGCCACCAACACAAACACAAATTATATAGACAATGGTTCTCTTGCTAAACCCCCTAGATTTTCCAAAGATAACTTCAACTTATGGAAAAATAGGATGACACTCTTCCTAGAAGGTGTAGACCCTACTATGCCTTACTATCTCGAAAATGGTTCATTCATCCCTGTAAGAATTGATGCTGCTGTTCTAGCCGCTGAGAATAGACCTGCTATTCCAGAAAGGTTGGTCCCTAAGGAAATCTTTCAGTGGACCGACGAAGATAAGAAGAAAGTGGCTATAGATACAAAAGCCATATCCATACTATCCATGGCTCTTCCTGACGAAGTCTACCATTACGTCATGAATCTGAAAACATCAAAGGCCATGTGGGACACAATATGTGTTCAGTATGAAGGAACGTCTGAAGTCCAGGATTCAAGAAAGATCAACCTGGTAAAACAATACGAAAGCTTCATTTCTGGTAAGAATGAATCTCTCTCTGAAGTTCACCAACGTTTTAATTGTTTAATTATAGATCTGAAAACTGTTGGTAAGGAATATTCTAACTTTGAAGTGCTGACAAAGTTTCTAGAATGTTTACCTGAAAGCTGGGACAATTATGCTATGTGTCTCAAGCTATCAAAGGATCTAAAATCAATGACCCTTTCAACCTTATATGGCACGTTGCTGAATCATGAGCAATCGAGCCATCTTAAGAAGAATCTTGTAAAAGATTCCAAAAGCACCCCTGTTGCTTTAATCTCAGATGAACCTTCTACTCAGCGACCCTCGGTCACTATCACTGAGTTAGAGAGTAACTCTGAAAGGTCATCAGATTCTGATTATTCAGATAATGATGAATCTTTGGCTCTCCTAACTAAGAAGTTCAGGAGATTTGCCAAAAAGAAAATGTTTAGAAAGAACAAACCTCTTTCCATAACTGACAAGCCTAGATCATCAGCTTTTGTTGATAAGGCTACTGCTACTTGTTTTAACTGCGAAAAGACAGGACATTTCGCTAACGAGTGCAGGTCTAAGAAAGTTTCTAGACCCTCAGCGTTTACAAAGAAACCCTTTGTTCCAAGGAATAAAGATGACAAATATTCAAAGCTAAAAGAAAAATATGCAAAGCTGAAAAGCTTTAAGAAGAAGAATAAAGGCCTGATGGCTGACTATGATTGGGCTGCTTCTGATGAAGAAGCATCATCATCTGACTCTGAAGATGATGAAGCAAATCTATGTCTTATGGCCATGATTGAAGAAGAGGAAGAAAGTTCAGACATTCCCTCCACTTCAACATCTGCTATTCAGGTATCACCTTCTTTCTTTACCAATATTGCAAATATTGATGAAGCTGACAGTCTCCGTAAGATCGATCTCTTGACTAGAAGTTTATATGAAGCCATGAACGGCAAAACTGTGGTTGAAAACCAAAACCTTGATCTCGCTGAAAAGCTTAAAAATTGCCACCTTCAAATAGAAAAGCTTTCTAAAATTGAAGAAGACTTTAAAGATCAAGTATATTTAAATCAGCTAGTCAAAATCGAACGAGCAGAAGCTATCGCTGCATTAAAGGCTGAAAAAGCTACTGTTGAAGGATGGTGTAACTCTTCAACAAAGATCACTGAGATAATAAAGTCTCAGATTCCCCTGAGTGATAAACGTGGTTTGGGTTACAAATATGATACTCCAAAATCAACCACTGAGCGTTCAATGCTTAAATTTGGAACGTTCGTATCCTCAGTCGCTGACACTTCATCTTCTCAGTGCTCCTCGTCCTTTACACCAATCCCTGAGGAAACTCCTACCTCCTCAAAAGGCAAGGAGAAAATGGTTTATTCAAAACCTACCTCTGTCTCTAAAGACAAAGACAAAGGTAAAGGAATTGTTATTTACCAGAATCCTCAGAAGGGTACCTTAGTACCAAAGCTGAATGCTTCTAAAGCTTCAGTGGCTCATCCCTCTGGATCAAGGAAGCAGATATCTGGATCTATTCAGCGATCTACTCCTAGACTCAGATTGGATATCCTTGGTAAGAAATCTGAAGAACTGAATGTTCGTCCCATTTCTAAAGCCAATAGTTTACTTGGTGCTGGCACTTCTAATTCGAAATTAAAAGCTCATCATTCAAATGGTCCTAGAACTACTTTTAGTTATAGGAAATGTTAATACTGTGGACTTACCGATCATATTGCTAGTAAGTTCCCCACAACCACCAAAGCTGAAAATATAGCTAAGGTGAAGATTGCCCCCAAGGCAAAGAAGACCAACCCTGGTGCAAATCAGGTCAAGGTGAATCCTACCACTGAAGTTAAGAAATTAACCAAAGTGAAGAAAGACAAAGCTGAATCTTCAAATGCTGCGAAGACTGCTGAATCTTCCATTCCAACTACTTCCACTGACAAACGTGTATACATGGTCAAGTGGGTACCCAAGAAAAACTAATCTTCCTTTGTATTGCAGGTTAAGAAGGGTATCTGGTATCTCGATAGCGGATGCTCTAGACACATGACTGGAAAAAAAAGCCTGCTCGCTGAATACAAGGAAGAGAAGGGTCCCTCTGTGACTTTCGGTGGAAATGGAAAAGGACATACCCGAGGGTATGGTGTACTTTCAAATGGTACAACCTCCTTCAGAAGAGTAGCATATGTTGAAGGGCTGAAGCATAATCTTCTAAGCATCAGTCAGCTTTGCGACATGGATAACAAAGTATTATTTACTAAGGAATCCTGCTTTGTCGCTGACAAAAAGGAGAAGATAGCTCTTAGCGGTTATCGTTTGGAAAATGTTTATGTAATAAACATGGACTCAACAACCACTGAGAACTCCTGTTTCTTCTCAAAGGCCTCATCTGATGTCAACTGGCTATGGCATAAGAGGCTATCTCATCTAAATTTCAAGACACTGAACACTCTTTCATCAAAAGAGTTAGTCACTGGTCTACCTCAACATTCATACGCCAAAGAGTCTTTATGTTCAGCGTGTGAAAAAGGGAAGCAGACCAAAGCAAGCTTTAAGTCAAAGCAAGTTTCTTCAGTGTCATCTCCTCTATAACTACTCTATATGGATTTGTTTGGCCCTGTTAACAAACAATCCATCGCTGGAAAGAAATATACGCTGGTCATAGTTGATGAATTCTCTCACTACACTTGGGTAATGTTTCTCCGTTCTAAGAGTGACACCCCTGAAGAACTCATCACCTTTGTTCGAAAGATGGAAACCCTGAACAATCTGACCGTTCACTCAATAAGGAGTGATCATGTAACTGAATTCAAAAACAGTTCTCTTGATTCCTTCCTTGAGAGTAAGGGTATTTCTCACAACTTTTCTTCAGTGAGAACACCGCAACAAAATGGAGTCGCTGAAAGAAGAAATAGAACAATTATTGAAGCTGCACGTTCAATGCTCAACGATTCTCACCTGCCTACTCAGTTTTGGGCAGAAGCTGTCAACACTGCTTGTTTTACGCAAAACAGGTCGCTGATAGTCAAAAGATTCAAAAAGACAGCCTATGAACTCTTTCATGGGAGAAAGCCTTCAATCAGCTTTCTTCACATCTTTGGATGTCAGTGTTTTATACTGAACAACAGAGATGCTCTTGGAAAGTTTGATCCTAAGGCTGATGATGGAATCTTTCTTGGATACTCCTCAGTTTCCAAAGCCTTCAGAGTCTTCAATCGTAGAAGACAAACTGTAGAAGAAACTATTCACGTCACGTTTGACGAATCCCGTTCAGCGAACTCTAAACCGTCCACTGATACTGAAGAACTGAATCAATGGATGTTTTCTCATCTTGGTGATTCAGAAGATATTCCCACTACTCATGCTCATCCAGTAGAAGATGATAGTCCTCCTATCATTCCAAATATGCAGAACAGTGAAGCTGAAACATCATGGGTCTCAGTTGTTCCTATAAACACTATACCTAACGATGAACCAAATGTCTCAGACATTCCATCTACTTCTCAGCAATCAGTGAATATAATGACAACTGCATCCATTCCTCTCTTGGCTGATACTCCCGACGTCGCAGAAGCTTCATCTTCAGCTCCTCCAGTTCAAGTTGAGTCAGCGTCTCACATTCCGGCTCAGCGATGGACTATAAATCACCCAATTGATCAAATTCTTGGTGATCCAAACGCTGGGATTCAGACTCGACGAAGTGCAGGTAATAT
The DNA here is from genome assembly GCA_033807775.1 of Saussurea involucrata. NCBI lineage: Eukaryota > Viridiplantae > Streptophyta > Magnoliopsida > Asterales > Asteraceae > Saussurea > Saussurea involucrata. The sequence goes on along the minus strand of CM066326.1, from coordinate 32,084,043 downwards.
TTGTTTATTTGTAAATTTTATTTCACTAACTGAACCAAAGAAAGTAGATGATGCCCTCAAAGATCCAAACTGGGTCAGCGCCATGCAAGAAGAGCTGACTGAATTCGAAAGAAACAAAGTTTGGAAACTTGTTCAGAGACCAACTGATAAAACTGTGATAGGCACTAAATGGGTCTATCGAAATAAGTTGGACGAACATGGTACTGTAACCCGCAACAAAGCTCGACTTGTTGCTCAGGGATACAGACAAGAGGAAGGTATAGATTATGACGAAACATTTGCTCCAGTAGCAAGACTTGAATCTATTCGTCTATTCTTAGCATATGCTGTACACAAAAACTTCAAAGTACATCAGATGGATGTTAAGTCAGCATTTCTAAATGGAAAGCTGAATGAAGAAGTGTATGTGGAACAACCTCCAGGATTCTCAGATTCTAAGCGTCCAGGTTATGTTTATAAACTGGATAAGGCACTTTATGACTTGAAGCAAGCTCCACGTGCATGGTATGACACTCTTTCTACTTATCTCCATATTGAAAAATTTGAGCGAGGTAAGATTGACAAAATCTATTTTTTAGAAAAGTGAAAGGTCATATCATTCTAGTTCAAATATATGTTGATGACATTATATTTGGTTCTACTAACCCTGAGCTTTGTACTCGTTTCGCTGATAGAATGAAAGATGAGTATAAAATGAGCATGATGGGTGAACTAACATATTTCCTTGGTCTTCAGATTAAGCAAACTGAAAAAGGAACTTTTATTAATCAGGGAAAGTATGTTAAAGATATGCTGAAGAAATTCGACTTAACTGAAAGTTCAGCTATGAAAACCCCTATGGCACCACCGCTGACACTTGATAAGGACACTAAGGGTGTTCCTGTCAATGTCACGATGTACCGTGGGATGATCGGCTCACTATTGTATCTTACAGCTAGCCGACCCGATATTATGTTTGCAACATGCTTGTGTGAACGATATCAAGCTAAACCTAAGATATCTCATATGAAAGCTCTAAAGCGAATCTTTCGATATCTTAAGGGTACAGCGAATCTAGGTCTTTGGTATCCCAAAGATTCAGGATTCGATCTAACCGCCTATTCAGATAGTGATTTTGCAGGTTGCAAAATGGATAGGAAAATCACCACAGGAGGATGTCAGCTCCTGGGTGGAAAGCTGGTAAGTTGGACAAGTAAAAAGCAAAATTCAGTGTCCACTTCCACAGCTGAAGCTGAATATGTAGCTGCTGGAAGCTGTTGTTCTCAAGTCTTGTGGATGAGAAATCAGCTACTAGACTATGATCTTCAGCTCTCCAAAATTCCAATCTATTGCGACAGCACAAGTGCCATCGCTATAGCAAACACTCCAGTACTACATTCAAAGACCAAACATATAGAAATCATATATCATTTTATCAGAGATCATGTGATGAATGGTGATATAGAACTTCATTTTATCCCAACTGATTATCAGTTAGCTGATTTATTTACCAAACCTCTTAATGAGACAAGATTCAACTTTCTCATCAGCGAGCTTGGAATGCTGAACTTTGAAGGATAAAATCTTCAGCGGTTCACATTAATCAGCGATAGGATAAAATCAACTCGTATAACCTATTCAATCATCTTCTCTCTGAATAAAACTTGGTTAAACTGATATCAAGGTATGTTTTCTCTCTCTGACAATCGCATGAAAATGCAAGATTTCAAAACAAAATGCATCGCTGAATATCTATTCCTTAACAGCGATATTTTGAAATTTCTTAAAACCATCACTGAATATTTTTATTCAGTACTTCATGTTTTCAAAAGTATCCCTGAGTTTTTCAAAACCTCAGAGACAACCAAGAATATGAAAGGACAGTTGTGACGTCATTGCAACGGATAAAACCCCGACACGTTTTCTCTTCCTGACACACGTTTGCACGTCTCGTTAAAACTTCCAATCAAATGCAAACACGTGTCCGTGTCATGATGAAAATCTTTTCCCGCTCAAGATTTTCTCTTTCTAAAATCTCTATATAAACAAATTCTTTGTTTATATTTTTCTTTTACGCGATCAATCCTCCTCCGCAAGAAAGAATTCACTGTTGCATTTGTGATTTCAAAAACTTCAAGAACTGTTCATCATCTTCTTCATCAAACATCAAGGTTAATATGTTCTTATTATTTACCGAATGCAAATAACTTGTTTCTGATCTACTCTTTGTTTCACCAAGATCAAACAAAAGAACTTCTTAAAATGAAATCATTTTCTTTCATGATTTTATGAACACAACCATTTCATGGTTGTTCTTCAAGTTTAAATGCAAAAATCTTAAACTTGTTCTTCACACATTCGTTTTTCCAGAATCTCTCTCTTCATAGAAAACCGGATAACAAAAATAAATGGGTTTTATATTTCATTTCCTAAAATCAAGAAAAACCCTAATCTTCATTAAGACATTTGTGTCTGAATGAAATGGATAAAATTTGAACCATCTTAATGGAAATTCTTTCCACATTAAGATAATTCTTATTTGTTAACATCTTTGGATGAACTGATAATACAGAGAAATGGCTTCATCTGACATTCCTGCTACCGCTGAGAACATCTCCGCTGATTCTGAGGAAGTGGACATCCTCAAGGCTCCTCAAGTTAAGTTTGCCCTTGACAAACTGGATTGGACTAAGGTGAATAACCTCTATGCGCTTCTCGAGTTTCCTCATCGAAAGCATGTCACACATCTAGATGATGCTGTGAATTTCCTAAAAAATTGCTGCATCTCCACAGCCCTGACCATAACACCCCCTGCACATCAGCTTTTGCTCTCACAATTCTGGTACTCAGCCAGACACTCTCAACTTCCTTCAGCCAAAGACCCCTCCAAAACAATCGATTGCATCCTCTGCGACATCGAATATGGCACGATGAAGATCACCCCTGCCATTATTCGCAAAGCTCTCAGCCTTCCAATAGCTACCAAGGAAAAACCATTCGTTCCCCTCCCCGACCCCAAGAAAAACTCAGACAGGGAAGCCATCATTGCATTTTTCGATGCAATGGGCTATGTATGGGAAATCGGCAGAGACATGAAGGCCGAGAAGAAGCTGACGATTATCAAGAAATCGAAAATGCCCAGCGAGATGAATTTCATCTTCGCTCATCTTATCAGCTGTATGGCTGCAAAGAGCGGCTCCTCTGACCAAGCCGCTAAACCTCAGCAAGCAATGGGGTATGCACTGCTGAAAGGTCTCAACATAGACTGGGCATCGATTATCTATGATGACCTAGTTCTAAGGGTGGACACCGTCGCTGACAGACCTCCATGGTTTCCCTACCCTCGATTCATCAGCGCCATCTTCCAATATGGCCTGAAGGAGAGCTACCCAACTGAAGGTGACCTGAAACTCTCTCAGGTCGGCCCAAAGATACTCGACTTCAAACCGATGGTGAATGAGGTACGTCTTTCTACACTCTTGTCTCTTCTCAACCCTTCTTCTTCTCATTCTGTGGCTCCTTCAGCGACAATACCCATCGCTGATACCCTGGCCACAAAATCCTCTCCTTCTAAGAAAAGGAAACATTCTTCAACCCCACTTGGTTCTAAAAGGATCAAGAAAACAAAAGAGCAACCCCAGCAATTTCATGCTGAAGACCCCTCAGCTCTTTCTGCAGAGCTGAAGGAACGTTCAGTGGTACGCTCTGCCACACCTGAACAAGCCATCCCTTTAATCCCAACTTCAGCGTCTCTAAACGCTGAGGTTACAAACTTGGAACCTACCCAACCTCCTTCAGTCTCTCAAAAGACTGATGAAGTGATTGTCAGCGAATCCAACGCTAAACTCAGAACCCAACCCCCATTCTTATCCTTCGCTCCTCCCTCCACTCATTTGGTCTCTACTCCAGATCTCACTGGAGCTGCCATCATTTCTACGGAACCTAAAGCTGATTCTCCAGGAATGATGAAGACAGGACGTGCAGAACAATCCATGGGCACTTTTGAAGATGACATGGAACTTTACTCAGGAACCCGTGATTTCGATGAATTCACCAATCCTCCTGCAGGTAAACAACAACCCATAAACACTGTGACTAAACCCCAAACTTCTGAGCTTTCCTATGTTCACAAGTTTTTATATGTTACAGGTCCTAATTTGGGAGACATCAACGCCTCCTTGAAAGCTGTGAAGACAACGCTGACAGATCTCACCACTACTCTTACTAATAACTCTACAGCTGTAACAAACGCTGGAGAGAAGAAGGCTTCCACATATGAAGAAGGCTTCCACATATGACATGAAGCAGGTTGATAAAACTCTCAGCGACTTCGCCAAGGTGCTCGCTGACATCTACACAGACTACACCTCTCTCAAAAATTCAGTTTCATCCATGTCAAGCGAGGTTACATCGCTGAAGACATCGGTTGGACATCTAGAGGGGGATATGTCTACTGTGAAGACTGACTTAGGCTCTGTAAAGACCGACGTTAGTTCGATGAAAACGATGATAGAGCAGCTGCTACACAAAGCGAATACTCCTGATCCTGCTCCCGTCCCTGCATCTAACAACTTCACAACGGAAGATCGCACTGAGCTGAAGAAAATCAATCCTGCTATTTTTGGCCTTGAAGACAGAATAGCAAAGATTGAAGTTTGTGTAGGTCTCTCTGGCCAAGAAGACAGAGAACCTACCAACGCCGCTGAGTCTACCCATTCCTCCCCCAGTCATCATGAAAAAGAGGGGGAGAATAGCGCTGAAGACCTCGCCAAGAGCGCTGAAGACCTTTCCCATGATGAATCTATCAGGGGAGAGAAGACGAATACTGAAGAAACCACTGCTGGACCTCAGGGAGATGAAAACCCTGAGGAAACCGAGAAGCTCGCCTCTGTATCTGAGGGGGAGCAACTCGAAGAAGAAGCTGAGAAAACTGAATCCGAAGCAGAAGATGATGAAGCCGTCGACATCCCTGAGGATGAACCATCTTCTTCTCCAAAGAATGATGATGATGATGACGATGACTTCTTTATCGTCAAACTTGCTCCGAAGATCAAAGCTCTTAAGGGAATCTCGATAAATGAACCTTCAGGGGAGCGGACAAAGACAAAGCCCTCAGCCTCTGGAGCCGAGAAAGGCAAAGGCAAAAGTGTCGCTGAAGATGGTAATCTGACGATCTTGCTTGAAAAGCCGTTTTGTCAGCTAGTCCTCTCCCCTGTTTGAGGATATCGCTGAAGGCTCCACAACTGCGACTTCACCAATAATACCAGCTGCTGCTGAAGAAATAATCCCAGTCTTAGATTTAATCTCTGAGACTGATGAACCAGAAGAATAGCTACTCTCACACAATCGCAGACCTTCCTTAGCTCCTCAAAAGCTAAGTGAAGAGGATTAAAAAAGAAGAGAGGAAATAATAAAGCGATTCGAGGATCAGCGAATCATTCTGAGGCGTGATCAACTTCCTTCAGTTCCTCCAAAGTTCAGAATTTCCAAAGCTGAATACCAGGAACACCTCAGAGTTGAACGCCTACTCGCTGAAAGAAAGGAAGCTGAAGAAAAAGACAGAGAATACGCCATCAAACTTACTCAACGATCAATAAAAGACCCCAAGCTGAAAAGAGTTCCCATTGATGTTCAACGTCAGCTATGGGATGATGCTCAAGAGATCGTTACAGAAAAGACTAAGGTCTCTGATACGACTTTGGAATGGGCTAAACAAATGCTGACCTATCGATCTAGACCATCCAAAATCGTCAAGGCAAACAACAGAGGAAGACTGTACGTTGAAGTTCCTGTTGTTGAAGTGGACGTCTACAGAGATGACGAAACCAAGCAAACTTTCTATGCTGCTACCTTAGAAAAGTTTGGTCTCTCTGAATGGTTATAAACAAAATTAGCCATTCAGGGATCGCGCTCAAAGTTCAAAATCCATGTCGAGAAGATCTTGAACAGACAGATCGACCTGCTTTCATCTGCTGTGGATATTCCTCCTACTCTTCCTCAACCAAGAAAAGTCTATGATAAGAAAAAGAAAGCCTCTAATTCAGGTCCTCATATTCGGAATGAAACGGGCATTGGTTTCTCTCGTGCTGAAATTGTTGGCCCTGATGCCGATCTCTCAATGCTTGACACCTCCCTACCACCTGGAGAAACATTCATTCCTGGCACAGTTGTAAGTGATCCCTATGGTATATTCTTTTTAGACTACTATGGAAATCATCACTTTCAACGTATCTCTGAGCTAGACATCGCTCCCATTGAACAACTCAGAGATCTCGTATACTGGTGTGAAGTCAGACGCGACATCAAAGCTAGACACCAGAAGCCCTTGATTTTTGAAGCAGCTCTGAAGAAAAAGAATAAAGGAGAAGATGTCCCTGACTGGATGATCCCCACATCAAAGACTCTTGATGAACTTCTCATCAAGGAAGAACCTTTATAAGCTGATATGATCGCCCTTTTCTCTATTGTATCAGTTATTCTTTTGTACTTGTAATTTATTTCGCTCGTACTTGTAATCTTTCCATTTCTCTTTGTAACCTGATTCAAAGTTTTAAAGAAAGATTTCAGCGAATGTACTTTACTCCATCAGTACTGGAAAGATCCCTGAAAACAGTAAAAGGGACAAATATTTTATGAGTTCTTTTTATCCTTATGTTTTCATTAAATAGCAATTTTCTTTGTTGCTATGTCATAATCAAATAGGGGGAGATTGTTGATCCAAAACCTCAGTGATTTGATAATGACCCTCTCTTATATACTTAGTGAAATTGTAAGTAAACAATATGTATCAGAGTTTCACTATCACTGATAAGTACTAAGATCTTACAGTACCGCTGATAGGAACTCTCGCTCTTTTAAGTTAAACATTCAGCGAACACTGTTAAGCATTAATGCTCTGAGTCTGTTCAGTCATTATGATGATCGCTGATAAGTTAGTTGTTTACTTATGATCCCTGAAGACAAGTTTCACGTCAACATAGGTTCTACGCTGAAGTCGAAGATCAAGCTCAAGAACCAGCGACAAGTCTCCTAATGAACTGATGCGGATCAGCGAAGACTCAAATTTGTCCACTCAACGTGAAGTATCAAGTACAAGACTTCAGCTATCGCTGAACTTTATCATTCGCTGAATAGAAAATGATAATCGCTGAATCAACGAAAGCTGATCATGAAGTCCTCCGTACAAAGTACTTTTATCTTAAACCCCCCTTGCACGACTCCGTACGATATGTCAGAAAAGAACCTCCGACTGTCTGAAATCATACAACCACTCTAATGCTACACTGTTCATCCATGCGGCTACTAAGGTTGTCAACCAAGGTCAATGACATGCAACCAACCAGCTGATGACACGTGTAAAGTGTATACTGACTTGCATTAAATGCATGCAGTATATAAAGAGATGAACCCACTTCTTTTGAAGTAACTTGCTGATAACTCTATTTTTAGAATTATTATTTCCATTTATTTTCCACTTTATTTTGTCAATTTTAGCCATTTCACTTCTTAAAACCCCCATTCTTGGTATATTTCACAAAAACGAGCAAAAGGAGTGAACCATGGTCTTTAATAAATTATTTGGTAGAATTTGGGTGTTTTTCACGTTTTATCCTACAGTGACCACTGTTGTGCCCACTCCGGGTCCCCACTCTTCGAGCAGATCAAAAAGAAGAGAAAAAGAAACTATTAGTTGGGATCTAATTTTCTGGAGGAGGAAGGTTCATATGGCAGAGAAATGGCTGGAGAAGTACAAAGATATCTTCCTTAAAAGATGACAACAAGTACACCTTCTTGTATTTAGAGATTGACTTGGAAAAGGGACCATTGGGTAAAAGGATTACCCGTAGAGCTGAATTCTGCCACAACAAAGCAGTCTTTATCCATTCTAAGACCCACCTCTTTTGTGTAATACCCAACTCCTTCTCCTAGTATATAAAGGAGCACTTGGGTACCATTAAATGCATGCTTGGCTATCATCTTTGAATACTTGTTTAGTCTTAAATTCTCTCAACTACCACATTAGCTTTAGTCTTTTATTTACTGCAGTAACTAGTTTTAATTTTCAGTAATTTACTTTCTCAGTTTAATTGTAATTCGAACTACACAGTGCAGGGACGACTTCTAGCTCCCCACTTAAGTTTTATTATGTGCAAACCTTCATCTTTTGTTTTCTTTACTTCGGAAATGCAAGGCTAAATATCTTTTGGGATGTAGGAAAGAGAAGTACCTGGATTTTATTAAAAATGCTTGAGTAATGTTTGTACTTAGAATATTTGTTGTTTTGGTCATTCATTCTCGATATTTACCCAAGGACGCGAACAAGCCGATCACTTGCAAGGATCTAAAGTCTAGTTCTCAACTTAGAAATAAGTAGAACGCAGTGACACGAGCTTGAATGATTCTAGGGGATTCGAAAGAATTCTTTTGACACTTACGAAAGTGAGGTTGGCACAGTGAGGTAATCTCAACCCACTGGAGTAGTAGGCAAGCTAATTTGTGTATTAAAAACACTTAGAGTATTTGTCTCTACACATTCCATCGAGACCTGAAAAGGTCCATTTTTGAGATTACCATTGACAAAACAATAAATACGACAAGTATGAGATTTTTATCTAACAGTGTGAGTATTTTGTAACTGGGATTTTCTAGCGAAAATGCCTACCTCAATTACAAGGATCATTTTTAGGACCGAGTATTTGGTATAAAATCCAGGGAAAATCTAACCTACATTCCTCCTTTTAAATCTTAGTAAAATCGTTAAAGTAGCTATTTCACCAACCAAACCAAAGTATTATTTTCCTCTCTAATTGAAACTTGTAAAAGGAACTCATGAGAACCGTATTGTCTTGATTGTCCAGTCCCTGTGGATTCGATTCTGGTATTTTACCAACTATTACTTGCTGTGACGATCATAGTGGACAGTGTACACTTGCACTTCCCGCTGTGGACAGTTTGCAACCCACTGCGATTAAAACACACATTTCGTACGTGACAAGTTTTTGGCGCCGTTGCCGGGGACTGGCGTGATTTTTAAATCTCAAGACATTAGTTTTTGTTCGAGCCCGAGTAACTCGTTTTTCTAAGTTGTTCGTGTTGTATGCCACGGCGACAACTCGAACATTTGGTTCCAATCGATCTTGAAATAGAAAAGACTTTTAGAAGAAGGCGTAAAAACAAAAATCGACAACCCTCTGTGATCCCCACTGTAAACATGGCAGCAGTACCGCCACCCATAGTGGAGACCACAATCACGATTTTCTAGTTCTAGATTATCTTCCCCGCCGACTTTCTAGTTCTAGATTATGAGGCCGATAAAGAAATCCCAATCATCTTAGGGCGTCCGTTTCTTGCAACCGGACGTACTTTGATTGATGTGCACAAAAGGGAACTCACGATGAGAGTTAATGACCAAGAGGTGACATTCAATGTTTTTAAGTCTCTTAAATATATAGATACCGAAGATTGCTTTGCCTTGAGTTCGATTTATGGAACCCACAATTTTGACACACTGCCCACAGTGGGGAGAACAGTTCCCACAGTGAGGAGTGATAGTGAGCACTCTGAATCTGAGAGTGATGACACTTTTGAGGATGAGTGTAACGAAATGGTTGCAGCTTTTGAACCTCTGGACTTTAAGGATAGAAATGTTCAACCGCTTCAATAGAACAACCTCCCGAGTTAGAGCTTAAACCATTGCCTTCCCATTTAAAATATGCTTTTCTCACTAAAGATAATAAACTTCCCGTTATTATCTCTTCCAAACTTAGTGAGAAACAAGAACAACTCCTGATCGATTTGTTGATGAAGCATAAAAAGGCAATTGGTTGGACCATAGCGGACATTCGAAGAATTAGCCCCTCTTTATGTCAACATAAGATTAATTTGGAGAGTGACCACCCGGGGAAAGTCCAACCTCAAAGAATGTTGAACCCCATCCTGAAGAAGGTAGTTAAGAAAGAAGTCTTGAAGTGGTTAGATGCCGGTATTATCTATCCCATTGCTAGTAGTAGTTGGGTGAGCCCCGTCCAATTGTCCCTAAAAAGGGAGGGACGACTGTAGTAAAGAACGAAAAGAACGAGCTCATTCCTACTAGGACTGTCACGGGATGGAGGATATGCATGGACTATAGACAACTCAACTTGGCCACTAAAAAAGACTACTTTCCCTTACCTTTCATCGATCAAATGCTTGATAGGTTAGCGGGAAAGGAATTTTATTGTTTCCTAGATGGATACTCCGGATACAACCAAATCCACATTGCACCCGAGGACCAAGAAAAGACCACCTTTACTTGTCCCTACGGCACTTTTGCATTCCAGAGAATGCCATTTGGATTGTGTAATGCCCCCGCCACTTTTCAACGTTGTATGATGGCCATTTTTACCGACATGATAGAAGATACCATAGAAGTTTTTATGGACGATTTTTCTGTGATAGGGACATCATTTGACAATTGTTTGGGAAATTTAGAGAAAAGCCTAGTGAGATGTGAGACCCACGACCTAGTCTTAAATTGGGAAAAATGTCATTTTATGGTCGAAGAGGGTATTGTTTTAGGACACCTTGTCTCAAAAAGAGGGTTGGAAGTTGACAAAGCCAAGCTTGAGGTAGTGGCACAACTTCCCGAACCTACAACAGTAAAAGGTATTCGAAGTTTTTTGGGTCACGCAGGTTTTTATAGGAGGTTCATCAAGGATTTTTCGAAAATTACAAAACCCCTATGTAACCTGTTACAACATGAAAAATACTTCATTTTTACCCAAGAATGCCGAGAAGCTTTTGAAAAAATCAAGGAAGCATTAGTCACAGCACCCATAGTGACCACTCCTGACTGGTCACTCCCATTCGAAGTGATGTGTGATGCCAGCGATTGGGCTGTGGGGGCTGTTCTCGGACAGAAAAAGAACAAAGTTTTTCACCCCATTTATTATGCAAGTAAAACACTGATTGAAGATCAGATTAATTACACTGTTACTGAAAAAGAATTACTTGCGGTAGTGTTTGCTTTTGATTGTTTCAGGTCATACTTGATAGGGACGAAGGTCATAGTGCACACAGATCATGCAGCGATCAAATATTTGATCAACAAAGCTGATTCCAAGCCACGGTTGATTAGATGGGTTTTATTGCTGCAAGAATTTGACCTTGAGATCGTCGACAGAAAAGGAACAAGCAATCAGGTTGCCGACCATTTGTCCAGGCTCGAGAAGACAGTGGGAACTGTTGATCCCACTCCTGATCCCACTCCGGTAAAAGAAACCTTTCCCGATGAACAATTACTATCTGTTCAACATCATAATATTCCTAGGTATGCTGATATTGCAAACTTTTTAGCAAGTGGACTTAAGCCCCACGGGATGAGTGGACAACCATTCAAAAAGTTTTTACACGACACACGACAATACGTTTGGGACGATCCTTTCTTGTACAAGATAGGGGCGGACTAAATATTGAGGCGTTGTGTCCATGGGAGTGAGCAACATCAAATACTCCATGGTTGTCACACATCCCACTACGGTGGCCACTTCGGTGGAAACCGTACCGCGGCGAAAATCTTGCAAAGTGGATTCTTTTGGCCCACTGTTTTTAAAGACTCGTATGAATTTGTGAAAAATTGTGAGCAATGTCAACGTACGGGGAATATATCGCAAAGAAATGAAATGCCTCTTAACAACATTTTAGAGGTTGAACTTTTTGATGTTTGGGGAATCGATTTCATGGGACCTTTTTCAAATTCCAACAATAATTTTTATATCTTGGTTGCGGTAGACTATGTTTCGAAATGGGTAGAAGCCATTGCATGTCACTCTAATGATGCCAACACCGTGGTAAAATTTTTGCATAAAAATATTTTCACTCGATTCGGAACACCACGGGCATTGATTAGTGACGAAGGCACCCATTTTATAAACAAAGTCATGGCCTCGGTTCTTGCTAAATATGACATACATCATAGAGTGGCCACCGCATACCATCCACAAACCAATGGTTTGGCCGAACTTTCAAATCGTGAAATCAAAGGGATTTTGGAAAAAGTTGTTAAACCGCACCGAAAAGATTGGTCAACCAAACTTGATGATGCTATTTGGGCCTATCGAACGGCCTACAAAACTCCTTTGGGAATGTCTCCATTTAAATTAGTTTTTGGCAAGGCTTGCCATTTACCAATTGAATTAGAGCACAAGACGTTTTGGGCCCTTAAAGAACTTAACATGAGTGAGGATGCTGCGGGAATCAAAAGGAGTTTACAAATGCATGAGCTAGAGGAGTTGCGATATCACTCCTATGAGAACGCAAAGTTGTATAAAGAGAAGACCAAGATGTGGCACGATCGTAGGATCAACCATAGGGAGTTCATAGAAGGACAACAGGTACTATTGTTCAACTCCCGTCTCAAACTCTTTCCAGGTAAACTAAAATCAAGATGGACGGGACCATACACCATTGTCAAGGTGAGTCCTTTCGGAACAGTAGAGTTGAAATCTCCACAATCGGGTCAGACCTTTAAAGTCAATGGGCAAAGGGTAAAGCATTTTCTTCATGAGAGTTTCCACATCCCTACCCACTCTCCATCTCACTATGGTTAGAGAAAGTCAATGCTGCTTGTAAATATTTTATTTCAGTTGTTTGCTGTCTTTTTTATTAAAGTTGGTATTTTTAATTCTGCATGGTAGTTTATTTCTATGTGTGTAGGAGAATTTTAGCACTTTTTGGAAAAAAAAGGTTCGCAGTGGGCAGAGGCTGGTCACTGCGCTCCTCACTCTCGGTCTGACTTATGAAGAGACGGTTTGGGGGGTCCAAGGCTGACACACATCATACTTTTTCTTACACAAAATGTCACCCTTGGCTGCCATTTGTCCCTTTTGCTTTGTTCCAAGGAAAACCATCATAGTCCTTCTCTCTCTCTCTCTCTCTCCTAGAAACCAACGGTTCCATCCTAAACCTTTTTCCAAAATTCCAAAAACCACTTTAACCTCTCAAAAACCACTTTCACTTCCAAAATATTCAAAAACACTCTTTTTCTCTCCAAGAAAACCCACCAAATCTGAAACCTTCCTAAAACCCTAAAAATGGCAAGAACCAAGAGGATGAACACCAACCCCGATGCAACCACACGTGCGGCCGCCCGCCGCAGGACCGCCGAGGAACAACCGCCGGAAGCCGTCACCGGTGACCTGAACGAACCGCCGCCGGTCTCCGGCGAAAACCCGATCATCTCCGGTGCGGCCGACGAGGGTTCTTCAAAGCACGAAAGCCCAAAGGCTACTTCATCCTCGCGAGTCTCAGACACCAGTGTAACCCATTTCGAGACCGAGGCACTTCTAGCCGAAGAAGAAGAGAGGCGGTTAGCAGAAGAGTTCAAACAGAAAATGGAAGCCATTAGAAAAAGAAAGGAAGAGGTCGAGAGGAGGCGTCGAGAGGAAGAAGAAAGAATCAGAAAGGAAGAAGAGGAAAAGCGAATGGAAGAAGAAAGGTTGAAGGCTGAGAAGGAAAGGATTTTTGAAGAAGAAAGGAAAAGGGCTGAGGCAGAGATTTTTGCTGAAGATGTGGAGTTCCAGAAGAAGGTTGATGATGACTATCAGGAACAATACGGCAAGCTTGGAGGTAGTGTTGAAAGAGAGACAGTGAGGAAGGATGCCCACAGTGGGGAGAACCCAATTCTGTGGGCCACGAGAAAGAAAGGCGTGGTCACACGGTCTGCGGTAACCAAAGCTCTAAAAAAACCGACAAAAAGGCCGGCAAAACAACCGTCAAAGAAAGGTACAAATCTTCAGCCCTCTTTAAGTTCATCTTCTGTTGAGATTGATGTTGGGGATGACCAAGTTCAAACCCAAAACCCACATCAATCCACAGTGGGCACTGCGCATGCCCCTAGTGAGGTGCCCAGGCAGTTCACCACTCCGGAGGTGGCTGCCCACTATGAGTGCATTGCTACACAGAAACTGAAGTTAGAGAGGGGTTTCGACCCTGAGTTTGTTGAGGCCAACCCATTTGTTAAGAATAGGATTGTAGCGCAAGACTGGTCGATTTTGGCCGAAGCCAATCGACGCGCGAATGCCTCGTTAGTGCGTGAATTTTACGCCGAGGCCTCTCAAGCAAAGGATCCCACTGTGGTAGTTCGGGGTAAGCAAGTAAGCTATAATCCAGGAGCGATTAACCGGGTATTAGGAAGAAGGAGCCCGGCTGTGTGTGAGTTTGCCCAGTTTTTAAAGAAAATGACCCCGGCGGACGAGGATCTCGTTTTACGCGAAATAGCAGCCGAAGGGAAGCCGTGGAATAAAGACGGCCAGAGAAGGTGCCTAAATGCTAGCTCCCTCACTACCGAGGCCGCTGTTTGGTTCCAATTTCTTCGGGCCTCTTTATCCCCAACATCGCACGATACCACATTGTCTATGCATAAATGTGCTTTGTTGTACTGCCTCCTCACTGGAAGAAAGATCAACGTCGGGATTGTTATGCATGCGGCCATAGATCAAGCTCGGAACCGAAAGAAGGTAGTCTTGCCCCTTCCTTGCCTCATTACGTTACTAATGATAGACGCAGGTGTACCCTCGGCGGTGGAGGATCAGTGGTTTGACTCCACGAGCAACATCAACGCACAAACCATCCGCAAGATGGGAAGATACGTCGCCACTCCTCCATCTGAACCAGAAGAAGATATCCCCACAGTGGGGACTGTTCACCCCACTGTGACCATTGCTGAGGAGCATGTTGTGAGAACGCCGCGTACACCACTCCATTCAACCGAGGCCGGATTGTCAAGCAACCAAATGGGAGAAATCTTGGCAGCTTTGAAGAAGCTCACATACAGGATCGAGTTGCTAGAAAGTGAGCAGCGATATCAGAACCGGGCCACGCAGAAATTTTGGATGTATACAAGAGAACGAGATGAGGTGACGGGCCTGATGATGAAGGAGGCCAACCCGATGCTAGCTGCTCAGCTCCCAGATTTTCTTGAGGATATTTGCCCAACCAATGCCAGTGAGGACGAGTTTGAAGAGGATGACGCCGCAAGTTCACCAACTGCCACCCCAACCTCCTGAATGGTTTGTTAAAACAATGGTTTATCTCGTTTACTCCTAAAACAATTTTAATTTCTGTTTGTTTTATTTTTTTTGTGCCTATGGCTAGGCGTTGACAATGTTTGCTACATATTTCTTTTTTGCGTTTTAATGCATGAAAATCCTACCATTGGGTAGGTACTTTTGGGTACTAACGTATTTGTTGTTTGAATGCTTGTTTGATCTCGTTTCCATTTTAAGGTACAACTTTCGGCTTCCGACTTAAAAAGGTCCCTTTTTGTAAGTACGAATCTCAACTTGATACCATGAGATAAAATAGGCCATTTTTCGCATCCAAACACGATCCTTTTTGTACCCCAAACCACCACCTTTGTTCGTTAATTCAATGTCACAGTGGGGACACTGTGAGATTTAAGTTTGAGGTGGGAACTTCCAGAGTGACTTCCAGTGGGGACACTGTGAAGTCTAAATTTGAGGTGGGTAAGCCATACCCACCTCCCAAAAAAAACACAAAAATACAAAAACAAAAGAAAATCGGAGTGTCACTAGCAAAATTGATGGTGTGCCTTTTCTGGACCATCAAAGTGCTCACTCCCAGAAAAAGATGGTGTGCCTATTCTGGGCCATCAGAATACCCACTCTCACAAAAATATCCATACCCACAATAAAGCCTGAAAGTATGCGTACATACCCATGAAAGATCCAAAATACCCACTTCTTGAAATAAAAATCTCCAAGCGAGATTTTCGGTCCATGTTTGGAAATACTTGCCAAAAACCCTTGGGAAAATATTCAAAGCCATAAATCCGTCGAACCCAAGAAAGCCCTATTGATTAATGGAAAACAAGGGAAAGATTTCGTCAAACACAAAAGTGAAATTTTCAAGTTTGGAACCGAAGGAAGTATCGAAGGAAGGAGATCAACGCCCATTCAAGTCAAGAAGTATGTAAGTCCCTAAAATTATAGTGCATTTTGTTCATTTTATTTCTTTCTTTTTATTACTTGGGGACAAGTAATGGTTTAAGTTTGAGGTTGTGATAACTCAATTTTTAGAATTATTATTTCCATTTATTTTCCACTTTATTTTGTCAATTTTAGCCATTTCACTTCTTAAAACCCCCATTCTTGGTATATTTCACAAAAACGAGCAAAAGGAGTGAACCATGGTCTTTAATAAATTATTTGGTAGAATTTGGGTGTTTTTCACGTTTTATCCTGCAGTGACCACTGTTGTGCCCACTCCGGGTCCCCACTCTTCGAGCAGATCAAAAAGAAGAGAAAAAGAAACTATTAGTTGGGATCTAATTTTCTGGAGGAGGAAGGTTCATATGGCAGAGAAATGGCTGGAGAAGTACAAAGATATCTTCCTTAAAAGATGACAACAAGTACACCTTCTTGTACTTAGAGATTGACTTGGAAAAGGGACCATTGGGTAAAAGGATTACCCATAGAGCTGAATTCTGCCACAACACAGCAGTCTTTACCCATTGGAAGACCCACCTATTTTGTGTAATACCCAACTCCTTCTCCTAGTATATAAAGGAGCACTTGGGTACCATTAAATGCATGCTTGGCTATCATCTTTGAATACTTGTTTAGTCTTAAATTCTCTCAACTACCACATTAGCTTTAGTCTTTTATTTACTGCAGTAACTAGTTTTAATTTTCAGTAATTTACTTTCTTAGTTTAATTGTAATTCGAACTACACAGTGCAGGGACGACTTCTAGCTCCCCACTGTGAGCAGTTAATTCAAGTCACTTTCAGTTTTATTATGTGCAAACCTTCATCTTTTGTTTTCTTTACTTCAGAAATGCAAGGCTAAATATCCTTTGGGATGTAGGAAAGAGAAGTACCTGGATTTTATTAAAAATGCTTGAGTAATCTTTGTACTTAGAATATTTGTTGTTTTGGTCATTCATTCTCGATATTTACCCAAGGATGCGAACAAGCCGATCACTTGCAAGGATCTAAAGTCTAGTTCTCAACTTAGAAATAAGTAGAACGCAGTGACACGAGCTTGAATGATGCTAGGGGATTCGAAAGAATTCTTTTGACACTTACGAAAGTGAGGTCGGCACAGTGAGCTAATCTCAACCCACTGGAGTAGTAGGCAAGCTAATTTGTGTATTAAAAACACTTATAGTATTTGTCTCTACACATTCCATCGAGACCTGAAAAGGTCAATTTTTGAGATTACCATTGACAAAACAATAAATACGACAAGTATGAGATTTTTATCTAACGGTGTGAGTATTTTGTAACCGGGCTTTTCTAGCGAAAATGCCTACCTCAATTACAAGGATCATTTTTAGGACCGAGTATTTGGTATAAAATCTAGGGAAAATCTAACCTACATTCCTCCTTTTAAATCTTAGTAAAATCGTTAAAGTAGCTATTTCACCAACCAAACCAAAGTATTATTTTCCTCTCTAATTGAAACTTGTAAAAGGAACTCATGAGAACCGTATTGTCTTGATTGTCCAGTCCCTGTGGATTCGATTCTGGTATTTTACCAACTATTACTTGCTGTGACGATCATAGTGGACAGTGTACACTTGCACTTCCCGCTGTGGACAGTTTGCAACCCACTGCGATTAAAACACACATTTCGCACGTGACACTTGCTAACTCTGGAGAAGTTCAATCTCTTATCTCAAGATAGGTTATTATTAGTAATTTCCTTATCTCTCTTAGTGCAAGAAACCTTAGTGTTCCAACTTGTTTAGATTTAGTTTTATCCTTAATCTTGTTTCCGCAACAAGCTGTAAATTGTTAATGATTTATCAATAAACAATTTAGAAAAATAAAATCTGTGTGTTTGTATTCAACCCCCCTCTTCTACAAACTTGTATAGACCTTCGGGACCAACACTCTTGAATAATTAAACATGGGTATGGATGTGAGTTCCCTTGAGATTTTTGTAGTAACAGAATGGTTAGTTTCTTTATAACACGAAATGTTCATAAAAAGCCCAATCTCTCGAAATGATGCATTTTATAAACGAGTCCTACAAAGTTTCCATAAAGTGTCCATTGTTACCGACTCCCGATCTTGCCGATTTATATAAGTTTGACTCTAAACGTCAAGTTCTACCAATATGGAGATTTACACCCAAATCTATTTGTGATATAAATCTCGACCGACGTTTGAACCTTAATAAATCAGACAAAACCCGCCTCTCGATGTGGTTATCAAAGACTCTCTCAAATCTTTGTGCATCACTTAAGCCGTATTTCAAATCCGCCCCTCTTGAGGTCTAAGATCTAATATTAACACATCAAAGTGATCGGCTTATCCGCGTTGAGTTTAAGTCTCGACTCAAGTGACCAATCTCGAGAGTTAGTAACAATGGTCACACCCAAGTGTTGCCTACTAGTCTCAAGTTTGCTCACATCCACACCCAAGGGGGTGCTTAGCTCATAATTAAATTAGAAGACATAACAATATAAAAGAAGTTCATAAAAGTTACTTGCATAAAATTAAAGCAGTGCCCACAGTGGGTCACCGTTGACAGAATTTAAATGCAAAAGTACAAACAAGAATTTAAATGCTACCAATCTTCAAGATTTTAGGAAACTTGAAGAAGAACTATGCTACTGGAGTTGTGGTAAACTGAACTATGAAAGAAACTTGCTCCATGCCTTCTTTTTATAGTCCCAAAAAGGTAGAAAACCATTGGACCATTCTTCAAATAATCTCTTAGGCAAAGACCACCACCATGCTTCCCATGCTGTCAGGGATTTCCAGATCTTGTAGTTTCTAGAATGCCAATATTTTAATCTTTCTTCTATCCAGAAAATAGCATTGCCCGTTGATGCAAAGGGATGAACCGCCCGTGCTCACAGTGAGGAGTCTCGTGCCCACCGCCGAAAGTTGGAACATTTTCCATAAAAATGGCCTCTTGGTAAAACAAAAGCTCTTTTTCACATTATGGACAAAATGAATATGTTGATCCAAACCCTCACTGATTTGATAATGACCCTCTCTTATATACTTAGTGAAAATTGTAAGTAAACAATATGTATCAGAGTTTCACTATCGCTGATAAGTACTAAGATCTTACAGTACTGCTGATAGGAACTCTCGCTCTTTAAATTAAACATTCAGCGAACACTGTTCACCATTAATGCTCTGAGTATGTTCAGTCATTATGATGATCGCTGATAAGTTAGTTATTTACTTATGATCCCTGAAGACAAGTTTCACGTCAACAAAGGTTCTACGCTGAAGTCGAAGATCAAGCTCAAGAACCAGCGACAAGTCTCCTAATGAACTGATGCGGATCAGCGAAGACTCATATTTGTCCACTCAATGTGAAGTATCAAGTACAAGACTTCAGCTATCGCTGAACTTTATCATTCGCTGAATAGATAATGATAATGCTCTGAATCAACGAAAGCTGATCATGAAGTCCTCCGTACAAAGTACTTTTGTCTTAACCACCCTTGCACGACTCCGTACGAAATGTCAGAAAAGAACCTCTGACTGTCTGAAATCGTACAACCACTATGATACTACAGTGTTCATCCATGCGGCTACTAAGGTTGTCAACAAAGGTCAATGACATGAAACCAACCAGCTGATGACACGTGTAAAGTGTATACTGACTTGCATTAAATGCATGCAGTATATAAAGAGATGAACCCACTTCATTTGAAGTAACTTGCTAACTCTGGACAAGTTCAATCTCTTATCTCAAGATAGGTTATTATTAGTAATTTCCTTATCTCTCTTAGTGCAAGAAACCTTAGTGTTCCAACTTGTTTAGATTTAGGTTTATCCTTAATCTTGTTTCCACAACAAGCTGTAAATTGTTAATGATTTATCAATAAACAATTTAGAAAAGTAAAACCTGAGTGTTTGTATTCAACCCCCCCCTCCCCCTTCTACAAACTTGTATAGGCCTTCGGGACCAACAAGTGGTATCAGAGCGGATTTGTTTAATCTCATAAACAAGATATAATC
Source organism: Saussurea involucrata (assembly GCA_033807775.1). NCBI lineage: Eukaryota > Viridiplantae > Streptophyta > Magnoliopsida > Asterales > Asteraceae > Saussurea > Saussurea involucrata. The sequence goes on along the minus strand of CM066326.1, from coordinate 32,064,074 downwards.
TAAGATATTTCTCTTCCTTGCTATTATCTGAAAATGGCCACCAACACAAACACAAATTATATACACAATGGTTCTCTTGCTAAACCCCCTAGATTTTCCAGAGATAACTTCAACTTATGGAAAAATAGGATGACACTCTTCTTAGAAGGTGTAGACCCTACTATGCCTTACTATCTCGAGAATGGTCCATTCATCCCTGTAAGAATTGATGCTGCTGTTCCAGCCGCTGAAAATAGACCTGCTATTCCATAAAGGCTGGTCCCTAAGGAAATCTTTCAATGGACCAACGAAGATAAGAAGAAAGTGGCTATAGATACAAAAGCCAGATCCATACTATCCATGGCTCTTCCTGACGAAGTCTACCATTCCGTCATGAATCTGAAAACATCAAAAGCCACGTGGGACACAATATGTGTTCAGTATGAAGGAAAGTCTGAAGTCCAGGACTCAAGAAAGATCAACCTGGTAAGACAATACGAAAGCTTCATTTCTGGTAAGAATGAATCTCTCTCTGAAGTTCACCAACGTTTTAATTGTTTAATTATAGATCTGAAAACTGTTGGTAAGGAATATTCTAACTTTGAAGTTCTGACAAAGTTTCTAGAATGTTTACCTAAAAGCTGGGACAATTATTCTATGTGTCTCAAGCTGTCAAAGGATCTAAAATCAATGACCCTTTCAACCTTATATGGCACGTTGCTGAATCATGAGCAATCGAGCCATCTTAAGAAGAATCTTGTAAAAGATTCCAAAAGCACCCCTGTTGCTTTAATCTCAAAGGAACCTTCTACTCAGCGACCCTCGGTCACTATCACTGAGTTAGAAAGTAACTCTGAAAGGTCATCAGATTCTGATTCTTCAGATGATGATGAATCTTTGGCTCTCCTAACTAAAAAGTTCAGGAGATTTGCCAAAAAGAAAATGTTTAGAAAGAACAAACCTCTTTCCATAACTGACAAGCCTAGATCATCAGCTTTTGTTGATAAGGCTACTGCTACTTGTTTTAACTGCGAAAAGACAGGACATTTCGCTAACGAGTGCAGGTCTAAGAAAGTTTCTAGACCCTCAGCTTTTACAAAGAAATCCTTTGTTCCAAGGAATAAAGATGACAAATATTCAAAGCTGAAAGAAAAATATGCTAAGCTAAAAAGCTTTAAGAAGAAGAGTAAAGGCCTGATGGCTAACTATGATTGGGCTGCTTCTGATGAAGAAGCATCATCATCTGACTCTGAAGATGATGAAGCAAATCTATGTCTTATGGCCAAGATTGAAGAAGAGGAAGAAAGTTCAGACATTCCCTCCACTTCAACCTCTGCTATTAAGGTTAAGAAGGGTATCTGGTATCTCGATAGCGGATGCTCTAGACACATGACTGGAAAGAAAAGCCTGCTCGCTGAATACAAGGAAGAGAAGGGTCCCTCTGTGACTTTCGGTGGAAATGGAAAAGGACATACCCGAGGGTATGGTGTACTTTCAAATGGTACAACCTCCTTCAGAAGAGTCGCATATGTTGAAGGGCTGAAGCATAATCTTCTAAGCATCAGTCAGCTTTGCGACATGGATAACAATGTAATCTTTACTAAGGAATCCTGCTTTGTCGCTGACAAAAAGGAGAAGATAGCTCTCAGCGGTTATCGTTTGGAAAATGTTTATGTAATAAACATGGACTCAACAACCACTGAGAACTCCTGTTTCTTCTCAAAGGCCTCATCTGATGTCAACTGGCTATGGCATAAGAGGCTATCTCATCTAAATTTCAAGACACTGAACACTCTTTCTTCAAAAGAGTTAGTCACTGGTCTACCTCAGCATTCATACGCCAAAGTGTCTTTATGTTCAGCGTGTGAAAAGGGAAGCAGACCAAAGCAAGCTTTAAATCAAAGCAAGTTTCATCAGTGTCATCTCCTCTACAACTACTCCATATGGATTTGTTTGGCCCTGTTAACAAACAATACATCGCTGGAAAGAAATATACGCTGGTCATAGTTGATGAATTCTCTCGCTTCACTTGGGTAATGTTTCTCCATTCTAAGAGTGACACCCCTGAAGAACTCATCACCTTTGTTCGGAAGATGGAAACCCTGAACAATCTGACCGTTCGCTCAATAAGGAGTGATCATGGGACTGAATTCAAAAACAGTTCTCTTGATTCCTTCCTTGAGAGTAAGGGTATTTCTCACAACTTCTCTTCAGTAAGAACACCGCAACAAAATGGAGTCGCTGAAAGAAGAAATAGAACAATTATTGAAGTTGCTCGTTCAATGCTCAGCGATTCTCACCTGCCTACTCAGTTTTGGGCAGAAGCTGTCAACACTGCTTGTTTTACGCAAAACAGGTCGCTGATAGTTAAAAGATTCAAAAAGACAGCCTATGAACTCTTTCATGGGAGAAAGCCTTCAATCAGCTTTCTTCACATCTTTGGATGTCAGTGTTTCATACTGAACAACAGAGATGCTCTTGGAAAGTTTGATCCTAAGGCTGATGATGGAATCTTTCTTGGATACTCCTCAGTTTCCAAAGCCTTCAGAGTCTTCAATCGTAGAAGACAAACTGTAGAAGAAGCTATTCACGTCACGTTTGACGAATCCTGTTCAGCGAACTCTAAACCGTCCGCTGATACTGAAGAACTGAATCAATGGATGTTTTCTCATCTTGGTGATTCAGAAGAAATTCCCACTCCTCATGCTCATCCAGTAGAAGATGATAGTCCTCCTATCATTCCAAACATGTAGAATAGTGAAGCTGAAACATCATGGGTCTCAGCTGTTCCTATAAACACTATACCTACCGCTGAAACAAATGCCTCAGACATTCCATCTATCTCTCAGCAATCAGTAAATGAAATGACAAATGCAAGTATTCCTCTCTTAGCTGAAACTCCAGAAGTAGCTGAAGCCTCATCTTCAGCTCCTCCAGTTCAAGATGAGTCAGCGACTTATGCTCCGGCTCAGCGATGGACCGTAAATCATCCAATTGATCAAATTCTTGGTGATCCAAACGCTGGTGTTCAGACTCGACGAAGTGCAGGTAATATTTGTTTATTTGTTAACTTTATTTCTCTAACTGAACCAAAGAAAATAGATGATGCCCTCAAAGATCCAAACTGGGTCAGCGCAATACAAGAAGAGCTGACTGAATTCGAAAGAAACAAAGTTTGGAAACTTGTTCGGAGACCAACTGATAAAACAGTAATAGGCACTAAATGGGTCTATCGAAACAAGTTGGACGAACATGGTACTGTAACCCGCAACAAAGCTCGTCTTGTTGCTCAGGGATACAGACAAGAGGAAGGTATAGATTATGACGAAACATTTGCTCCAGTAGCAAGACTTGAATCTATTCGTCTATTCTTAGCATATGCTGTACACAAAAACTTCAAAGTACATCAGATGGATGTTAAGTTAGCGTTTCTGAATGGAAAGCTGAATGAAGAAGTGTATGTGGAACAACCTCCAGGATTCTCAGATTCTAAGCATCCAGGTTATGTTTATAAACTGGATAAGGCACTTTATGGCTTGAAGCAAGCTCCTCGTGCATGGTATGACACTCTTTCTACTTATCTCCATATTGAAAATTTTGAGCGAGGTAAGATTGACAAAACTCTATTTTTTAGAAAAGTGAAAGGTCATATCATTCTAGTTCAAATATATGTTGATGACATTATATTTGGTTCTAATAACCCTGAGCTTTGTACTCGTTTCGCTGATAGAATGAAAGATGAGTATAAAATGAGCATGATGGGTGAACTAACATATTTCCTTGGTCTTCAGATTAAGCAAACTGAAAAAGGAACTTTTATTAATCAGGGAAAGTATGTTAAAGATATGCTGAAGAAATTTGATTTAACTCATAGTTCAGCTATGAAAACCCCTATGGCACCACCGCTGACACTTGACAAGGATTCAAAGGGAATACCTGTTAATGTCACGCTGTACCGTGGGATGATCGGCTCTCTCTTGTATCTTACAGCTAGCCGACCCGATATTATGTATGCAACATGTTTGTGTGCACGGTATCAAGCTGAACCTATGCTCTCTCATATGAAAGCTGTAAAGCGAATCTTTTGATACCTTAAGGGTACAGCGAACCTAAGTCTTTGGTATCCCAAAGATTCAGGATTCGATCTAACCGCCTATTCAGATAGTGATTTTGCAGGTTGCAAATTGGATAGGAAAAGCACCACAGGAGGATGTCAGCTCCTGGGTGGAAAGCTGGTAAGTTGGACAAGTAAAAAGCAAAATTCAGTATCCACTTAAGCTGAATATGTAGCTGCTGGAAGCTGTTGTTCTCAAGTCTTGTGGATGAGAAATCAGCTAGTAGACTATGATCTTCAGCTCTCCAAAATTCCAATCTATTGCGACAGCACAAGTGCCATCGCTATAGCAAACAATCCAGTACTACATTCAAAGACCAAACACATAGAAATAAGATATCATTTTATCAGAGATCATGTGATGAATGGTGATATAGAACTTCATTTTATCCCAACTGATTATCAGTTAGCTGATTTATTTACCAAGCCTCTTGATGAGACAAGATTCAACTTTCTCATCAGCGAGCTTGGAATGCTGAACTTTGAAGGGTAAAATCCTCAAAGGTTCACATTGATCAGCGATAGGATAAAATCAACTCGTATAACCTATTCAATTATCTTCTCTCTGAATAAAACTTGGTTAAGCTGATATCAAGGTATGTTTTCTCTCTCTGACAATCGCATGAAAATGCAAGATTTCAAAACAAAATGCATCGCTGAATATCTCTTCCTTAACAACGATATTTTGAAAATTCTTAAAACCATCACTGATATTTTCATTCAGTGCTTCATGTTTGTAAAAGAGTCCCTGAGCTTTCAAAACCTCAGAGACATCCTAAAAGAATACGAAAGGACAGTTGTGACGTCATTGCAACGGATAAACCCCAACACGTTTCTCTTTCTGACACACGTTTGCACGTCTCGTTCAAACTTCCAATCAAATGCAAACACGTGTCCGTGTCATGATGAAAATATTTTCCCGCTCAAGATTTTCTCTCTCTAATCTCTCTATATAAACAAACTCGTGGTTTATATCTTCCTTTACGCGAACAATCTTCCTCCGCAAGAAAGAATTCACTGTTGCATTTGTGCTTTCTAAAACTTCAAGAACTGTTCATCATCTTCTTCATCAAACATCAAGGTTAATATGTTCTTATTTATTACCGAATGCGTATAACTTGTTTCCGATCTTTTCCTTGTTTTAACAAGATCAAACAAAAGAACTTCTTAAAAATGAAATCATTTTTTTCATGGTTTTATGAACACAACCATTTCATGGTTGTTCTTCAAGTTTAAATGCAAAAATCTTAAACTTGTTCTTCATTAGTTTCCAGAATCTATTTCTTCATAGAAAACTGGATAACAAGAATAAATGGGTTTTACATTTCGTTTCTTAAAATCAAGAAAAACCCTAATCTTCATTAAGACATTTGTGTCTGAATGAAATGGATAAAATTTGAACCATCTTAATGGAAAATCTTTCCACATTAAGATTATTATTATTTGTTAACATCTTTGGTTGAACTGATAATACAGAGAAATGGCATCGTCTGACATTCCTGCTACCGCTGAGAACATCTCCGCTGATTCTGAGGAAGTAGAAATTATCAAGGCTCCTCAGGTTAAGTTCACTCTGGAACAACTAGATTGGACCAAAACGAACAACCTTTCTGCGCTTCTCGAGTTTCCTCCTCGAAAGCAAGCCACACATCTGAAAGATGCTGTGAATTTCCTAAAGAATTGCTGCATTTCAACAGCCCTGACCATCTCACCTCCTGCAAGTCAGCTACTACTATCCCAGTTCTGGTACTCTGCCAGACACTCTCAGTTACCATCCGCCAAAGATCCCTCTAAAACAATTGATTGTATCCTCAGCGATACTGAGTATGGCACGATAAAGATCATGTGTGATCCAAACCCTCAGTTATTTGATAATGACCCTCTCTTAAATACTTGGTGAAAATTGTAAGTAAACAATATGTATCAGAGTTTCACTATCGCTGATAAGTACTAAGATCTTACAGTACCGCTGATAGGAACTCTCGCTCTTTAAGTTAAACATTCAGCGAACACTGTTCATCATTAATGCTCTGAGTCTATTCAGTCATTATGATGATCGCTGATAAGTTAGTTGTTTACTTATGATCCCTAAAGACAAGTTTCACGTCAACAAAGGTTCTACGCTGAAGTCGAAGATCAAGCTCAAGAACCAGCGACAAGTCTCCTAATGAACTGATGCGGATCAGCGAAGACTCAGATTTGTCCACTCAACGTGAAGTATCAAGTACAAGACTTCAGCTATCGCTGAACTTTATCATCTGCTGAATTGTAAATGATAATCGCTGAATCAACGAAAGCTGATCATGAAGTCCTCCGTACAAAGTACTTTTGTCTCAACCACCCTTGCACGACTCCGTACGAATTGTCAGAAAAGAACCTCCGAATATCTGAAATCGTACAAGCACTCTGATACTACACTATTCATCCTTACAGCTACTAAGGTTGTCAACCAAGGTCAATGACATGCAACCAACCAGCTGATGACACGTGTAAAGTATATACTGACTTGCATTAAATGCATGCAGTATATAAAGAGATGAACTCACTTCTTTTGAAGTAACTTGCTAACTCTGGACAAGTTCAAATCTCTTATCTCAAGATAGGTTATTATTAGTAATTTCCTTATCTTTCTTAGTGCAAGAAACCTTAGTGTTCCAACTTGTTTAGATTTAGGTTTATCCTTAATCTTGTCTCCGCAACAAGCTGTAAATTGTTAATGATTTATCAATAAACAATTTAGAAAAGTAAAATCTGTGTGTTTGTATTCAACCCCCCCCCCCCCCTTCTACAAACTTGTATAGGCCTTCGGGACCAACAAGTGGTATCAGAGCGGTTTTGTTTAATCTCATAAACAAGATCTAATCTAAGATATTTCTCTTCCTTGCTATTATCTGAAAATGGCCAACACAAACACACATTATATAGACAATGGTTCTCTTGCAAAACCCCCTAGATTTTCCAGAGACAACTTCAACTTGTGGAAAAATAGGATGACACTCTTCTTAGAAGGTGTAGACCCTACTATGACTTACTATCTTGAAAACGGCCCACACATCCCTGTAACAATTGATCCTTTAGTTCCAACCACTGCAACTAGAGCTGCTATTCCAGAAAGGCTGATTCCAAAGGAAATACACATGTGGACCGATGAAGATAAGAAGAAAGTGGCTATAGATACAAAAGCAAGATCCATACTATCCATGGCCCTTCCTGACGAAGTCTACCATTCCGTCATGAACCTGAAGTCATCAAAAGCCATGTGGGACACAATATGTGTTCAGTATGAAGGAACGTCTGAAGTCCAGGACTCAAGAAAGATCAACCTGGTAAGACAATACGAAAGCTTCATTTCTGGTAAGAATGAAACTCTCTCTGAAGTTCACCAACGTTTTAATTGCTTAATTATAGATCTAAAAACTGTTGGTAAGGAATTTTCTAACTTTGAAGTGCTGACAAAGTTTCTAGAATGTTTACCTGAAAGCTGGGACAATTATTCCATGTGTCTCAAGCTGTCAAAGGATCTTAAATCAATGACCCTTTCAACCTTATATGGTACATTGCTGAATCATGATCAATCTAGCCATCTTAAGAAGAATCTTGTAAAAGATTCCAAAAGCACTCTTGTTGCTTTAATCTCAGAAGAACCTTCTACTCAGCGACCCTCGGTCACTATCACTGAGTTAGAAAGTAACTCTGAAAGGTCATCAGACTCTGATTCTTCAGATGATGATGAATCCTTGGCTCTCCTAACCAAAAAGTTCAGGAGATTCGCCAAGAAGAAAATGTTTAGAAAGAACAAACCTCTTTCCATAACTGACAAGCCTAAATCATCAGCTTTTGTTGATAAGGCTACTGCTACTTGTTTCAACTGCGAAAAGACAAGTCATTTCGCTAATGAGTGCAGGTCAAAGAAAGTCATGAGACCTTCAGCTTTCTCAAAGAAAAACTTTGTTCCAAGGAATAAAGATGACAAATACTCAAAGCTGAAGGAGAAGTATGCAAAGCTGAAAAGTTTTAAGAAGAAAGGAAAAGGCCTGATGGCTGACTATGATTGGACTGCTTCTGATGAAGAAGCATCATCATCTGACTCTGAAGATGATGAAGCAAATCAATGTCTCATGGCCAAGATTGAAGAAGAGGAAGAAAGTTCAGACATTCCCTCCACTTCAACATCTGCCATTCAGGTATCACCTTCTTTCTTTACCAATATTGCAAATATTGATGAAGCTGATAGTCTCCGTAAGATAGATCTCTTGACTAGAAGTTTATACGAAGCCATGAACGGCAAAACTGTGGTTGAAAACCAAAATCTTGATCTCGCTGAAAAGCTTAAAAACTGCCACCTTCAAATAGAAAAGCTTTCTAAAATTGAAGATGATTTTAAAGATCAAGTCTATTTAAATCAGTTAGTCAAAATCGAACTAGCAGAAGCTATCACTGCATTAAAAGCTGAACAAGCTACTGTTGAAGGATGGTGTAATTCTTCAACAAAGATCACTGAGATAATTAAGGCTCAGATTCCTCTGAGTGATAAACGTGGTCTGGGTTATAAATATGATACTCCAAAACCAACCACTGAACGTTCAATGCTTAAATTTGGAACGTTCATATCCTCAGTCGCTGACACTTCATCATCTCAGTGCTCCTCGTCCATTACACCAATCCCTGAGGAAACTCCTACCTCCTCAAAAGGTAAGGAGAAAATGGTTTATTCAAAACCTACCTCTGTCTCTAAAGACAAAGGTAAAGGAATTGTTATTTATCAAAATCCTCAGAAGGGTACCTTAGTACCAAAGCTAAATGCTTCTAAAGCCTCAGTGACCAACCCCTCTGGATCTAGAAAGCTGATCTCTGGATCTATTCAACGATCTACTCCTAGACTCAGAGTGGATGTCCTTGGTAAGAAATCTGAAGAACTGAATGTTCGTCCCATTTCTAAAGCCAATAGCTTACTTGGTGCTGGCACTTCTAATTCAAAATTAAAAGCTCAGCATATAAGTGGTCCTAGAACTATTTTTAGTTATAGGAAATGTTATCACTGTGGACTTACCGATCATATTGCTAGTAAGTGCCCCACAACCACCAAAGCTGAAAAAATAGCTAAGGTGAAGATTGCCCCCAAGGCAAAGAAGACCAACACCGATGCAAATCAGGTCAAGGTGACTCCTACCACTGAAGTTAAGAAATTAACCAAAGTGAAGAAAGACAAAGCTGAATCTTCAAATGCTGTGAAGACCGCTGAACCTTCTATTCCAACTAGCTCCACTGACAAACGTGTATATATGGTTAAGTGGGTACCCAAGCAAAACTAATCTTCCTTTGTAAATGCAGGTTAAGAAGGGTATCTGGTATCTCGATAGCGGATGCTCTTGACACATGACTGGAAAGAAAAACCTGCTCGCTGAATACAATGAAGAGAAGGGTCCCTCTGTGACTTTTGGTGGAAATGGAAAAGGACACACCCGAGGGTATGGTGTACTTTCAAATGGTACAACCTCCTTCAGAAGAGTCGCATATGTTGAAGGGCTGAAGCATAATCTTCTGAGCATCAGTCAGCTTTGCGACATGGATAACAAAGTGATTTTCACTAAGGAATCCTGCTTTGTCTCTGACAAAAAGGAGAAGATAGCTCTCAGCGGTTATCGTTTGGAAAATGTTTATGATCCTAAGGCTGATGATGGAATCTTTCTTGGATACTCCTCAGTCTCCAAAGCCTTCAGAGTCTTCAATCGTAGAAGACAAACTGTAGAAGAAACTATTCACGTCACGTTTGACGAATCCCGTTCAGCGAACTCTAAACCGTCCGCTGATACTGAAGAACTGAATCAATGGATGTTTTCTCATCTTGGTGATTCAGAAGAAGTTCCCACTCCTCATGCTCACACCGTAGAAAATGATGGTCCTACTATCATTCCAGATATGCAGAATAGTGAAGCTGAAACATCTTGGGTCTCAGCTGTGCCTATAAACACTATACCTGCAATTGATCCAAATGTCTCAGAAATTCCGTCTATTTCTCAGCAATCAGTGAATGAAGTGACAAATGCAAACATTCCTCTCTTAGCTGATAATCCAGAAGTAGCTGAAGCCTCATCTTCAGTTTCTCCAGTTCAGACTGAATCAGCGACGTATGCTCCGGCTCAGCGATGGACTGTAAATCACCCAATCGATCAAATTCTTGGTGATCCCAACGCTGGTATTCAGACTCGTAGAAGTGCAGGTAATATTTGTTTATTTGTTAACTTTATTTCTCTAACTGAACCAAAGAAAATAGATGATGCCCTCAGAGATCCAAACTGGGTCAGCGCTATGCAAGAAGAGCTGACTGAATTCGAAAGAAACAAAGTTTGGAAACTCGTTCGTAGACCAACTAAATGGGTCTATCGAAACAAGTTGGACGAACATGGTACTGTAACTCGCAACAAAGCTCGTCTTGTTGCTCAGGGATACAGACAAGAGGAAAGCATAGATTATGACGAAACTTTTGCTCCAGTAGCAAGACTTGAATCTATTCATCTTTTCTTAGCATATGTTGTACACAAAAACTTCACTGTACATCAGATGGATGTTAAGTCAGCGTTTCTGAATGGAAAGCTGAATGAAGAAGTGTATGTGGAACAACCTCCAGGATTCTCAGATCCTAAGCGTCCAAGTTATGTTTATAAACTGGACAAGGCACTTTATGGCTTAAAGCAAGCTCCTCGTGCATGGTATGATACTCTCTCTACTTATCTCCTTATTGAACAATTTGAGAGAGGTAAGATTGACAAAACTCTATTTTTTAGAAAAGTGAAAGGTCATATCATTTTAGTTCAAATATATGTTGATGACATTATATTTGGTTCTACTAACCCTGAGCTTTGTACTCGTTTCGCTGATAGAATGAAAGATGAGTATAAAATGAGCATGATGGGTGAACTAACATATTTCCTTGGTCTTCAGATTAAGCAAACTGAAAAAGGAACTTTTATAAATCAGGGAAAATATGTTAAAGATATGCTGAAGAAATTCGACTTAACTGAAAGTTCAGCTATGAAAACCCCTATGGCACCACCGCTGACACTTGATAAGGACACAAAGGGTGTTCCTGTCAATGTCACGTTGTACCGTGGGATGATCGGCTCACTATTGTATCTTACAGCTAGCCGACCCGATATTATGTTTGCAACATGCTTGTGTGCACGATATCAAGCTGAACCTAAGATATCTCATATGAAAGCTGTAAAGCGAATCTTTCGATATCTTAAGGGTACATCGAATCTAGGCCTTTGGTATCCCAAAGACTCAGGATTCGATCTAACCGCCTATTCAGACAGTGATTTTGCAGGTTGCAAAATGGATAGAAAAAGCACCACAGGAGGATGTCAGCTCCTGGGTGGAAAGTTGGTAAGATGGACAAATATTTTATGAGTTCTTTTTATCCTTATGTTTTCATTAAATAACAATTTTCTTTATTGCTATGTCATAATCAAATAGGGGGAGATTGTTGATCCAAACCCTCACTGATTTGATAATGACCCTCTCTTATATACTTAGTGAAAAGTGTAAGTAAACAATATGTATTAGAGTTTCACTATCGCTGATAAGTACTAAGATCTTACAGTACCGCTGATAGGAACTCTCGCTCTTTAAATTAAACATTCAGCGAACACTGTTCACCATTAATGCTCTGAGTCTGTTCAGTCATTATGATGATCGCTGATAAGTTAGTTATTTACTTATGATCCCTGAAGACAAGTGTCACGTCAACAAAGGTTCTACGCTGAAGTCGAAGATCAAGCTCAAGAACCAGCGACAAGTCTCCTAATGAACTGATGCGGATCAGCGAAGACTCAGATTTGTCCACTCAACGTGAAGTATCAAGTACAAGACTTCAGCTATCGCTGAACTTTATCATTCGCTGAATAGATAATGATAATGCTCTGAATCAACGAAAGCTGATCATGAAGTCCTCCGTACAAAGTACTTTTGTCTTAACCACCCTTGCACGACTCCGTACGAAATGTCAGAAAAGAACCTCCGACTGTCTGAAATCGTACAACCACTCTGATAATACATTGTTCATCCATGCGTCTACTAAGGTTGTCAACAAAGGTCAATGACATGCAACCAACCAGCTGATGACACGTGTAAAGTGTATACTGACTTGCATTAAATGCATGCAGTATATAAAGAGATGAACCCACTTCATTTGAAGTAACTTGCTAACTCTGGACAAGTTCAATCTCTTATCTCAAGATAGGTTATTATTAGTAATTTCCTTATCTCTCTTAGTGCAAGAAACCTTAGTGTTCCAACTTGTTTAGATTTAGGTTTATCCTTAATTTTGTTTCCGCAACAAGCTGTAAATTTTTAATGATTTATCAATAAATAATTTAGAAAAGTAAAATCTGTGTGTTTGTATTCAACCCCCCCCCCCCCCCTTCTACAAACTTGTATAGGCCTTCGGGACCAACAGAATAAGAAAGAAGCAAAGTGGGTATTAAAAATGATAAAATATCTAGAAAAAGAGTAATAAATAACTCTAAAAATAAGAGTTATCACATGCATGTACTTGGTGTACCAAATTTAAAAAAAAAACTTACACCAACCAGTCATCCTTCTATAAAAATTTCCCCATTACTTTAAAATGTTTACACTTCTTCTCCTCATGACCCATCCTTATCCGAAATTTAAAATGTGTGGGCACCATGATCCCACAGTGAGCAACCTGGAAGATTAATTCTAAAAAAAATAAAACAAAGTTAAGAAAATTTTATTTACATTATTTACAAAGTGTTGCCAACATAGATTACTCGTCACCACCAGTGGATATTGGCACCTCATTTGGAACAAAGTGCTTGACCCACTGACCGTTAACTCGAAAAACGCTTCCTTCTTGTGGGTTGATTAAATCGACCGTTCCAAATTTTCCCACATCTGCTATGGTAAAAGGTCCCGACCAACGTGATTTTATTGTTCCGGGGAACAACTTCAAGCGAGAATTGAAAAGGAGTACTTGTTGGTTTTATCAAAATCTCTTTGTTTAATACGACGATCATGCCACAACTTTGTTTTTTCTTTATAGATTTTAGCATTCTCGTAGGCATGATGTCGTAACTCTTCTAACTCGTTTAGTTGAAGTTTTCTTTTCTTTCCGGCCACTTCTTCATTTAAGTTCAATTCTTTGATAGCCCAAAATGCCTTGTATTCGAGTTCCAAGGGTAAGTGACATGCTAAAATATACTCATCCGGAAAAACTTCTTTGATTTCATGGTTTCCCCAACTTGACACATTCATTTCAATTCTTGAAAGGTGATCGACAACTTGATTATTAACTCCTTTTCTATCAACTATCTCTATGTCAAATTCTTGTAAAAGAAGAACCCACCGAATAAGCCTTGGCTTAGCGTCGGTTTTGTTAAAAAGATATTTGATAGCGGAGTGGTCCGTATGAACAATGACTTTTGTGCCGATCAAATAAGAACAAAAACGGTCAAAAGAAAATACTACGACAAGTAACTCTTTTTCAGTTGTTGTATAATTAATTTGAGCTTCGATGAGAGTTTTACTTGCGTTGTAAATGGGGTGAAAATTTTTATCTTTCCGTTGTCCCAAAACGGCACCTACCGCCCAATCACTGGCATCGCACATTACCTCGAAAGGCTTTGTCCAATCCGGTGCTATTCCAACAGGAGCAGAGACAAGAGCGTCTTTGATTTTTGAAAAAACCGTTTTGCATTCGGAAGTAAAATCAAAAGTTTGATCAACATGCAGTAAATTACACATTGGTTTTCAAATATTTGAAAAGTATTTTATAAAGCGTCGGTAAAATCTTGCATGTCCCAAAAAACTTCTAATGCCTTTAACCGAAGTGGGTTCGGGTAATTGCATTATTACTTCTAATTTAGCTTTATCAACTTCTAAACCTTGTTTAGAAACCATGTGACCCAAAACAATTCCTTCTTGAACCATAAAATGACATCTTTCTCAATTCAAGATTAAATCGTGCGTTTCACATCTTTCTAAACTTTTTCTCAAATTATCCAGACAATTATCAAAAGATGTCCTAATTACTGAAAAATCGTCCATGTAAACTTCCATGGTATCCTCAATCATGTCCGAGAAAATAGACATCATGCAACGTTGGAATGTAGCGGGAGCATTGCACAACCATAATGGCATTCGCCGAAAAGCAAAAGTTCTGAAAGGACAAGTGAAAGTTGTTTTTTCTTGATCCTCGGGAGCTATGTGAATTTGATTATAGCCCGAGTATCCATCCAAAAAGCAATAAAATTCCTTTCCGGCCAATCGATCTAGCATTTGCTCTATAAAAGGCAAAGGAAAATGGTATTTTTTCGTGGCTAGGTTCAATTGTCTATAATCCATGCATATTCTCCACCCGGTGACTGTCCTAGTAGGAATGAGTTCATTTTTCTCGTTTGTTATAACCGTGGTACCTCCCTTTTTAGGAACACATTGCACCGGACTAACCCAACCACTACTTGAAATGGGGTAAATAATACCCGCATCAAGCCATTTTAAGATTTCTTTCTTAACGACCTATTTCATGATGGGATTTAATCGCCTCTGTGGTTGCACTTTGCCATACTGTTTTCTTCCAAAATAAACTTATGTTGGCAAAGAGATGGGATAAACTTAATCGCCTCTATGGCTTTCTTGTGACTTTTCAATAACTCCAACAACTTTTCCTCTTGACAATTACTTAACTTGGAAGAAATGATTACGGGTAATTTTTCTTCTTCCATGAGATAAGCATACTTAAGGTGACTAGGGAGAGGTTTCAAATCCAATTCTGGAGCTTTAAGAATTGATGGCATTTGTGTAGGTCTATCATTAAAATCTAAATGTTCAAATGCATCTATAACGTCTATCAAATCATCTTCCGAAACATCATTTTCAAAGCCTATAATTGGTTCTTCATGCAAGTCTTCTAAAAGGCTTAGCTCGAAATCATCACCTAAAGCGTCAATGGAGGAGCAGTCTTCTAAATCACCGGTGAATTTTAGTGACTTAAAAACGTTAAAGGTTACTTTTTGGTCGTTCACTCTCATAGTTAGCTCACCTTTTTGGACATCAATTAACGTTCGGCCGGTCGCAAGAAAAGGTATTCCTAGAATGATGGGAATGTTCTTATCATCCTCATAGTCAAAAACTAGAAAAGCGGCCGGAAAAAATGAATTTATCATCCTTAACCAAAATGTCTTCAATTTTTCCTTTCGAATAAGCTATGGATCTATCCGCAAGTTGCAAAGTGACAGTAGTGGGTCTTACTTCACCAATTCCTAATTTGTTAAAAACTGACAAGGGCATGAGATTTATGCTTGCACCTAACTCACATAGTGCATGTCCGACCTCTTGACCACCAATGGAACACGGGATGGTGAAACTTCCCGGGTCCTTGAGTTTTGGAGGGATCTTACATGTGAGAATTGCACTACATTCCTTAGTTAAAGCAACCGTCTCAAATTCTCCTAGTCTCCTTTTTTTGTTGAGAATGTCTTTTAAAAACTTAACATAGTTCGGCATTTGCTCGAGAGCTTCAACCAAAGGAATGTTAATTTGGAGTTGTTTGAAAACGTCCAAATTTTTTTAAACTCAACATCCATCTTTTTATCTTTGAATCTGTCAGGAAAAGGCAACTCACGTAGATCTAAGCTCGATTTCTATTTACTGGATGTGGGCATGGTCTGCCCACTGTGAGCAAGCTGCTCAGAATTTTTGTCAGAACTAGAAGATTCTGCTGTTTTAGACACAAAAACAGGGTCTTGTGTTTTTTTAACAGCAGGGAACAGTCCAGGAAAATTTTCTCTATCTAAGAGATGTGAATCTTTTTGCACTTTAGGTGTGATAGAAGGTTTATGTTTTCACGCGAGTCTTCTATGTTACCTATTTCTCTTATGGTTATGGCCTTGACATGTTCCTTGTGTGGTCCTTTTGTGTTCTCGGTGTCACTAGGCAGAGTCCCTTGTGGTATGCTTTTGAGCTCGGTTGCAAATTGACCAAGTTGGGTTACAAACCCTCTCAAGGTTGCATTGGTTTGGTTGATAAAACCTTTAAGTAACGATTCGAGTGAACCGTTACCTTCTGATGCATTTTGTTGCCTTGGTGCATGTGATTGTGAAGATTGACCATGTTGGTAAGTGGGTTGTTAATTTTGATAAAATCCCGGGGGATTTGGTGGTCGGTTTTGTGTTTGACATGCCCCGAGGGGTTGAAGTCCTTGATTGCCCGACCAAGAAAAATTCGGGTGATTCCGCCAATTTGGGATATATGTTTGGGAAAACGGACAATTTCTAGTATTATTTCCCAAATAGTTCATCGAGGCGGGATTTCCCGGACAATTCTCATAATTATGACCTTCCCTACAAAATACACAAGATTCATTAATAGCTTGCACTTGGTTTTTCTCTCCGTTGATGTTCAAGTTATTTTTTACCAAGTTAGTCAAGGCTACAATTTGTGCATTTAAAGAAGTGATGGCATCAATTTCGTGAAGTCCCGATGCATTTTGTGTGGTGATGGCACGAGGATTTTGCCATTCGGTGTTATTGTTAGCAACTTTTTCCAAAATATCAAATGCCTCGTTGTAAGTTTTTGAAACAAAAGCACCACCGGCTGTCGCATCGAGAATATTTTTAGCAACATTAGAAAGACCATTATAAAATGTTTCCAATTGGATGCAATAGGGAATTCCATGATGAGGACATTTTATAATTAAATCTTTAAATCTTTCCCATGCATCTGAGACTGCCTCGTCATTCTCTTGTCGAAAGTTCATGATATCGTGCCTAAGCTTTACGTTTCATGTTGGAGGAAAATATTTTTTACGAAATTTTTCAGCTAGACCTGCCCAAGGGTCAATGGATTCCGGTGGTTGTGAATTTAGCCAAGCTTTAGCTCTATCTCTTAACGTATAAGTAAAGAGTGTCAACCGTAAGGCTTCCGGTGTTACACCGGGAATACGAAAATGATCCGTCTTTTCTATAAATGACTTCAAGTGTGAGTGCGGATCCTCCGAAGGTAATCCCCCAAACTGACCTATTGCTTGGATCATTTGAAACATTACGGGTTCGGGTTTAAAAGCTTGTGTATTCATGTTGGGCCTAATAAATCCCGATTTTAATTGTTCAAATTCGGGCGTTGCATAGTCCCTTATCTTTCTATCTTTACTATCGGCAATACCTACCGTTGTTTCAACCGGCAGAGGTGGAGCACCTCCTCCTGCAGCAGACATGTTTCGATTTAAAGGTGGGTTTTGCCGATTACCTCTTCTACGTCTTGCAATAGTTCTTTCGATTTCGTTATCAAGAGGTAAAAGTTCTCCGTGTTGCAACCTTGGCATACAACACACAGATTTTGTTTTTTTTGAAACAAGTGACACAGGCTCAAGTGAAGATCAATATCTCAGGATGTAAAATCGCGCCAGTCTTCGGCAACGGCGCCAAAATCTTGATAGCGGAAAACTGTATAGTTCCACTTAGTGGCCACAGTGTTCCCACAGTGTGGGCGCAAGTTTACACCGCAACTATGATCGCTATAAGTATTAAAATGGCAAGTATTTACCAAGTATCGTACACACGAGGACTGAACTACTGAGAATCAGAGAATTTCATGAACTTCTTGCACAAGTCTCGGTTTGTGAAAAATATTGTTTTTTGTTGGTAAAATGATTAAACTCCTGAATAATTAAAAATGGGTATGGATGTGAATTCCCTTGAGATTTTTGTAGTAACAGAAGGGTTAGTTGCTTTGTAACACAAAATGTTCATAAAAAGCCCGATCTCTCGAAATGATGCATTTTATAAACGGATCCTACGAAGTTTTCATAAAGTGTCCATTGTTACCGACTCCCGATCTTGCCGATTTATATAAGTTTGACTCTAAACGTCAAGTTCTACCAATATGGACATTTACACCCAAATCTCTTTGGGATATAAATCTCGACCGGCGTTTGAACCTTAATAAATCATACAAAACCCGCTTCTCGACGTGGTTATTAAAGACTCTCTCAAATCTTTGTGCATCACTTAAGCCATATTTCGAATCCGCCCCTCTCGAGGTCTAAGATCTAATATTAACACATCAAAGTGATCGACGTATCCGCGTTGAGTTTAAGTCTCGACTCAAGTGACCAATCTCGAGAGTTAGTAACAATGGCCACACCCAAGTGTTGCCTACTAGTCTAAAGTTTGCTCACATCCACACCCAAGGGGGTGCTTAGCTCATAATTAAATTAGAAGACATAACAATATAAAAGAAGTTCATAAAAGTTAGTTGCATAAAATTAAAGTTGTTGCCCACAGTGGGTCACCGTTGACAGAATTTAAATGCAAAAGTACAAAAAAGAATTTAAATGCTACCAATCTTCAAGCTTTTAAGAAACTTGAAGAAGAACTATGCTACTAGAGTTGTGGTAAACTGAACTATGAAAGACACTTGCTCCATGCCTTCTTTTTGTAGTCCCAAAAAGGTAGAAAAACCATTGGACCATTATTCAAATAATCTCTTAGGCAAAGACCACCACCATGCTTCCCATGCTTTAAGGGATTTCTAGATCTTGCAGTTTCTAGAATGCCAATATTTTAATCTTTCTTCTATCCAGAAAATAGCATTGCTCATTGATGCAAAGGGATGAACCGCCCGTGCTCACAGTGAGGAGTCTCGTGCCCACAGCCGAAAGTTGGATCATTTTCCATTAAAATGGCCTCTTGGTAAAACAAAAGCTCTTTTTCACATTATGGACAAAATGAATAAGAAAGAAGCAAAGTGGGTATTAAAAATTGTAAAATATCTAGAAAAAGAGTAATAAATAACTCTAAAAAAATAAGAGTTATCACTCCCTCAGCGGCAAAACCCACCACTGACACCCACGCTGCAACCTCCACATCCTCCAAGAAGAGGAAACCATCCGACACCCCCTTGGCACCCATAATACCAAGAAGATCTCAAAGGAGCAACCCCAACCTTCCCAAGGTTTAGACTCATCGATTGCCTCTTCACAGGCATCGATTGAAACTTTCGTGGCCACTGAGGAATTATCTCAGGGCTGCATACTTAGTAGTCAATCAGTGCCAGGGATTAGTCTAGGCAAAGCCTAGGATACCCTTTAAAAAAAACTTTCGTGGTTCGCTCCACCACACTCGCTGAAACCATCCCCCTAACCACTTCAGAGGCTCAGTACTATGAAATTTTTCTGGTACCATCCCTAACATCTTCAGCGCTACAAAGCACTTAAAAGGTCTCCATCAGCGATACCAGCACTGAACCTGCAACGACAACATTCTCAGCCCCCGCTTCTTCTACTCTTTTGGTCATTATCACTGCTCTTACTGTACCAGCGGATACAAGCGCTGCCCTACTACAAAACCTCATGCATCAAAATTCTTTAGGACCTGTAGGTACTTCTACATCTATTCCCACTCGTTCGTTCGAAGATGACATGGAATACTATGGAGGAAACATTGACTTCTCTGCTTTCTCGAACCCTACAGGTATCCAGACCCTTAAACACTTCTTCTTCTACACCACTTCCCTCTCTTGAGCTTTACTTTGCTCATAAGTTGTATTCTTTTACAGGTCCTAACTTGGGCATAATCACCACATCCCTCAAGGATGTCAGTGATAAAGTGGTTAAGCTGACCACTAACCTCTCCAATAACACAACATCGGTCAATGATACTGGAGATACGCTGAAAACGATTGTCACCTCTCTCGACAGCAAAGCTTCCAGCGATGCTGTTTCTAAGCTGACTGACGAGGTGAAGGCACTGACAGGGGACTTAAACAACAACTCTACATCTATTTAGTCCCTGACCACCAGTGCTGCTGCTCTCTCCAACAACTACAAAACCTTCTCCTACAACTTCACCAGTCTCAGCGGTGAAGTAGGAACGCTGCAGACCAACCTCTCCGGGCTGCAAGGTGAAGTGAGCAATTTGGCCTCCAAGGTAAATAATTCTAATTCTCTGCTCACCAGGATCCTTGAGCGCATGGAGGCTCCCACCTTCCTTGTCTCTTTTTTCTCTCAGGCAGATCGCAACCTGCTACAGATGACAGCGGATTTTGTCATCAAGGCTACTTCTCTCCTCCCTGGCCTAGAAGACAGGGTTGGAAGTATTGAAAGAAATCATGCCTCAGGTTTAAGTGATCCTGGCCACGAAGATAGGGCTCCTGAATCCAATGCTGCTACTGCTGGTGACACCAACGCTCCTCCCTCCCCCCGTTTTGCTGAAGTGGGGGAGATGAACCAAGAAGACCTTCCCCAAAACGTTGAGGGGGAGGTGAATACTGAAGATCCTTCCCTTGCTGAGGGGGAGAGAACCGCTAAAGAACCCTCTCAATCTGAGGGGGAGTAAAACAAAGACGATAAAGCTCCTACTCCACCCTTCTCTCCTATTCAAGATTTATTGTAAAGTCTTGTAATTAGTCAAAGCTTGTAAAGTCAAATGTAAAAGTCAAAGTCATGAAAAGTCAAAGTAGATTAGCTTTAATGCTTTGTAATCCTAGATATAAATAGGATTAGTTAGCTTAGATGTTAAGTAAGTCTCAAGCAAGTCAAAAGAAAGCAATTGATTAGAGATCTTAATTGTAGTATTCTAGAGAGAGAAGTGAGAGCATTCTAGAGAGAGAAAATGCATAATTCCTATGTAAATCTCTATTACGTTCAAGATCAATGGATGATTTGATGATTACCTAATAGAAACTGGTTTATCAAGTGGTATCATAGCCAAATCGAAGAATTTTTCATCGATACGATCATCGGATCTTCACAATTCAAGCGTTTTTAGCCCTATTTTGCTCAGATTTCGGAGATTTATGGTGTTTGTTCAAGAAAAAAGTCGAACTCACTTTTTGGATCAAAACTTCATCAAATCGATCGAATTACATGTTTTGATCAACTAGAAATCTGTTCATCTTCATTTTTCGAATAAGTCTGCGAAAGAATCACTGAAATTGGTCAAGAATTGAAGAAGTTATGATGATTTTAGTGATTTTCGAATGCTGTTACTTGAATTCGGATTATTCTTGATGAATTCGGATTATTCTTGATGAATTCGGATCCTTCATCGTTTACTGTTCATTGATGAATTCGGATCCTTCATCATTTACTGTTCATTGATGGTTTCGAATCCTTCATGCTTTACTGTTCATGGTTTCGGATGCTACTACTGTTTGGATGACTTAGATGGTTTCGAATCATTCTGAGTTGATGATTTCGAATCTTGTGAAGTTCAAAATATCTCTAAACTTGGTCATCTTAGTTCTGAGTGGTTCTCGGAATGTGCTTACACCTAAAGGTTCAAAGGTATGGATGGCTTCGCATCTTTCTAATCCTCATTCTAATGGTTTCGAATTCCATTTATTCAAGATAGGCATGGTTTCGCATCCAACATGATACGAAATGGCTTGATTTCGAACCCTACATGATCCGGATTCATTGATTTCGGACACTTCATGATTCGAATTGCCCTGATTTTGGACCCTTCATGATTCGAATTGTCTTGATTTCGAACCCTTCATGATTCGAATTGAGTGATTTCGAACCCTTCATGATTCGAGTTCCATGATTTCGAACCCTTCACGATCCGAATTCATTGATTTCGCACCCTACATGATTCGAATTCCCTGATTTCGCACCTAACATGATCCGAATTGAGCTGATTTCGCACCCTACTTAATCCGAATCCATGGTTTCGAATCTGCCTACATCCGAATTCTGATGGTTTCGGATCCAAGAAATTTAGCGGAACCCCCGTGCTAAGTCTCAGGAGGGGGACATTGTTCATGGATTTTAGCATAACGCGTGTGTGACATCATTCATATATTCAGCTTGCCACATACATTTAGCAACTGTCAAAGTTTAAAAGAGCTCAAGTCTTTCAAGATTTTCAGAAGTTGATTGTTGGAGTTCAGTCTTTGATTGGATTGGAAGAGACGCTTGAATATTTGCAAACATTATTCTGAAGCTTTGTTGACGATGCTAGATCTTTGAGTGCTCTTTATCATTCTTCTGACTTGATCAACCAGAATTGTGAGAGCTTGCAATCATTGTTCTGGTGCTTTGGCTGTGATTCAGACTTTTGAGTGCTTATAATCATCCAACTATTTCTTGAAGATTGAAGTTCTGGATTCTCTTCATTAAGTGGCTTGAAGTATTTTGAAGATGAGCATTTCTCTACAGTTGCTGAACAATGTTATTTGCTTGGGTCGTCTCATCCCTACCGAGTAGCGCGTGTTTTTACCGTTCCTTCTTCGAGCAAATTCGTACCAAGTTCTTAAGCCGAATTCCTACTCAACTCGTGATAAAACGACGGATTCCTTGTTTTACACTAAGAATGCATTTGGTTTTTCATTCAAAACTCACTCGTTATCATTCTTGTGGGCTTATCGGAACGAGCTCGAGTTTCTACATTTTGGAGATGTTGTTCGTGCACTTAGTGCAGTACATTGGATCTAAGTTTACTCAAGGTTGAAAATATGATGAATAAGAGCAATATTCAAGGGGGAGCCAAGCCTACATTTGAAGAATGCACCGCTAAAGTTTTTACAAGGAAATCAAGGGGGAGAGGAGCTAATGATTTGAAGATGATTTGCTTTCCAAAACTTTAGGGGGAGAATGTTAGGACACTGAAGTTGTCCTTTATAATAGAAAGTTTTGTAAAGCAATAGTTGTGTTAAAGGGCTTATGCTTAATTGTTGTAGCAAGTGATGAAGACTATAAATAGGTCTTTACTTGTAGTTTGTAAGAAGTGAATTCATCAATGGATGATTTGATGATTACCTAATAGAAACTGGTTTCACAATTGGTATCAGAGCTTTGGGAGATTGAATTGTGTGCAAATTCGTCCAATTTCTTGAAGATTTGAAGATTTTTTGAAGATTTTTAAAGAAAATCTCTATTGTTGAAGAACTTGAAGAACATAAATGGGTTATGCATTTCTTGCTTGTTTTTTGTTTTGATTTTGATTGCAAAGTGTTTCTCCATTGATATAAATCAGTTTTGCATCAAAAGATTTACAAAAACACATCAAGAATTGACCAATTTGAAGATTTTGAATTTTTTTTGTGTTCTTGAAAAAGTGTGCTGTGAAGTTTTTTTGATTGTGATTTTGCAAAATATTGATGTTTTGATTCGTTTTTGTGCAAAATCCTTTCTAAAAAGTGTTTTTAGACATGTTTCAATCATAAATTTCAAGTCTTAATGCATAAATTTCACTTTTGAAATTTTTTGATTGAATGTGTTCTTGATAAAAAATTCTAGATCTTGAATTTTGATCCAGAATTTTTGATTGAGATGTTTTAAAATGTGTTTGTGATATGTTTTGATCTTTACATGTTAATACTAATTTTTTTGTTTGTGAGTTTATTGAAAATCGCAGGTTACTGTTGCAAAGAAGAAAGAAAGAAGAATTCAAAAGAATTGACTTTTAAAGTCAAATTTTCTTTATATGAGAGTTTATATGCAGATGTGTATGCTGACATGGTTCATGAGGTGTATGTTGATGTGGCACTTGCATGTGTCAAGAGTGTGTGCTGAGCGTGTGTTAGGAGTGTGTAAGAGTGTGTGTTGCATGTGTGAAAAGTGTGTGAGAGTGTGTTTTGTGAGTGAGTGCTTAGTGTGTCCCTTGAACCAAAATCAAGACCAGATACATCTTTGTATCTGGACAAGGAATTTGTAAGTTCATTGTAACCAAGGTTTACACCATACTTGAATCGAAAAACAAGCATACGAATTCATCAATTCGGAACAGAAACAAAGCATACGAATTCATCAATTCGGACCATTCTTGAATCCTTCAGAATTCGAACCCTTCTTGTCCAGAATTCGAATCCTACTGAGTCGAAATCATCGGAATTCGGACCACTCAAGGGATTTTCTACTTGATTTCAGTCAATTCGGAGTGTTCTTGATTGTTACAAGTGTTGAATTCGAACTCTTCTGCATTCGAATTCCTTGTATTCGAACCCTTCTTCATCCGAATTCATTGAATTCGAATCCTTCTTCATCCGAATTCATTGAATTCGAATCCTTCTTCATCCGAATTCATTGATTTCGGATCCAACTTCATTCGAATTCATTGATTTCGAATCCTTCTTCATCCGAATTCCTTGAATTCGAATCCTTCTTCATCCGAATTCATTGAATTCGAATCCTTATACATCCGAAATCTTGTGAATTTTTTTTGATTCGACTTGTGTCAACTCATCAGTGTTAAAAAAAAAAAAAAATTATTCCGAAATTTTTTCTATAGTGTATTTCATACACTGTAGAGGCTTTTCAAGAAAAAATTTTATATAAATTTTTTTAAGAGTGTGCACATAATTCTAACTTCTAAGCGAAGTTTCTCTTGACGATCACTCTATTAGGTATATTTTTGTTAATATTTTTTGTGTTTCTTTTCAGGTTTTCTTCAAGATGTCTACTTATACAGAAGATGGGGTTTTAAGATTGAAGCAAACTATTATAAAGGAGATACCCCCAATTGCAAAAGTTCTGGTTAAATCATCAAATGAAAGTTTGCAACAAACAATTTTGCAACAATTTATTATACCAGAAATAACTCCTAAACCACAAGTTTTTGTTAAGTCAAATAATGGAATTTTGCAACAAGTTCTTTTAACAGAAACATCTCCAATATCACAAACTCCTATTAAAGACAATGCTTCAAATTCTTCAACTCCTATATCAAATCCTTCAGTTTCTATTTTAAATAAAGCATTGGAGGGAGAAAATGTTGATCTGAAAAGACAAATTTTAGACATTTCTTCTTCAAATGATAAACTTACTAAAAGAATAACTGATCTTGAAGTTTATATTGCAGATCTTGAAACAAAGAAAGACAACTCAAGTCTGCACGATCAAATCGAGAATCTTCAAGAGAAAGTAACAACTCTTCAAAAAGAAAATGCCGATTTGAAAAGTAGAGAAGAAAAGAGAGTGAAGTGGAACTTAAAGTTACATACTCAATTAAAAGAAGTTCAAGATAAAGAAAAGAATTTGGACAGTGAAAATGTCGATCTAAAGAGAAAACTGTCTAATTTTTCTTTTGAAGAAAAGAAAGTTTTTGAAGTAAAGAAAGTACTTGAACTGAAATGCATAAAACTTTCAAAACAAGTTTCTGACTTTGAGAAAGTTTTATTTCTTGAAAAGGAGAAGTTGGAGAAGGAAAGGGTCGAGTATGAAAAAGAAAGGAAAAGCTTTGAAGCGAAGAATGCGAAACTGTCAAAGAAAATTTATGATCTTCAAAAGGACTTAGAAAAGGAAAGACAAGAGCTAGATAAAGAAAGTCAAGAGCTAGAAAAGATGAAGAAAGCTGACTTTCAGGCTAGGTGCGTTAAAGACGAATTCTCTAAAGAAAGGAAGATATTTCGACAGGAAATTCATAAATTGACAATGAATTTGGCTGCATTATCGACTGACATCATGAAAGAGAAGAGGGTCAAGTCTAATATTCAGAAGAAGCTTGATTTGGTGACCAAGGAACGGAATGACTTATCTTACAAAGTGAAGTCATTTAACAAATCCAAATGCTATTCAGAATGTCTGATTCGTCCTTCTAATCTATTCTATGATCACTCGGTAGATAATTCTTCCAAGTATCAATATGCTGATCTTCCTTCATATAAGAAAGTCAACATGCAATGGAGAGTAAAAGGTACGTCTGCTGAAAAAGGTGAGCCAAAATCCTCTGTTCCCAACAAGAACACTAATCTGAAAGCTAAATCTTTTGCTAATCCTGATTCATTCTATTCCGCAAATCATTTAATCAGGTTAGCACAAAAGAATTTTTGTTGTTCTTATTGTGGTACTAATGATTTTATTAAAAATGAGAGTGTTCAATATTGGTATGGTACTTATCATTTTCCTTCCAATAGAGCTCCGCTTAACAAGCCAGGACCCAAGACACGTTGGGTACCAAAATCTACTTAATCTGTTTTTGCAGATTTAGAAGCAAAGCGTTGAATTCTCGGAAGAAGATTACTTGTACCATTAAGGGGGAGTGTTAGCTTCAATCTTCCTAATCATAGAAGTATTTAGAAGTAGTGAAAAATAGGCTGAGTATAGAAAAGCCTCTCACAGAGGCTCTGCCACTTCTTCCAGAAGCTCAAGTCTAGAAAGCCACAGAAGCTACAGAGGTAATCACAGAACCTCTGTAGTGCGCAAGAAGAAGATCAACTCGGAAACAAGTGGACTGCTCCACAGAAGGTCAGACCATAGAACCTCTGTAATACCTTACAGAGCCTCTGTGGTCTGCTATGAAGACTTGGAAGATATTACTGGATACATTCATCAACTTGCATGGAAAAGTACTGTCAAAACACGTGTCAAGCTCTGAGTGGACTCAATAGGGCATGGTACAAAATAGACGTCTGCGCCATTTAATGCATTTACCAATAGTACATCTGCTCCATTAAATGCGCATGGCTCAAACAACTGCTCACACCATCCAGTCAACTGCTCACACCATCCAGTTCACTATTCATGCCGTAAAAGGAACAGTGACCTGCTTCATAATCTTCTAAGAGTAGTATAAAAGGAAGTCTCATGTTGAGATCTTCCTAAGGGACGAATACACAAGGAATCACTAATACTCTCAAGCTTTATTGTCAAAAATCTGAGTGTTATATTCTCACACACACCAAGTTCTTAATCTGTTCTTCGTGTTGTTATCATATATTGAATAACAGTAACTGTTCAAGAAATCCTTTTCATTCTTTACTGTTTTCTTTATATATGTGCGTTCTAATATCTATCAAACATATCTGTTAGTTTAATACGCTTCCGCATCAAACTCTAAACTCAACTAATAGACTGTTAATCTTGATTAAGTGTATCTGGGTTCCAACAATTGGTATCAGAGCCTTCCTTGATTTTCAATATCAAGTGATCCACTTATCAAGTTTCGTGATAGATATTATTGAGATTTAAAATTGTGTCTGGAAACTGCTTAAACCCAGAAAATCTTCAAGTTCATCGAAGTAACTCTTTAGTCATACTTTCTTTCTAAAAATCTTCAAAAATGACAAATACAAATAATTTCTTTACTACTGGTTCTCTCACTAAACCTCCTACTCTCCTTCGAGATGAGTATCCTCAGTGGAAAATAAGAATGGTCCATTTTTTCGAGGGCACTGAAAGAAATCAAGTACAATATCTGTACAATCCTCCTCCTATTCCCATGACAGTAGTACCTCGCGTACCTGCTACTGCTGAATCTGCCGAAATCCCCGAACATCAAAAACCAAAGCCAAAAGGGGAGTGGTCAACCGAAGATAAAGCAGAAGATGAAGTTGCTCAGAAAACCAAGAGGACATTAATTATGGCAATACCCAACGAACTCTTTCAATCCTTGGATTCATGTGAAACAGCGAATGATCTGTGGAAAGAACTGGAAAGACAGTTGGAAGGAGGTGCTAAAACACAAAAAAACCGAAGAGCACAGTACATCAATGAATATCATGCATTCAGAGCCTCTGCAACAGAATCTCTGCAAACAACATACGACAGATTCAACTCTCTAATCAACAAGTGCAGAAAATCAGGCATTGACAGAACTTCTGAAGAAAACAATGTCATGTTTTAAAAAAGTCTAAATGAAGAATGGCTCCAGCTGTCTATGTCCCTACAGACAAATCAGGATCTAGACACCTGGACTCTCTCTGATCTTTACGGAACATTAGCCGCACAAGAACCTCAGATAGCACAGGCTAAAACACTAACCATTGCACCATATGCATTGGTTAGTAAAACTAAAGAGGATGCACAGAGACCAAGAAATGATAAAGCCACAGAGGATAAGAAGGAGAAGAAGAAGATGGTGATAATTGACAGTGAAGAAGAAGAGCAAGCAGAAAAGGAAATAACTCTTGCGTCACTAGCTAAATCTTTAGCTCTATTGACAAAAGAGTTCAGAGGAAACAGAAGAGGTTACCAAAATGAAAGATATGATAGAGACAACCAGGATGACAGAAGAGACAACAGAAGAGATGACAGAAGAGGAGAAGAATCAAGTGGCCGACAGAGGTCAAGCGATAGAAATTACAGAGGGAATGATCGACAGAGGTCAGATGACTCGGTAAGCCACACGCAGCAAGAATGCTACAAGTGCGGCAAACCTGGTCACTATGCAAATGAATGTAGATCAGAGAAAGGCGGAGACCTACAGAAGTCCAATGATCGAACAGGAAACACTCCTCAAGGGTGTTTTAACTGCGGAAAACCAGGCCATTTTGCGAATGAATGCAGAAGCAGATCAAATCGTCCACAGAGGGACTCTGCTTTCTACAAAAAGAAAGCCGAATATTATGCTCAAAAATCCTTAATGGCAAAAGGACATTCTGAGGAGAACACAGAAGACTTCCAGTCAGACTCTACTTCTGACGATGAACATACCGCCAATGCCCTCTTCTGTGGCATGGCAGAAGTCGACTCCTGCACTGACTCTGAGGTATCTACTTCAAATTCCAACTCTTGTATTACCTCTGTAGATGATAATACACTTAGAATTAACATTGAATTAATTGAACTGAAAGAGATAAATCAAAGTATTCAGAAAAGACTCACTTTCAATGAGAGAGAAGTACGGCTTCTCACTCAAGAAAAAGCAAAGATTTTTGAGGAAAAAGAGAGAATAGAAAAGAAATGGAACAATACTCTAGATCCTTTAAAAAACAAATTTCTGAATTAACCAATACTTTAAAAGATAAAACAAAAGAACTTTCAGTTTCAAGGAGCGAAACTACTGACATAAGAGCTCTTAAAGAATACTTTCAAAGAGAAAGAGAGGTATTATGGCAAGATTTACTCAGAAGAGAAGTTTTGCTTAAAAACTATAAAGATGCACAGAAAGTTTATGAAAAAATAAACTCACAAATAGGGAGACGAGGTATAGGGTATGATGATATCACCCTAGGTGTTGAAGGCAAAAGAAACAAACCTCTGTCCTCTTTATTTATGATTGGAAAAACGAACAAACCAGATTTTCCAAATCTAATCTCTGTAAGCAAAAGGGCGAAAATCTCTGTGGATCCTTACTTGAAGAAACATAAGAAGATGATTAACGTGTGGTTTGAAAACACAGACTCATCATCCTCAACCTCTGTCAATAGAGGTATCAAACCAAAGAAATATCTGAAAACACAAGATCAGATTGGTATCTTCAAGTTTGGTAAACCAGAGACCCAAACACAGGTTGCTTTTGTCTGTTTGATAAACGTTGAAAAGAAGTTATCAGCAGAAGCTCCTGAGTTTAAACCCATTTTTTCAGAAGAAAACTTTAAAAACTTAATTGAAAAAGAGATTTTGGAAATATGGAAATCAAGCGTTTTAGAAAAATTCTGTACATCTTCTATAGATAAATCTCTCACTGAAGAAATCTTATTAGAAACCTCTGCAATCTATGAAAACTATTCTACAGAGGAAGAAAGCTTGTATGATGCATGTTCGGAAAATTCAACCTCTATTGAAAGAATTGACTCAACCTCTGTATACGAGGACGACTCATCTTCTGACTATTCAGAGACAGATGTTACATCTGGGATAACTCTCTATGACACAGAGGATGTTAAATACTCCTCTGAAGTTCCTCACAGAACTATTTCTCCAAAAGAGAAACTCACAGAGATTCCAATCTGCCAAGATTTTCTAAATTTGAATCTACATGTCAAAACCTCTGCTGAGCTTAAAACGTTACAGAAGACCTCTATTGATCCTATAAGTTCTAGATTTTCAAAACCCAAGGTTAATAAATCTTTTTCTTCTGTGACAGTGATGAAAGAAGTTCACCACAGAAGCAACCCACAGAAAGCAGGTCCTAAACAGAGCTTTTGCAAAAAACATTCGAGTATTCATAGATCTTCTAGTAATAGGAAATCTAATGTAAAGAAAGAATGTAATGCCTCTGTGGCTGAGTTTAAAAAGTTCAATGAAAAGTTGTTAGAGCATTATTGTATTCAAGATTTACTGTAAAAGTCAATGTACTGTATGAGTCTATACAGTATTGTGAATGCCTTTATACCTTGTATGTTATGGGTATAAATAGGCTTGTCTAGACCATTTGTTAGCAACACTTCAAAACACTTTAGAAAGCTTTTGTAATCTTTTAGAAACCTTTTGTAATCCTTTGAGCTCAATACATGGATGAAATATTTGCTCTCTAGATTCTCTCTCACTACATTCATATCTTATTGCTAGAGATTTGGGATTTCACAATTGGTATCAGAGCTAAACAGAAGAATCAAGCAGATTAAAGAGCAAATTGAAGAATATTTACACTGTTCATCAAGAATTCGGACCAAGAGAAGTTTACTGTTCATCTGAAGTCTTAACATTCAGACATGAAGATTTTCTAGATTTTGAGTTTTTGAATCATTTCTTTGCATCGTTCAACTCGGATTTGGATTCTGAACACATTTAATTCTTGCATAAACATCAAAATCTGCACAGAATTGACAGATCTGATCGATTCTTGAATATTTTTTCAAAAAACTTCAAGATCACTGTTTGGATCTTAATTCGATTAAATTGATCGAATTGTGAATTGTGATCAACAGGAAAAGTGTGCAGATTTCAATTACGAACAATTTGATATAAGATTCATCACAATTGATCAAGAATTGAAGAAGTTATGGCAGATTAAGTGATTTTGAAGTTCGAAGTACAGAATTCGGATCATTCTTGGTGAATTCGGATCATTCAAAGAGAATTCGGAACATTCATAGAGAATTCGAACCCTATTACATTCGAATTGAGTGAATTCGAACCTTATTACATTCGAATTGAGTGAATTCGAATCCAGTTACATTCGAATTGAGTGAATTCGAATCCAGTTACATTCGAATTGAGTGAATTCGCACTCAACATAATCCGAATTGAGTGAATTCGAACGCTGTTAAGTTCGAATTGGAGGATTTCGAAATCTATCAAGTCCGAATTGATTATCCGAATTGAGCATCCGAATTGAGCATTCGAATTGATCATCCGAATTGATCATCCGAATTGAGCATCCGAATTGAGCATCCGAATTCTTAGGAATGTTGATTAAATTCTCATAAGTGTAATTTTTCTTACACTAACTGCTTTATCTTCTGAACGATCGTTTATCTAGCCAATTATCAGAAGATGTCGAGAGATATGCTGAGCATGGGTTCTAAGAATAAGCCTCCGGTATTGATAGCTGAAGAATATTCTCAATGGAAAAGGAGAATGATTCAATTTTTGAATCATCAGAACAGAGATCTTATGCTGTCCATTCAGAACGGTCCTTACAAAGCCTACATAGAGGTTGGTGGCATTGCTGCAACAGAAACAAGTTAAGAGATTCTTCCAAGAAGAATAGAAAAGGAATACAAATATTACAGTGATGCTGATAAAGCTAGAGTTGAAATTGATGAGCAAGCATTGACATACTTGACTATGGCCATTCCAAACAATATCTATAATCGCGTAGACAGCCGAAATTCAGCAAAGGATATTTGGGATGAGCTAGAAAGGCAGTTTGAAGGTTCATCAAAATCAATGAAGACCAAAAAGAATCAGAGCATCAATGCGTATGAAGGGTTTAAAGCTAGAGATGGAGAATCGTTGAAAGATACCTATGATCGTTACAACATCATTCTGAATGATTTAAGAAGGAATGGAGTTGACAAGTCTGAATCAGAGATTAATTACAAGTTTGTCAAGAATTTACTGCCGGAATGGGATTCATACTCTATTCAGCTTCAAATGTCAAGGGATATGGATGATGAAAAGTTGACCGATATTTTCAGCATTCTGGGTCAACATGAAGAAAAAGTAAAAATGGTCAAAGAAAAGGAGAAAAAGGTTGAAGAATCTTTAGCCCTTCTAAGTGAACACAAGAAAAGTGGAGCGATGAAAACAAAGGCTTTGATCTCTGGGTTAAGCAAAAAGAAGATAAGTTCTGATGATGATGATGAAAGCAGCAGTTCTGGAGATGAAATGAGTGAGATAGCTGAAAAATTAGCCTTGTTAACTACAAGATTTCAAAACAGATATGGAAAGAAGAAGTTTCATTCAAAAAGCAAACCTGATTACAACAAAGTGAACAGATACAAAAGGTTTGAGAAAAGGTATGAGAACAAGGATCAAAAGGAAGAAGAAAAAGAGGAGAAAGTTGAGAAAAAGGAGAGGGAAGAAAAGAAGGATATGGATGACCGAAACTGCTATAACTGCGGTAAGCCGGGTCATTTTGCCAGAGATTGTCAGTTGAAGAAAGTTAAGGATTCTGAATACTATCAGCGTAAAGCACATCTCGCAAAAGCCAAAGAAACCGGAAAGCCAGTAAATGCTGAAGAAGAAATATGGCTGATGGATTCTTCAGATGATGAAGAAGCTCACTTCACTCAAGTGAAGCACAGTTTAATGGCTAAACTTGATGAGGAAGATCTGGAATCTGAGGTACAATCTCTATATCCTTCTCTTTATGATAACACTTCTCTTTATTCTGATAATTCTGAAAATGAATCTGAAACTGAAAATGACAAATATGAAGAAATGCAAGTTGTGATATTTGAGCTTAACGAGAAATTTAAAAAGGCACAAAAGAAAATTGAAAAAGTGCAAAAGCAATATGAAGATGAGAAAAGCTCAAAGCTGAAATATCATGATGAAGCACTTCTTTATAAGTGTTTAGCTGAAGATAGAGAAAAGGAGAAAGAAATTATTAGATCAAATGTTAAAATACTTGAATCTGAAATTTCTGAGTTAAAAAAGAAAATAACTGATTTAAATGATGAAAACATAGATTTTCAGTTCAAAATCAAGGTTCTTTCTGATGAAAGAAAAGAAGCAATTGAAAAGATTAAGCAGCTTGAAGATTTAAATTACAAAAGAGGCCAATCTGAGCAAACGCTGAATTTGTTGACTAGCAACCCAAAAGATAAACGATTTTATAATCCAAAAATGGGTCTAGGATTATCTGATGACAAGAGTTTCAAAACAATAAAACCTCATGAGAAAAAGGAAGTTTTGAAGCAAACTCTGATAAAGGAGATTCCTCCAATTGCAAAAGTTTTTGTTAAACCAGCAAATGTAAAGTTGCAACAAGTCATTATAACAGAAACATCTGTTAATTCACATGTATCTGTTAAACCAAATAATGAAGTGTTGCAACAAGTCATAATAACAAAAACACCTCCAAAGCCACTTGAAAAAGCTAAGGCAAATAATGGAATTTTGCAACAAGTTATTTTATCAGAAACATCTCCTATATCAGAAACTCCTGTTAAAGATAATGCTTCAAATTCTTCAACTCCTATTTTAAATAAAGCATTGGAAGAAGAAAATGTTGATCTGAAAAGACAAATTTTAGACATTTCTTCTTCAAATGCTAAACTTACTAAAAGAATAACTGATCTTGAAGTTTATATTGCAGATCTTGAAGCAAAGAAAGACACCTCAAGTCTGCACGATCAAATCGAGAATCTTCAAGAGAAAGTAACAACTCTTCAAAAAGAAAATGCCGATTTGAAGAGTAGAGAAGAAAAGAGAGTGAAGTGGAACTTAAAGTTACATGCTCAATTAAAAGAAGTTAAAGATATAGGGAAAATTTTGGACAGTGAAAATGCCGATCTAAAGAGAAAACTGTCTAATTTTTCTTTTGAAGAAAAGAAAGTTTTTGAAGAAAAGAAAGAGATTGAACTTAATTGTATAAAACTTTCAAAACAAGTTTCTGACTTTGAGAAAGTTTTATTTTTAGAAAAAGACAATCTCGAAAAAGAAAGAGCTAAATTTGAAACTGAACGAAAATCTTTTGAGATTAAAAGTTCTGAACTTTCCGTGAAAATCTCTGAATTAGAAAATCTTTTGGAAAAGGAAAGAAAAGATTTCACGGAAAAGAAAAATCTCTTTGAAAAGGAAAGTAAAACCCTTAAAAAGAAAAATATGGAAATTTTCAAAGAGATTACTGATAAAAGAATGTTTTTGGAAAACGATTTTGAATCGGAACGTGTATATTTTGAAGATGTGATTCTTAATCTTACCAAAAGATTATCTAGTTTATCAGCTGATATTATGAAGGATCAGTTGATCAAATCTGATCTCCAAAAGAAATTTTATCTAATTTCTAAAGAGAAAAATGTTTTAATAAACAAAGTCAAAGAACTTGAAGACGTCATTTTTAAATTTGATGTCTCAAAGCAGACCGGTCATAATTCTATCTTTCAGACTCCATTTGTTGATTCAAATGATTCTGAATGCTCTTTTAAAACTGCTTCAAGTTCAAGTTTTAAAAACATTCCTTCTAAACAATTTAATAGATCAACAGATTTCTCAAAAGGTCAGATTCGTTCTTCTAATCTTTTCTATAATCCTCTGTTTGATAAATCGGATGATATTCTTAAGGTGCCTAAAATTAATACTTCCAAATCTGAAGAAGTTCCAGTCTTCAAGAGGGTGAAGATGGAATGGAGAGTAAAAGGCACAGCAGTTCCAAAGAAAGAAGTGCCAAAATCATCTGTATCCACATCAAATGCCAAGAAGAACAATGCGCCAAAAGGTAAATCTTCTGCTAAACTTAATCCTATTCATTCTGTAAATCATCTGATTAGGTTGGCACATAAGAAAATCTGTTGTTCTTACTGTGGATCAAATGATTTTGTGCATAAAGATTATACTTCTTATTGGTATGGTTCTTACAGTATTCCTTGTAAGAAATCTACACCTAACCCACTAGGACCCAAGTGCCATTGGGTACCAAAATCTGCTTAATCTGTTTTGCAGGTTCATCATGTGTTGTACTGAATTGTAGATACATACCACACACATGTCTGAAAACAGAAGAGAAGCGGTGGATTTGTTTTTTGAAGAATATTTGTACCATTAAGGGGGAGACAAAGAATGTTGGCTTTTGAACATATCAGTTCAAAACCCGTGCTTCAACGACTATGGCTTCTGAACAATTCAGTTCAGGACCCGTACTTCAAAGACTAAGACTTCTAAACAAATCAGTTTAGAACTCATACTTCTCAGGTGATATCCTTAACTGTCACATTTTTCTGTTACAAGGAACAAGTGGTAAAAGGTAACATTGAATTATATTTTGTTTCTACTGCTTTGAAAACTTGAATCTTTACAAATTTACTTCAACGAGATGAAATTTTCAATTCTCATTCAATGAATTAAATGCGTGCTAAAAGATGATCTTTCAAGAATCTTTGTATTATTTGAGTTAGATTTGCTTCAATTTTCACCTCTGAAATAAATCGAAAGGTCAGCAAAACATGAATGAAATTATGCTGAATGCTCAAAGTTATGTGAATCTGGACTTATATAGAATATAATGCTCAAAAAAGCCTATATGTCAGAATGATGGATGGAAATGAAAATATGGGCAAAGCACTATGTTTTAGAACCAAGTGATTGAGATAAAATTATTGCACTATCATTTAGTTTGAAAGTTTGTGCCTGTGGCCTTTCTGGTTTGGGAGAGTAAGTCCTAAGGGGTGCTCGACACCTAGTCCCTAAGATCAACTGGTCTGGGATCGGCTGACCCAAATCCTGCAATAGAACCAGATAGAAAGCCATGTTTTACTGGTACAAATGGGTTTAAGATATATCGATGTGGCCTTTCTGGTTTGGGAAATTAAGTTCTAAGGGGTGCTTGACACCTAGCACCTAAGGCCAACTGGTCTGGGATCTGCTGACCCAAATCCTGCTATAGAACCAGATAGAAAGTCATGTTTAACGGTGTATCTTATTCTTACTAAACTTTTTGATCAAAAGATGCCAATGAGCACAAAATCAAAAGATGCCAATGTGCACAAATCAAAAGATGCCAATGAGCACAAAAGAAAAGATGCCAATGAGCACACATCTCTTGAAACTTGGGAAAATACAAAGTCGTGATAAACCCGTAAATTTGTGAAAATTCTGATTTTGGACAAATAGTGTGAGTAGAGCAAAGTATTCTTATATGTTTTAGAATTGCATATGCTTGAAGCTAATCATATTTCGCATGCTAGCACACCAAATAGATTTAATAAAGGGGTTGAAACTGAACATTTTTAACTTGATATACAATGATGATTTGTTCTTGAATCCAAACACATGCATTTGATTTCAGTTGATTGAAAAATTTGTTAAATTTCATAAAGTTGAATTTCTTTTGTAAAGTTTTCAAATGATCAAATGTTTGTAGTTATAAAATGAAATTCAATGAATTTTATTTTCCTTGTGTAAATTTGTTTTAAAATTTGTGCTACAATTTCAAATACTGTACGTTATTGAAATATATGCATACTTTCAGGGGGAGAAAATAAATTGCTCCAGAATTCTTATTTTGAGGGGGAGCAAGGTTATTCTGTAAGGAGGAGATTGTTAGCAATACTCAAAGACACAACTGAAATTGAAAATGGTTTTCGTTGATTATGATGCTCACCATCATCGAAAAAGGGGGAGAAAAGTTTAATTTCAATTTCATGTCAAAGATATCTCATGTCTAAGAGCTTTCAAGTCAATGATTCAAAGACTGAAGATCAGGGGAGAAGGATCATGTGAAGTCTAAATATTGCTGAATTTGGTTATCTTAGTTCTGAGTGGTTCTCGGAATGCGCTTACACCTAAAAGTTCAAAAATATAGATGGTTTCGCATCCTTCATGATTCGAATTGTCCCGATTTCGCACCCTTCATGATTCGAATTGCCCTGATTTCGGACCCTTCTTGTTCCAACTTACTTGAATTCGAATCCTACTTGATCCGAATTGAGCTGATTTCGCATCCTCTAGCATCCGAATTGATGGTTTCGGATCTGCCTACATCCGAATTGATGATTTCGGATTCTTAAAGTTAATATGAGAACTAAGGTTCTTGCATCAAGAAGGATACGAGAAGTCACTGTTTGTTAAAGACTGATAAAGCTGTAAAGATCTGTTTTCATGTACAAGGCTTGAAGATAGTTTGATAAAGTGTCTGTTGAAGAAGATTGACTTTACAAAGAGCTGAAGACTACTGTCAAATTTTTTAAATCTTGAATCCAAAGGGGGAGATTGTTAGAGCATTATTGTATTCAAGATTTACTGTAAAAGTCAATGTACTGTATGAGTCTATACAGTATTGTGAATGCCTTTATACCTTGTATGTTATGGGTATAAATAGGCTTGTCTAGACCATTTGTTAGCAACACTTCAAAACACTTTAGAAAGCTTTTGTAATCTTTTAGAAACCTTTTGTAATCCTTTGAGCTCAATACATGGATGAAATATTTGCTCTCTAGATTCTCTCTCACTACATTCATATCTTATTGCTAGAGATTTGGGATTTCACAAAAGTTCAAGCAAATTACATCTCATATTCAATACTGTCATTGCTTTGATCTTATGTCTAAACTTAATAATCATTTTTCAAATCAAGATTGTATACTCTCTACGCCAATTCAAAAGTCAAATCCCACAAAGAAACAATCTGACCTTTCTGCAGAAAACAAAATGTATTTCAAGAATGCCAAAGCAAACTTGAAAAACTCTAACAATATTGGACCCATATGGATATGGGTACCTAAATCTCTGTGATTGTCCTGCAGAAGAAGTATGTGACAATCTGGTATCTAGACTCCGGATGCTCAAGGCACATGACTGGTGACAGAAGTGCACTATCCACGTACAAAGAAACACAAGATGGTGGATCTGTGACTTTTGGAGACAACAAGAAAGGACACATAAAAGGCTATGGAGTCATAAGGAAAGAAGACGTTTCTGTATACAAAGTTGCATATGTGGATGGCCTTAAGCACAACCTACTCAGTGTAAGTCAACTTTGTGATACAGGATTCAATGTGTTGTTCAAAAGAACCTTCTGCTCTCTTCAAAGTGAAGAAACAAGTATGGAACTTCTGCGAGCTGAAAGAATAGGTGATCTATATCTAATGAACTTCAACTCAAAGAACAAGGACAAAGTTTGCCTTGTTGCCTGCAAAAGTGAAGAAGCCTGGTTATGGCACAACAGGTTCTGTCACTTGAATTTTCACACATTGGAAAAACTGGTCAAACTTGATCTAGTTAAAGGTTTGCC
This sequence comes from Saussurea involucrata, assembly GCA_033807775.1. NCBI lineage: Eukaryota > Viridiplantae > Streptophyta > Magnoliopsida > Asterales > Asteraceae > Saussurea > Saussurea involucrata. The sequence goes on along the minus strand of CM066326.1, from coordinate 32,025,953 downwards.
AAATGTTAAATTCAATAAGGATCATTTATGTTCTGCCTGTGAGATGGGAAAACTCAAAAGAGCTTCCCACAAAGGCAAAACAGATGTGTCTTGCACCAGGCCTCTGTACATGCTTCATGTCGATCTCTGCGGTCCCATTGCAATACAGAGCCTAGGTGGCAAGAAATATATACTTGTCTTAGTTGATGAGTATTCACGTTTCACATGGGTTGAATTTATCAGAAAGAAATCGGATGTTCCAATTATATTGATAAATCTAATGAAAAGAATCCAAGTTCTTTATGACTGCAAAATACAGAAGTTAAGAAGTGACAACGGCACAGAGTTCAAAAACTGTGTCATTGAAACTTATCTTTCAACAGAAGGAATTTCACAGAACTTCTCTGCAGCTCGCACTCCACAACAGAACGGTGTTGTCGAAAGAAAGAATCGAACACTTCTGAGCAAATAAGTTCAGAACTCGGAATTAAAGGGAAATTCTCTGACATCTCAAGAACAAAAGAAGATTTGAATCTTCTATTTTTGGAGATGTTCCACAATGACATTGATCCTTCTGTCGGAACCATCAGAGTTTCTGAAGAACCATCCACTGTCGGACAAAATCCTACAGGTATGACTCTAACTGGTCCAAATAATGCTTCATCTTCTTCTGTAAATACTACAGATGCAATTGCCGAAGAAGAAGAAAGTGAAGAAGATGAAACATCAAGAAAAACGACCAAAGAAGCTGCACAAACCACAAAAGAACCAATTACAGAGGAGATCGAGGACCAAGACTATACATCCTCAGAGGAACAAACTCCACCACCACTCGTACCAATCATTCCACAAACGGTAGAATCAACTACCAAGGTACGAAGAACATCAGAGGCTGCACAAGAAGAAACACAAGAAGCCTCTGAAGAAAGTTTTGATGACATTGATGATCATCTTCCACGCACAACTCAGTGGACAAAAAGCCATCCTCCAAGCCAAATAATTGGAGAACCTTCTGACTCAGTAAAAACAAGGTCTGCCACTGCTAATTTTTGTTTCTTTACAAATTTTATTGGTGTTATAGAACCAAAGAAGACTTCTGAAGCCCTAGATGACCCAAACTGGGTAGACGCCATGCAAGAAGAACTTCTGCAATTTGAGCGTAACAGAGTATGGACTTTAGTACCTCTGCCAAGAGGGAAACAGGCCATTGGGACTAAATGGGTCTACAGAAACAAGAAGGATGAAGATGGAGTGGTCGTCAGAAACAAAGCAAGATTAGTAGCAAAAGGATATAGACAAGAAGAAGGCATAGACTATGATGAGACTTTTACCCCTGTCGCACGTCTCGAAGCAATAAGAATATTCTTAGCCTTCGCAGCCCACAGAGGTTTTAAAGTCTATAAGATGGACGTAAAATCAGCTTTTCTAAACGGTGAAATCCAAGAAGAGGTTTACGTAAATCAGCCACCAGGTTTTGAAAGCTCAAAGTTTCCAAGGCATGTATACTACCTTGAAAAGGCTCTATACGGACTGAAACAGGCTCCAAGAGCATAGTACGAACGACTTTCTACCTTCCTTCTAGTCAATGGCTACAACAGAGGTACAACAGATACTACCTTATTCTATAAACGCAAAAATAGTGAGATAATGCTTGTACAAATATACGTAGATGACATAATTTTTGGGTCTACAAATTCAGAAGAATGCAAATTTTTTGAAAAACTCATGCAGAGTGAGTTTGAAATGAGTATGATGGGAGAATTAACATTCTTCCTCGGACTTCAAGTCAAACAATCTTCAGAGGGAATTTTTATAAATCAAGCCAAATATGTCTCTGACATACTTTTAAAATATAATCTCTCTGATACCTCTGCAATGAAGACTCCAATGGCCACTGGAAATAAGTTATTCTTAGATCCAAATGGTATTTCTGTAGAATGTACTCTCTACAAAGGCATGATTGGATCTCTGTTATACTTAACAGCAAGCAGACCTGACATTATGCATGCCACATGTCTTTGTGCACGTTATCAAGCTAATCCAAAGAAATCACATTATGATGCTGTAAAAAGAATCTTGAGATACCTGAAGGGGACCAACAATCTTGGTCTCTGGTATCCACAGAACTCTGGTTTTAGTCTTAAAGCTTATACAGATTCAGACTACGGAGGATGCATGCTCGACAGAAAGAGTACCTCTGGTAGTTGTCAATTCCTAGGTGGTAAACTAGTAAGTTGGACCTCCAAGAAGCAGAATTGTGTCTCCACATCCACTGCAGAAGCTGAATACGTTGCGGCCGCTAGCTGTTGTTCTCAGGTTCTATGGATGAAGACTCAGCTAAAAGACTACGACCACATTCTGTTCAAAATACCCATCTTCTGTGATTCCAAAAGTGCTATTGCTATCTCTGCCAACCCTGTGCAACACTCAAAAACCAAGCATATCGATATAAGGTATCATTTCTTGAAACATCATGTTGAATACGGTACAATCGAAATGCATTTCGTGCCCACAGAATATCAACTCGCTGACTTATTCACCAAAGCATTAGACGAGAAAAGATTCAACTTCCTGGTGGGTAAGTTAGGAATGATTAACATGGTGTGAAAATCCTCTGTAAGTATAGCTTTATCTTCTGTAAATAATAAGTAAATACATTGCTTAATTTATTGCTTTGATTGATTCTACTTCTGTATGTAAATTCTTAAAACCTTAAATAGTTCTTAAAATCACAGAGCTTCTGTAAGTCAACTCAGAACCTCTGAGGACCCCTACAGAACCTCTGAAAAACATGACCTATGTTCTATGCAAAACTTATCATTCTTTAAATCCAAGCATAGGTCAAGGGGGAGCAAAAGGAAATTACTTGATCTACAGAGGTGATTAGATCAAGGGGGAGCAGAAGGGAACCCTGAAATGATCTAAAGAGATAAAACTTTCAAGGGAAAGCCAAAGAAAAATGTCGATGACTCCATTTCGACAGAAGTCAGATATCACTGCCGAGAAAAGAAGAACCAAAAGGTATGTCTCTCGCACAAAAGGTTTTTGGAAAACAATTTTCTAGGACAAGAATTGTCAAATATGTCCTAAATATACTGTGAATAACATTTCAAAAATCAAAAGCTCAAAAAGTTTCACAAAATTCGAAATAGGAGAAATTTAAGGTCATAGAGCTTCTGCTGAGCTCAACAGAGGTTCTGCAGGAAATATGCTCTGTGATCACAAATTAACCCTCTGTCGATCTTTTGGAATGTTATCTCGGAAACCGAAAACACACACCATGACCTTCTCGAACAAAACGTTTTTAAAAATAATTTTCTCGGACACAAACTTTCAATAATGTGCGAAAAACATCTCTTATCAAAGATCAAAAATTGGATGATCAGAAAATTAATAGAATTCAAGTTATAAGATTTTTTCTCTCATAGAGCTTCTGCTGACTCTCACAGAGCTTCTGCAAGTTCCATCAGAGCCACAAAACCTTTGTGAGTAAAATTTCTTGACAATCCTATTGATCCTCTCCAATGACTTTACAAACGTTTTCGTTCAAAGAAGAACCTACAGAGTCATGATAACAATAAGATATATGAAAAAGGGATAAACATCAAAGATTTTCAAGATCACAGAGCCTCTGTAAACTACAGAAGCTCTGTCAATCTGATTACTTGGGCATCTCTGTAGTAATAACGGTTACTTTTACTGAGAGTGAAACTCATATGGCTAAAAACAACCTCACGCGCCTAGCATTAATGGGCCGCGCACGACGTTCTGTCATATTCTGACAAGGCCTACGTGTCCCATTTTCATTGGGCGTACATGGAACGTTTTTATTTGGAAAGTTGAACCCGCCGCTCAAACTCGAGTGCGGATTCCAAACTTTAATCCATTGCCATATATTTTACTCTTTCGAATTCTACCGTTTTACCATCCTATAAAAACAAAGCTTACCCTCTCATAAAACATTTTACAAACTCTCATCTTCTTCTCCGGCGAAACCCTGCAAAAAGCTTGCAAAAATCTTATTCTTAAAATCAAATGGCTTCATCTTCTCGAGCTACATCCTCTGAACTCTCTCCGGCGAACTCACCGGAACACTCCCCTGCACATTCAGAACATTCTGAAAACCCCAGCCTTGCAAGAAATATTGAACAACAAGATTCCGGGGACTCAGCAGACTTTGCTCCGACGACTCACTTGCAAAACTTTATAGCAAAGGATCATTTCGAAGCCATTCTTCCTATCAAATCCAACAACTGCTATTTGGTCCCCTCACCCACTACTTTCGGCGAAGCCCATGCCATACTTTTGAACATCATGGAGAATCATGTCCTCTTCCCTCTACTATCAAGAACCCCGAACAAAATTCCAGTCCGTTATTTGAACCAATTTTGGCAAAGTTGCCGATTTGATAAAGACGATTCTCTTATCAAAGGGTACATTTCAAGACCTGATAAATCTGAGCATCTTGAAATCAAGTTCAACAGAACAATGTTCTCACTTGAATTCAACCTACCAACAAGGGGTCTCCTGGGATTGAAGAGTTATGCAGAGCAACCAACAGACGAAGAGCTCTGTCGATTCGTGGAAATGCTTGGGTACAACACCCAGCTACGGAAGAGAAATGACTTCCGCAGAGGCCGATTACCACCTCTGTGGAACACTTTGTTCTCTATTCTTAACAGATGCCTGACAGGAAAGATAGGCAGTATTGACCAGAGCTCACATCAAATCTTGAGCATCATGTATGGGGTTTACTATGATCTTCCAGTAGATTATGCGACCATAATGATGCAAGAGATCATAAACACCATCGACAGAAAGAACAACTCGAAAAGGGTCAAAGAGAACGATCCCAACTTTCTACCACCTCTGCAATTCCAAAGAATATTAGGAGTACTGTTCGAACCTCTGCTGCTAATCCAAAATTGGCCAATGGAAGGGCCAACTCCCAAACAGTTCCCGATGAACAAGAATACCCCCACTGATCATGCTGATGGCTACTCACACTGCAGACCTCTGTCAAAGAAGCTTCTGCAATACGCATCGAATAAATCCCTTAAGAAAGAGTATATACGCGATCATAGAACTCCTAAACCGAGTCCTATGACACCCCTGCGTTTAGGTGTCCCCCTAGGAACAATGATAGCAAAACCTCTTTCCACACAAGAAGAAAAGGATCAGAAGTTAGCAAAGCACATGGCTATTCAACTCAGCTTTATAGCCAAACGTGCAGAACTAATGGGAAAGAAGTCTTCATCAAGAACCTCTGCATCTACTCCAAAAGCTAAGAAGAGGAAAACTGCAGAAGGCACCTCAACAAGCGCTGCAGAAGATCAACCTTCACCTCCTCATGCCACAGAAATTGGCTCCTCTGCTCCTCTCTCCTCCCCAAAAATGAAGAAGAAAAGATCTAAATCAACAGAAGAAGGGGCACCAAATCCTAAGAGGAGGAAAACCAAAAAGAGGCATGGTAAATCACTTGCAAAGTTGGTAACCATTGCAGAAGAGGAAACTGCTGAAGAAGAAGTTGCAGAAGAAGAAATAGCTACAGAAAGGTATCACTCACCCTATCAATCTCCAGATAGATTTGCTCACCAAGGAGACTTGAACGACTTCTTACAGAACCCTGAAATTGCCAACACCCTAAATACAGCAGGGTGGACGGCACAACCTCTCGACCACCACTCTCCAGAAGAACAAGATTTCTTTATTTCTGGCATTGACACACATCTGCAAGAAGATGACACAACACCCAGAAATCAACCAGCCGAAACCCCTGATATTTTACAAAACCCTTTCATTCAAGGATTGGATGTCCACAGAAGAAGTCCAAACCCAGCTTCAGAAGAAATAGAACAAACTGAAGCTGAATGGAACAGAGGTGAAACTACAGAGGCTTCTGAGAACATGATGGAAGAAGAGAAAGAAAAAGGGGCCGAAGTTGTACAAAAAGAGGGATTAGCAACAACGGAGACAGAAATAGAGATCTTAGAGACAGATTCAGATGAAGAAGAAGCTGTCTGGATACGTAAGGGTCTTTATCATCCACATGTCATGAGATTATTTGGATCTCATCAAGTGTATGACCAATTACGACCAGAGTAAGGAACTTCCACAGAACTTAGGGAAGAAGCAAGAAAAGATGACTGGATAAATAGAGGCACACAACCAAAACCAACTCCCAGTGCAACCCACATTTCTGACACCGCAGGTCTAGCTGCAGAAGGTGTCATTGAAAAAGAGCAGCACAGCTCGAACCTAACCCAACCCATCCAGCCAGAGGTTACTCTTTCAACCTCTGTGCCCACAGAAACCGGGGAATCCATTCCTAGGGAGTCTCCTCAAAGAGACTCACCTATTGTTCATGATCAATTGCCCCAGATCACAGAAGAACGCCCAATAGAGGAATTTGTTTCCTCTGCCACCCACTTATTAAGACCCACACTTCTTTCAGAGAGAAGTAGAGAGCACAAAGACAAAGAGACTCTAGACAAGTCTCCTAGTCAACAGAAGGATATTCCAATACCCACCTCTGGAGTGGATTTGGACAATGTTCTTCTCAGAACTTCTGTAGGGATTGAAACTCATGTTTCTTCTCAAGGATCAAAAGGAAATCCTTCCATTCTCAACGTACAAACAGGAATGAAAGAAGGTATCCCAGGAACAGGGATTCACTCTGGAGACGAATGTGTTCCTCCAGAGGTTACCACCGGAACACAAGTTACAAGGGATGAGTTCCAAACCTTTGAGACCTCTGTGAACCAAACCTTGAAAGAGTTGCAAAGCTCTTTCAAATCTTTTGCAGAGACAACATCACTGGCACTGCTAAACCTAAACACCAAAATGGACAACCTGTCCACAGAGGTGAAAACTGCCATCTCATAGATGAAGTCTGCTGCTACTGCATCCACCACTTCTGCCACAACAACTACTCCTTCGATCGAGAACTCCATCAACAAGTTCCTTGATCAATTGAACAAACAGACTTCAGTGTCAACGGGCATCACTCCTGCAGATCTACAGAAGGCCCTACAAAAAGTTCAAGAAGAAGCCATGCGAAATACCATGCTGATGCAACCCAAAGACTACATGACAAGAGCACAGCTGACAGAGCTTGGGCAGAATGTGATAAATCAAGTGACAGAAGTCATCCTTTCCTTCACCACTGCCAATGCTAACTTCGTCAAATATTTCAGAGCAAGTGTAGGAAGGATGTGATTCAAAACAGAAGCAGAGCTAGCAACTCTTCTTGGCCTCTGCAATGATGTCTGTGAAAAGTTGATGGCAGCAGGAGCTGAATTACCGAAGAAGCCAAACACTTCTTGCAGAGCAGAGGGTACTTCTGATAAAAGTCAGGATGATTCTGATGATGACCAACCTGGTCCATCAGATAATCCTGAGGGGGAGAATCTAAGAGAGAAAGCTACGAGCAGAGGAATACAAAGTCCACCAATCGCAGCAGAACCAATCAACCAAGCCCCTCCAGAAGAAACCCAACAACAAACCCAAAAGACCACAGAGACAACACCCATCTCTGTGGAATCATCTCCTGACGAAACCAAAACTCCAGAAGCAGATCACCAAGCCACAGAGGCAACAACCGCCCCTGAGGTAATCATTTTGGAAGAAACAGATGAACAAACCACAGAGAAAACACCCACCTCTGTGGAATCACCCCAAACCATACAAAGAAGAAAGTCGATTGCCACCAAACCAAAGAAGAAGAAGAAAGGCACAAGTTCACTTTAGCTTTCAGAATGGCAAGAAGATTCAATATCAATACTTCATCAACAGAAACTGAGCTCGCAGAAGAAGTCATCAAACAACCTCCAACAGAGGTTACAGAGCAAGTCAAGCCAACAGAACCATCGCCACAAAAGTCCTCTAAATCACAATCGTCAAAATCCACCGAGGCAACCTCCATCAAACCAACAGAAGTGCCAACCTCAAAACCTACAGAAGCAACAGGTTCTGCCACGACAATAGCAAAAGATAAGGGCAAAGGGATACTGACAGAAGAGCCAAAGAAGAAGAAAACATTGCCAAAGCCAACAGAAAAACTAATGAAGAGTGCGTTTGACGCCTTTCAAACCCCAAAACCCGAAGAAGTTGACTGGGCACATGGATTGAAGCCTCTGTCAGAAATTCCTCTAACTGGTAGAGCTGCAGAAGTTGTTCAACAGATGGAGAGTCTCAGAAGACAAATTCCACGACCTGGTCCAACACATGAAGAGATGGAAGAAGTGGTATACAAATACCTCTACAAACAATCCTATCAGACAAATCATCCAGTAGATCATGTGACAGATCCAAGGATTAGAGAAGAATTTGAGAACATCTTCACAAGAACAAAGCCAAGAGCCAAAGCAGATGTCTTCTCAATTCACAAAATCAAAAAGGTGATCTTTTGCAGATTCTCCTTCACAAGAACCTATCCAAGGGTCAGGTACAATCTTTACAAAGTCAGAAGAGAGAACAATTCAGAATCCACCTTCGCTGATGCTGACTTAAGAAACATCAATCCTTACGATCTACCTGACCTTCTGCAATGGACAAAAGACAACTACAACACAAAGCCTAATACCAGAGCCTATCAAGTGTTGAGAAAAGCGATGAGGGAAAAGCTTCTGCTATACAGCATGATAGATTTTCAGCTGGGAAAGGATCTTGGTCTCAAACATCTAGATCTACGACCACCAGAAGATCGCTGCCCACCAGACGCTGTGCCCAACTCAATCATCAGAGAACCAAGATTCGGGTTAGTATTTCAAAACCCACAACACCAGGTTAAACTTTTTGTACTCATGGATTGTCAGAAGTACGCAACCAGTACTCTGAGCAAATTCAGAGCAAGCCTTGTAAAATACAGAGGTACAGAGAAAATGGATAGAGATGATGCAGATACTTTCATCAAAGAAATAGACTCAACAATCCGCCTAAGAGAACTCTGCATCAAATTCTACAAAGAGATCAGAAAAGTCGGAAGAGACAACAGAAGCTACAACGATTTCAAAGATGCCAAAATCTGATTCTCAGACCTCAAATCTCTGCAAACAAAGTTAAAGTTTATCTTTCATTGTACTCAAATGTAAAATGCCTCTGGCATATTTCTAAATGAAAGAAATTTCGAGGTATTGTTTAACCTTTGTCTTATCTAACTTAGCCAAACTTAACTCAAGGTCAAATTTTTTATTTTTCACTACTTAGGGGGAGATTGTTAGCTTCAATCTTCCTAATCATAGAAGTATTTAGAAGTAGTGAAAAATAGGCTGAGTATAGAAAAGCCTCTCACAGAGGCTCTGCCACTTCTTCCAGAAGATCAAGTCTAGAAAGCCACAGAAGCTACAGAGGTAATCACAGAACCTCTGTAGTGCGCAAGAAGAAGATCAACTCGGAAACAAGTGGACTGCTCCACAGAAGGTCAGACCATAGAACCTCTGTAATACCTTACAGAGCCTCTGTGGTCTGCTATGAAGACTTGGAAGATATTACTGGATACGTTCATCAACTTGCATGGAAAAGTACTGTCAAAACACGTGTCAAGCTCTGAGTGGACTCAATAGGGCATGGTACAAAATAGATGTCTGCGCCATTTAATGCATTTACCAATAGTACATCTGCTCCATTAAATGCGCATGGCTCAAACAACTGCTCACACCATCCAGTCAACTGCTCACACCATCCAGTTCACTATTCATGCCGTAAAAGGAACAGTGACCTACTTCATAATCTTCTAAGAGTAGTATAAAAGGAGTCTCATGTTGAGATCTTCCTAAGGGACGAATACACAAGGAATCACTAATACTCTCAAGCTTTATTGTCAAAAATCTGAGTGTTATATTCTCACACACACCAAGTTCTTAATCCGTTCTTCGTGTTGTTATCATATATTGAATAACAGTAACTGTTCAAGAAATCCTTTTCATTCTTTACTGTTTTCTTTATATATGTGCGTTCTAATATCTATCAAACATATCTGTTAGTTTAATACGCTTCCGCATCAAACTCTAAACTCAACTAATAGACTGTTAATCTTGATTAAGTGTATCTGGGTTCCAACAGGGAGTAAAGAGGTATTGGCTTTTGAACATATCAGTTCAAAACCCGTGCTTCAACGACATTCGCTTTTGAACATATCAGTTCAAAACCCGTGCTTCAACGACTTTGGCTTTTGAACGTATCAGTTCAAAACCCGTGCTTCAACGACTTTGGCTTTTGAACTTATCAGTTCAAAACCCGTGCTTCAACGACTATGGCTTCTGAACAATTCAGTTCAGGACCCGTACTTCAAAGACTAAGACTTCTAAACAAATCAGTTTAGAACTCATACTTCCCAGGTGATATCCTTTAACTGTCATATCTTTTTAATTCAAGGAACAAGTGATGAAAGGTAACATTGGATTATATTTTGCTTCTACTGCTTTGAAAACTTGAATCTTTACAAATTTAATTAAATGAGATGAAATTTTCAATTTTCATTCAATAAATTAAATGTGTGCTAAAAGATAATTTTACAAGAATTTTTGTATTATCTGAGTTAGATTTGTTTCAACTCTCACCTCTGAAATAAATCGAAAGGTCAGCAAAACATGAATGAAATTCTGAATGCTCAAAATTATGTGAATCTGGACTTATATAGAATATAATGCTCAAAAAGCCTAAATGTCTGAGTGATGGATGGAAATGAAAATATGGGAGAAGCACTATGTTTTAGAACCAAGTGATTGAGATAAATTGTTGCACTATCATTTAGTTTGAAAGTCTGTGCCTGTGGCCTTTCTGGTTTGGGAGAGTAAGTCCTAAGGGGTGCTCGACACCTAGTCCCTAAGATCTACTGGTCTGGGATCGGCTGACCCAAATCCTGCAATAGAACCAGATAGAAAGCCATGTTCTACTGGTACAAATGGGTTTAAGATATATCGATGTGGCCTTTCTGGTTTGGGAAATTAAGTTCTAAGGGGTGCTCGTCACCTAGCACCTAAGGCCAACTGGTCTGGGATCTGCTAACCCAAATCCTGCTATAGAACCAGATAGAAAGTCATGTTTAACGGTGTATCTTATTCTTACTAAACTTTTTGATCAAAAGATGCCAATGAGCACAAAATCAAAGGATGCCAATGAGCACAAAATCAAAAGATGCCAATGAGCACAAAATCAAAAGATGCCAATGTGCACAAAATCAAAAGATGCCAATGAGCACACATCTCTTGAAACTTGGGAAAATACAAAGTCGCGATAAACCCGTAAATTTATGAAATTATGATTTTGGACAAATAGTGTGAGTAGAGAAAAATATTCTTATATGTTTTAAAATTGCATACGCTTGATGCTAATCATATTTCGAATGCTAGCACACCAAATAGATTTCATAAAGGGGTTGAAACTGAACATTTTTAACTTGATATGCAATGATGACTTGTATTTGATTCCAAACACATGCATTTGATTTCATTTGATTGAAAAATCTGTTAAATTTCATTAAGTTGAATTTCTTTTGTAAAGCTTTCAAATGATCAAATGTTAGTAGTTATAAAATGAAGTTCAATGAATTTTATTTTCCTTGTGTAAATTTGTTTTAAAATTTGTGCTACAATTTCAAATACTGTACGTTATTGAAATATATGCATACTTTCAGAGGGAGAAAACAAATTGCTCCAGAATTCTTATTTTGAGGGGGAGCAAGGTTATCCACTAAGGAGGAGATTGTTAGTAATACTAAGAGACGCGACTGAAATTGAAGAAGGTTTTCGATGATAATGATGCTCACTTTCATCGAAAAAGGGGGAGAAATGTTTAATTCAATTTCATGTCAAAGAGCTTTCAAGTCAAATATATTTCAAGTCAAAGATTCGTGAACAAAGACTGAAGATCAGGGGAGAAGGATCATGTGAAGTCCAAATGTTGCTGAATTTGGTTATCTTAGTTCTGAGTGGTTCTCGGAATGCGCTTACACCTAAAAGTTCAAAAATGTGGATGGTTTCACATCTTTCTGATCCAAACTCTAATAGTTTCTGATTCCTCTTGTTCCGAATTGATGGTTTTATACAAAGATCTGAAATTCATGTTCAAGACTTGAAGACAATCTGTTGAAGATTGTATTGAAGAAGGTTGCCTTTTCAAAGAGAAAGACAAAGACTTTTCATGTTTGACTGAAGATTCTTCAAAGCTGAGTTCTTAATGAATGTCAAAGCATATAGTTCGCCGTGAACTAATGAAGATAAAGATGTTTGAAGATTATCTTAGCTTCAAAGTTTAAAGTGATCAAAGTTAAAGTTTTGAAGATCAAGAGCTGAAGATTATCTTAGCTTCAAAGGGGGAGATTGTTAGAGCATTATTGTATTCAAGATTTATTGTTAAAGTCTTGTAATGGTCAAACAATGTAAAAGTCAAAGATAGTCAAAGTCAAAGTAGCTTTAATTGAAAAGTCAAAGTAGATTAGATTTAATGCTTTGTAATCCTAGGTATAAATAGGATTAGTTAGCTTAGATGTTAAGGAAGTCTCAAGGAAGTCAAAAGAAAGCAATTCATTAGTGATCTTAATTGTAATATTCTAGAGAGAGAAGTGAGAGCATTCTAGAGAGAGAAAGTGCATAATTCCTATGTAAATCTCTATTATGTCCAAGATCAATGGATGATTTGATGATTACCTAATAGAAACTGGTTTCACAGATCGTCTCTGATGAGGAAGAGGAAGAAGAGGTGGAGATCCAAGAAAAAAGAACCATCATTCCATCCTAAAAATAAGGATGATGATGATGATGATGATGATGACGAGGATGGAGAATTTTGGTTCCAACCTACTGCCATCAGGGTTCCGACATGAAAAGGTATTTCAATAAATGAAGTAAGAGAGAAGACCCAAAAGTCTCCTGCAAAGAAGACTTCTCAGGACAAAAACAAAAGCATTGCTACTGAAGAAAACTTGGCTATCCTTCTCAACAAGCCACCTTGTCAGGTATGTCACTCTATCTTCCCCTACACTGCTTCTATCCTTCACCCCTTCACTTCATATACTCTCCATCACTCAAAACCTCCAAACACTTAGCCTATTTTTTATATCTTCTTTCTACCCTATAAAGATCTAACTCTCTGATCTTTTGATTCAGCTAGTCCTCTCCCCTGCTTAAGGATACTGCTGAAGCTCCTCCACTACTGCAAATAATCGCAGCTACCAGAGCTGATGATTCTTCAATAATCCTAGTCTCTGTAAATGAGACTGATTAACAACATGAAGAACAAGAGCTGCTCTCGCACCCCAACAGACCTTCTCGATTGCTTCAGCGATCAGAAGATGATGTGTTAGGTCTCATAACTAGTTGAATAGAAGTTCAGGGACCGTTTCAGACATTTTGTGTAACTATCCCTTAGAGGATATAAATACTAAACTTTGTTTAGGAATTAGGGTTAATAACCATTATCATATTCAATTACCTTGTACGACTACATTGTGTTCATACGATTTCTGCAATCAATTCAAGTGAGATTTATGACATATTGATTACTATTGTGTTGATTCAATCTATTGCACTTGATATCTGGGATCCACAATTGGTATCAGAGCAGAAAGAAAAAAGATCCAAAGGTAAAATATCTATTTTTGAGTCATTCCAGTATTGTCGACTGTTTCTTGAAAAACTTGATCTTTAAAGTTTTGATTTCTGTGTTAATATCCAAATTGGTGTTGGAGGAATTGTTGGTATTGTATTCCTAGAGTTTTGATTAATTCTTGGATCACTTTGAGAATTTGAAGTTCTGGGTTAGTAAGTCTCTGTTCTACAAAATTTCTTGAATTTTTGCTCAAAAGTGGGTTTAAATTCGTTTTGGTTCGTTGTTTGTGTTCCTTTGGTTGTGTGTGTGGTACTAAAATTGTTTACAGAAGATCTCGAAGAAATCTCGTCCAAATCGTGGTTTTTGCACACCCAGGTACGTCTGTTTCCTCGCTTTCTTTTGAATACGAGACTTGAAAATTGTTGGGTCCCGGTTTCCTGAGTTTCCCGAAGCCTCACATCGGATCCCGAAATTTTCTGGGTCTGTATCGGTCTTCCGGTTTTCTTATCGGGACTTGGCTTATACAGGAACACACTCCGGATTCAGACCGGTTCCGGCTTCTACCGATTCCGGTATCGCACCGGGTTCCGGACTAGTACTGGATCCGAACTCCCCTATCCCGCACTCAATTCGGTTCCGGACTCACACCGGTTCCGGACTTCCTCTGTTCCGGGTTTCTTTCATCTATGATATTTTTTTTAGTAAATTTCAATTCTTATCTCTTTCTTTCCTTATCTTTAGTGTTTACTTCTCTACATCTTTAAGTTTCCCGTAGTTACCCAACTTGATCTTAGGATTGCTTTAGGTCACTCACTCCCTGTAGGAACTTTGCGCTAGATCACTCGTTTACCTTTGGATCATACAAACTCGTCTTACGATCACTCAAGTGCCCATATAATGAACACTCAAAATGTGCTAGTGTTTGGTTAAAATTCCACGAGTCACGACCACGACAGATAAAGGTAAAACACATATCACACGACATGTCTTGGATTAAGATAAAGTCCTAAAAATACATTTAATACCTCCGTCGCCCCTCCTGAAGTTTAGGTCGAGAGCTCTTCACGACATTCGACCACATTGTCCCACGATTCGCAGGACCGTCGTAAGATACCTTACGACCTCGACCAACTAACATATGACACAACTGTTATGATTTCTCTGTTTAATGCAGGATCAACACCATTAATGACCAACGACTATAACTGACGAAATGATTATGAGCATTAATCTGCGGAGTCCGTTACGGCCGTTACTTGAAGTTTTTATGGGATCATTCAAAGCTTCGAAGGCTATATAAACAAAGTCTCATACTCCATTTGCGCACATCTGAACTCCCGAGAACACTCACTGCACAAGCAAAAGAGAATTCGAAGCAAAGAACTCTCTCTCGAAAGATCGTTCACGACGCACGACATATAGCTCTTATACACGACACACTTGTTTTCACACATGATACACCTGTTTACTTTACAAAATAGTTTGTTTCTATTACTTGTATTGTAACCATTGTACTCTCAACATTTGATACAAAAGGACATCGCCCCTGTTTGGAGACCATAGTGCAGCGACGACAACCGTAGTCGTCCGCGGGTTTTTTCCTCATTGAGGTTTTTCCCGCGTCACCAAATCTTTTCGTCTCATTTACATTTTTTGTCTTTATCGCATTGCTTTGTTGAACGATTTATATCTTTAGTTGTTAAGCTCCACAATCAACCTTAAGTTATCCTTCTGGACAATTTTTGGCATTAACAGTTTGGCGCCCACCGTGGGGCCACATCTAGAGAAAGACTTCGACAAACGTGCGTCCTACTAACAGTTTCTTGGAGTTTCCTCTTTTTCTGTTTCAGGAAAATGGCAGGTCATGGAAATCAAGAGCAGCTCATTGCCCAGATGTATCCGGAGTTGGAGGCTGCGCACAATCAAATCAACGCCCTTGCTGAACAAAGTCGAAGGGCAGCTGAGGAAATCGTACGGCTAAGGAATCAGAATCCGAGTGGATCGTTCGGACCACAGAACGGTCCAAGACCATTCGTTCAGAATCCAGGTCCAGGACCGTTCGGTCATAATCTGCAGCAAGGGCCATTCATGCAGAATCAGCAGCAGGGATCGTTCATCCCAAATTCTCAATTTGGGCCGATTCCTCCTCAGCATCTGAGACCTCCGCCTCTGCATAACTGGGCTCAGCCGTACTTCGTCCCTTTCAATGGGGATGCCAATGGTTCATCGTACGGAAACGACACCAATTCTGGGATCAACCCTCCAACCGGTGTGAATTCCGACCCTAACGACCCCGTCGCTCAACGACTGAAGATGTTGGAGGATCAAAACGAGCGCGTCTTGTCCTTGCTCTCCAAATTGCCAGGGGCAGCCGTACCCGTCGACGTCGAGCCTCGTACAGGGTTTCAAGCCTCCCCTTTAATCGACGAGATCACTCTGGTCGACGTACCCAAGAAGTATAGCATCCTGACCTTCACTCCTAAATACTCCGGTATCTCGGATCCTGTTTGGGTAAAAAATCACACCCTCGACCGACTTGGGAAATCCCCTCGACATGACCTATGGACATTGATTACCCCCAACCGACAAGGATAATACCCATTATTATCATATCCCCGACATACGTTAAATAGCCACGATAATTGACATATTGGATCAATAGTCATATTACATCTCATGATCGTACGCCACGTATCGCACTTCGCACATCACTAGTCTTATGTCGCCAGTTACGGGTCGTCGGTCTTACATCGACAGTCTCCTATCATCGGTGTTATATCGCTCTGGTCCTACGACAACATCGTCCTGACATCCTGGTCCTACGACCAAATGGTCTTATATCTTGGCGATAGTCGTATGTTCTATAAGACCCACATCCGAGACTTAAGACGGTCGTACGATTATACTAACCGTTAACAGTCAAACATCCTTTTTAATGCAGGTCTTGACCACGAACATAAAAGGTAAGACACTCGTTATGAACCATATCTTGTATTAAGATAAGGTCCCGACAAAGACCCAGAAAACATCTGTCGTCCCTCCCGAAAGGCAAGTCGAGAGTTCATCGCGACACTCGACCTCGACGTCGCCCGCTCTGCACGACCACCGCGTAAGATCACTGCACCTTCGACCAAAGCTAACGTTAACCTTGACTGTTACATTTGTTAAGTATTTAATGCAGGAGTCAAAGCCATTAATAGCAAGCAGCCGTAACGGACGAAGAACATTATGGATAATCACTCTGGCAACCGTTTCCAGTCGTTGTAGCCGTTGATCAAAGCATTATTGGAGCTAATTAATGACGCGAAGACTATAAATACCCAGCTAAGTCTTTACATCAAGGATCATCAGTTAACATCCGATACACATCAAATATCCAGCGATTAACAACCGAAGCAATATTCGAGAACATCTGAAGTGAAGAACTATTATTCTAAGTATCGCTCTCGACGCACGACAACAGCTCTCGACCAGCAGTTCACACTTTGTATTCACACGACAAACACCTGTTTTACACTTTAAACATTTGTACTTTACATTTCGAAGCATTTTCTTCATTTGTATTGTAATCACTGTACGATCGACACCAGTATCCAAGGACATCGCCCCTGATTGGCGACCATAGTATAGCGACGACACCCACTGTCGTCCGCAGGTTTTTTCCTCGTTTGAGTTTTTTCCTGCGTCATCAAATCCCTTGTTTCTTTATTTTATTTATCGTCGCACGTCTCGTCGAAAGATTCTTTCTTTAGTTGTTTAAGTCCACATCGACCTTAAGTTGTCCCTTTGGTGCGATTTTTGGCATTAACAGATCCCACGGAACACGTCGCTCAGTATAAATAACTGATGTGGACTGTGTCGATCCCTTACCAGTATGAGGAGGTCTGCATATGCAAATATTTCGGGGCGACCCTCACGGGTGCCGCTCTCTAGTGATTGATTTACCTCAGGCCCAAATCGATCGGGTCATTCGCTGAGTTAGTCAACCAGTTTTCCCAACAGTTCGCCAGCAGTCGCAAAATGGAAAAGCAGACCAGCGACATATATTATGTCGTGCAAAAGGCCGGTGAATCTATCCGGAGCTACTTCAATAGGTTCAATGCGAAGATGATCAGTTTCCGTAACTGCGACGTCAAGAACGCGATCAAAGCCTACAAACACGGTTTGGACGACAGTTCAGGTCTATATATCGATCTGACCAAGTACCCTCCAGAGAATTTTGAAGATGTCCGAGCAAGAACCCTGGATTATATGAGGGTGGAGGATGACGCTGCCTTTCGTCGTAAGCACTCTGACGACAAGAGGTCGCTGAGTGTAAAAAATCCAGAGTTCAAGGCGAAGGCGGTGTCCAAGTCAGAGCATGCACGACAAATATCTAATGTACGATTCGAGAAAAAGAAGACCGCAGCTCCGACGAAATTTCCTCAGTATCCTAAGATATCCTCATACGGATTCAAAGGAACCACTAAGGATTTGGTCGAGGCCCTGAAGACCGTCCAGGCGACCATCCGGTGGCCAAAGAAGTCCGACAAAGATGACGGTAAGAAGGATAAATCAAAGTGGTGCGACTTCCGCGTCGACCACGGTCATTTGACGGACGACCATATAGCTCTAAAAAAGGAGCTAGCATACCACGTACCAAAAGGAAATCTCAAGAATATCATCGACGACGTCGTTACTCCAGCTAACGACGTCCGACCTCCTACTCCCGACCACGCGAAGGTCGTCAATTGCATAACTGGTGGGTCCGACATGTGCGGTCTGACGTATTCCGCAGCCAAACGTCACGCCAACCAAGCACCTGACGATCGACCTGCCCCTCGTTCATCAAAACCCAAAGGAGATCTAGAGTTAGAAGCCATGAAGATTTCATTCGACCAAGACGACCTCGGTGACTCGTATCAAAAGCATCATGACGGGTTGATCATTCAAGGTTGAAAATATGATGAATAAGAGCAATATTCAAGGGGGAGCCAAGCCTACATTTGAAGAATGCACCGCTAAAGTTTTTACAAGGAAATCAAGGGGGAGAGGAGCTAATGATTTGAAGATGATTTGCTTTCCAAAACTTTAGGGGGAGAATGTTAGGACACTGAAGTTGTCCTTTATAATAGAAAGTTTTGTAAAGCAATAGCTGTGTTAAAGGGCTTATGCTTAATTGTTGTAGCAAGTGATGAAGACTATAAATAGGTTTTTACTTGTAGTTTGTAATAAGTGAATTCATTAATACAAGATGTAGATCTATAATCACTTTGTGTTCTCTCTAGGTTAGATTTCCTTTTCAATAATGTTCTTCATCATCTTGTTACACAATACTTGGATTATATGAAGATCATGGACCTAACAAGTGGTATCAGAGCAACAAGCAGACCAAGTTCAACGTCATCGATTGCTCGTCGACCTATAACATTATCTTAGGTCAACCGTGGATCCATGACATGAAAGTCGTTCCCTCGACGTATTATCAGACCATGAAGTTCCCTACGCCGTGGGGAATCCAGGAGATCAAAAGTGAGCCGAAAGTCGCCCGCGACTGCTACAAGACGACCCTGAAGCCGCAAAAGCAAGCCATCTAGCAATTACAGGTCCAGGATGCTCCTGGGACAGCCGACGACTATCGCCTGGAGGAAGTCGTCCTGGACCCGGCAAGCCTGACCAGAAAGTCTTTATAGGTTCGTCTCTCGATCCCTGCCTTAAAGACAAACTAATTTCTTTTTTGCAGGAACATGCCGATTGCTTTGCCTGGTCGCACGAAGACATGGTCGACATAGACCCCATCGTTATCTTTCATAAGCTTAATGTCGACCTGTCATTTAAGCCTGTCAAACAAAAGCGACGAAAATTTGCTCCTGAAAGGAATAAGGTGATAAATGACGAGGTCGACAACCTCCTCAATACAGGGAAATTCGAGAAGTAAAGTACCCCGACTGGCTTGACAATGTCGTGGTCGTACAGAAGAAAAATGGCAAATAGAGGGTCTGTATTGATTTCACAGATCTCAATAAAGCTTATCCAAAAGATCCTTTTCCATTGCCACATATCGACGCCATAGTCGACGCGACAGCATGACATGAACTATTGACATTCATGGATGCTTATTCCGGATACAATCAGATCCTGATGCACGTCGAGGACCAGGAAAAGACTGCATTCATGACAGATCAAGGTATTTATTGTTATAAGGTTATGCCATTTGGACTAAAAAATGCAGGTTCTACCTACCAGCGTCTAGTGAAAAAAATGTTCAAAGATCATCTTGGCGACACGATGGAGGTGTATATCGACGATATACTCGCCAAGTCAAAGAAAGTAGTTGAGCACGTCGGGCACTTGAGGCAGTTGTTCGACATCCTCCGAAAGTATAGCATGAAGTTGAACCCGACTAAGTGCTCCTTTGGCGTCAGTGCGGGAAAATTCATGGGTTATATGGTCACTCGACGAGGGATCGAGGCTAATCCAGATCAAAGCCATTATCGAGATCAAGTCTCCAAGAAATTTCAAAGAAGTCCAAAGGCTCACTGGTCGGGTGGCAGCTCTGAACAGGTTTATTTCTCGATCCTCGGATAGATGTCATCTATTTTATAGTGTCCTCAGGAAAAATAACGGCTTCAACTGGACCGACGATCATGAGCAAGCATTGCAAAAACTGAAGGAGTACATGACGTCTCCGCCTTTGCTGTCAAAGCCTCGCGATCATGAGGTCCTGCAGCTTTATTTAGCTGCCAGTCCTAATGCAGTAAGCGCCGTCCTGACGCGAGAAGATGAAAAGCAACAACTGCCGATCTACTATGTAAGTAAATCTCTCTTGGACGCTGAAACCAGGTATTCCTCTATGGAAAAATTGCTTTTATCGCTAGTTACGGCTGCAAAGAAACTACGTCATTGTTTTGAATCGCATCCTATTACTGTCGTGACTAACTTTCCTCTTAAGTCTGTCTTGAGGAAACCTGAGTTGACAGGTCGTTTGGCAAAATGGGGCATATATCTCAGCAGTTACGACATCGATTTCAAGCCCAGGATAACGATCAAATCGCAAGCTTTAGCAGATTTCATTGCTGATTTCAGTCCCGAACTGGAAAAAGAAGCAGAGCCCGAGGTGTCTACTGTGGCGACTCATGACGACGTACCCTGGACTCTGCATGTCAACGGGTCATCCAACATTAGGGGTTCAGGACTGGGCGTCGTCTTAAAGTCGCCACAGGGGGGGTAAGATGGTGTATTCCGTTCGATGCGACTTCAAAACCACCAACAACGAATCCGAGTACGAAGCCCTGATCGTGGGGATGAATATGGCCCACGACTCGGGGGCAACCGCACTACATGTCAAAAGCGATTCTCTCCTGGTCGTGAACCAGATGAATGGAGAATTCGCGGCCAAAGATTCAAAGATGACAGCGTATCTAAAGGTAGCAAAAGAAAATAAGAAATGTTTAAATCATTCTCTATTGAACAGATTCCAAGAGACCAGAACACTCAAGCCGACGCTGTAGCAAACCTTGGGTCTGCACTTGTCGAACCAATATTCGACAGCATTCCTATGATCCACCTGGCGATGTCGTCCATCGAAAACGACGATGTCGTCCAGATCGAAGACCAAGAAGATGATTGGTCGTACGACATCCGAAATTTCCTTATGCACGACCAACTCCCAGAAAACAAGATGGAAGCTCGGAAGATCTGGTTCAAGGCATCCAAGTATGTCATGATCGGAGATAGACTCTATCGACGATCATCGACAGGATTAAACCTGAGATGCGTCATCAGCAAAAGTCAAGTTCAAAAAATCCTTCAAGAGATGCAGGATGGGGAGTGTGGCAACCATTGAGGAGGTCGTAGTCTGGCTAATCGTATCTCTCCACAAGGCTACTTTTGGCCAACACTGTGACAAGATACCGTCAGGTATGTCCAGAACTGTGATCCCTGTCAACGACATTCAGGTACGTCCCATAAACCTTCTGAACCTTTACATTCGACACTTATCCCATGGCCCTTCATGAGATGGGGGATGGACATTGTCGGTAAGTTACCCCTGCCCCCGAGCAAAAGGTATTTTTTCTCGTACTTACAAATTATTTTTCTAAGTGGGTAGAAGCAACTGCCTTTTCCCAAGTCAAGGACAAGGAAGTCGTCTCTTTTATCCAATCTAACATCATATGCAGGTTTGGGATCCCGTCCAAAATTGTATGTGACAATGGATCCCAGTTCATAAGCAACAGGACTCGACAATTCTGTGAAGACCGTAACATCAAGCTGACGACCTCGACCCCCAGGTATCCCAAGGAAAATGGACTTGCAGAGTCGAGCAATAAAACCATTATCACTTCGATCAAGAAAAGGTTAAAAGCTGCCAAAGGAAAGTAGGTCGAAGAACTCTCTCAGTCTTGTGGGAGAATCGCACGACGCCTCGCACATCCACAGGACAAACCCCCTTCTCGTTGGTCTATGGTTATGAAGCAGTTCTGCCAGTCGAGGTCCGGCTCCCGACCTCGAGGCATACTTCCGTCGACCTCAACCTGGTTGATTTAAGTTATGACCTCGACGCCCTTGAAGAACTTAGAGAATCAGCACTGATCAGGATGGCGTCGCAAAGGCAAGCGGTCGAACGACATTTCAATAAGAACGTCAAAGCTAAAGTCTTCCAAGAAGGCGACTACGTCCTCCGATGAGTGTTCCAGAGCACTCAAGAGCTCAATGCAGGTAAGATTTCCACCAAGTGGGAAGGTCCTTATCGTATCTCAGAAGTCGTGGGTAAAGGTGCCTATCGACTCCAAACCCTCGACAATCGAGATGTCCCACGTAGCTGGAATGCAACTCAGCTGAAAAGGTATTTCTTCTAAACCCTTTTTTCTCAATCGGTTTTTTATTCATCACGACGATTACTGACTTACGGCGGGTCGTTGGCTAGCCAACGACCAACCTCTGACCATGTTTTATCGCATGATCGCACGACATAAGTTACTAAGTCTGTTATACGACTTCGGTACACTTTCGCAGGATCGCACGACATAAGCAGTCCGTTCTGTTAGATGACTTGATTGTACGATTACAGGAACGCACGACTCAAGTTCGTCGCATGACTTAATGATGCGACCATAAGGTGTAATGACTTCACAGTCTAAGTGTTTTAACTTAGAAAAACTTTCACGTTTTGGATAAGTGCCTAAGTCGCGTGTACCTGTGTTTGCTTTACACGATTCAAAGATCTCAAGATCTTACAGTCTACGTTTTAAGTCTGAAAAGTCGATGTGTTGTAATGAATGCCTATGTCGCAAGTCTTATATTCAATTTTTACACGACATATATTTACTTGGCGAGTCTCACGACTGATATTGTAATTTTTATCGTGAATGAAATAATGCAATGCTTAAGTTCAAAAGATTCATTCATATTCATAAGTCGATTACATTG
This sequence comes from Saussurea involucrata, assembly GCA_033807775.1. Classification (NCBI taxonomy): domain Eukaryota; kingdom Viridiplantae; phylum Streptophyta; class Magnoliopsida; order Asterales; family Asteraceae; genus Saussurea; species Saussurea involucrata. The sequence goes on along the minus strand of CM066326.1, from coordinate 32,003,018 downwards.
AACGACTCGACCACCAACGGTCGATCAAATAAAAACAAAACTAGAATTTTTCTAAGGATGGGGAGGATCGACAGTCGCATCCTTACCAGAAGCTTCGCCCTTGAAGCCTTCGTCCACGTCTTCCTCCTCATCCTCCTTCTCGTCGTCAGAGTCGAGATCCCTCTCAGACTCGACATTGGCCAAGTAGAAGGCCAGCTCATCCGACGCCGATGCAAGGGGATTCCTTCCCGACAGGTGTTGTCGCATGATCGCCGCCCGTGCGGTCAGTTGAGCAAGAACAAAGACAGACTTCGCCTCGTCCCGTAGCTCTTTCACCTCTCCCTCCAGCTCCGCCACCTTGGACTTGGATTCCTTGGCTTCTTCTTCGCTTGCAGCCAAAGACTCCTTGGTATTGTCCAGCTCAACCCTCTGGTCGGCGATCAAGGACAAGGACTGCTTCAGACGACGATTCGCATCGTCCCTTGCACGTCCGACGGCCTCCGACTCATTCTGGGCGTCGTCGAGCCATATAGACATGGCCTCGACACGCGCCAGAGCGGCCTTCTCCCTATCCAGTGCCGCATTCTCTCTTTCAAGACCTGCAGAGACCAAACCTCCTATCTTCTCCATTTCGGAGTGCAGAGCAAGGGAGGACTGGAACGGCTGAAAAACACAAAACGACATAAGTTAGAAAAACATCCGACGAAGATTACAAACATTGAAAAAACAAGTTTTGAAAGAAAAACTTACCATGAACGCCAGTCCGGCAACGTGCAATCCCGTCTCCTCGACTAGGACTCCTTGAAAGCACTCCTTGAAAGAAGGGAGCTGGTATTTCCCCAAATGGGGAAATATCTTCGTCCCGTCTAGGACATTATCAGCCATGAAGTTAGACGGAAACGTAAAGTTAACCGTCATGACCTCAGCCTCTTCCGTCGCATGGCCCTTGCCCTTGTCGGCCGACGAAGGGGTCGACGTGGTAGAGGGAGACACCGTCGTTGTCGCCGGAGGTGCATAACTAACAGGTGTAACATCGATCACACTAGAAGACGTCTTCATCTTCACAGGTGATGCGATCGATACCTTCGCCTTCTCAGGCGTGATGACTCTCGACGAGCCGCCCGCCTTTGAAGACGGTTCCTTCAGGACCGTCATCTTGGTCCGCTTTAAAACCCCCGACCCAGTGGTCGAGGTCCCCTTCCTCTTTCCTCTGCCCCGACGAGCCAATTTAGCTTAGGCTTCCTTCTTGGCAGCCGCAGACGACATCTTTGCCTGAGATTCTCCTGGAAAAAATAAAGGAAAAGGAAGAGCGTCAAACGACTGAAAGAATGAAAAGACCAAGTCGAGAAGAAATAAGGTACACTTATCGGTCATTTCTTCCTCCTCTTCTCTCGTCTCCTCTTTCTCTTCTTTCTCCTCTGTCTCCTCTTCCTCCTCTTCTTCCTCTCGTCTCTCCTCTTGATTCTCCCTCAGAAAGACCACGTTCTCGTCGTCCTCGTCCACCAAATGTCGAGTGACGAATGACCTATCGTCGACGCTGTACTCCAGAAATCTATTGATTTTAGCTTGAGAGTTGGCGTAGGGCTTCACATCCTCAAACTTGATATCTGTCGACCATCAAAGGAAAAAGTAAGTAAAAACATAAGTCAATAAAGTACGACATAAGACATACGCCAAAGTCTTAAAACCTCACCCGCCATGTTCCAGCCGGCCCTGATCCAGTCGCTCTCAGGGTCGAGCGTCGCTACGCGTACGAACACGTACCTGGCCTTCGATTTGTAGTCGTCGACCGCAGTTTTTAGGACCAAAGTACGGTCGCCCTTGAACCTCGAAAAAAGGCTGTAGCGACGGTACCCGTCCATTTTTACCTGATAGTCCATCAGGAGGTCGCGTACATTCGTGGGAGAATCCCAGTCCTTCGTAAGTCGTTCGACAACTTGTATAACGCGCCAGAATTAGGGCATCAACTGCCCCGGCGACAAGTCGAACTCGCACATAAATGCCTTGGCCAGAGGCGAATAGGGCCACTCAAAACCTATCTTAAATGGGTATTCATATATCACGAAGTGCCCGTCGGGACACATCTCCGGACGGACCTGACCCGCTCTACTTAACAAAATCCCCGCAGGAATTTTTGCTAATTTTCTAAGAGAATCGAGATCATCTTGAACTCGAATGGAACTTTGGGGCTCAATCGACATGGCTAGACCAGTTAACCAAATTTTAACGTCGGACAGGGCAAAAAAATCCCAGTTCTTCCTATGTTTTCTCGCAATAGATTTGCGACGCATAAAATGGAGCAGAAGTCGTACCTTATATAGGCGCTCTAATACTCAAGAACTCTAAAAATCAACTCAAGATTTTTTGCAGGTTTTGGAAAAGTTTCGATGAAAGATGGCAAGAAATCAAGGAGAAGAATATCGCTCTAAAACTCTCAGAAATCATAAAATGGAAAAGATCCACCGAAGGCCTCTATTTATGCAGTCGATCGTGTCAGATCGAATCGATCGATGATCGACACGTGTCTATGTCTCTTCGTATGCACATACGGATCATCAACATCTGGCGATTAACATCTGTTAAGCATAGAACGTGCGTCAGCATGACGTCACGATCCTATCGCCTTCTCAACTTCCATAGTTCAAATCAAACCGATTCGCCACGTAATCACGACCTCTGACATTCTTTTTTCTGACAAAAATTTAAAAATTCGAAATTTGAATTTGCCGCTTTATTTTTAATTTTTGGGGGCAAACTGTTTGGGTAAAAATCCACGAGTCACGACCACGACAGATAAAGGTAAAACACATATCACACGACATGTCTTGGATTCAGATAAAGTCCTAAAAATACATTTAATACCTCCGTCGCCCCTCCTGAAGTTTTGGTCGAGAGCTCTTCACGACATTCGACCACATTGTCACACGATTCGCAGGACCGTCGTAAGATACCTTACGACCTCAACCAACTAACGTATGACACAACTGTTATGATTTCTCTGTTTAATGCAGGATCAACACCATTAATGACCAACGACTATAACCGACGAAATCATTATGAGCATTAATCTGCGGAGTCGTCTACGGCCGTTACTTGAAGTTTTTATGGGATCATTCAAAGCTTCGAAGGCTATATAAACAAAGGCTCATACTCCATTTGCGCACATCTGAACTCCCGAGAACACTCACTGCACAAGCAAAAGAGAATTTGAAGCAAAGAACTCTCTCTCGAAAGATCGTTCACGACGCACGACATATAGCTCTTATACACGACACACTTGTTTTCACACACGATACACCTATTTACTTTACAAAATAGTTTGTTTCTATTACTTGTATTGTAACCATTGCACTCTCAACATTTGATACACAAGGACATCGCCCCTGTTTGGCGACCATAGTGCAGCGACGACCATCGTAGTCGTCCGCGGGTTTTTTCCTTATTGAGGTTTTTCCTGCGTCACCAAATCTTTTCGTCTCATTTACATTTTTTGCCTTTGTCGCATTGCTTTGTCAAACGATTTCTATCTTTAGTTGTTAAGCCCCACAATCAACCTTAAGTTATCCTTCTGGACGATTTTTGGCATTAACAGCTAGCGATAGGATCCGACCTTAAACCACCGATCCTCTACCGAGGGGAGTATAACTTGTGGAAAGACCGATTTATGTGCTTCATCGAGTCAAAGGCACTCTACGATGAGATCCTGCGATCGTTGACTGAAGGGACAGTTCCTACACCAATGATTGAAGTCCCAGGACAAGAAGGTGGACCTCCAGGTCAACGAATAGTCAAACCATATGACAAACTGACTGCTGAAGAAAAGCGGAAAGTGGATGGAGATAGACTTGCTAAGACATACCTAATCTACAGTCTTCCAAACAACATCTACTGTAGCATCGACAGTCAGAAGGACGTGGCTAAAGGAATGTGGGATCAATTGGCGAAAATAATGCAAGTCAGTCGAGAGGGGAATCAAATGAAGGTTTCCAATTGTCTTACTCGATATGAAGCTTTCAAAGCCAGAAGAGGAGAATCACTGACAGAGACATACGAAAGATTCTGCACTCTCATCAACTATATCCAGAAGAAAAACGTCTTTAAGACAAACACAGAGAACAACCTCAAGTTCACGAAAAACCTTCAGCCTGAATGGAAGGGATTTGTCTTACATGTTCGTCACAATCATACTTTAGAGAATGTTCCGCTTCACGAACTTTACGAGATGCTGTTACAAGATGAAGATGATGTCCGCGAACTCATGGGAGATCAAAAGTCTACTAAGAAGATTAAAGAAGACCCTCTTGCTCTCATTTCTCATAAGAAGGACAAACACGCCCAACGAAGCTCCTATAGAGAAGACGCTCAAAGTGAGACTGAGCATGAGGATGATGAAGCTGAAAGTGATTCCGACCACGAGCTTGGCGGAATCAAGAAAGTTGTCCCTTTACTTACTAGGGAGTACGCAAGGAATAAATTCTTCAAGAAATCATCCAACTATAACCAGCGGTACTCCACTAACACAAAGCGCCGAGACTACCGAGACAAGTATGAAGGGAAGAGAAAGACAGATGAAGGACAAAAGAAGAGTGATGAAGGCAAGAAGTCTGAGGGAAAGTCTGACGAGCAAGATGATGATGAACCAGTAAAGTGCTATAATTGCGGAAGGCGTAGCCACTTTGCTAGAGACTGCCGGAAACCTGTAGTGCGCAACGCTGAGTACTACAAGAATAAGATGATGTTGGCAAGGCATAAAGAAGCTGGTAAGGCTTTGATGGCAGAAGACGATCACTGGCTCGTCCTGACTGAAGATGAAGAGGAAGAGGATGAAGCTCACATGTGCTACACTGGCACTCAACCAGGACAATCTGACTCTGAAGATGAATCTTCTAGCAAGTATAACGAGAAAGCCGAATGTTAGGTATGTGCTTCCTCTAATGATAAACTTATCGATCAGATGCAAGTTATGGTGCGTACCTTAGACTCTTTTAAACAAAAGATTAAAACCAAAGACGCCCACATAACAAAGCCAGAAGCCGATGCCAAAATCAAATACGACACTATAGGCAAGCTAGCGATTGAAAGGCTGAACATAAATGTGTTATAAAAAACTATCAATCTGAATGCTCAACCATTTCAAAAAGAGCAGAAACCCTAGAGACCCAATTTTCTGAATTAACAGAAAAGTTAAACAAGTCTCAGGAGGAGTACACTAAGATTGTCATTTTTCAGTCAAATGTTCAAAAAGAAAGTGCTGACTTGATAAACATGCTTAAGGACCTCGAATACAAACTTTATAAACGAGGTCAATCAGACCAAACCATTTATTTGAACAAATCGAAAGAATTCAAATACTACAACGCTCTTTGGGGACTAGGATATGACAGTCCTTGTTACCTAAAGAAAATCTTATCTCGTGTTCCCACTCTTTATGAATTCGACCTTTTGGGACTAGACAAGCAATACCCGGAGTACAAGATTAAATGGACCAAATTGTCTCCGGAGGATGAGGAGAAGGAAACCCTTAAACGAAAAACCGGTATTCCTCTACCAAAAGTAGGGGAAAAGCCAGCGAATGTCAATCCTAATACGGAAGATGATCAACCCCGAAAGAACATCAATGTTCAGGTTCCTTTTGTTTATGAAAACCTTAATCCCACTTATTTGAAAGACAAAACACCTTACCTCTCAAATGATTATTTCGACATCTGTTCTATTGCCAAAACAGTGGAAACTCCAGTTCCAGTTGAGGCAATACCAGATGTAGGATCTTATGATCAATCAGAGTTCAAACAATATGTTCCACATCTGATTTTGGAAAATGTTATTTTCCAACTCGAAGAATCAATTGTGAGGGACAAGACTGCTTTTGACTTTGAAAGGACTGTTCTTTTATCAACCATGAACGAGCTTAATCAAGAAAAAACTGAGACATTGTCCGAATGTGAAAGAACGAGTCTTAAAACCGAGATTGCTAGACTAACGTCTAAACTGTCCGCCTCGGCAACAGAAGCTCTAATGGAAAGGATGGCTAAGGAAAGTCTCGTTAATACTCCAATGAAGTCTACCACTCCTGATACCATCTCGATGGACCCGTCAACTACTTATTCGGATAGTTACTCGTGCAAAGCCTTTCTAGGAGTGTCTATTGACTCCGATGAAAAGGATTTGAGTTTTCATAATAAAGGTAAGGGGGTTCAAACCGAATCGATACAAAGGAATATTTTCTCTGATTTTGACAACCCTTTCGCCGCTGATCACTTCCAACACTTTAATTGTCCCTCATCTGACTCGGATGATGATTATCCATTTAATTATGCACAATAGTTTTCTGAGTTTATGAATTCTACGGTTTGTCACGATGAAGTAATTTCAAAAATTGACTTTGCTCCGAAGCTTGTAAGTCATCTTCAATTTCTTGACAAAATTCCCACACCGGTTAATTTTGAAAAAGGAGAATGTTCGAACTCCAAACATGTTTCTACAACCACTTCTTCGAAATCCAAACCTAAACGTCGGTCAAAGAAACGCTCCAACACTGGTAAAAAGCCTAAACGACAGTCATACTACTCTAGTTCCTCTAACAATAACTTTAATGCCATTTCAGATAAAACAGGTCGGGGGAGAGCTGTTTGACAAGAGTGGGTAGAAAAGAAGCCTAAGATACGCCAAGAGAAGACACAATCCGTTAATTCATTTTCGCATATTAGGAAGAACAATAACAATCATGGTTTTGCTTTTAATAAGTCTGTTGAACATGGTTTTCAATTTCCGTTTAAACTTACTTCAGTTCAACAATTGATTCAAATTTCACGTGATTTTGTTTGTTGCTCTGTGTGTGGTATGAATGATTTTGTCGATAATAAACATGCATCTGATTGGTTTGGCACGTATCACATCTTTAATTCTCATTCACTTCATAATAAATCCCGAAAAGTACCCAAATCTAAACGGGCCCCGAGAAAAGGTGTTGCACCTAATTTATCAGGACCCATTTACAAATGGGTACCTAAGACCCCCTAATCTTTATTTTGCAGCCCGGTCATGTGTGGTTTCTAGATTCCAGTTGCTCCAAATACATGATTGGTAAACGGGAGTTTCTCACCAACTTCAAGGAGAAGTACTGTGGTGATGTTCATTTCGGGAATGATAATGTAGCCCCGATCATGGGCTACGACGATCTAGTTCAGGACAAGCTAACAATTAAGTGAGTGTCCTACGTCGAAGGATTGGGACACAACCTCTTTAGCATCGGGCAATTCTGCGACAAGAATCTTGAAGTCAACTTCAAGGCGAAGAGGTGCAACATTCGTAACGAAGACGGAACATAGATCATCACTGAAACTCGACGAACGAATCTGTACACAATCAACCTTGCCTCATTGAAGACCGACAAAGCTGTGTGCCTCATGTCCAAAGCCACTACTCGACAGAACTGGTTGTGGCATTAAAGGATTTCCCATCTTAACTTCAAGAACAAAAATAAGCTAGTGCTAGGCGGACTCGTTAAAGGAATGCCAGAACTGAGGTTCAAGAAAGAACATCTCTGCTCCACATGCGAGATGGGTAAAATGAGGGAGACGACTTACAAACCGAAAGCGGTTCCAAGCACGTCCAGGCCATTGGAGCTTATACACATGGATCTCTGCGGTCCTATGAGGGTACAAAGCATCAATCAAAAGAAATATTTACTGGTGATGGTGGATGATTTATCAAGATACACCTGGATCAAATTCCTCCGCTCGAAGGATGAGACTCCTAGGTTGATAATCGACCACCTGACGAGTGTCCAGAACAACATGCAGCTGGCCGTCATATCCATTTGCATCGATAACGGCACCGAGTTCAAGAATCGCACTATGGGTGACTATCTCACATCGGTTGGGATTTTACACAACTTCTCTACTACTAGGACTCCTAAACAAAACCGCGTAGTGGAACGTCGCAATCGCATCTTTGTGGAAGCGACACGAACTATGCTGACCCAGTACAACCTTCCAATGTTCCTATGGGCTGAAGCTGTCGCCACGACTTGCTATACTCAGAACCGATCCATAGTCAACAAATGCTTTAACAAGACACCGTACGAGCTCATCAACAACTGCACCCCCAACATCAACTACTTTCACGCATTCGGGTGCAAGTGCTTCTTCAAGAACGACAAGGATGATCTCGGCAAGTTCAACCCATAGGAAGCCGAAAGGATCTTCATTGGCTACTCGACCACCTCAAAAGCATTCCTCGTCTACAACAAGAGGACGAAGATAATCATTGAGAGAATAAACGTGTCCTTCGACGAAATTGGTCGACTTGGCTTCTAAACACCTCAGTTCAGAACCCATGCTTACCGAAGTGCTCTAGTAGATCCATCTTCGTCCAATACATCGAAGTCACACCGTTCTGATTTAGATCTCCTATTTAAGCAATTCTATGATGATTTTTATATCCCTCCGATATCTAATGATGAAACTTTGAATGTTGATGGAACTATTGGGGTATCTTCGCAAATCACTGGTCCTTCAACATCCCCCAATACGACATCGTCGGAGGACTCACCCTCAATGCCAGAGATAGAGTCGACACCGTCTTCTTCCATGAATACGGGTTCACTGACCGACTCTCCAGTAGTTCCATCCACACCATCCTCCCCAGGATCAAGTAACAGTATATCTCCAACCGACATGGCGGAAGCTTCTTCGTCAACCACTGTACCTGAACAATCAGCGACCGTAACATCTTTACATCAGACTCCATCTATAGAAGCGGTTCAAGACCTCCCCCCAAGATCATATGTTGATCCCGACAACTCTCAACCATCAACGGTCCCGCTACCACACTCCAGGAAGTGGACTCGAGCATATCCAACCGAACAGATCATTGGTGATCCTTCAGCTCCGGGTCAGACTAGAGCCACGGTGGAATCTGAAGACACTGCCCCGGCATTGTTGAGCAACACTCAAAAAGAGCGGCAACGGGATCCATCTTTCTAAGCAACGTTGAACCCTCATCAGTCAAAGATGCCTTGAACGACCCCGACTGGGTGATCGCCATGCAAGAGGAGTTGAACGAATTTGAGAGCCCCAAGGTATGGCATCTGGTCCCGCGTCCAAAAAATAAGACGGTCATCGGCACCAAATGGATCTTCAAGAACAAGAAGGACGAGAACGGAATCGTCGTTCGTAACAAGGCTTGGTTGGTTGCTAAAGGCTATAGACAACAAGAATGGATCGACTATGAAGAGATGTTTGCACCAGTCACGCGTATAGAAGCCATTCGAATGTTCCTCGCGTACGCCACTCATAAGAATTTCACCGTCTTCCAGATGGACGTGAAGACGGCGTTCCTCAACGGCAAACTCAAGGAAGAGGTGTACGTCTCCCAACCTGATGGCTTGGTAAGTAACGCTCACCCCAATCACGTCTACCTACTTGACAAGGCACTTTACGTTCTGAAGCAAGCACCGAGAGCTTGGTATGATGCCATGTCTATATTCCTCATAAACGCAGGCTTCTCGAAAGGTAAAATCGACACTACTCTCATCACTAAGAGAGAAGGTAAGGACATCATTTTAATTCAAATCTATGTCGATGACATTATCTTCGGTTCTACAAACCCCAAATACTTTCATAACTTTTCAGTCCTCATATAATCACATTTTAAAATGAGTATGATGGGTCAGATAAATTTCTTTCTCGGTCAACAAGTTAAACAACTGTCGACTGGAATATTCCTCAATCAATCTATGTACATCGCGGATATTCTTCGGAAATTCTAGATAGAAAATTGTTCACCCATGAAGACTCCCATGTCACCGGGTGCAAAGTTACACGCCGATCCTGACGGAAACGACGTGAACACTAGTACCTATAGAGGAATGATAGGTTCTTTGATGTATTTGATGGCAAGTAGGCCGGATATTATGTTTTCCATCTTTATGTGTGCTAGGTTTCAGTCCAAATCGAAGGAGTCTCACCTTTCAGCAGTGAAAGGAATTTTACGTTATTTGAAAGGTACTGCTGATCTTGGCCTTTGGTACCCTAAGGATACAGGTTTTGAACTCACGACATTCTCGGATGCTGATCACGCGGGGAGTATGCTTGACCGGAAGAGTATAACGGGTCACATCCAGTTCCTTGGCGACAAGTTGGTTAACTGGGCCTCCAAAAAGCAGACGCGCGTCTCCACATCCACTGCGGAAGCGGAGTACGTGGCCGCGGCTAGTGGCTGTTCCCAAGTCATACGGATGCGCACACAACTCAAGGATTACGTTGTCCAGTACTCGCAAATTCTGATTTATTGTGATTCGAAGAGTGCCATAGCCATCACCAGCAATCCGGTCCAGCATACGAAGACCAAACACATAGACGTGCGCTATCACTTCATTAAGGATCATGTTAAACGAGGTACAATCGAACTCTATTTCGTAAGTACAGAAAATCAGTTAGCAGACCTCTTTACCAAAGCTTTGGACGAAAAACGGTTCAATGAACTAGTGTCCAAGCTAGGAATGCTAAATTTAAAAGTTTTATCCACCTTCGCACTCGTCACACCTTCTCTTCACTTAGAGTTAACTGTCTCTCACGTATATCCTACTCACACTAGGATATGCACAAGACACACTTGTCTCTAAGTGTAGTCTAGGTGTTTCAAGCACATCGGTGCATCAACTTCTGTATTTATTTAATATTGTTCGTCTTTATTTAGATTTTCTGCATGTTTCTTTGTTTGGTTTAAATTAATCTTTGTTTGTCGTTTACGATTCTCGGGCTCCAAACATGTTTTCTGTAGGGTTCCCAACAAAGTCCAAGTCACCGAGGTAAGTTCTCCAACTTCTTGAACACTTGAGGGGGAGAAAATTCATCTTCTGCAAAGTTAAAGGGGATAATTATCAATTTGTAAAGTTGAGGGGGAGAAATAAAAAATTTGAAATCTTGAGGTGGAGAATTGTAATTTTGAAGAGTTGAGGAGGAGAATGACAATTTTGAAAAGTTGAGGGGGAGAATTGAAATTTTCAAAAGTCAAGGGTCTGAAATCAGTTTTCAATCAAACTTTAGGGGTAATGTTTGACAAAATCTTATAGTTGAGGTAAGTCGGGACCGGAGAGGGAAACAAGCCGGTACCGGGACTCACTCCTGGAACGGGTATATAAACCGATTTGGTTTTGGTTTGACCTCACAATTTCAAAATTTCGCGCTCAAACCTCTCCTGAACCAACTTCTTCTCACATTCTCCATTCTTGCTCCGATCAGATTCCGTTGCCACTCTGATTACCAGGTATGTATCCTAAACTAACTGAAATAAGTAATTGACCTTCCATACTCGATCGATTTGAGGCGTCTGTCGATCGATTTGATCGATTTCACCAAAACGGCGCCGCTAGGGTTTTCGTACCCTTCGGTTCGTCCGCTTTTCCTCCAGTCGGTACCGCTATGCTCGATTACTCTTGCGTCACGGAGTTTAGGGTCGAATTCGACACCTGATTTTGTGTTTCGATGTTTCGATTTGGCCAAGTACTCGACCGAACCCCGCTTTTGGGCGTCCCGGGGTTGACACCGGGGTTGCGTGTCCCAGGGTCAATCGACTCCCGGGTTCCGCCTTCTCCCGGGTTCCGCCTTCTCCCGGGTCCACTCCCGGGGTGTATTCAGTCCGACCTCAATGAGTCCCGGTATGGCAATCGTCCCTGTTTGAGTAACTCCGGTATGGAATCCGGATAAGTCCCGGTATACGGGTACTCCCGGTACGGGAGCCGATCCGATTCTGGGTAAACCCCGGTTCCGGCCCCGGTCCCAGTTTCCCACTAGTCCCGATTCCTTTCCCGGTCTTGACCATTTCCCGGTCCCGGTCCCGGTCCAGGTCCTGGTTCCAGTTCCGGTTTAGTTTGTTTTTCCAGGACTGCTGTTCATTTCTCTTTGTGTCATATGTGGTTTATCAGTTATGTTCTGCCTCGCACCCCGGGCTCTTATGAGTCCGATTAAGTGCCAATTCCGGTTCACTTTAGCTTCTCGGTCCCTCTCAAATCAGAGAAACCTAAACTCCGGAATTTGAGCTTGGTTTTGCACTTACACGGTAATTTAATACAGATTCTTTTCAGGTACTCAAATGGCTCACCCAAACCAACCTGCTCATCAAGCCGAGGCACGACTCCTTCTGTCCGGACCGAATCTTCCGATTCTTCGAAACAATTTCCATCTGGACACGGCAACAATAATCTGCTAGTGCCCAGTCATTGTCGAGATACTGAAACGCCACCCACTCAATTATGCTTTGACGGCGACTGCCACAGTTCTACGAGTGTACGTCCAACAACTTTGGAGGTCCGTGGATCAAGAATTTGATCTTGAAGGACGGATTGCCGACACACCGGTAGTCATCACCAGAGATCTCCTTCGTCAGATCCTCAACCTACCGGATGCGACTTCCATTCCTGGCAGAATCAAATTCGATAACTCAGTCTTCGATGCAATACTCTGCCAAGAGATGCACGATCTAGCATATGCTAGAGAGCTCACCCAACCATCACACTTTTCTAGAGCTCATCTGACGCCAATCTGGTACACGTTGTTTACCATTCTCAACCGATGTCTCTCGTCGATCACCAAGAGCATCGACCAAACCATTGTTAATCTTCTGCGACTCATTCATGGCGTAGCCTACAACCGCCATACCGACTATGCTTCCATCTTATGGAATGAGCTGATTGCAAAGGTCCAATTGAAAGAAGGAAACAAAAAGCTGACGTGCCTTCCGTTTCCCAGGTTTCTCCAACTGATTGTTGCCTACTTCCTTGACGTTTACCCAACTATCCCAAGGCGCTCCGAACATGAGGTACTTCTCTCTACACGCATGACTAGAATCCAAAACAAACAACCAATTCCAGGACTAGTCCTAATGCTCCTACCTGCAGACTTGCTAGCTCTCGTTGATCCTTTGGCACTGAATGTGGTAGAATATAGGCGAGAGAACAATCTAGTCGCTCCGATGGTCCAACCAGATCCGACATGACCTACATAAGGAGCGCGTCCCGAGAGGCGTGAGGGTCCATGCACAAGAGGAGGTAGGGTCCGGCGAGCAGGGGCTCTTGGACAGGGCGTGATGAGAGAAAATATAGTGAGGGAAGAAGAAGCGGGCAGTGCCGAAAGATCATCTCGTGGAGCTAGCTCATCCCGACGCCCAACCACCCCACCCCACGCATCCACACAAATCCAAGAGGACGATCCAACACTATATGAAGTGGACGTGGTGGATATTATGCGCGAAATGGCTCAAGAAGAGGCAACTTCCTCTTCCAGCCCAGAATCCGGCTCATCCTCCAGATCTGCCTCTAAATCAGAATCTGGCTCAACGTTGGGTTCCAAATCTGGTTCTCAAGCAGGTGCCGAGTCCGGTTCCTCGGGATCCGATGATGAGTCAACTGACTCTGACGACCACAATGACGACCCGTTTCGTCTAGAGCCAACCCCTCGTATCCAAGCCGATACTGGAGAGATAAGGAGAGCGGAGGGAGAATCAGTCGAAAATGAAAATCAAAGTGAGCGAGTGAGGGAAAGGCGGAGTAAGCAAAACAATGAGCGATATAGAGAGAATAGGCCACCTATTCAGGTCGCCTCCACCCAGCTTCAGATCAGCTAGGCAGCCACATCCACTACCCCGTCTCATTCGTTGGGATAGGGTGTTGAAAAAGTCCTCGTGGGCCTAGCGACGCATTCACACACCCTCCTCAGCCACTCAGTGTCCTCTCAACAGGATACTGGTTCATTCTCACAAGGGGACGTAGCACAACTGCTACCGTTCTCTCACATAGAGAGTTCCGGTGTTGAAACAAGAGAACTCCTGCCCCGGTTCTCGCCTTCTTTGGATGCACTATCGAGTCTAGGGTCACTCGATGATTTAATTTCTTTGGCTAGGACACATGAACTCAGTATGGCTGATGTCAAGATTCTTCGTCACTCTACCGGAACATCCAGAGTGAGTCTACCTCTTGGTGGCTTGCAAGGACAGGGTGGAAGTCCTGCCACGACTGCCATTAAGCCAACCGTAAGCGCAAGAAGTACTGCGGTGAACTCCACCGTAGTTACTACAACTTGTGGTCTACGTGCGCCAGGTGTTAGCATCCATGAGTTCGTCTCCAAGGAAACCATGGACGGTTCCTTAAAGGCTGTCCAATTAGAGATCTTGAAAAAGCTGTTAGAGGAGATGGACTTCATCAAAAGGTCCATCAAGGGTAAGGAAATAGTGACTGATCCCCCAACGCAAACACCGATACAACCTCCTAACCCTACCCCAAACCCACAAAACATGAGCATCGATGCCCTGAAAGCCGCACTACTCGATAAGCTCTTGTCCCAATCAAACACAGTTACGTCCTCTGAAGCTAACCTTGTGAGTCTCCTACGCTCACAAACGCAACCCCCAAACACTCAAACCGACTCCCAAGCCCAAATACACTAAAAACTTGATACCCTTACCTCAACCCTAACCGACATTATGCGCACCCTCGATACCTTATCTGAAAGGGTTGCCAGCCTTGAAAACACTTGTAAGAGTCAAGCACAGGACTTGAAAAGACAGCATGATGACCAGGAGGATCCTGATCAGCATGAGGGGGAGAAAAGACTACGACTGACCGAGCTGTCAACCGCAACGACATAACCACAAGTGAACCAACAGTCAGAAGATCAATACACGGTTCAGGATATAGACTTGTCGACACCGGTCAGAAACCAAGTGCTCGAGTCAGCAGACCCAACGGTTGAAAAGCCCGAAGGAGAACCAGAAGAAAACTTGATGCTGACAGTTCCGAAGAGACCAGATCTGGAGTCGATTGATGAAGACTCATATGGTAATCCTGAAATGGAACAAGTATGGAGAGAGAAAGCAGTAATAGCCATTCAGTCTGAGACAAATGCTTTGTGGGATTTCTCAGATGACAAGGCAATGAATGATGATGACTACGATCAGTTCTTTCTCCAATGTGATAAGGTAACTGAATCTCAGCACGATGAACATGACACCGCATGTACCACTTCTGATATACCGATTCCTGAACCGGAAACGACTCAACCTCAGCCTAATCAACCAGCTAGCTGGGAGAGAGTCCGAATCCTGGTTCTGTACTTAGAAGAATCCCAAAAAAAGATTTTCGCCACCTGGATCAGACCGCTCGACTCGGTTATGTGTTACGGGGTTTCAGATCTAGATGAACCGATTCGTTCTCTTACTTGGAAGTAATGAAAAGAAGCAGAATGGTACACGAAGTCAGAACCAACCACAGGATCACTGAAATTGTAGAGATTGTGTTAGACAAAGTCCTGAAGGTATGGTTTCCGGTGTTCACTGTGAAGAGAGATGATGGGAAAGAATAGGTTTTCTCAGAAGCCGACTTCAAAAATCTGAACTTGAAAGACTTCCCGGTTCTACTTCGAGAGCTAAAGATCCGAACCATCAGACCTCTACCGTATACCAAAGCCCTCGAAACTATCAAAAGATTCATGAAGAGTCCATAATCCTCTCGTACATCAAAGATCTTCAGATGGGAATCTGTAACACCCTCAAATAGGGAAGAGCGACTAAATAAAATTTTCGACAATGCATCCAAAATAATAGGATTTCTCCCTCAATTTAACATATGAAACACCTCAAATTAAAATCTATGATTAACCTCTAACAATATATATAACTCAAGTCTCATTACAAAGACTGAACCATATCGGGTGTTACTTAACCCAAGTACAAGTTGCTAATTCCAAAGATGAATGCGGAAAACTTCACTTAAGCCATTCACCTCTCGAGCACTTTACTAGCACACGACCTTTCACATGTGTCACTAGAACTACTCCCAACCTGAACCTGTTCCACATGCCGACAAATAAAAAAGGTTAGGCTAACGCCTAGTGAGTTCAAGAGTTTATAACATGATTTAAATAATTCTTTAATTGAAAGTTTGCAACATAGATTATGATTTCCAAAAGAGTTTAAAAAGAGGATATAAACGACTCATTTTCCAACGCACCCAAAATCTATGAGAAAAGTTCCCAAAAGGTATAAAGCGTTTCTACAAAATGAATTCCAATCCAAACTCACTCAATACGTGAATAAATCTATATTATGCAAAACCTTCAAATACGGTTGACGACAAAATACTCAACCCATAAATCACGGAAGAACAATCCATTTAAATATAATACTTCATCGAAAACTTTAATATGAAATGAAGTCCAAATACCATAAATATGGAAATGACCTGCTTTATTTAAACTTTAATATACTTGGAGGGGAATACAATACTTCCTCAAAGTCACAACCGAGCAAATGCTCAAAACCCATTAGACCCATAAATAACGGTCCTCAAAATATAAACGCATTAAACGTTGTTTAGGTAAACGCATACCATAAAATCCTCATTGATCCAAAACTCGTCACGGATTAATAATAATGGGTTTCTCAAAATGGACTCATACTCTTATAATTTTCAAAATGACTCATGACACTAAAATGTGCATTTTCCCAAATGGTTTATAAAATCAATTACAACAATATGATTAAACCATCAAATAAACTTCATTTTGAGCAATAAATCTTTTAAGGACATATTATGATTTCTACACATCAAAATATCCAAAAATCCCAAATATGGGTGTTTTATAACTTTATAAATGTAAGTACTTCAAAAAGGGTTAAACTCATCAAATAACCCAACAATTGATAATTTCAAGTAAAACACACAAATACTCGGAAAATAACATTTTTGGCATGTACAAAGTTTTCACAAATCAACTTGAACTCACCTTGCTAGATTTAGGCTAAATCTAGATTCTCCCCTAACTTAAGCTCCTTTGAAGAAACTTGCATCATCAAGCCAAATCCTCCAAAACCTAGATCCATAAGTTTCCAACCATAAAAAATTAGATCTAACCATGTAGAATCATCCTCCAACCATTTTACACCAAAATACCCACTTATACCAAAACCCTAACTTCCATAAATGAAGAGAAGAGAAGATTACCTTAACCATACTTGAATCTACCAACCAAAATACCTCTAGAATCACCAAGATGAACCACAAACTCCCAATCTTCAAAGTGGAGTGAAAAGGGTTGGATGAAACCCTAGAAACTTGATGAAGAAGATGAAGTGAAGGGTTTCTAGAAGGGTTAAGGTTTATAACAATGGTGAGGGTTTGTGTTGGGGAAGAAGGATGAAGAGGAGAGGAAAGATTTAGGGTTTCTTGAGAGAAATCGATTTTAGAGAGAGAGAGAGAGAGGATCTGATTTGGGGTTGAAGATGAAATGAGGGGAGTGAGAGAGAAAGATCTTAAATGGAAACCAAAATATCTCATCAGACGTGTCGCGGACGTCCGGATTAACCACCACGCGGACGTCTGGACTTGCTCTGATCCGAACCCACCAAATACTCTGTTGCTTCCGCGGACGACGCGGTCTTCCGCGCCACGCGGACGTCCGGCCTTGCGCCCATGCGGACGTCCGCAAGTCCAAATTCCGTTTTTCCAATTTTTTAGGGTGTTACAAAATCGAAAGCAATCAAAGAAAAGTAAACGTGCTGAAGCCCAATCTGACTCTTCCTGACGTTGAAGACTTACAGGTACACTCTCTCTTACTAAAACCATAAACAGGGATCGTGTATCTGAACGATAAGGGAGTGAAATGTTTCATGAGGATAAATGAGTTGCACAAGTTCAGTGAAGGGACTTTGATGGAGGTTCAGACTATACTGAAAAAGATAATTGAAGAAGAAGAAAGGGACTCGTCGGAAAAGTTTATCAATAAAATAAAATACCTCGCCAAAGAGCTGCTGAATGAGATTGAAGAAGGCTTGAATACAGAAACTCCATACGGCACTTCGAGATTTTGTTTGCGATCAGAAAGCGGTATGTCCCCAACTGGCGTGAGATCGAACTTCAATTCAAAGGGGGAGATTGTTAGGTCTCATAACTAGTTGAATAGAACTTCAGGGACCGTTTCTGACATTTTGTGTAACTATCCCTTAGGGGATATAAATACTTTGCTTTGTCACTTAGTGTTCATACGATTTCTACAATCAATTCAAGTGAGATTTATGACATATTGATTACTATTGTGTTGATTCAATCTATTGGACTTGATATATGGGATCCACATGATGAATTAAAGTGAAAAGCAACTATGATCCAAAAGCTGGAAAGTCAACGACTCTTCCCTCCAATTGGCTTTAGCTGTTTGACTCCTGAAGAAATTGCTGAAAGCCTCAAAGCTGAAAAATTCCTTGCTGGAAAAAAACGGAACATACTGAAAGATAAAGAATTTGCTCTTAAAGTTTCCCAGAGTTCAGTAAGAGACAAAAAGCTAAAGCAGTTCTGTTGATCCCAATCTAGTGCAAACAATCAGAGTGAAACATAGATTCTAGAGAGAGAGAGCCATTGTCATTGATATAAAAGAGTTACAAGCTTTACAATGAGTTATGACCAAGATTATGCTAAAACATTACAACACAAGCCTATTTATACCCAAGACTCACAAGGTATAAGGGCTTAACACATAACATTGACTACTCACAGTACATTGACTTTATAGTAAATCTTGAATACAATATGTCCTAACATTCTCCTCCTTTGGATTCAAGATTTAACAAAAAATATAGCAGTAGTCTTCAACACTTTATCTTCAAAACATTAACTTTGAACGCTTTAATCATTGAAGCTCTGACCATATTCAAACACAGATAATCTTCAATATTTCCTTTGTAAAGTCAATCTCTTGAACAAAAACTCTATCAAATCATCTTCAAGTCTTAGACATGAAAATCAGATCTTTGTAGCTTTAGAATCTTTGAGGATTCAAACGTTTCGCATCCAACATGGAATCACAAAGACTTTTCGCATCCAGCTGAGTAGGTGAAGGAACTTTCGCATCCAACTGCATGCGAAAACCTCACTTCTCGGATCCTTCTTGATACGAAAACCTCACTTCTCAGATCCTTCTTGATGCGAGTTCTTCACTTCTCGGATCCTTCTTGATACGAACAATGAACTTCTCGTATCCTTCTTGATGCGAAAACTGACTTCTCTGATCCTTCATAATGCAAAAACTTTGAAGGGTAGTGTTCATTTTGAGCTTTGATGCGAAAACTTTGACTGAGGTTTGAATTTCTGTATCTTCATCACTTTGACTTTGAACTGTCTTTGAACAATGAACTTTCTCGAATAATCTCAGAACATCTTTTTGACTTTGACTAATAATTTCTCCCCCTTAATCTTTCATTGATAAATCTTTTTTTTCTTCTGGAAATTATTTCTCCCTCTGATCTTCAGTATACTATTTCTCCCTCTTTTTGATAATTATGAGCATCATGATCATCAAAACCTTTATCAATTCAGCATGCACTTTGTTCACCATAAGTAACATTCTCCTCCTTTTTGATCTGATAAACCGTCAATTCCAAAAGGATTTATCCGAATCTTTTCAAATTCAGACAAAAGAATGTGGTAACCCTGAAACAACAGATGAATAAGTTAAAATGGCTGTAAGTAGCACGAAGCCACTTAGTACAATGGATGTACTTTGTAAAGGAGCTTTTTGATGTTCACTCCCCCACGACTTCCATTCAATCATCGAAAAACCACAAAAGAATTTCTATGAACGTTTTGACAAGAAAAAATATTCCTTGTGTGTATGTGCATGTGTAGAAAGAATTGAAGCAACATATGCTTGAAAAAATATAAGCTCAAAGCGTGTAAACTGTTGAGACAACAACAATTTTCCACGGACTCAATGTGCATGAATGAAGAGCGAAGGTGGGGCAAACTTCCTTCTTTTTCAATATCCAAATCTTCCGAATGAAGATTAGATAGATTATATGTTGCGTCCCCAAGAAAAAATGAAACATTTCTTTGTTAAGAAAGAAATGAGTAGCTGGTGGGGTTAAATGCAAGAATTGGCATGGGCTAACTGCCTGTTTCAATGATGGTCACCAAAGAATGTGAACCAATCAGTAATGTGGCTTCCCGGCTCAGAAAATGGTTGGTGCAGAGTTCTCTTATTGTTTTAACTCTGTTCTCACACCCTATTTCTGTTTTTAATCCGCTCACTTCTACCCAAACTCTCATTTACATTTTACCTCAGCACAATGAGATACTTAACCGGATGAGTTATCTCCCCCACTCTTTGATGTAGACCCTTCACCCCTCAATCACTCAAGGATAACTTCTTGGGTAGGAAACACTGGTTAACATGAATCCATAGAAGTTTAATAATCTCACACTGATCCCATGAAATTTTGTCCTAGAACTTTATGGTGTTCAATAGTTTAGTTTGAACAAATAAACTTCAGCATTTGAATGACATTGTCATCAGAATGTATGCTCTTCAATAATAATCATTAATATTTGAGCATTTGAACTATGAAGAATTTATCAAAACAAGAATAATGAATGAATTAAATGAATTCGAAGGAGTTGTTTGAGAATCTGACAATGTATCAATCATATCAAATATCATAAATGATGATTATAAAAGGATAGGGTATCAAAGAATTGAAATTTGTTTATATGAACAAATATAAACAATCTTTGAATGAAACGTTTAAGTTCTCACGCGGAAAAAATGTATGATGCTTAAAAAAATTGAAATACAAACAGGAGTATTACCATCAAAAAAATTGTTTCGTTTTGAGACATGGTAATAACAAAGTCAATATGAAGTTGTACTAGTGTGTGTATGAATACTTGAAATATAGAAAAGATAATACACAAGTATTAATCTTTGGAAACACACTGTCAGAAATGATGTTACGGTAATCCAAGATCTCCATGAAAATCGTTTAAAATCACACTTCTAAATCCATAAAATTTGTTTGAGAATAGAGAAGTAGTTTAGACATTTAGGAAAAACATTTTTCATGCTTGAAATTCGTTCTTCTTTCAAACAATTGGAGATTAAGATTAGAAGATACTTACATTCAGAAACGTTTGAGCTCCCCCTCAAATCATGATAGAATTATTTAAAAAGCATACAAGCTCCCCCTTAACATGTGCAAAAGATCTTTATTTGACAAAATCTGCACAAATAACAAGACATTTAGCTTCAAGAAGAGTCCATTTTCTCTCTTTCTCATATGAATGATACATCTTTACAGTTTACTAGATTTGTGGATCTTCCAGACATTCAAACAGAAAAGTGTATGAAATACACTTGGAAAAACTTTGAAAAAATTTCTTGCCTTCTGAAACTTTTCGGACCAAACTGTATACAATCAAACTTTTCGGATCAAATAGACAAACTTTTCGGATGATTCAAGAACCGAATTCCAAACTTTTCGGAATATACGGATCCGAAAACAAAAACTTTTCGAATTAAACTGAATCCGAAAACCACAACTTCTCGGAACAAACTGATCCGAGTTCTGAACTTTTCGGAACACCCAAATCCGAATCCTTAGCTTTTTGGAATAAACGCAATCCGAATTTTGAACTTCTCGGAACAAACACAATCCAAGAACTGAACTTCTCGAAACAAAGGTATGCGTGTTCTGACACTTTTTGGATCAAACTTATCCGAATACTTCACTTAGCACGAATACAATTCGAAATTTGATACTTCTCGGATAAAGTATATGCGAAAACTCTGCTTTTCGGATCAAATGCAATCCGAATTCTAGACTTAGCGTATCAAAAGAATCCGAAATCCTTACTTCTCGAAACAAATACAATCCGAAAAACACTATGATGAGTAATCCGAGAACCACTTGAATGATCCGAGAACCTCTTGAATGATCCGAAAACTTCAGATCTTCCGAGAACTTAACCAAAAATCACAAAATCGTCCATATCATTTTCAAATCTTAACCAATTTTGATGATTCTTTGACAGAGAGGTTCGAAATTGATTTGCGCACAATTTTCTAGTTATCACAAATGCCTGATTCGTCCAAGAACTCAAAATTCGATTCAAATACTGTAAACCAACTTTTCGAACAAAAGTTTCAAGAATCCCAAAATTCTTGAAATCTGGACTGAATTAGGTAACAAATCCTGAAGCAAAGGTATCCAGAAGTATAAATCGAAAGCTAAGAACCTAAAATCCAATCCAAAATTTCCAAACCACAGAAAATCTGAAATCCTCAGATGAACAGTATCCGAAAACTTTCCAAGAATGCCAAAAAATCTTCAAAATTCTGAATAATCTGCTTGAAATCCTATGTTTAGCTCTGATACCAAATGTTGATCCCAATCTAGTGCAAACAATCAAAGTGAAACATA
Source organism: Saussurea involucrata (assembly GCA_033807775.1). NCBI lineage: Eukaryota > Viridiplantae > Streptophyta > Magnoliopsida > Asterales > Asteraceae > Saussurea > Saussurea involucrata. The sequence goes on along the minus strand of CM066326.1, from coordinate 31,980,794 downwards.
GATTCTAGAGAGAGAGAGAGCTATTGTCATTGATATAAAAGAGTTACAAGCTTTACAATGAGTTATGACCAAGATTATGCTAAAACATTACAACGCAAGCCTATTTATACCCAAGACTCACAAGGTATAAGGGCTTAACACATATCATTAACTATTCACAGTACATTGACTTTATAGTAAATCTTGAATAGAATAATGTCCTAACAAATTCCCTCCCAAAGTCCAACAAGAACTGCTAAAAAAGGCCGGGGAAAAGAAGAAAAAGAAATCAGATGTCAGTAACACCACTCTGGAGTGGTGTAAGGAGAAAGTTGACTACAGGTACCTTGCAAGTCGTATCCTGATTGTCAATATCAGAGGTAAAACAATCATAGGCGCATCTGTGATAGATGTGACAGTGATCAGGGAAAATGGAGATACGAAGACATGCTACTTATCAAAGATCGAATCTTATGTATTTGATGAATGGTTGGAACTTAGAGTAGCTATTCATAAGGATATACCTCTGTCCTTGAACGGACAAACCACTCTTCCCACTACACTGTTCTCCAAGCGGCCAACAACATGTTTTCAAAAGTCAGAATCATGCAACCAACCAAGTGCTGCCGCGTGTAAAGTTATCATGACATGCATTTAATGCATGGAGTATAAATAGAAGATCAAATTCATTTTTTAAGTGCTCTGCTCGTCCTCCTGAACTTCTTAGTGCCAAGAAAACCATCCTTAGCTTTTCTTAGCTTCTTTCATTCTTATTCTAGTGCAAGAAATCTGTGTGATTCTCATAGTTTCTTTAGATTAGGTTTTATACTTAGTCTTATTCCGCAACAAACTGTAAATTGTTTGATTATATCAATAAACAATTTATAAAGATAAAATTGTGTGTTTGTATTCAACCCCCCCCCCCCCCTTCTACAAACTTGTATAACCCTTCGGGACCAACAGAAGGATTTCAACGACTTACAGGAATGCACTATTTGAGAGTCATGACTATGGTGACGAGAATTCTTATGTAGAGTATGTTCATAATTTCAATTAGCTAAAGACCGAGTATGTTCTCGTGTGTATCAGACGGAAATGGTGAATACCCAAAGAGTGAGTTTGAATCTCACAAAACCAAGTACTCATGAGGTAGACCGTCAAACTGGACTGTTGGCTAGCGTAGTGCAAATGATGACGACGACTATGGAACTACAAGAAGAAAGGTTAATGAAATTGTTGGAGAACAAGGATGCCAACACCCAGAGTCAAGAGGCGAGTTCCAATAATGGTGGGAGAACCTGCTCGTTCAAGACCTTCCTATACAGCAAGCTGCCAGAATTTTTAGGGACGGACAACCCGGTGGTGTGCATGAATTGGATCCAAGATATGGAATAGACATTTGACACTAGCGAGTGCGAAGAGAGACAGAAAGGGAAGTTCGCCTCCCTGATGTTGATTGTTAGTTCCAATCTTTCTGTTTATAGAAGTATTGAAAAATAGGCTAAGTATAGAAGTCTTCGACAGAGGCTCTGCCGAGTCACCGAGAAGACCGAAGCATAGAAGTCTTCGACAGAGGCTCTGTCGAGTAACTAAGAAGACCGAAGTAAGGAATCACCAAAAGCCTTCAAAGCGGACAAGGCCACAGAGCCTTTGTCATACTTGACAAAGCCTCTATGGTATAAAAGACTAGAACTCTATACAAGGACAATCGTGCTTCTCACGATTTCTGCTGTACGAAGATCCTGAAGATCATTCGTACAAGGCGTGACCTGACAACTCCACGTTTTCATCATTCATAGATTTTGCTTTGTCTTGTAGCATCTTGATTTCATCATGAAGAGTTGAGTTGTCAAGTGTCTTGTTCTTCTCTTGTGTAGCTTCAAGAACTACAATCTTGCCATTTAAATATTTTAGCTCAGATTCAAGAGAAGAGACTTTATCTTCCAATTTAGCTTTCTCAGACTTGATCTTTTTGTTTTTATCCGCAACTTGATTAAAAAGATCCATGTATTTAGTAGTCAAATAATCAAGACGCTTGATCTCATCTTTAGCTTCAAGAAGAGTCCATTTTCTCTCTTTCTCATATGAATGATACATCTTTACAGTTTACTAGATTTGTGGATCTTCCAGACATTCAAACAGAAAAGTGTATGAAATACACTTGGAAAAACTTTGAAAAAATTTCTTGCCTTCTGAAACTTTTCGGACCAAACTGTATACAATCAAACTTTTCGGATCAAATAGACAAACTTTTCGGATGATTCAAGAACTGAATTCCAAACTTTTCGGAATATACGGATCCGAAAACAAAAACTTTTCGAATTAAACTGAATCCGAAAACCACAACTTCTCGGAACAAACTGATCCGAGTTCTGAACTTTTCGGAACACCCAAATCCGAATCCTTAGCTTTTCGGAATAAACGCAATCCGAATTTTGAACTTCTCGGAACAAACACAATCCAAGAACTGAACTTCTCGAAACAAAGGTATGCGTGTTCTGACACTTTTTGGATCAAACTTATCCGAATACTTCACTTAGCACGAATACAATTCGAAATTTGATACTTCTCGGATAAAGTATATGCGAAAACTCTGCTTTTCGGATCAAATGCAATCCGAATTCTAGACTTAGCGTATCAAAAGAATCCGAAATCCTTACTTCTCGAAACAAATACAATCCGAAAAACACTATGATGAGTAATCCGAGAACCACTTGAATGATCCGAGAACCTCTTGAATGATCCGAAAACTTCAGATCTTCCGAGAACTTAACCAAAAATCACAAAATCGGCCATATCATTTTCAAATCTAAACCAATTTTGATGATTCTTTGACAGAGAGGTTCGAAATTGATTTGCGCACAATTTTCTAGTTATCACAAATGCCTGATTCGTCCAAGAACTCAAAATTCGATTCAAATACTGTAAACCAACTTTTCGAACAAAAGTTTCAAGAATCCCAAAATTCTTGAAATCTGGACTGAATTAGGTAACAAATCCTGAAGCAAAGGTATCCAGAAGTATAAATCGAAAGCTAAGAACCTAAAATCCAATCCAAAATTTCCAAACCACAGAAAATCTGAAATCCTCAGATGAACAGTATCCGAAAACTTTCCAAGAATGCCAAAAAATCTTCAAAATTCTGAATAATCTGCTTGAAATCCTCTGTTTAGCTCTGATACCAAATGTTGATCCCAATCTAGTGCAAACAATCAAAGTGAAACATAGATTCTAGAGAGAGAGAGAGCTATTGTCATTGATATAAAAGAGTTACAAGCTTTACAATGAGTTATGACCAAGATTATGCTAAAACATTACAACGCAAGCCTATTTATACCCAAGACTCACAAGGTATAAGGGCTTAACACATATCATTGACTATTCACAGTACATTGACTTTATAGTAAATCTTGAATAGAATAATGTCCTAACAAATTCCCTCCCAAAGTCCAACAAGAACTGCTAAAAAAGGCCGGGGAAAAGAAGAAAAAGAAATCAGATGTCAGTAACACCACTCTGGAGTGGTGTAAGGAGAAAGTTGACTACAGGTACCTTGCAAGTCGTATCCTGATTGTCAATATCAGAGGTAAAACAATCATAGGCGCATCTGTGATAGATGTGACAGTGATCAGGGAAAATGGAGATACGAAGACATGCTACTTATCAAAGATCGAATCTTATGTATTTGATGAATGGTTGGAACTTAGAGTAGCTATTCATAAGGATATACCTCTGTCCTTGAACGGACAAACCACTCTTCCCACTACACTGTTCTCCAAGCGGCCAACAACATGTTTTCAAAAGTCAGAATCATGCAACCAACCAAGTGCTGCCGCGTGTAAAGTTATCATGACATGCATTTAATGCATGGAGTATAAATAGAAGATCAAATTCATTTTTTAAGTGCTCTGCTCGTCCTCCTGAACTTCTTAGTGCCAAGAAAACCATCCTTAGCTTTTCTTAGCTTCTTTCATTCTTATTCTAGTGCAAGAAATCTGTGTGATTCTCATAGTTTCTTTAGATTAGGTTTTATACTTAGTCTTATTCCGCAACAAACTGTAAATTGTTTGATTATATCAATAAACAATTTATAAAGATAAAATTGTGTGTTTGTATTCACCCCCCCCCCCCCCCCTTCTACAAACTTGTATAACCCTTCGGGACCAACAGAAGGATTTCAACGACTTACAGGAATGCACTATTTGAGAGTCATGACTATGGTGACGAGAATTCTTATGTAGAGTATGTTCATAATTTCAATTAGCTAAAGACCGAGTATGTTCTCGTGTGTGTCAGACGGAAATGGTGAATACCCAAAGAGTGAGTTTGAATCTCACAAAACCAAGTACTCATGAGGTAGACCGTCAAACTGGACTGTTGGCTAGCGTAGTGCAAATGATGACGACGACTATGGAACTACAAGAAGAAAGGTTAATGAAATTGTTGGAGAACAAGGATGCCAACACCCAGAGTCAAGAGGCGAGTTCCAATAATGGTGGGAGAACCTGCTCGTTCAAGACCTTCCTATACAGCAAGCTGCCAGAATTTTTAGGGACGGACAACCCGGTGGTGTGCATGAATTGGATCCAAGATATGGAATAGACATTTGACACTAGCGAGTGCGAAGAGAGACAGAAAGGGAAGTTCGCCTCCCTGATGTTGATTGTTAGTTCCAATCTTTCTGTTTATAGAAGTATTGAAAAATAGGCTAAGTATAGAAGTCTTCGACAGAGGCTCTGCCGAGTCACCGAGAAGACCGAAGCATAGAAGTCTTCGACAGAGGCTCTGTCGAGTAACTAAGAAGACCGAAGTAAGGAATCACCAGAAGCCTTCAAAGCGGACAAGGCCACAGAGCCTTTGTCATACTTGACAAAGCCTCTATGGTATAAAAGACTAGAACTCTATACAAGGACAATCGTGCTTCTCACGATTTCTGCTGTACGAAGATCCTGAAGATCATTCGTACAAGGCGTGACCTGACAACTCCACGTTTTCATCATTCATAGATTTTGCTTTGTCTTGTAGCATCTTGATTTCATCATGAAGAGTTGAGTTGTCAAGTGTCTTGTTCTTCTCTTGTGTAGCTTCAAGAACTACAATCTTGCCATTTAAATATTTTAGCTCAGATTCAAGAGAAGAGACTTTATCTTCCAATTTAGCTTTCTCAGACTTGATCTTTTTGTTTTTATCCGCAACTTGATTAAAAAGATCCATGTATTTAGTAGTCAAATAATCAAGACGCTTGATCTCATCTTTAGCTTCAAGAAGAGTCCATTTTCTCTCTTTCTCATATGAATGATACATCTTTACAGTTTACTAGATTTGTGGATCTTCCAGACATTCAAACAGAAAAGTGTATGAAATACACTTGGAAAAACTTTGAAAAATTTTCTTGCCTTCTGAAACTTTTCGGACCAAACTGTATACAATCAAACTTTTCGGATCAAATAGACAAACTTTTCGGATGATTCAAGAACTGAATTCCAAACTTTTCGGAATATACGGATCCGAAAACAAAAACTTTTTGAATTAAACTGAATCCGAAAACCACAACTTCTCGGAACAAACTGATCCGAGTTCTGAACTTTTCGGAACACCCAAATCCGAATCCTTAGCTTTTCGGAATAAACGCAATCCGAATTTTGAACTTCTCGGAACAAACACAATCCAAGAACTGAACTTCTCGAAACAAAGGTATGCGTGTTCTGACACTTTTTGGATCAAACTTATCCGAATACTTCACTTAGCACGAATACAATTCGAAATTTGATACTTCTCGGATAAAGTATATGCGAAAACTCTGCTTTTCGGATCAAATGCAATCCGAATTCTAGACTTAGCGTATCAAAAGATTCCGAAATCCTTACTTCTCGAAACAAATACAATCCGAAAAACACTATGATGAGTAATCCGAGAACCACTTGAATGATCCGAGAACCTCTTGAATGATCCGAAAACTTCAGATCTTCCGAGAACTTAACCAAAAATCACAAAATCGGCCATATCATTTTCAAATCTAAACCAATTTTGATGATTCTTTGACAGAGAGGTTCGAAATTGATTTGCGCACAATTTTCTAGTTATCACAAATGCCTGATTCGTCCAAGAACTCAAAATTCGATTCAAATACTGTAAACCAACTTTTCGAACAAAAGTTTCAAGAATCCCAAAATTCTTGAAATCTGGACTGAATTAGGTAACAAATCCTGAAGCAAAGGTATCCAGAAGTATAAATCGAAAGCTAAGAACCTAAAATCCAATCCAAAATTTCCAAACCACAGAAAATCTGAAATCCTCAGATGAACAGTATCCGAAAACTTTCCAAGAATGCCAAAAAATCTTCAAAATTCTGAATAATCTGCTTGAAATCCTCTGTTTAGCTCTGATACCAAATGTTGATCCCAATCTAGTGCAAACAATCAAAGTGAAACATAGATTCTAGAGAGAGAGAGAGCTATTGTCATTGATATAAAAGAGTTACAAGCTTTACAATGAGTTATGACCAAGATTATGCTAAAACATTACAACGCAAGCCTATTTATACCCAAGACTCACAAGGTATAAGGGCTTAACACATATCATTGACTATTCACAGTACATTGACTTTATAGTAAATCTTGAATAGAATAATGTCCTAACAAATTCCCTCCCAAAGTCCAACAAGAACTGCTAAAAAAGGCCGGGGAAAAGAAGAAAAAGAAATCAGATGTCAGTAACACCACTCTGGAGTGGTGTAAGGAGAAAGTTGACTACAGGTACCTTGCAAGTCGTATCCTGATTGTCAATATCAGAGGTAAAACAATCATAGGCGCATCTGTGATAGATGTGACAGTGATCAGGGAAAATGGAGATACGAAGACATGCTACTTATCAAAGATCGAATCTTATGTATTTGATGAATGGTTGGAACTTAGAGTAGCTATTCATAAGGATATACCTCTGTCCTTGAACGGACAAACCACTCTTCCCACTACACTGTTCTCCAAGCGGCCAACAACATGTTTTCAAAAGTCAGAATCATGCAACCAACCAAGTGCTGCCGCGTGTAAAGTTATCATGACATGCATTTAATGCATGGAGTATAAATAGAAGATCAAATTCATTTTTTAAGTGCTCTGCTCGTCCTCCTGAACTTCTTAGTGCCAAGAAAACCATCCTTAGCTTTTCTTAGCTTCTTTCATTCTTATTCTAGTGCAAGAAATCTGTGTGATTCTCATAGTTTCTTTAGATTAGGTTTTATACTTAGTCTTATTCCGCAACAAACTGTAAATTGTTTGATTATATCAATAAACAATTTATAAAGATAAAATTGTGTGTTTGTATTCAACCCCCCCCCCCTTCTACAAACTTGTATAACCCTTCGGGACCAACAGAAGGATTTCAACGACTTACAGGAATGCACTATTTGAGAGTCATGACTATGGTGACGAGAATTCTTATGTAGAGTATGTTCATAATTTCAATTAGCTAAAGACCGAGTATGTTCTCGTGTGTGTCAGACGGAAATGGTGAATACCCAAAGAGTGAGTTTGAATCTCACAAAACCAAGTACTCATGAGGTAGACCGTCAAACTGGACTGTTGGCTAGCGTAGTGCAAATGATGACGACGACTATGGAACTACAAGAAGAAAGGTTAATGAAATTGTTGGAGAACAAGGATGCCAACACCCAGAGTCAAGAGGCGAGTTCCAATAATGGTGGGAGAACCTGCTCGTTCAAGACCTTCCTATACAGCAAGCTGCCAGAATTTTTAGGGACGGACAACCCGGTGGTGTGCATGAATTGGATCCAAGATATGGAATAGACATTTGACACTAGCGAGTGCGAAGAGAGACAGAAAGGGAAGTTCGCCTCCCTGATGTTGATTGTTAGTTCCAATCTTTCTGTTTATAGAAGTATTGAAAAATAGGCTAAGTATAGAAGTCTTCGACAGAGGCTCTGCCGAGTCACCGAGAAGACCGAAGCATAGAAGTCTTCGACAGAGGCTCTGTCGAGTAACTAAGAAGACCGAAGTAAGGAATCACCAGAAGCCTTCAAAGCGGACAAGGCCACAGAGCCTTTGTCATACTTGACAAAGCCTCTATGGTATAAAAGACTAGAACTCTATACAAGGACAATCGTGCTTCTCACGATTTCTGCTGTACGAAGATCCTGAAGATCATTCGTACAAGGCGTGACCTGACAACTCCACGTTTTCATCATTCATAGATTTTGCTTTGTCTTGTAGCATCTTGATTTCATCCTGAAGAGTTGAGTTGTCAAGTGTCTTGTTCTTCTCTTGTGTAGCTTCAAGAACTACAATCTTGCCATTTAAATATTTTAGCTCAGATTCAAGAGAAGAGACTTTATCTTCCAATTTAGCTTTCTCAGACTTGATCTTTTTGTTTTTATCCGCAACTTGATTAAAAAGATCCATGTATTTAGTAGTCAAATAATCAAGACGCTTGATCTCATCTTTAGCTTCAAGAAGAGTCCATTTTCTCTCTTTCTCATATGAATGATACATCTTTACAGTTTACTAGATTTGTGGATCTTCCAGACATTCAAACAGAAAAGTGTATGAAATACACTTGGAAAAACATTGAAAAAATTTCTTGCCTTCTGAAACTTTTCCGACCAAACTGTATACAATCAAACTTTTCGGATCAAATAGACAAACTTTTCGGATGATTCAAGAACCGAATTCCAAACTTTTCGGAATATACGGATCCGAAAACAAAAACTTTTCGAATTAAACTGAATCCGAAAACCACAACTTCTCGGAACAAACTGATCCGAGTTCTGAACTTTTCGGAACACCCAAATCCGAATCCTTAGCTTTTCGGAATAAACGCAATCCGAATTTTGAACTTCTCGGAACAAACACAATCCAAGAACTGAACTTCTCGAAACATAGGTATGCGTGTTCTGACACTTTTTGGATCAAACTTATCCGAATACTTCACTTAGCACGAATACAATTCGAAATTTGATACTTCTCGGATAAAGTATATGCGAAAACTCTGCTTTTCGGATCAAATGCAATCCGAATTCTAGACTTAGCGTATCAAAAGAATCCGAAATCCTTACTTCTCGAAACAAATACAATCCTAAAAACACTATGATGAGTAATCCGAGAACCACTTGAATGATCCGAGAACCTCTTGAATGATCCGAAAACTTCAGATCTTCCGAGAACTTAACCAAAAATCACAAAATCGGCCATATCATTTTCAAATCTTAACCAATTTTGATGATTCTTTGACAGAGAGGTTCGAAATTGATTTGCGCACAATTTTCTAGTTATCACAAATGCCTGATTCGTCCAAGAACTCAAAATTCGATTCAAATACTGTAAACCAACTTTTCGAACAAAAGTTTCAAGAATCCCAAAATTCTTGAAATCTGGACTGAATTAGGTAACAAATCCTGAAGCAAAGGTATCCAGAAGTATAAATCGAAAGCTAAGAACCTAAAATCCAATCCAAAATTTCCAAACCACAGAAAATCTGAAATCCTCAGATGAACAGTATCCGAAAACTTTCCAAGAATGCCAAAAAATCTTCAAAATTCTGAATAATCTGCTTGAAATCCTCTGTTTAGATCTGATACCAAATGTTGATCCCAATCTAGTGCAAACAATCAAAGTGAAACATAGATTCTTGAGAGAGAGAGAGCTATTGTCATTGATATAAAAGAGTTACAAGCTTTACAATGAGTTATGACCAAGATTATGCTAAAACATTACAACGCAAGCCTATTTATACCTAAGACTCACAAGGTATAAGGGCTTAACACATATCATTGACTATTCACAGTACATTGACTTTATAGTAAATCTTGAATAGAATAATGTCCTAACAAATTCCCTCCCAAAGTCCAACAAGAACTGCTAAAAAAGGACGGGGAAAAGAAGAAAAAGAAATCAGATGTCAGTAACACCACTCTGGAGTGGTGTAAGGAGAAAGTTGACTACAGGTACCTTGCAAGTCGTATCCTGATTGTCAATATCAGAGGTAAAACAATCATAGGCGCATCTGTGATAGATGTGACAGTGATCAGGGAAAATGGAGATACGAAGACATGCTACTTATCAAAGATCGAATCTTATGTATTTGATGAATGGTTGGAATTTAGAGTAGCTATTCATAAGGATATACCTCTGTCCTTGAACGGACAAACCACTCTTCCCACTACACTGTTCTCCAAGCGGCCAACAACATGTTTTCAAAAGTCAGAATCATGCAACCAACCAAGTGCTGCCGCGTGTAAAGTTATCATGACATGCATTTAATGCATGGAGTATAAATAGAAGATCAAATTCATTTTTTAAGTGCTCTGCTCGTCCTCCTGAACTTCTTAGTGCCAAGAAAACCATCCTTAGCTTTTCTTAGCTTCTTTCATTCTTATTCTAGTGCAAGAAATCTGTGTGATTCTCATAGTTTCTTTAGATTAGGTTTTATACTTAGTCTTATTCCGCAACAAACTGTAAATTGTTTGATTATATCAATAAACAATTTATATAGATAAAATTGTGTGTTTGTATTCAACCCCCCCCCCCCCCCCCTTCTACAAACTTGTATAACCCTTCGGGACCAACAGAAGGATTTCAACGACTTACAGGAATGCACTATTTGAGAGTCATGACTATGGTGACGAGAATTCTTATGTAGAGTATGTTCATAATTTCAATTAGCTAAAGACCGAGTATGTTCTCGTGTGTGTCAGACGGAAATGGTGAATACCCAAAGAGTGAGTTTGAATCTCACAAAACCAAGTACTCATGAGGTAGACCGTCAAACTGGACTGTTGGCTAGCGTAGTGCAAATGATGACGACGACTATGGAACTACAAGAAGAAAGGTTAATGAAATTGTTGGAGAACAAGGATGCCAACACCCAGAGTCAAGAGGCGAGTTCCAATAATGGTGGGAGAACCTGCTCGTTCAAGACCTTCCTATACAGCAAGCCGCCAGAATTTTTAGGGACGGACAACCCGGTGGTGTGCATGAATTGGATCCAAGATATGGAATAGACATTTGACACTAGCGAGTGCGAAGAGAGACAGAAACGGAAGTTCACCTCCCTGATGTTGATTGTTAGTTCCAATCTTTCTGTTTATAGAAGTATTGAAAAATAGGCTAAGTATAGAAGTCTTCGACAGAGGCTCTGCCGAGTCACCGAGAAGACCGAAGCATAGAAGTCTTCGACAGAGGCTCTGTCGAGTAACTAAGAAGACCGAAGTAAGGAATCACCAGAAGCCTTCAAAGCGGACAAGGCCACAGAGCCTTTGTCATACTTGACAAAGCCTCTATGGTATAAAAGACTAGAACTCTATACAAGGACAATCGTGCTTCTCACGATTTCTGCTGTACGAAGATCCTGAAGATCATTCGTACAAGGCGTGACCTGACAACTCCACGTGTCAAACTCTGATGGGTCTTAGCCTTTGTAGAAGCTGGCGCATTTAATTAACGTTGTACCTGCAACAGTACCTGAATAGTGTCTTTGTACCTTCAGTACTTATTTTCTAGAGCTTGTCCCCTTTGGAAGTAGTATAAATAGAAGACTCATGTTGAGTTCTTCTATTAAGGTTTTGCACAACACACACACCATTAGAACAGAATTCTTGTTATATAATCGGTGTTCTTGTTCTTCTATTTATATCAATATACAGTGGGTTATTGAGCTATTTATCTGTGTTATTTACATCTCACGTATTTGATATATTGTGTTCTTCTACCTTATTATATCTTTTTGCTCGTTAAAAACGCTTCCGCATTATATCTTGTTTGAACTATTAGATAGAATCATCATTGTTAAGCAAAACAGGAACCAACAATTGGTATCAGAGCCATCCTTGATTTTCTATATCAAGTGATACTCTCTGCAATGATCTTTGGTAGAAACCTGGAGTAATTTTAACCTGTTCTTCACTTATTTCAAAATGGCCTATGTTTTTCTGCCATTCTCGACCTGTTCGATTTTGGTAAACTTACAGTCTGTTACTTCGGTTAAATCTCCATTTTAGTGCATTGTTCAAAGTTTCTAAGTTTATAAACACCATTCGAAACATACACTTCATCCTCTGAAAATTTACTGTTCATACCCTATTTTCTGGATTTCTCATCCTCTTTCAAAATGACAAACACAAACAACTTCTTCACCGCTGGTTCTTTAACCAAGCTACCCACACTACTCAGAGATGAGTACCCTCAGTGGAAGATATGAATGATTCACTTCTTCGAGGGTACTGACAAAGAACTCGTCTACTATATCAACAATCCTCCTTTCGTACCAATGTTCACAGTACCCCGAGTACCTGCCATAGACGACACTCCAGAAATCCATGAGCACGAGAAACCAAAGACCAAGGACAAGTGGTCAGATCTTGATTGGGCAAAATATGAAGTTGCTCAGAAGACTAAGAGACTTCTGATCATGGCCATACCCAATGACCTTTTCCAATCCCTAGATGCGTGTGAATCTGCATACGATCTATGGAAGGAACTGGAAAAACAACTGGAGGGTGGGGCCAAAACTCAGAAGAACCGCAGAGCCCAATGCATCAACGAGTACTACGCATTCAAAGCTTTGCCGACAGAATCTCTACAGTCAACATATGATCGGTTCAACTCTCTAATCAACAAGTGCAAGAATTTCGGAATCCACAGAACTTCTGAGGAAAACAATGTCATGTTCCTAAAAAGTCTCAATGAAGAATGGCTCCGATTGTCTATGTCTCTGCAAACAAATCAGGACTTAGACTCCTGGACTCTGTCAGATCTCTATGGAACGTTGGCAGCCCAAGAGCCTCAGATTGCACAAGCAAAAGCTCAAATCAGTGCACCTCTTGCGTTGGTTGGTAAAGCTACAGAAGCTAAAGAGAAGCCGAAGAAGGAGAAAGCTGTGGAAGAAAAGAAGGAGAAGAAGAAGAATATCTTGATCGTTGATAGTGAAGAGGAGGAGGTGGTGGAAGAAGAGGAGGCAACTATGGCCTCTATAGCTAAATTGTTAGCTCTTTTGACAAGGGAATTCAGCAGAGGATATCAAAAGAAGTATGTTAATGAATGCTACTGAAGAGAAGGGTCAAATGACAAGAACGACAGAGGTGTCGACCAACAGAGGTCGAATGACAGGAGTGATAGAGGTGGTGACCGACAGAGGTTAGACGACAAAGCTGACAACGCTCCACAAAACCAAGGATGCTACAATTGTGGTAAGCCATGCCACTACGCCAATGAATGCAGGAGCAAATCTGTGACAACTGTCAAATTTACACCTCAGGTTAGAACCGCACTGGATATTTCATTTATTCGTATCAGAGTTCGAACAGTGCAATTTTAGCAGTAAACTCGATACAATAGCAAAATTTGAGAAATTTTGCCTAGAAACCCCTAACTTAGGAAATTATCCATAAATCTCATAAAATGCCAACTTAAGCTACAATTATATCACAAGTATATATATAATTAGCAACTAATTTTCTACAACTAAATTTTATATAAATACCTTACTTTATATAATGGTTATGTTATTTATAATTTAAAAGAAAAATACATCTTGTTTTAAAATAAATCAAAAGGACAAGAAATGACATTTTTTTTTGCATCACACCACCCCCCCCCCATGGAGAGGCCGCCCCCCCCCCCTCTCTACACTCCTTATGTATTTCTTTTATGCTATTACAATTCACTTACAACACATCTCACTCTCTCTCTAAGTTCTCACTAGAATTCTCTCATCTCTTTCTCTCTCCATCTTCAACCATCTTCATCCATCTTCATCCAACAACTCCAGCCCCTAAACACATCTCTTCCAAGAGATAAAAGTGTTCAAGGTAATTACAAGTGTGTTGGATGAAATCCACACACTCTCTTTTGTCAAGTTTTCATTTTCTTGCATTTTTCTTATGAATGTTCTTCACCTTTTTCTATACGTTCTTTAATCTTCTCAAAAATCATCTTTACATATCTTAATGTTTGTAGATTCACCTCCATAACACTTGATTGTTATTAAAAAGGTGGTGAATCCAAAATCAAACCCATGTTAAGATCAAAGATGAACTTTTAAACACATGCATGTAGTTTTCGTGGAAAATCCATATCTTTTGGTTCAAAGGTTTCATGAGTAGGTCTTTGAATCCACTAAAAACAGGTTTAAACCAACATGCATAAGCTAAAAATACACAATTTTAAGATGCATGATGAAGTTCTTGGCATAAACACCAACATTCTTAAAAAAGAACCACTTTCAAGATTTTATAAAAGATGAGATGATGGGTAACTTGCATGTAGTTTAAATGGCTAAAAATCAAGTTTTAAAACTGAAAATAATTGTATGGAGATGAGTTAAGTCGGATTGTATTCAAAAAGGAATAAGAGTTTTGGGTAAAAAGTCAAGAGAATGCACATGCATATTTGGCAGCTTGCTGTCAGATTCCACACCCCTCTTCAAAGGGTCATATCTCACTCAATAAAACTCCAAATTCAGTAATTCTTTTTCCGGAAATTATTTTCATGTGTTTGGATTCAAACCCAAGTGGTTTCACTCAAAAACTCAAAGATTTCGTCTACCAAACAGTTTCACAAAAACAGTGCGCAACCAGCAAAGTTTTCTGTCATATACTACGTCAAGTATTATTTCATGTATTTAACCACCTCTAAAAATTATGAAACTTATGTCAAAAGTTTCCTAACTCATTAAAACACTTGGACATAAAATATCTTGACCTAAATATACCTGGAGGTTACCCAAAAGTGGACACAAAGTGACACCAAAATCTGGACAGCAAAGGACAAATGTCTTACTATAATTGAAGACTAACTTCTAATCCCATTTCATCATTTTATGATGAAATTGTGGAATATATATGTATATCTTATATTTATATATTTATGCATTTTATTTACTCTTGATCCCATTTCATCATTTTATGATGAAATTGTGGAATATACATATATATAACATATCTATATATACTTATGCATTTTATATATTCTTGATCCCATTTCATCATTTTATGATGAAATTGTGGAATATATATATACTATACATTTATATTTATGCACTTAAAATACTTCGTCTTTTCATTCAAAACCCCTATTTATCGTTCTTACGATAAAATTTCGGTTTATATATATATATATATATATATATGTACTATATATATACATTCTTTAAACCCTTTTCGTTACTTATTACGACGAAATTGCGGTAACTTTAATCTAACAAGAACGAAGTATACATATGTTACAATTACAAATTTTGATAACTCCATACGATTTATAATAATTAAATTACAATAAAGGCATTTTATGACGATTTGGATGGTTAGTACTGAACCTTCGAAATTAAAAACTCACTAGTGACCTTACGTTCATAGGTTTGAAGTAGGATCATCTCGAAGTACTTGTGGGAGATTCCCGGATTCTATCGCTTATCAAGTGAGTTATCACAGCCCCTTTTTCAATATTTTACATATTTTGGGGTGAAAAGCATGTCGTTACTACAACTATTTTACGCACCGGTTATCTCGTTTTCTTGGAAATACGAAACTTGCTATACTTGTTTATGCTCTATGGTATCTATGTTTTCGCAAATGTTGTAAGTTTGAGTTTTCTTTTGCTATCGTTCAAAAGTCCCCGTTTATTTTTACGTTACCCGTTTAACTCATGGATTGAGCCGTTGGTAATTATGGATAACGTTATTTGGTTGACACCCCACTCACAAGTCGCGCTTGTTTGAGTGCATAATTATTGTTTGTATTTACGCATTGTTGGCGATAGAACATGCGGTGGGGCGATTCTGTCGGTATAGGTCGGGTAACGGGCTCATAACTTAAACATTTTACATATGATTACCTTGAGCAAGTGTTTTTATATCCGGTTGATTTATCCCTTGTGCGGATTGGAACTATTTTCTATGACAACATTTTTGAACTCGTTAAACCTGTGATCTCACCAACTAGTGCATTAGTTGACCTCTCATTTACATGCTTTTCAGGTGAGCGTCCTTAAGGTTGGGACTTAGGAAGGCTACACGTGATGAAGCTTTCTTTTCTATCTTTTATTTATGTTCATTTCCCTTTCGTAAAAACGATTGTAAAAGACAAGGTTTTAACCTTTTAAATGTATTTTGATGGTTGATGTGATCTTGTAACTTTTGCTATGAAACTTGAGTTGCACATCTCGTGTTTCCGCTTTAGCGGGGTGTGACAGATTTGGTATCAGAGCCAAAGGTTATAGAGAATACCGGTTTTCCTTTGGAAAACTGCAACTATAACCAAAAATGGGAAAGAACACTTAAATTACTAAACACGTTGCTAGTATAACTAATTCGGGTATTGCATCATCGGTCTTTAATTAAACAAAGCCTGATCACCTATGTTTAATTAAAGAAAAAGTAATGCGAGATCGGAAATGGATATACTAGGAATATGTGTGTTTTTCGCACTTGATGCTTCACGTTGTATGCATAGTATGAGCGTAGTTATTGCCTATAGTATGCAATAGTATAGTACGCTTAGACTTTATATTTGCGCGATAGTAATGTTATACACTCTTACTTCAGTACCACTATGTCATCATCATCATCACACTCTTACTTCAGTACCACTATGTCATCATCATCATCACACTCTTACTTCAGTACCACTATGTCATCATCGTCATCATCAAGCTCTCAACCCTCCTACACGCCGTCGAGCAAACGATCATCGGAAGGCGAACGAGACCCGTATGATAGATCGAGGATATCACCGACCGCGGTTCCACCACAACCCACTCCTATAGCAATACAACCTAACTCTAGAGGGCCACGTACGAGGTTAACAGCTAGGAAAAGTGTCCCTATACCTAGACGAGTGAGTTTGAGGTCCGCTCGGCAAGAGGCGCCGGAACCCTCACGAGTGATCGAAGGAGTGCCTATTGGTCGTGCGTCTGGCTTGACCTGGGCAGAAGAGCAGCATCTTAGGGCTGTAACAGCAGATTTGCACGGATGTCAGATGAGGGTCAGTCGTCAGAGTCAAGTCACGACAGAACTAGTAGAGTTAAGTCACCTCCTAACCAACATGTCGTCTGCCGCCCTAAGTGGAGCAAGGATAGCTCAAAGGATAGCCTTAAGGGCCGAGATAGTTTGCATAGTAGTAGTGATGCTACTGACTTTGATGGTGTCGTGGATCATGTTTGAGATGTATCAGGGAGGATACTGACCGGGATGGTGGAAGCTTCGTGAAGTGGAACCTTATTTCTAGTTATTTAAACGTTGTATTTAGATTTGTAATTCTGTCTTCTAAAACACCCTAGTACTGATGTGTGACACACACCAGAAATTTTGTATTAAAACGGCTATTATTAATGGATTTTAATGAAAAGGGCAATTTCACGTTTTTATATATGTGTTGAACATGCGACAATTATTTTTATTAATTGCCAATATTTCGAATTACAAACGTATTCTTTACAAAATATCCGATTGTATTTACTCAAAATTTTAATCAAATCGACATTTGCAAATATGTTTTAGAAAAATGCCACCGAGAAGATCCACACGTCGCACGGGAGGAAATCCTGAAGAGCAAAACCCCGATATTTCCCAAATCATAGCTCAACGTATCCAAGAGGCGATACCCGACATAGTAACTCAAGTCACTGCGGGCATCAATCAGAGTCATAGGAATGTCAATGCGGGAGGAGGAACTCCCAATGACATTCAAGACAATGGAGGATGCAGCTACAAAACATTCATGACTTGCAAACCAAAGGAATTTCACGGAACCGAGGGTGCTATAGGATTACTTTCATGGTTTGATAGCATGGAGTCGGTACTCCATATCAGTAAGTGCTCGGAGGATTGCATGGTAGAGTATGCGGCCTATCAGTTGCAAAAGCGAGCTCTAACCTGGTGGAACATTCAAGTCCAAACCCGTGGAAGAGAGGATGCATACAAGCTGTCCTGGACTGAGTTCAAGGAATTACTCATTGAGGAATACTGCCCCAAGAGCGAAGTTCAGAAATTGGAGGCTGAACTTTGGGATCTTACCATGGTTGGTTCGGGGATAGATCGATACACCGCTCGTTTTCACGAACTTGCGAAGTTAGTACCCCACATGGTTACACCAGAGAGCAAAAGGATTGACCGATATTTGTATGGATTAGCTCTGGAGATCCGAGGGATGGTTAAGTCAGCAAGTCCGACCACGATCCAAGCCGCAGTGGCATTAGCAACTAGTTTGACCCACGATGCGGTCAGGGCAAGAACTTTGACTCAGAAAGGTGTCGGTAGTAAGAGAAGGCCAGAGAGTCAGTCAGGAAAGGCGATTGGAAGTAGTTCAAGTAGGAATAAAAAAGTAGTAGGAAATTTTGGGATGAATGCAAAGGAAGTAGGACGTTACAATGGACCCCACCCGAAGTGCAACCAATGCAATTCGCATCATGAGGGAGCCTGTCTCATTTGTGGCATATGTAAGCAAAAGGGTCATTTAGCCCGGTACTGCAAGGTGGGGAAGAATGTAAAGGTGGAAGGAAGGAATGCTATGAGTGCGGAAGTCCGGATCACTTCCGGAATGTGTGCCTAAGACTAAAAAGGGGACCAATCAATAACAACGCTGGGAACCAGGCAAGGCAAGCCAATCAGGGAAACCATGGAGGACAAGCTCGAGGACGGGCATTTGTTTTAGGAGCAGAAGAAGCACGCCGAGACCCCAATGTAGTGACAAGTACATTCCTCCTAAACGATTATTACGCGTCAGTATTATTTGACACTGGTGCTGAGAAGAGCTTTGTTTCGTTAGAATTTAGGCCTTTGATCAATCTAGAATCTAAGAAAATGCCGAATGCTTATATTATTGAGGTTGCTAACGGATTTGAATTAGAGGCTAAGGATGTAATCTTAGGCTGTACCTTGAACTTAGCTGATAAGCTTTTTAGCGTTGATCTTATTCCAATTGAGTTGGGGAGTTTTGACGTAGTAATAGGCATGGATTGGTTATCTAAGAACCGAGCAGAGGTTAGTTGTTTTGAAAAGATTATCAGGTTACCCTTACAAGGCGGAGAGACCCTTGTTGTCCAAGGAGATAGAACTGAGAGAAACTTGAGGATAATGTCTTGTATGAAGGTCCATAAGTATTTGAGGAAGAAGTACGTTGCGTTCTTGGCACATGTAGTAGAAAAGAAGTCCGAAGAGAGGCGAATCCAAGATATTCCCGTGGTGAAAGATCACCCAGAGGTGTTTCCAGACGATTTGCCTGGACTTCCCCCGCCGAGACAAGTCGAATTTCATATCGATCTCATACCCGGAGCAGCGCCTGTAGCCAAGGCCCCATAACGCTTAGCACCTGCCGAAATGCAAGAGTTGTCGAATCAACTTCAGGAACTTCTGGATAAGGGATTCATTCGACCAAGTTCATCACCCTGGGGAGCCCCGATTCTCTTCGTCAAGAAGAAGGATGGATCATTTCAAATGTGCATCGATTATAGGGAACTAAATAATATAACAATCAAGAACCGATATCCTCTCCCTCGAATAGAAGATTTGTTCGACCAGTTGCAGGGTGCAACTTACTTCTCGAAGATTGACCTTCGATCGGGATATCATCAGTTAAGAGTCCGAGAGGAAGACATTCCTAAAACAAATTTTAGAACTCGCTATGGACACTACGAGTTTTTAGTCATGCCATTCGGGTTGACGAATGCGCCAGCTGTGTTTATGGATTTAATGAATAGAGTATGTAGACCATACCTTGATAAGTTCGTGATTGTATTCATCGATGATATATTGATCTATTCTCAGAGTAAGAAAGATCACGAGCAGCATCTAAAAGTAATTCTAGAGCTTCTCAAGGAGCAGAAACTGTATGCCAAATTCTCTAAATGTGAATTTTGGATTCGGGAAGTACATTTCTTAGGTCACGTAATTGGAGAAAAAGGGATTCACGTGGACCCGGCTAAAGTGGAAGCCATTCGGAAATAGGAAGCCCCAAGGACCCCAACGGAAATTCGCCAATTTCTAGGTTTGGCAGGATATTATCGGCGTTTTATCGACAATTTCTCTAGGATCGCTAAACCTCTCACCATGTTAACCCAAAAGGATAGGGAATTCGTTTGGGGAATTTCACAAGAAGAAGCGTTTCAACTTTTGAAGAAGAAGTTGTGCAATGCACCGATCTTAGCTTTACCGGAAGGAACGAAAAACTTTGTGGTGTATTGTGACGCATCACATCAGGGATTAGGTTGCGTATTGATGCAAAATGATTAGGTGATAGCATACGCCTCGAGACAATTAAAAGTTCATGAGAAGAACTATACCACGCACGATTTGGAACTCGGAGCTGTGGTATTCGCCCTAAAGATATGGAGGCACTATCTATATGGTACCAAGTGCACCATTTTCACAGATCACAAGAGTCTTCAACATATCTTTGATCAAAAGATGCTTAATATGAGGCAAAGAAGATGGGTAGAACTGCTCCGCGACTACGACTGTGAGATACGTTACCACCCAGGTAAGGCCAATGTGGTAGCCGATGCCCTAAGTAGGAAAGAAAGGGTAAAACCTTCACGAGTTCGAGCGTTAGGAGCGCTGGTTCAAACAAGTTTGAAAACTAGGATTTTCGAAGCTCAAAACGAAGCGATAAAGTCTGAAAACCTGAAGGACGAGACCCTTCATGGTTTAGAATCGAGTTTGGAAACTAACACTGATCGAGTACGTTACTTTAAAGGCAAAGTATGGATCCCAAAGGCTGACAACCTACGGGAAATGATTTTGGAGGAGGCTCATAAGTCTAAGTACTCAATTCACCCAGGAGCAGATAAGATGTACAAGGATTTAAAGGAGTACTACTGGTGGCCAGGAATGAAAAAGGATGTTGCCATATATGTAGGGAAATGCATAACTTGCTCAAAGGTCAAAGCTGTTTATCAAAAGCCATCAGGATTGTTGCAACAACCGGAGATTCCCCAGTGGAAGTGGGAGCAAATCACTATGGATTTTATAACCAAACTCCCGAGAACTGCCAAAGGGCACGACTCAATATGGGTTATAGTAGATCGATTTACGAAGTCGTAACATTTCTTGCCTATTCGGGAAGATTATAAGATGGAGAAGCTTGCTCAGATCTACATCAAGGAAATCGTCACGCGTCATGGAGTCCCAATTTCCATTATTTCAGATAGATATAGTCTCTTCACATCTCGGTTTTGGCAGTCACTTCAAAGAGCGTTGGGTACGCAATTGAACTTGAGCACGGCCTATCATCCTCAAACGGATGGCCAGAGTGAGCGAACCATTCAAACGTTAGAGGACATGCTTCGGGCATGCGTGCTAGATTTTGGAGGAAGTTGGGATAACCACTTGCTGTTAGTTGAATTTTCATACAACAATAGCTATCACACTAGTATCAAGTGTGCGCCATATGAAGCTCTATATGGACGCAAGTGTCGATCACCTCTTTGTTGGTTAGAAATCGGAGATAGACAACTATCTAGTCCGGATATTGTCCAAGAAACCACCGACAAGATCGCAATCATCAGGGATAGGCTTAAAGCAGCTCAAGATCGTCAAAAGAGCTATGCGGACAATCGAAGGAAGCCTTTAGAATTCCAGGTTGGAGACAAAGTCTTTTTAAAAGTATCCCCTTGGAAGGGAACAGTCCGATTTGGGAAAAGAGGAAAGTTGAGTCCACGGTATGTTGGACCATTCAAAGTTACGGAAAGAATTGGACCAGTAGCTTATAAGCTGAAGTTGCCAATAGAGTTAAGTGCTATCCACAACACGTTTCACGTGTCGAACCTGAAGAAATGTTTAGCCGACGAAACAGTAACCGTGCCTTTAGAAGAGGTACAGATCAACGATAAGCTACACATAGTAGAGGAACCAATGGAGATACTCGATAGGGAAGTCAAGCGTCGTAAGCGAAGCAAAATCCCGATAGTAAAAGTCCATTGTAACACAAGGCGTGGGCCTGAGTACACTTGGGAACGAGAGGATTACATGATGCATAAGTATCCTCATCTCTTTGCTAGCAAACCTGTTAAAGCTAGTAACTCTTGAATTTCGGGACGAAATTCTTTTAACCGGAGGAGACTGTGACAACTGTCAAATTTACACCTCAGGTTAGAACCGCACTGGATATTTCATTTATTCATATCAGAGTTCGAACAGTGCAATTTTAGTAGTAAACTCGGTACATCAAGAAAATTTGAGAAATTTTGCCTAGAAACCCCTAACTTAGGAAATTATCCATAAATCTCATAAAATGCCAACATAAGCTACAATTATATCACAAGTATATATATACTTAGCAACTAATTTTCTACAACTAAATTTTATATAAATACCTTACTTTATATAATTGTTATGTTATTTATAATTTAAAAGAAAAATACATCTTGTTTTAAAATAAATCAAAAACACAAGAAATGACATTTTTATTTTTTCATCACACCCCCCCCCCCCCCCCCCATGGAGAGCCCCCCCTCTCTACACTCCTTATGTATTTCTTTTATGCTATTACAATTCACTTACAACACATCTCACTCTCTCTCTAAATTCTCACTAGAATTCTCTCATCTCTTTCTCTCTCCATCTTCAACCATCTTCATCCTTCTTCATTCAACAACTCCAGCCCCTAAACACATCTCTTCCAAGAGATAAAAGTGTTCAAGGTAATTACAAGTATGTTGGATGAAATCCACACACTCTCTTTTGTCAAGTTTTCATTTTCTTGCATTTTTCTTATGAATGTTCTTCACCTTCTTCTATACTTTCTTTAATCTTCTCAAAAATCATCTTTACATATCTTAATGTTTGTAGATTCACCTCCATAACACTTGATTGTTATTAAAAAGGTGGTGAATACAAAATCAAACCCATGTTAAGATCAAAGATGAACTTTTAAACACATGCATGTAGTTTTCGTGGAAAATCCATATCTTTTGGTTCAAAGGTTTCATGAGTAGGTCTTTGAATCCACTAAAAACATGTTTAAACCAACATGCATAAGCTAAAAATACACAATTTTAAGATGCATGATGAAGTTCTTCGCATAAACACCAACATTCTTCAAAAAGAACCACTTTCAAGATTTTATAAAAGATGAGATGATGGGTAACTTGCAAGTAGTTTAAATGGCTAAAAATCAAGTTTTAAAACTGAAAATAATTGTATGGGGATGAGTCAAATCGGATTGCATGCAAAAAGGAATAAGAGTTTTGGGTAAAAAGTCAAGAGAATGCACATGCATATTTGACAGCTTGCTGTCAGATTCCATACCCCTCTTCAAAGGGTCATATCTCACTCAATAAAACTCCAAATTGAGTAATTATTTTTTGGAAATTATTTTCATGTGTTAGGATTCAAACCCAAGTGGTTTCACTAAAAACTCAAAGATTTCGTCTACCAAACAGTTTTCACAAAAACAGTGCGCAACCAGCAAAGTTTTCTATCATATATTACGTCAAGTATTATTTCATGTACTTAACCACCTCTAAAAATTATGAAACTTATGTCAAGAGTTTCCTAACTCATTAAACCACTTGGACATAAAATATATTGACCTAAATATACCTGGAGGTTACCCAAAAGTGGACACAAATTGACACCAAAATCTGGACAGCAAAGGACAAATGTCCTACTATAATTGAAGACTAACTTCTAATCCCATTTCATCATTTTATGATGACATTGTGGAATATATATGTATATCTTATATTTATATATTTATGCATTTTATTTACTCTTGATCCCATTTCATCATTTTATGATGAAATTGTGGAATATACATATATATAACATATCTATATATACTTATGCATTTTATATATTCTTGATCCCATTTCATCATTTTATGATGAAATTGTGGAATATATATATATACTATACATTTATATTTATGCACTTAAAATACTTCGTCTTTTCATTCAAAACCCCTATTTTTCGTTCTTACGATAAAATTTCGGTTTATATATATATATATATGTACTATATATATACATTCTTTAAACCCTTTTCGTTACTTATTACGACGAAATTGCGGTAACTTTAATCTAACAAGAACGAAGTATACATATGTTACAATTACAAATTTTGATAACTCCATACGATTTATAATAATTAAATCACAATAAAGGCATTTTATGACGATTTGGATAGTTAGTACCAAACCTTCGAAATTAAAAACTCACTAGTGACCTTACGTTCATAGGTTTGAAGTAGGATCATCTCGAAGTACTTGTGGGAGATTCCCGGATTCTATCGCTTGTCAAGTGAGTTATCACAGCCCCTTTTTCAATATTTTACATATTGTGGGGTGAAAAGCATGTCGTAACTACAACTATTTTACGCACCGGTTATCTCGTTTTCTTGGAAATACGAAACTTGCTATACTTGTTTATGCTCTATGGTATCTATGTTTTCGCAAATGTTGTAAGTTTGAGTTTTCTTTTGCTATCGTTCAAAAGTCCCCGTTTATTTTTACGTTACCCGTTTAACTCATGGATTGAGCCGTTGGTAATTATGGATAACGTTATTTGGTTGACACCCCACTCACAAGTCGCGCTTGTTTGAGTGCATAATTATTGTTTGTATTTACGCATTGTTGGCGATAGAACATGCGATGGGGCGATTCTGTCGGTATAGGTCGGTTAACGGGCTCATAACTTAAACATTTTACATACGATTACCTTGAGCAAGTGTTTTTATATCCGGTTGATTTATCCCTTGTGCGGATTGGAACTATTTTCTATGACAACATTTTTGAACTCGTTAAACCTGTGATCTCACCAACTAGTGCATTAGTTGACCTCTCATTTACATGCTTTTCAGGTGAGCGTCCTTAAGGTTGGGACTTAGGAAGGCTACACGTGATGAAGCTTTCTTTTCTATCTTTTATTTATGTTCATTTCCCTTTCGTAAAAATGATTGTAAAAGACAAGGTTTTAACCTTTTGAATGTACTTTGATGGTTGATGTGATCTTGTAACTTTTGCTATGAAACTTGAGCTGAACATCCCGTGTTTCCGCTTTAGCGGGGTGTGACAAAATCAAACCGCCCTCAGAGGGATTATGCTTTCTACAAAAAGAAAGCAGAATATTATGCTCAGAGTCACTTATGGTGAATCAAGAAAACTGGCAGTCAGATACATCCTCTGACGAAGGAGAAAAGAAGAACGCCCTGTTCTGTGGCATGGCAGAGGTCAGCTCCGACTCCGATAGTGAGGTATCCACTTCTGACTCTTACACTAATCAAGCAGAAGCTGATTTGCTTAAACTGAACATTGAATACACAGAACTTAAAAAGACCTGCGAAAGTGTTCAGAAGAAGCTTACCTTCTTTGAGAGAGAAGCTAGACATCTCACTCAAGAATAGGCTAAAATCTTTTAAGAAAAGGAAGAAATTGAAATAAACTGGAACAAACACCTAAATCCTTTGAAAGAAAAGATTTCTGAACTTAACTCAGCCCTAAAAGCAAAATCTAAAGAACATATGGACGTTGAGAGCGACAGAATGAATATCCTAGCTCTTAAACATTATTTTCAAAAGGAAAGAGAAGTCCTCTGTCAAGACTTACTCAGAAAAGATCTTTTAATTAAGAAATATCAAGATGCACAGAAGGTGTATGAGAAAATTAATACACAAATAGGGAGACGGGGAATTGGCTTCTGTGATATAGATCCATACACTGGAAACAAAAGAAATAAGTCTCTGTCCTCTCTATTTCATATTGGAAGTACAAGAAAACCTGGATTACCAAACTTACTCTCTGTAAGCAAAAGGCGAAAAGTCTCTGGGGAACCTCACCAGAGGAAACCTCTGAAGATGATAAATGTGTGGTTTGAAAACACAGATTTGTCACCTTCAATCTCTGTAAAAAGAGAATCTAAACCTAAGAAATATCTGGAAACTCAAGATCAGATAGGTATCTTCAAGTTTGGTGACCCCGAGACTCAAACACAGGTTGCCTTTGTCTGCATGATAAACTTTGAAAAGAAATTATCGGCAGAGGCACCTGAGTTCAAGCCTAACGTTTCAGAAGAAAAACTTAAAGATATCTTTGAAAAAAGAGTTGATGGAAATCGAGAAAAATAACTTTTACGAAAACCTCTGTACACCCTCTATCGATCAAAATCTTTCTGATGAAACCTTAATAGATACTTCTGTTGACTTGGAAAATAATCTCAAAGAAAAGGATGAAAGCGAGTATGACACATGCTCTGAAAATCCAACCTCTGTCGAAAGAGAACTAAGTGACTCAACCTCTATATATGAGGACGATTCATCCTCTGACGAATCTGAGACTGACTCTAAGTCAGAGATAGTACCTTGTGACTCAGAGGATTTTAAACTACCCTCTGGAGTTCTTAATAGAACTAATCCTCCCAAGGAGAAAATCACAAGAGTTATTATCTGTCCAGATTTTTTAAACATGTGTATACAAGCCAAAACCTCTCTTGAGCTTGAGAAAATCAAACAACAAAAGAAAACCTCCTCTCAAAATCCAACAAGTTCAAAGACTTCAAAACCCTTAAGGCCTATTAAAGAAAAACTAACATGGCAACAGAAAGGTAAATGGGCTGAAAATAACAAATCTTTTTTTCTGTGACAGTGAAACCTGCAGAAGTTCACCACAGAAGGGGTCCACAGAAGGCTACTCTCAACAAAGGATTTTGCAAACAACAATCTAGCCTACATAGGTCTTCTTGTAATAGAAAGTCAAATGCTAGGATAGAATGTAATGCCTCTGTGCCCCATTTAATGTTTTCAATGAAAAGTTCAATCAAATCTCTTCGCACATTCATTATTGTCATTGCTTTGATATCATGCATCAATTAAGCCAACACTTCTCAAGTCCACACTGTTTCCTCTCTGCACCCAAAAAGAATTCTAAATTCAAGGGTAAGAAGAAACAAAATGGTTCTTCAAAAGAAGCTAAAACCTAACCCAAGAATGCTAAGGCAAACTTGAAGACCCCTAACAAAGCTGGACCCATTTGGATATGGGTACCTAAAACTCTCTGATTGTCTTGCAGAAGCAGTATGCGACAATCTGGTATCTTGACTCCGGATGCTCGCGGCACATGACTGGCGACAGAGGTATACTACCCTCCTACAAAGATAAACTCGATGGAGGATCTGTGACCTTTGGTGACAACAAGAAGGGGTATATAAAAGGCTACGGAGTCATCAAGAAGGAAAACATAACCGTATGCAAAGTTGCATATGTGGATGGCCTTAAGCACAATCTTCTCAGTGTTAGCCAACTCTGCGATACGGGTTTCGACGTAATGTTTAAAAGAACCTTCTGCTCTCTACAAGGTGAGGACACAGGACTCGAACTTCTGCGAGCCGAAAGAAGAGGCGATCTTTACCTCATGAACTTCTGTGCCAAGAACAAGGAAGACAAGCTCTGCCTTGTTGCCAGTAATAGCGAAGAAGCCTGGTTATGGAATAACAGGTTCTGCCACCTAAACTTTCATACTCTATATAAGCCTGTTAAACTTGATCTAGTCAAAGGTCTGCCAAATGTTAAATTTAATAAAGATCATTTGTGCTCTGCTTGCGAAATGGGAAAACTCAAAAGAGCTTCCTATAAAGGAAAAACTGATGTATCTTGTCGTAGGCCTCTGTACATGCTTCATGTTGACCTCTGCGGTCCAATCGCTACACAGAGCCTAGGTGGCAAGAAATATATACTTGTTTTGATCGATGAATATTCAAGATTTACATGGGTTGAATTTGTCAGAAAGAAATCAGATGTTCCAAACATTCTGATAAATTTAATGAAAAGAATCCAAGTTCTGTATGAGTGCAGGATTCAGAAACTAAGAAGAGACAATGGCACAGAATTTAAAAACTCTGTCATTGAAGCCTATCTTACAAAAGAAGGCATATCACAGAACTTCTCTGCTGCACGCACCCCACAACAGAATGGCGTGGTTGAACGAAAGAACCGCACGCTAGTGGAGGCTGCAATAACTATGCTGACAACATCTGGATTACCAATGTCTTTTTGGGCAGAAGCAGTATCAACCGCTTGCTACACCCAAAATCGATCAACCATTGTAAAGAGGCACATCAAAACACCGTATCATTTGATCAACAAAAGGAGACCAAACATCAAGTTCTTTCATGTATTTGGATGCAAGTGCTTTTGTCTTAAATGATAGAGAAGCAAGAGGAAAGTTTGAGGTCAAAGCAGATGAAAGCAAGTTCATTGGATACTCTGCCACCTCTAAGGCCTACAGAGTGTATCTTCTGCAGTCACGAATTATTGTAGAAAGCATCAATGTGTCTTTTGACGATTCCTTTCAAAAGACTTCTGAAACAAATCAGTTCAGAACTCGGTCTAAAGAAGGAATCCTCTGGCATCCCAAAGACAAGAGTAGAAGACTTAAATCTTCTATTTGAAGAAATGTTCCATGATGATATTGATCCCTCTGTTGGAGCCGTAAGGAGCCTCTGGAGAAACATCTTCTAACAACCAGGCTGAGTCAGGTATATCTCTAACTGGTCCATTAAATACTTCATCCTCTTCTGTTAATCATACAGATGCACGCGCTGAGGGGGAGCGAACAGAAGATGATACGACCAAAGACTCAACAACAGAGGCTCCTGAAATACCAACTCCGGCGACTACAGAGGAACCAATACCAGAGGAAAATGAGGATTCAGTCTCAACTTCCTCAGAAGAGATTCCAACTATCATTCCAATAATCCCACAAGCTGAAGAACCAACTTCGAGCTCTAAAGTGCCATCTACTACAGAAGGTGTACCAGAATCACAGGGTGCGCCTATAGAAGTTCAACTAGATGACTCAAGCGACCATCTTCCAAGAACAACACAGTGGACGAAAGCCATCCTCCAAGCCTCATAATCGGCGACCCTTCTGAAAAGGTCAAGACAAGATCAACCACTGCTAATTTTTGTTTCTTTACAAATTTCATCAGTATGATCGAGCCAAAAAGAATCTTTGCAGTCCTAGATGATCCAAACTGGGTAGATGCTATGCAAGAAGAGCTTCTACAGTTTGAGAGAAACAAGGTATGGACCCTAGTACCTCTACCACGAGGAAAACAAGCAATAGGGACAAAATGGGTCTTCAGAAACAAGAAGGACGAGGATGGGGTGGTCATTAGAAACAAAGAATCTTCTTAGAAGGCATTGATTACGATGAAACTTTTGCCTCTGTCGCACGACTCAAAGCTATAAGAATCTTCTTAGCCTTCGCAGCCCACAGAGGTTTCAAAGTTTTTCAAATGGATGTAAAATCTGCTTTTCTGAATTGTGAAATCCAAGAAGAAGTATACGTCCAGCAGCCACCAGGGTTTGAAAGTTCCAAGTACCCAAAATATGTCTATTATCTTGACAAAGCTCTGTATGGACTGAAACAGGCTCCAAGAGCATGGTACGAACGGCTCTCAACCTTCCTTCTCAATAATGATTACGACAGAGGTACAACCGATACTACTTTGTTTTATAAAGGAAAAGGTGATGAGATTCTGCTTGTACAAATTTATGTGGATGACATTATTTTTGGGTCTACAAATGCACAACAATGCAAAGATTTTGAAAAACTCATGGAGAGTGAGTTTGAAATGAGTATGTAGAAACCAAGATTCAATCTTACAATCAAATATGAACAATCAGACAGTAAAATGATAGAGATTTGGATCAACGCACTTGTATTCAATTAAGAACAGATTACAGATCTAGAGAGAGAATCTCTCAAAGATTACAAAAGCTAAATACAAAGATATGCGGGAAAGTTATGCGAAAGATTAGTTAGCTTACAATTGCTAACAACTCTATATACTGTAAGGAAAACCTAAAGCTACAGTACATATACATGAAAGACTAATAGAACAATTACGCGTGTCCTAATTAGTAACAAAATATAACTGAAAGTATCCAAGACATAAGTTCTGAATAACATATTCAGAACTTCTGAACATTCTTCTGATTAAGAACTTCAGAACTTCCTTCAAGCACTTGTGATATTTTCTTCATCATTCTCAGAAGTTCTGAGTCTCCTACTCAGAACTCTGACCCTTCAGTTCAGACTTTCATACTTGTAATCTTTTCGAGACTTCTCAAATCAGAACTTCTGAGTCTTCTAACTCAGAACTCTGAGTCTTCTATTCAGATCCAACACTTGTAACTTTTGACAAAACTTTCAGATCTTACAATCTCCCCCTTTTTGTCAAATAGTCCTGTACTTTTCATCATCATAATCTTTTAGTGCTGGAACAATCTTCAAAACCAGTACATTTCTCAGAGTAAGCCTTCTGTTAATCTTTTCTATGATCTGTTTAATCTATTCAACCTGTTTTCCCTTTTGTAACTTTTTCTCCAGACTGTGTTTGATGAACCTTAAAGTTCCTGAACAATATTTTGCCACTTCTTCTGATCTGAAGAAAATCTTTTCATTTCTGTCATTTCTTAAGAAGACTCCCAACTCTGGATATCTTGTAACATTTCCACTTTTCAGAAGATTCAGATTTTCATGCTCATTATTTGGCTTTGAGAGATATACACACGGCCTTTGTAAATACAATGCAATTTGAAAATCTGTATATGCATGCCATCTAAGAATATAAAACATAGCCTCTCTCACTGCAGCCAATGCTCCTCTCTCCTTTTTCAGTTTACTGTAGTCTTTATTTGACAAAAGACTATACAATCTGTACAAATCTGTTACTGAGATTTTTTCAAAATCTGCTTCAGTAAAGTAGTAGACTTTTCCATCTTCTCTTAAGACTTCAAATGAGTAATATTCATGTTTCATGAACATCTTCTCTTTCAATTCTCTAATCCCTGTGATTAAAAAATCTGAATATACTGATTCTTTTGGTTTTCCTAAGCGCTTTGACATTTCACCACGAAGACATTGATGTATCT
This sequence comes from Saussurea involucrata, assembly GCA_033807775.1. Classification (NCBI taxonomy): domain Eukaryota; kingdom Viridiplantae; phylum Streptophyta; class Magnoliopsida; order Asterales; family Asteraceae; genus Saussurea; species Saussurea involucrata. Next base: position 31,949,942 of record CM066326.1, on the reverse strand, counting down.
CTGTTCTGTCGTGATAAACACTTAGAAAGTTTACTTCTCTTGGTTGACAGAAATAAGGAAGAGCATACTCCAGAAAGTAACCATTAACATCAACAGGTATTTCTTCTTCATTAGCCTCAGACTTTTCTGATTGATCTACATCTTTCATTTGAACATCTTGTGAAGACACATCTGGAATATCTTCTTCAACTTCTTTTGAGTAAACACCATTTACTTGATATTCAGCTGGCAAAACAAAATCTCTGTGTAACAACTGTCGGTTCTATATACTCAAGAATGATTATAAAATAATATTACCGGTAATATATGATCCTATAGGGTCACACCATATAGCAAGTAGACACCGAATTGATATTTATAAGATTTTGATTCTTGATAAATATTAATAAATTCTTGAAAATATTAATGAATATGATTTATAATAATAGATGCAAATAATAAATTTTGGTTATATAAAATAATACATATGATGGATTTATTTTGTAACTAAAATTGAAAGAGGGACTTAAGGAGAAAGTTTAAGATAGTTAAAATATGATTTTAACCATCTTAAAACTACAAGGGTTTGTTGTGAAAATTGCATGGCCTTCCCTTTTATGATTGGTCATTTTGGGTGGCAAGCACATGGGCATGTCCAAGTATTATTACATATACTAAGCATGCTTGACTTAAAAAATACAACCATCATCATCACTCTCTTTCTCTTCCTCCTCTCCTTGGTTTCCGCCAAAAACAAGAACACACACAAGTGTGTGTTTTTTCTTCCTTTTATTTCTCATCTTCAAGTATATTGTATACTTGGACTAGAAATTGTTTTTGCATCAAACTTTCAAGAAGGTACTAGCATACTACAAAGGTGTTGGAGCTTGTTGGTTAACTTCTCTAGAGGGACTCTCTTTGGGTTCTACATTCTTCATCAACATCCAACCTCCCGAGAGGATTCAAAGTCTTCAAAGGTTGTAATCTTGAACTCTCTTGGTATGTTGTTCTTATTTATCTTTTCTTGCATGTAACAAGATCCTTGGTGGGAATAAAATGGTTTTATGTTTTGTTCAAATTTTTTCTTCCGTCGCGTAATATCTTATTTAAATATGAGTTTTTGAAACCCGTTTTTGAACATGAAATCCGAACAAGTGGTATCAGAGCCTATGTTATAATGCATGATTAGTAAATAATTTTTTTTTTGGATAAAACTTGGTTTTTGGAAGCCATGGATAAAATTTCATTTTATATGAAAAGTTCATACATGGCTTTTAGGCAACTTGTTTGTATTTTTTTATATATATGTATTTTATGTAACAAAATTTCAACATGCATTTTGGTTACATAAAAGTTGCCTAGCAAAAACAAAGTGTTGTTTTATGTTTTTTTATGAGTAATATGTGCATAAACAAGCCATGGACCAATGTGTTGGTTGTTGTGTTTTTTTTTAAATTTGTTGAAATTTTTATTCATGTTGGTTTGTAATAGTAAATAGGTTTTATTATTTCATGTTTCTTTTGTTCATCTTGTAAGTATTAGATTAGTTGTTAGAACTAGTTTTTTTATTTTATAAAATGTAACAAGAAGAAGGCCAACATGGAGCTTGATGTCTTGTTTGCATGGAGATGCTAACGCAAGTGGGAGCTTGAAGTTTTTTTTTTTGTCCCTTAGGAATGGACTTGGCATTTCTTGTTTTGGCTCACAAGAAATGTCATTAGAAATGGCTTTGTTTTATGCACATTCTTTTGCATGTTTATGGTTGATTATGTTCTTTTTGATGCTTTAAAATATAGGATATTGCATGCTAGTAAAGAACATAAAATTTGTTCAAACGCGCTAATAAATTTGTTTAAAGTTGAAGCGACAAATTTTAAAATTAGATTTTAAATGAACCAAGTTCAAAATGAGATTATAAATCAACCAATATTTAAAATGGAGATTTTAAATTAATGACATGCAAATTGGTTCAAATACGTTTTATATAAAATTGTTTATTTAAAAAACGACGTGACTATAAAATTGGATTTTAAATGAGCCAAATTATTTAAAATTGAGATTTTAAATTTATTCATTTTGATGAAAAAAAAATTCTTAAAAAGGAGTACCTTGATTATTGGATGCATGCAATAATATGGTACTATGGTTTTTAAGACAAAAATTGAGATTTTGAGTTTTATAGAAGGAGTTTGAATGGAGATCTCAAAACTCATACAAATTCATAATCTAATAATAAAAGTGTTTTATTAAAAGACTATAAATGGTTCTTATTATGATCAAACTCAAACGTTAATATTAACATATGATCATATATAATTAGTTGATAAAATAGAGATTTTATTTAACTAAAAGGAACCATTTAATGAGAAATAAGATTTTAAATATAGTACCATATCTTATTGAATACTAACACATGATACTAAAATGTTTACAAAACTAGAATTGTAATGCATTTAAAATCCCTTTAATAAACGCAAGTCTATGCCGTCCTTTTGAGAAACACTCAATACGTCGCTATGACACCCTTGTGTGATAAAGGTCACCTAACCACTTGGATTGTCTTTAGATGGATGAGGTGATTCTTATGTCTTTGTGGGATAAAGGTCACCTAACCGCATGGATGTGAGTTTCACATGTTGTTTCAAGTAGGATGACTTGATTGGGAATCTTTTGTGATAAAGGTCACCTAAGCATTAGAAACCCAATGCATAGATGGGATCAAACATGCCAATTAACAAACAAGTTGTTAAGGATCCCATAACGCTAGGAATTACATTCGATGTAATCGATAAACGTTATCTACCTTGTTGGATTAAATGGACGGGATAAAGGTCACCTAACCGTTTCATTTGTTTTGCAACGTTGGATCCTAGATTTTATGCATATTAATGGTTTTAGAAAACTAAAGGGTAATTAATTGCTAAAAATTAATATCGAAAATACTATATTAACTTTGTTAAATTTTGTAGATGGCCTAAAATGCAAACACTACAATTAAAACATCCCTAAGACCTTTTCTTTTGGAAGAAAAGTTAACCACTCAGAACTTCCCAATTTGTTTTCAAAACATTGAGACGCGTTCTCAGACGTGAAAACAAATTATACGTACTCCTCGTACCTATTCCTCAAGAACCTCCTCTTACCTCCATAGAAGCTAACGATACTTGATTGAAACATAATGATGATTCAATCAATGTATCACGTCTTATGCTTGAAACCATGGTTCCATCCTTACTAGAAAGAATGGAAACATTTCCACTGAGGGCATTTGACATGGTAAACCGATTACCAAAATATTACCAAATGTATATGGTCCGTGAACGCTTCGATACAATTGGACAAAGACCAATATGTAAGCTCTCATATTCACAAAATGAGGACGCACCTTGACTATTTGGATAGACTTGGCTATCCTTATTCCAATGGGAGAGCCATAGATATGATCCTCAAATCTCTGACCAAAGCATTTGATGTTTTTGTCGAGAATCTAAATATAGACCTCGAGAAGATTTCAGTCCCATGGTAACAATTACATGTGATAGATGAGGCAACATTGGTCATAGAAGAGGAGATTGTCCTTCTGAGAAATAAATGTGAAAGAACAGGATCTAATCTTACAATCAATATAGAAAGCAGTAATTGAGAAGTTGTATGATCAAGCCCAATTGTATTCAATGATGAACAGAATTACAGATCTAAGAGAGAGAGAATCTCAAAGATTACAAAGAATGAATACAAAGTTATACGGGAAAAATCAATCAGTTAGCAACATAGAGCTAACTACTATTTATACTGCAACGGACATCTTAAAGCTACAGTACAAACAAGAAAGACTAATAAGAACATAACACGTGTCCTAATTAGTTTATAAAATACTAAGTAAAGTATCTCGTCATAAGTTCTGAACAGGTAGTTCAGAACTTCTGAACATTCTTCTGATAAAGCTTCTCAGATCTTCTGACTCCTTAACTCAGACATCTGACTTCTCTTTCCAGACTTCTGATTTCTCTGATCAATACTTCTGAGCTTTCACAGTCAGACCTCTGACTTCTCTACTCAGAACATCTGAGTCTTCTTATCAGATCTTCAACACTTGGTTTATTGACAAAACTTCAGATCTAACAATCTCCCCCTTTTTGTCAAATAAACTTAAACTTTGCATCATCCAGTTCTTTCAGAGCAGGAACAATTTTCTGAAGTAGCACATTTCTCAGATTAAGCCTTTTATCAATTTTGTCAATGATTTCTTGAATAATCTCAACTTGCTGATTGATTACTTCTCGAGTCATGTTTGCTTCCTTCACTTTCAGCATCTTTTTCTCCAAATTATGCTTTATGATTCTTAAAGTTCCAGAACAGTATTTTGCGGTTTCCTTTACTCTGAAGAAAATCTTTCCACTTTTGTTTTTCAAAAATACTCCCAAATCTGGATATTTGTGAACACTTCCAGTCTTTAACTTCTTTTTCTGTTCATGATCTGTGTTGGGATTTGCCAGATAAACACATGACTTTTGTAGGTACAAAGCTATTTGAAAATCTGTATAACAGTGCCACCTTAAGATGTAGAACATGGCCTCAATTACCACACTTCTGGCCTTCCTTTCATTTCTGTCTTTGCTCGACTCTTTGAAGCATAGAAAGCTGTGTAATCTGTAGAAGTCAACTACTGATAGTTTCTCAAAATCTGCATCAGTAAAGTAATAAACCTTGCCATCTTCTCTCAGAACTTCAAAAGATAAGTACTCCATCTTTCTGAATTTCTTAACCCTCAATTCTCTGATTCCAGTGATTAAAAAATCTGAGTAAACAGCTTGCTTTGTTTTGCCAAGACATCTTAATTTTTCAGCCAACCAGATCTGAGTCTCCTTAGGTCTATCATAATACACATCCAAGAATTGTACCTCTTTTGGTTTGAAGAACTCAGGTAAATCAAATTCAAGAAAGTATCCATTTAGATCAATGGATATTTCATCTTCTTTTGGTTCAAACTGTTCAGCTTGATCAAAACTAGTTATCTGCACATTCTGAGATATTGTGTTCTGCACTTCTTCAACTTCATCTGACAAAATTTCATTCACTTCATACTCAGCAGGAAACACAAAATCATTATGTAGAATCTTTTTGGGATTCACCTCAGATAGTAACCATTCACTACTATTTCTGATTTTTCTTCTAAGATCCAACCTCCTCTTCACACAATTTATACATCTCTTCTTTAAACTCTCTTTTTCAGCTTCCATACTTACTTCCATTTTAATCAATAACCAATTCAGATTTGGATCACTGTACTTCACCAACTCTTTTAATCTGAACAATTCAAGCCTTTCGTGAACTATATATGTGAACCCTTTTGTCTCCATTCCTTCATTCACAAATCCCTTCAAATGCAAATCAACTTCTGTTTTCTTTGTGGGAGAACTCAGATTACACTTTTCTTTTCTTTCTTCAATAGCTAATTGGAAGTCATACAAGTATATATTTCTGACATAAATACCCAGAAGTCTTCTACATTCAATTTCTATCAAGGCTTCTTCAGTGCTAGCAAAGAACTTGACTAGAAAGATCTGATCATCAAGAATCAATCTGTGAAAATCAAAAGTAGACATGGAAACCTTTGTATTTCTTTCTTTCAGTACTTCCATTCTAACAAACATTAAACCATTGAATTCATCTTGTTGAAACATCAGAACTTTCTCAATTCTTTTCTGAATATGCAGTTTTGAGTCAGGAACTCTGAACCTGTTAGAAGCTTCTGAGTAGACCATCTGAGCTCTGTCATCCATAAAACCATCAATGTTACTTTCCAAAGGCTCATACTCTCCTTCTGTGTAGTAGAGATTATCATATATTTCCTCAGGAAAAATATCATCATGAAATTGTCTGGCTAATGGCACATCACTTAACTCTAGAATGAAATCACATACAGGTTCTTCTAGTCTTTGCAATTTAATCTTTGGGATCTCAATTGGTTTTCTGAATACATACTCAGAAGGCATAAAGAAGTCTTTCACTTTCACATACTCTTCTTCTGTATTTAACTCATCACAAAAGTTAAATCTAAAATCATCTTCAAAATCCTGAGTATAATTCACAGTTCTGTCTTCTTCTCCCATTAGATCAATAGGTCTTATCATATTTATTCCTTGCTGAACTTTTTGAACATTCAAAGCTCTGACTAAATTATTATGCATCCTTCTGATCAACTCTTCACTTAACCTTCTTTCTTTTAATTCAGAATCCGTCATATTTTCTTTGTTATACACCACAATATCTGTACACATGTTGACCACTTCACTTTCCACTGTCTTTTCTGATCTCAATACAGATTCCTCAATAGCTTCAGTTTCATCTGAGTTTCTTTCCATTTCTATGTCTAAGTTCAATTCCTCTGTTTTATCTGAATCACCACCATCTGTACTTTCCAACTCCATTTCCTCTGTATCTGAGCTATCAATCTGAACTATCTGAGTTATTGCCTTTAAATTTTCCTGTGTCTGATCTTCTGAACTTTTTGTACTAGCTAATTGCATATCTGCCATCTCAAAATCTTCTATGCCAATATCATCATCAGAACTTAACCTTTGTCTTTTCTCCCCCTTTTGATGATCATGAGGTTCATTATCATCAAACTTTCTCTTCAAGTTCTGATTAAAAGTAACTTCAGGTTCAACTTCTGCAATAGGAACAGGATCAAGAGGCTTTGAAGTAGAAGCCAAAGATACACTCAGTGCTTTCAGTATAGATTCCTGCATACCTTGCATTTGTTTTAACATATCTTTTTGAAAACCAGACATTATATCCACGATCTCCTTTTTGTGAGAATCCAAGGATTTCTTTACATCATCTACTTTGGTTTCAACAGAAATCAACTTTTTCTCCAACACAACTTTCAACTCTGACATCTCATCATTCAAATCCTCCACCTTCTTCTCCAAATTTTCTACTTTTTCCCCCATCTCCTTGTTTTGTTTCTGAATCTTTTCAAATTCAGAAGTTTCTAACAGTGAACCTGAACCAACAGATGGTCCAGTTTTCATGTGCCCAGAGGGCTCATGGCCTGTAGATAACTCACAGTCATCTTGTACAACAGATGCACGTTTAAATGAGGCTTTTGTAATGTTCACCTCACCAGGACTTCCATCCAATCCTCGACACCCAACATTAGGTATGTCTATGAATGTTGTTTCAGGAATACGAAATTCCTGATTTGTGCAAGTGTCAAAAGGAATTTCAGGCTCAATATGAATAGGACTGTGATATTCAGACTCAATGTGTTGAAAAATAAATTGGGATTTATCACCCCCTCCAAATGAGTTTGGGATGGTTCCCCGGATTTGTGTGAAACAGTAGCATGTTGAAATGCTTCTGAGTGGATATGGATGGGTTGTTCAAGATCCACCACTAGGTCCATGGTGTTTGTTTCAATATTGGACACCAAGAGATGTGAACCAATAGCATTTGTGGTTACCTGGTCAAGATTAGCTGGTTCAGAGGCATCTCTTTCTGTTTGAACCTCTGTTGACAATCTCTCATCCTCATCACTCTCATTCTGTTTTTCCTCACCAAATCTAACCAAGCTCTCAGAATTTTCCCTCTCAGGTCTCTCAGAATGTTCACCCATCTGAACATCCTCCCCCTCTCTAATTCGACTAGACCCCTCACCTCTCTTCTCAGGTTGGTCCTCTTGGGTAGGAATTTGAGGTAATTCAATTCCCATAGAGGTGCAATAAGCTTTTAAAATCTCACTCTCCCTTGGAATATAGTTCCTAAGTGATTTTGGCAATAGTTTATGATTGGGATAGTTTTCAAGTCTTGTTACTGAGGTCATCTTACCCAAATAAAATGTAGGACCATGCTCTTCATTTGTTCTTCTTGAGATTGTTCTGTTTTCCTGCATGGCATACCAAATAACAATTTGCCAGTACCTTATGTAAGGAATGTATGTCAGTGGAGCATCCTTTGTTTTCTTCTGAATTGCTTTCTGATTCTTCTCAAATGTATTCTTCATATCTTCCCAAAGTATTAAAGTATAGTCATAATGCCTATTCTTCACTAAACCCTGAAATATCTGAAGAATTTGTTTAGAACCTTGATCAGCAGAACTATTCTTCCCTGACACACATTTATTTACCACATGAAAGAAGCAAGCCCAAATAGGTGGTAATTTGTTTCTTCTGAACAAACTGAGAGTCCTTAATCCTTCATTGTATCCCAACTTCATAAACTCTGCTATTAATTCCTCTGTTAAGGGTGAATCCTCAAAATCTGTTCTTCTTTGTACATCATCTTTCTCTGGTAGATTCAGCATTTCTCTTAGTGCAGAGATAGATAAGGCAAATGTCACTCCTCCAATTTCAGACACAAACTTATTATCTTCTAACCTAAGATGTTTCCACCATTGTTGTATGTACTGAACAGGAACATTTTTGCTTCTTGTAAACCATTTTCTATAAGGATGATGTTTGAATAACTCCATGATAATTCTGTGTTCAGGTTTAAATCGACTTTCCTCAAACAATATAACACAGTTATTTTCAGATAATTTCAACCATTCACTCTCAAGAACAATTCTTTCCACTAAAATAGATCTATCTGACATAATAGAACCTGCAGCACTCTGTTCATGTTCAATATTAACGTTTACCTCATCCGCATTTCCTTCAGATTCATCCATTTGTTCATCTTCTTCATCATTTCTTATTGCCCCTTCCTCTGCAACTCTATTTTGTACTTCATCATTTTCCGAATCGGATGAATCCATTATCGATTTTGTAGAATGTAGAGAAATTGGACCACTTCTTCGTATTTCAGACATCATTTAAGAAGAAAACAGACTCAAAGAACTCTGGATTTGATTCGTATCTCACGTTTCGCTCTGGAATTTGAAAGAAATTTGAAATAGGGATTTTAAGACCTATTTAAAATCCGCGAAGTTGAAAGGTTTAACGGAAAAGCGAAATCAATGTTATAACGGAGTCAACACATTTGAAATACCACAAAGGATTTAAATGAAATGCGTGGCATTGTCAAACAAATATGAAGCTGACACGTGTTAGTGGATAGAATTTTGACTCAAGTCAAAGATCTGAATAACACGCACAGATGTTCTGATTCCATGACTCAGAAGAATTTTGCCTTGTAACCAAAATGTCATTTAAAATCAACTTCTGACCAATATAAAACATTTTGATTATTCAGAAGAGGTTTGAACAGATAGAAGCACTTTTTATCATCAAAACTCTGTTCATATTATGATGATTTAAAAAGGATCATTTAAAATCTTATATCTGATTATGAAAAGTTTTTAATTCAGATATAGTTTGAATAACAAAAAATTTATCATTAAAAGCTTGTTCTTAGAATGATCAGCGATAAGAAATGAAAACAAATCTTTTAAGCATCACAAAATGATTTCCAAAAGAATTTTGATGCTCCCCCTTGACTTGAGCATGCATTTGACTATTAATGATACATAAAGATGAGATAAAAAGATAATAGAAGAAGCATAATCCATACAGTTGAAGTTATTTGTATTTCTCAAAAATAAATTTTTGAAAGTTAGATTGCTGAAGTATTGACTCAGAATCTCTGACCTTAAGATTCAGAGGTTCTGATCTCAAGACTCAGAAGTTCTGAACTCAAGACTCAGAAGTTCTGAACTCAAGACTCAGAAGTTCTGATCTCAAGACTCAGAAGTTCTGATCTCAAGACTCAGAAGTTCTGATCTCAAGACTCAGAAGTTCTGACCTCAAGACTCAGAGTTCTTATCTTATGACTCAGAAGTTCTGAACTCAAGACTCAGAGTTCTGATCTTAAGACTCAGAGTTCTGAGTACACTACTCAGACAATTTTACTTAGAAAAATTTAGCATTTTTAAGAAAAAAAATATTTTCAATTAGGCAGATTAAGCATTCCTATTTTACATATGAGAAAAGAAAACCTTTTGTGATCAAGAGGCTTTGTGAACAAGTCAGCCAATTGATACTTTGTATGCACAAAGTACATATCTATAGTTCCTTTTTCCACATAGTCCTTTATAAAATGATACCTCACATCTATATGTTTAGTTTTTGAATGTTGAACAGGGTTCTGAGTAATGGCAATTGCACTTTCTGAGTCACAATAGATGGGAATCTTGTTAAGCTGATATCCATAGTCCATGAGTTGTGTTCTCATCCACAATGTTTGAGAGCATGAAGCAGCAGCAGCAACATACTCTGCTTCAGCAGTTGAAGAGGATACACAATTCTGCTTCTTTGATGCCCAACTCACTATTTTATCTCCCAAAAAGTGACAAGCACCAGATGTACTCTTTCTGTCCAACCTACTTCCTGCATGATCAGCATCAGTGAAAGCAGTCAATTTGAAGTCAGTTTCTTTTGGATACCATAAACCTAGATCAGGTGTTCCTTTGAGATATCTTAAAATTCTTTTGACAGCCAACATATGTGATTCTTTCGGGTTAGATTGAAATCTAGCACAGAAACAGGTAGAAAACATGATATCTGGTCTACTTGCAGTCAAATAAAGTAATGATCCAATCATGCCTCTATAAAGTTTGATATCTGCTGAAACACCTTTGAGATCAGCATCTAACTTTATGTTAGTTGCCATAGGTGTTCTCATAGAAGCACAATCAGACATTTTGAACTTTTTCAGAATATCTCTGACATATTTTCCTTGATTTATAAAAATACCTTTTGGTAATTGTTTGACTTGAAGACCAAGGAAAAAATTCAGTTCACCCATCATGCTCATTTCAAATTCAGATGACATGATTTTTGAAAAATTATCACATAATTCTGGACTGGTAGAACCAAATATTATGTCATCAACATAAATCTGAATCAGAATCAAATCATCACCCTGTTTCTTTAAAAACAAAGTTGTGTCAATCTTACCTTTCTTGAATCCTGAACCTAACAAGTGTTTAGTAAGAGTGTCATACCAGGCTCGTGGTGCTTGTTTTAGACCATATAAAGCTTTGTCTAAAATATAAACATGATCAGGGAATTCTGGATCAACAAAACCTTCAGGCTGATGGACATACACCTCTTCATTAAGTTTGCCATTTAGAAAGGCTAATTTGACATCCATTTGATACACCTTGAAATTTTTATGTGCAGCATAGGCTAAAAATATTCTGATTGCCTCTATTCTTGCCACTGGTGCAAATGTCTCATCATAATCAATCCCCTCTTGTTGACAGTATCCCTTAGCAACCAATCTTGCCTTGTTTCTGATGACAACACCTGATTCATCCTTTTTGTTTCTGAACACCCATTTAGTTCTAATAATAGATTTACCTTCAGGCTTTGGGATGAGTCTCCAGACTTTATTTCTTTCAAATTGAAGCAATTCCTCTTGCATTGCTGAAATCCAGTCTGGATCCTCTAAGGCTTCATTAGCTTTCTTTGGTTCAATTACACTCAAGAAACCAGCAAACATTGCTTCATTTGCTGTAGCTGATCTGGTTTTTACTCCTACTGAAGGATCACCTATTACTTGATGAATAGGATGATTTTTAGTCCATTTATTTGCACTAGGAAGTACATCAATCTCTGAATAATTGTTGTTTGCATCATTCTCATCAATGATTGCTTGTAATTCTGAATTGTCCCCTTGTTCTGATGTATGAATAGGAGTCATATCCAAGTTTGGGTTCTAATTAATGAAGTCAGAATTCTGAGTGACTTGTTCAGAGTTCTGAGTACAAGAATCAGAATTCTGATTACAAGGTTCAGAATTTTCACCACTTGTATTTATTAGATTTGGACATTCCTCTGATGGACCTTTGTCAGAAATTACAGTTGATTGAACTATTTCTGGAGTCTTATTTTTCATCTCTTTGACCATCTTTGGGTTTTCATATTCTGCATAAGAATCAGAAATTAGTTCACTAAAAGCATCCTTAAATAGTAAATTGAGTTTTGAACAAATAGGATTAGAATCTGTATCAGAAGTCATTTTTGTCTTGTTCAGCATGAGTTCTGAACTGTCTTGTTCAGAAGTCCGCATTCTGGCTTCATCAAAAGTTACATTTATGCTCTCCATCATCCTCTTGGTTCTTCTATTGTAGATTCTGAATGCTTTGGAAGTTAAAGAATAACCCACAAAGTATCCTTCATCTGCCTTTTTATCGAATTTGGCAAGATTTTCTCCGTCTCTGAGAACATAGCACCTGCAACCAAAAACATGAAAGAATTTGATTAATGGTTTTCTTTTATTTATCAGTTCATAAGCAGTCTTATTTAATCTCTTATTGATTAAAGTTCTATTCTGTGTAAAACAAGCAGTTGCAATTGCTTCAGCCCATAGGAAAGTAGGAAGATTTGCATAAGCCAGCATTGTTCTCGCAGCTTCAACTAGAGTTCTATTCTTCCTTTCAACAACACCATTTTGTTGAGGAGTTCTGACAGCAGAAAAATTGTGAGAAATCCCAGAACTTTCTAAAAAATTCGGAAGAGTCTCATTTCTGAACTCTGTTCCATTATCACTTCTGATTTTCTGAACTGGAAGTTGTAAGAGAACTTGAATCCTTTTGATAAAATTTATCAATGTATTAGCAGCTTCTGACTTAGCTCTTAGGAACTCAACCCATGTGTATCTGGAGAATTCATCAACAATCACAAGCATATATTTCTTTCCTCCCATAGATTGAACTGAAATTGGACCACAAAGATCAGTATGAATCATTTCTAATGGTGCTTTGCAAGATGAGTCCATTTTTAATTTGTGAGAACTCTTTTTCATCTTGCCCATTTCACAAGCTGAGCATAATGATTCTTTTTCAAATTTAAGCTTTGGTAAGCCTTTAACCAGATGTTTCGCAACAAGATTATTAAGATCTTTGAAATTCAGATGAGAACATCTTCTGTGCCAAAGCCAGCATTCATTTGCAGTTGATTTTGATAAAAGACAAACTGTATTTAATGTTTTCAATTTTGAAAAATTAACTACAAATAAGTCCATATGTCTTTTGGCCCAGAAGACTTTAACATCATTTTCAGTTAAAATCATGCAACCTGTTATTTGAAACTTAATTTGACAAAGACTGTCTAAAAACTGACTTATGCTGAAAAGATTATGCTGTAATCCTTCAACATAGAAAACCTTTTGGATAGTCAGATCCCCTTTAGTTAAATCCCCATAACCTTTGACTTGTCCTTTGTTGTTATTTCCAAAGTTTACTGCTCCTCCAGCCTTTTCTGTGAAGTTTGATAGAAAAGACTTCTGACCTGTCATGTGTCTTGAAGCTCCTGAATCTAAAAACCACACATGACAGCCCTGCAAAAGGATCAGTTAGGTTTAGGTACCCATTTTGGAATGGGTCCATCTTTGTTAGCTTTGTCATTGGATTTAACATTAGTACCTTTTACTCTCCACTCAAAATCTTTCTTCAAACACCACTTTCCTTGAACTTTTATGAAGTCAGAACATTTTCTGCTTATAAGCTTGTTCAAATTCTTTTTGAGAGTTGTAACTTTTGGTTTTGCTATATTTTCAACTTTCTTTTCTTTTATCTTTTCTTTCTTCTGAGTCTGAGGAACAGAAATTTTCTTCTTTTCTGTATTTTGAGGAACAGAAACTTTCTGAATATCTTTTCTTATGTATGAAACAGAAGTTATTTTGACTTGACATTTATGAGAATATTGGAATGAATCATTTTTACATCTAACACAAACAAGATTTTTCTTTGCAAGTGACAATAAATCTGAAACATAGGTCATTTCATTTTTATTAATACTGTTCAGAGTACAATTGCCCTTATTACAAGAATTTCTAGCTTTGAGTTCAGAAGTAGATTTCATTCTAAGCTTCTCAAGATCCCTTTTCAGATCATTCAACTTTGCAAGATCATCTTTCCTTTTGCTTTCTTCTTTTTCTGAAAAATTCAAGTTCTTTTTGTTAGAAGAATTAGATGATTCACCTTTTTCATATGTACTTGATTCATTAAAGAATTTATCATTTTCTCTTGAAGCATTAATTTTAAAAAGATCATACTCAGTCTTCAGTTTTTCAAGCTCTGTTATTTTCTGAATAAAAATATTCTTTTCTTTCAAAGCTTCTTCAAGTTTAATATCCACCTCACATAAATCATTTTCAAGTTCATCATAAGCTTTCCTTAAGTCCTCAAGTTCTTGACTCACAAGATTAAATCTCTTTTCAAGTTGCAAAAATTCATCTGATTTTGTTTCAGAAAATCCAGTTGAATCAGACTTCTGACTACCTGAGTCAGAGTTCTGATTTACAGACTCAGATGTCTGATCTTTAGACTCAGAGTTCTGACTACAAAGTTCAGAATCCTGACTAGAAGTTTCAGACTTCTGATTGACTGTTTCAGAATTTTTACTTGTGTCAAATATGCTCTCAATGTCATGATATGAAAAACTTGGTTGTTTATTTTTGTAGCTGACATTTAAAGAATCATACTTGAATTTAGTATCATTGTATCTTGGCTTCTCATCTGTTGGTTTAGAAACTTCTTTCTTAACCTTTTCTTCTGAACCAACTGACTTTTCTGTTTTAGACTCAGAAATTTTCTCATCTGACTTTTTAGAGTTTGGTCTTTGCAAATTGTCAGAACTTGTTATAGAACTAGCAGGTCTTATGAAAACTTCAACAATTTCTGGGATTTTTGGCTTAGAAACTTGAAGTTTTTCATACAAGTTGATTGGAGCTCTTTTTAAAGTGACATTTTCTTCCAATCCCAATCCCTTCTTTGGGTTGTAAAATCTTGTATCTTTAACATTGCTTAATAAAAGATTTAGTGTTTGCTGAGTCTGACCCCTTTTCAAATTCAGATCTTCTAATTCTTTAATTTTGGTGTATAAATTCTTTCTTTCTTCAAATAACATATCAAATTTTATTTGTAAATCACCTTTTTCATCCTTTATTTTTGAAAACTCAACTTTTAGTTCAGAAAGCCTTTTCATCAATTCAGAATTTTCATCTTTAACTTTCTGTTTCTCAGCCTCAGATTCTTCATATTGTTATTTTATTACTTCTTTTTCAATTCTGAATTTGTTAACCAAATTTCTTTCTCCTTTTATCTGTTTTCTTAGATTAGCAAATTCAGTTTTCATTTCACCAATCTGTGTCATTAACTCTAATTCAAGTGAAGAATGTACCTCAGCAGATGACTCAGAATCAGCATCTTCAAAATCAGAATCATCCTCATTCCTCATTTTTGCCATATAGCTCTGCATCTGTGGAAAGTTGATATGATCATCTTCATCAGAAGTATAGTACAACCAATTCTCCTGTTCAGCCAACAAAGCAATTTTATCATCTCTCTTCTTTGCAAGCTGAGCCTTCTTGGTGTAGTACTCATAGTCTTTCACAATTTTAACTCTGCAATCCTTAGCATAGTGGCCAGATTTTCCACATTTGAAACACATATTCTTTTCTTTTCTCTCATCATTCTCTTCTTTGTTTTCTTCACTTCTCTCTACTCTCTTTTCAAACTTATTTTCTTCTCTGTCTTCTTTCTTTTTATAATCTGAACTCCCAACTCTCTTATAATTTCCTTGAAATCTACCCTTCCCATACCTTTTGTTGAAAGTATTTGTCAACAAAGCTAGTTTCTCAGCCATTATCTTTATATCTTCATCATCTTCTGATCCTTCTTCCTTGTCAGATTCTTCCAGATTAGGTATCTCTGATAGATATGCAGTCTTTTTGGGTGCTTTGATTGCTTTGGACTTTGATAAGAACGCTAACTGATCAGCAACATTTTTCTTCTCTTCCACAACTAACTTGACAGAGTCTTCATGTTGATTAAGAACACATAATAGATCATTTAAGTCTTCTTCACACATATCCTTGTTCATTTGCAGACTTGTGGCAAATGATGACCATTCTGAATTTAGACTGTTCAGAAATTTGTAATTTATTTCTGACTTCGTTTTCTTCAGTCCATTTCTTCTCAAGTCATTTAGAATAGTGCAAAATTTACTGTATGTCTGTGTCAAACTTTCTGACTCTTTTGCTTTGAACCTTTCATAAGCATTTATGCTTTGATTTAACTTTGCCTGAATAGATCTCACAGTTCCTAACATTTGCCTTTCCAATTCGTCCCACATTTCTTTAGCTGATGATCCACTGTCAATCCTGTTAAGAACCTCATTTGGGACAGCCAAAGTCATCAAAGTAATTGCTCTTTTGTCAATAGCATGCCTATTTTTCTGTTCAGCTGTGTATTGGGAATAACTCTTTTTCACCCTGGTTGCTGGAATTTCTGGAGTTGTCTCTGTAGCAGGAGTTGCAGCAACATCGATGTACACTTCAATTGGACCTTCTCGAATAGAGATCATAAGGTTTTCATCAATGTTGTCTAGGAAATGGATCATTCGGATTTTCCATTGCTGATACTCTTCTGGTGTAAGAACAGGCGGTTTGGTTTCAGATCCCATGGCTAGATATTCTTTAGAAGACATGATTGTAAGAAAATTCAACAGAAAGACAAATTCGAGTTTCTTGATCGAAATGTAACAGGTAATTCAAGAATTGCCAAGAATTCAAGAACTAGCCCTAGCAGCGGAATCGAATTTTGAATGAATCAAGAAATCTTCAAGAAATTGATCAATTGATCTTCGCTATAACAATCTTGAACGAATTTGTTTGTTGATTTGCTCTGATACCAATTGAAAGAACAGGATCTAATCTTACAATCAATATAGAAAGCAGTAATTGAGAAGTTGTATGATCAAGCCCAATTGTATTCAATGATGAACAGAATTACAGATCTAAGAGAGAGAGAATCTCAAAGATTACAAAGAATGAATACAAAGTTATACGGGAAAAATCAATCAGTTAGCAACATAGAGCTAACTACTATTTATACTGCAACGGACATCTTAAAGCTACAGTACAAACAAGAAAGACTAATAAGAACATAACACGTGTCCTAATTAGTTTATAAAATACTAAGTAAAGTATCTCGTCATAAGTTCTGAACAGGTAGTTCAGAACTTCTTAACATTCTTCTGATAAAGCATCTCAGATCTTCTGACTCCTTAACTCAGACATCTGACTTCTCTTTCCAGACTTCTGATTTCTCTGATCAATACTTCTGAGCTTTCACAGTCAGACCTCTGACTTCTCTACTCAGAACATCTGAGTCTTCTTATCAGATCTTCAACACTTGGTTTATTGACAAAACTTCAGATCTAACAAAATGTTTTCTAACGAAGGAAAGTCCTTCAGGTATCAATATTTAAGATAGAACTTTTACTTTTCTATCTTACACTTGTGTATTTGATACTAAGTGTAGAGCTCACTTTTGTAATATGTTACAAATAATCAAGAAAGGTAAATGACTGAAGGACAAGCAAATTGGTGATCCATATAAGCAAGGAAGCAAGATTGCGTACCAAGCTTATAGGAGATTTTATTTTGAGACCATATGGCTTGTATTGTTAAACAAGTTTGTTTCGAACAATGTTTAAATTTAGTTTGACTAAATTATTGTTTTTCAGTCACATGTTTATTGATTGAATGAAATTCACTTAACCGTTTTGGAAACGATTATACTCATATTCAAAATGAATTATTCTATTTCGAGAAATAGTTCTCTTAATTGAATAATAAAGTGAGTCTCAAAAGCCTTCTAAAACATAATTCTATATAAACACCATAAGACTCAAATGTGATTTGAATCAAGTCTACACATGAAATAGTCAACTTAATCAAGAAAATTAAACGCATATCTAAATTTTCAAAATTGTGGTATTTTGAAACTAAATATAAATATTTTCATTTGATATATGCGATCTTGATAAAGTTGAATATAGCTCTTTTCTCTAATTCATAGAGAAGGAGAAAAAGTTTTTAGAATTGATGCATGTTGATGTATATGGTCTCTCAAAACCAAGTCTAGATATGGTGATAGATAATACCTTCACTGACGATTTCAATTGTTGAAGTTTATGGAACATAAAGATGAAGCATTTGATGTAATTCAAGTTGTTTAAAAGTGAAGATTAAGAAAACAACTCAGCAGGACCATTAAAGTCTTTTCTGATATATGAGGATAGTAACTAAACCAAGAACTCTTGGATCATCATAGAAATTGTGTTCATCCGAAAGGATGAACCGAACCTTATTAAATATGGTTCGCTCTATAATGAGTAGAAGTACTATTCCTATATCAAATTCGGAATTCTGCCCTAGTTAAAGTAAACTGTACCTTTTGACACCAACCAAAAGGTAGACAAGACACCTTATAAGATTTCGTATGAAAGTTTTTTTTTCATCCTTAATCTTAGTTGAAGGTGTGGGTTTATGAAGCTCATGTAAGACAATAAGCTTCAAATAAACTCAACCCAATATCTACCAAATGCATATATTGTAGAATATACTATAAATTGTTTTTATATACCGATTCTACAATCCCACAAACAATAAAATTGTTTATTGTTCCAAATCCAAGTTCTTAGAAACCAAGTTTTTTTAATGGGCAAGGCAAGTGGGAGTGTTAAGGAACTTGAAGGGAATCAAGAACTTCATAACCTAATGCACTTATTGGTTGGCACTAGTTATCAAACAAAGGTCGTTGAAACTGAGCGATTTGATTGATCAGAAACTTAGTAAAAACACCAAGTGTTCGCAAATCTAGTTGAATCATTCAGAAAATTCGAGAGATATCAATCTCCTATAAAGAATGATGTATGACTGGGTTCTAGTAAACCCACCAACTGCTAAAGTGGTATGTCAGATTCTGAATCTGGTGAGTGGCTTAGAGTCATGAACACTGAGATACAATCCATTCATGGATCAGTACAAGTATCTCAAAACTGGAATCTTTATTTTAACAGGAAAATTAAAACTTTAATTTTCATCAAAATAAAAGATGACTCATGTATTTACTAAAACTAGTAGGAGAGCAGTAAAATTCCTAATCCTGTATGTGCAAGACATACTAGTTTTTGGAAATTAACTTTCCGACATTGCAAAACATCATGTTTTGGCTCGGACAGTATTTCCTCAATGAAAGACTTAGAAAGGGCTAATTTTGTTCTTGGAATAAAGATCTTTAGAGATTAGATCAAGACGACTTATAGGTTTAAGTCAAAGTGCATATGTTGACATGATCTTGAAAGATTCAAGATGCAAGGCTCTAAAGGTAGTTTCTTGCAAATATGATATGACATCCTTTTTAGCATGTGTCAATATTCTAGCACAAAGGTTGAGCTAGATAAAATGATTAGTATTCCATATGCTTCGGCAATTGGATCTATCATATATGCCATGACATGCACTAGATCGAGTGTGTCAAAATGCTATAGAGCATTAGAAAACGATACCAACGAAATACGAGGGAATGTCATTGGATGATTGTATAGAACAATTTAAGGTACTTACAAAGAACCAAGGAAGTGTTCCTTAACTGAGGGTTGGAAGAAGATCATAGTAAAATGTTACACTAATGATAGCTTCCACAAAGATCGAGAAGGTTCTCGATCACAAAAGGGAAATATCTTCATTGTGAATGAAGAACTAGTTCGTTTTGAAAAGGTTCAAGGCGAAGGTAAAAGTTGCATAATACACTACAAAATAAGAATACATTGCTGCTTTAGAGGCCGCAAAAGAAAGATGCATGGATGAAAGAGTTCATTGAAAAGCTAGGTAGATGCCTCCCATTCAGGATCGTCTAGAATCCTTTGTGAGAATGTGGGTGCCATTACGCAGGCTAAAGGACCGTATCTCACATCAAAGTACCAAGTATCTACTCCATACATTTAACTATATTTAGAATAAAGTTAAAAATGGAGATGTTAGTGTTCACAGAGTTTACACAAATCAAGTTTCTGGATGAACCCATTCATGAAGCTCCTTATATAAGCTAAACTTGAAGGGTCATGTTTGAGCTTTAGGACTTCGTTATTCTAGTGATGGGATTTGATTTGAATTTAGTATTTGGATATTGGAACAAGTAAAGCAACAAGTATAGTATTTAGTTAGATATATAGGATATGATCTTTTCATACTCGTTGTGTTCTATATTAGCATGTTTAAATCCTTGAATAAATTAGTTATTCTAAATGTCCATAGTCGATCATAGTTGTGGGAGCAACTATGAAGTAAGACTAATATGAATTGGATTGGTTGACTTTTAAAAGTAAAAGTGGCAAAGTATTGCAACCAAGTTCATAGGTACTTGTTAGGGAACGAGTACTGGACCTGACCCGCTTCAAGATCACTTCATGGATCGTTGTAATACCCCGGGTAAGTCCGTTAGATATTTTATCTATCCGTTAGCTTAACTTAACCATAAGATGTAATGATTTGGTTAAGTTTGAGATAAGTTATAAGGTTAAGGGTGTTTTGGGTCATTTTAGAATAGTTTGAGCCAAGAAGGTAAGTTGGACCTATATTATCTCTTAAGCCTCTACACTCATCAGATACCTAAAATAGAAAGAGTGTGTGTGGGGGGGGGAGTTCTGGAGGCGAAAAGAGGCAGTGAATGAAACCTACGGTTAGAGCATCAATCAATTGGGTTGGATTCGATTTGGAGGTAAGCGCTTTTGTATTTTGTGTTGGTAATCAGTAATAGAAGATATCTACGGTTAGAAGATATCTATCGGTTTAGATGTGGTCACAGGTTTCATTTTTAATAAACTCTACACGTGCTAAGGTGTTATTTGATTCTGGTGCAAACCGATCGTTTGTGTCTCCTACATTTGCTGCTTGCCTGTGTTTGAAACCAAAAATGCTAGAACATGCTCTTTTAGTAGATACGGCAAATGATAATCAAGTGTCCGTTAAAGAAGTATTTGATGGCTGTGTGATAAATATAGAGGGTTGTGGAGTGCCGATACAATTGTTTCCGATAACTTTGATAGAGTTTGATGTAGTGGTTAGGATGGATTGGTTAGCTGAGAATCAGGCTAACATAGTTTGTGATAAGAAGTTAATAAATGTTGTATTACCTGATAAAAGACCAGTAGTTATTTATGGTGATCGTAGGAATCATCAGTCTTGCCTCATATCTATGATAAAAGCCCGTAAGTGTGTGAATAAGGGTTGTCAGTTGGTGATTATGAAAACAAAAACAAAATAAACATATATAATAACGCAGCGGAATAATCACCAAAAGGATCAACGTATTGCCAATATAATTAAACTAGAAATACAAATAACGATATACCTTTGTAGCGTGATTTGTACACCAATCGGGATCTACTTGTGTGCTCTTTTGAAACCAAGCATTCAATGGATAATGCCTCTAGAGTAGTCCACACTACACCTCCTTGATCACCACTGGATGCTAGTCCTCCTTAGTAACGGATCTTGTAGCTTCAATTAATCAAGAACGAGGCTAGAAGATCAAAGTGGAAAAACCCAAGAGAGGGCTAAGGGTGGGGCGCCGATTTTAGAGAGAGGAGAGGAAAAATTAGGTTAGCTTAATTAGGTCATTAACATTTCTATTTATTAATGAACCCTAAAGCTACCTTGGGACTCTTAAAGGTTCTCCCTAGTAAATCTTCATGGGCCTTGAATTAATTAAGTTAATAGGCTAGCTATTAACTTAAATCCAATACAAACCCCTTAATCCACTATTAATGATTTGTGCCCGTTTAATTACCCCATGTTACTTAGGCTATTAATATAATGTAAATACAATAATTACATTATATATTAAATGGTATCTCAGTGTATTGTGTGTGACCCTATAGGCCCATGTGTATCTAGCCATATAATTATATATTATGACACGAGCATATTCCAACAGCTCCCACTTGCACACGTCATAATAACAAGTAATTATACAAGCAAAGGTTAGCGTCTAGCAACACGCCAATGCCCCTAGAGACACATGAGGCTAATTTCTTTAAACGTCTCATTTTAAATGGTTTATTAAATCAGTCATCCCTTTGTTACAGATACCTTGTTGAATACTAGACATGGATCATATGTCATTCTAATTATTCAACGATTCTGTTTCTCGATCTGTTTGTTGAAGTAGATTACCGAATTAATCAAGCATCATCTTAATTACATTTGGGTACGGCCGTACAAACATCTATTCAATTCATCGAGGGGCCCAATAGTATCTAACTCCATTACATGTAGAGGAACAAATCCTATTTTGACTGCACGTGCCTGTCATGTGCTTCATGTCACTCCTGAATATGATTTTTATAGCAGCCTTATTCAGGACAGCGTTTAACCATATCAAAGACCGACATTCCACCCATACAAAACCTGCTTGCATCTCAAGTCTAAGGACGAGTGACATAAACATTTGCGAGATTCACTGGTGACACCGATCCATGCAGTGAACTCTCGTAGGTTGGGTCAGTCCAATGTTCATCACCAATGAACAACATGTGAGTTTGGTGGCATCATCATTAATATTCATTCACTAATGAATATCACCAATTCGCTCACATTTGCCTTAATTCGATGATACTCCCGTATCATCAACTGACAATGGACAATTTTGAACAAATAATTTATTCATGGATTAAACATGCAAATATAGAACACAGTTGATATAAATGAAAACAATCATACCAGGTACATCAATTCATTGTGAAAAAAAAAACTGTTCAACGTTCCAATTATTCAATTACTAAAAACAGATCTACATGAGACTACTAGCTGGTCGAAGTCCAATGTTCCTAGCATGCCCGATATGTTTGGTACAAGACATTGGCTTCGTAAAAGGATCAGCTAAGTTGTCATCTGTGTGAACTTTGAGAAGACGAATATCACCCATCTTGTTGGAACCCAGATATAACAAGTAACAATAATAATAGCAATAATCTTTGTATTGATTGATAAAGAGAAGAGTTTACTTGATAAGATTGATGAACATTCTCTCTTTGAAGCTCTCTTGCTTTCTGCGTATGTATGAATATTCAAAATAGAGGCTTGACCTAAAATTACTCTAAAACATGACTTTATAACCAATACAACAATTGGTTATTTACAATTTTAGCCCTTGACACTCAACAAATACAAATAAGTCCTTGACACTATTCTTTATAAAACATTTATATAAATTAGGGGCTAATAAAGGTAACAATCTCCCCCTAATGTTTTATAAAGAAAGCATCATCTTGTAGTCTCCCCCTTGCTTTCTTTAGAGGCGTTGGAGTGTCAATCTTCAAGTCTTGTGAGAGTCTTCTTTTCCTGATCTTCCACAATGTCAGTTTCTTCAATCTCTTCTTTAACTCCCCCTTGATCGTTGCATACTCCCCCTTGAATGTTGCTTTGCTTTTCAGATCCCAGTTATCTCCCATAGATTAAACTCAAACAATCAGAGAACGATTTAAAGTGCGGAAGCTTGTATAACCAGTTTGAGTAATAGTCGTTGGTAGATAAACTGATAAGATGGTTGAGTAGCAAGCATATTCGGCTCATGAGAATCTGCATTAAAGAATAAGTAACCAGGGGTAATCATCTAACATAGAAGCACAATAGCAACTATTATCGCAACAATTAAAAAAATTGTGTGGCCTATGCTCAGAGTTGGCAATGATGAAGCTCTGACAGGACTTCCAGTTATCATTGAAGTAAATTAAAAAATAAACTTCTCAAACTGTTCTTGGCAATATCACATAGATAAGCATGTGGAATCACAAAGATTCGTGATATTGTGTGGAAGAAAATAGAATATTATCTATTAAGCTCAAAAGTGTGTAAACTGTTTGGACATAACAGGTTTCCACAGACTCAATGTGTATGAGTGAAGTGTGAAGGTGGGGCAACTTTCCTTCTTTTCAATATCTAACCTTCCAAAGAAAGATCAGATAACATATGTGCTGCTTCCCCGTGGAAAAGTGAAACAGTTCCTTGTGGAGAAGGAAGTGAGTAGCTGGTGGGGTTAATTCAAGAGTTGGCATGGGCTAATTGCCTGTTTCAATGATAATCACCAAAGAGTCGTGATAAATCAGTAATGTGGCTTGCCCGACTCAGAAAAAGATAGTGCAGAGTTGTATATTTCTTTTGACTCTGTTCTCACACCCTCTTTCTTTTTATCATGTAGCTCACATCTAACCAAACTCTCTTTTTAAATTTTACCTCTTAAGCACGATGAGAAAAACTCAGATGAGTTATCTCCCCCACTCTTTGATGTAGACCCTTCACCTCTCAAACACTCAGGGTTTACTTCTTTGGTAGGAAACACAGGTTTAAGTGAATCCATAGAAGTGCTATATATGCTCACACATTGATCCCGTGAAAATTGTTGTCCTAAAGATTGTATTGTTCCACACACTGACACTTTGAAGTCTCAGAAAAGCATTTAAAATCCAAACTTCTATAGCAGATAAAGCATTTTAGCATGTAGAAGTGGTTTGACCATTTGAAAGAGGTTTTATCATTCTAAAGATGGCCTTTCTCTAAAAATGATGAGTTTAAAGGTTTAGAAATTTTACCTTTACACGAACATGGTCAGATCTGATTTGTTTTCTCCCCCTCAAATTGAGCAGTAAATTTCATTTAAGCTCAATTTGAAATCAGATATCCTATAAGAATCAGAAAGTGTTGGTAATCATCTTTGATGATTCCACATTTGTTAGGAATATCCAACAACACAAATAATTCCACTTAAAAAAATACAAGGTGCGGGGGATCATAGTTTAGAAATTACCGGCTAAAAACTCTGATTTGAACATATCTGAAGTACTGGTCCTACACTGAATTACGTAGAAGCAATGAGAACACCGTTCTTGAAAGCGGAAGGAGCATGAATTAAATGCAATGCTTTCGGTCCAGCACCTTACAGCAGACTTTGAAGCTGTTTTCGGCATATCAGCACACATAATTTGAGAAAACGCAAAACATCAAAGTCGTGCGTCTGTGAATTATCTTTCCAATGCAACTGGAATCGAGTAATTTGGAGCACCGAGTCAAAAGTTATGCGCATGTTTCTGAAGCAGCGCAAAGCTGACAGCAAGTAAACAAAAATCGGGCTCTGAGGTTGAGTCGCAGAGGTTCAGTCCACAGAGGCTCTATCAGATTTCATAGAGGCTCTGTGGTGAACAGAACCACAGAGGTTGGTCGGCAGAGGTTGTGCGGCAGAGGTTGCTCGTAGTGCCGACAGAGCTCTGATGATGATTTTTGTGAAACACAACTTTCTGTCCAGCAGATGTATACTGACTTTAGCAGAGGTTTTGACCAAGAAGAACACCGATTCAGACCAATCTCAAAACATTAGAATTGTTCATCTGTGTATTAGGAATCCAACGCATCTGGACTCATCAAATTTGGAGCTTCGAGGAGGGAGTTCTGTTGAAAATACGACAGGTGCACAAAGCTGACAGCAAGAACTAAGACGTTGCGCTATGGGCTCTGAGGTTCGGTCGCAGAGGTTCGGTCCACAGAGGCGCTGTCGGATTTCATAGAGGCTCTGTGGTGAACAGTACCACAGTGGGTGGTCGCAAAAATCTGAGCCAAAGTATGAGTTGTCGCCAGAAGTTGGTCTGAATGGTCGACAAAAAAATGATCGTGCCTTGACAAACGCTTGACAAACGCTCTGCAGAGGTTTGGTCGCGGCTCGACAGAGGTTGTCGCTGCTCGGCAGAGGTTGGTCGCGTGCGGCAGAGGTTTGGTCGTGTGCGGCAGAGGCTTGGTCGCGTGCGGCAGAGGCTTGGTCGCCGCTCGGCAGAAGCTTAACAGAAGTGCTACACTTACTTTGACACTGATTTAGACCATTTTACCTCTGGATTTTGCAAGAACTCAAAAGACAAACATTTTTTATTTGTTTGTTATATATTTAGATCATCTTGAATCACCTCTTTTCGAGCTCGTACGACAAAGATATGCTTGATTTACCACAGTCGCGTAGATCTGTCCATCAGCTTTCCATCAGCACACTGTTGTCTACTTCAACGATGCATATGACCCTTATAAATTTCGAATCTCTTAATTCTCAAAACACGAAAATTGTTCATCTGTGTCTTAGGAATCCAGGGCCTTTTGAATTGCATCAATCGGTGTCTTAATCAGTGAGATATGATCAATTTACTACGGCATCGCAAATCTGCCAGCATGCTGTCATAGTACTTGATTGTTGTGCACCGAAATCAATTGCCTTTGACGGATGAGTCTTAAACTGAGTGTTTAAGAGTACATATTGAACTTTGAAGCCTGAGTCCTTAACAGATGTATTAAGGAGTCCATGTATCTGCAAGACAGATCAAACAATTTTTGGTACCCATTTCCAAATGGGTCCTATTTTGTTAGGATTTGCATGAAACGCTTTGTTGATCTTGTCATGCACAACGGAAACAAATGGCTTTTGAGCATTTTGAACAAGTGAAGAGCCTTTGACAATCCAAACCATTTTCACTCTTTTAAAATCTTGATTAACTGATCGATCTATCCTACGATCATAGAAAGAATGAGAAGTAAAAAGCTGATTTGTTGAAAACTTGTTTGGCTTAATGAACTCTTTTGTTTTAACAGAACTTTCAGAATTTATTTTGAAAACCAAAGCATTCCGTTCTTTGTTGCACATATCAAACTGTGATAGTAAATCAGATTTCAACTTCCGCTCTTTCCTAATCTCAGCAGATAAGTCACCGAACCTTGTTGTCAGTCTCTTCACTTCAGATTTAAGATACAATTTTTCTCTTTCAAAATCCTCTTTTTGACTAAATTCTTGAAATCTTTGAACCTTCAACTGTTCAGATTCTTTTCTTTCAAAATCAGACTCGTTCCTCTCTTTTTCAAGAGTTTTCTGTAATTCTGAGATTTTGCAAGAAAGCTCCATAGATTTTGTTTCAAAAATAGTTTTCTCCTTTTCAATCTTCTCTCTTTCATAAATCACAAGTTTTTCGAAGTCAGAAACCAGTTTAGAAAAACTAAAACATTTAAGTTCAAGTCGTTTCTTCTCTTCTTCAAAAACAGTCTTAACTTCCTCAAACTTCTCTTTCTCCTTTTCACAAAACTTTTCAGACTCAAAAAGTTTCCTTTTCAGTTCAAGATTTTCATTGGTTAAGAGTTTACCTGCCTCTTCTAGCTTGGTAATTTTATCAGAATCAATAAGAATGCTCTTGTTCCTTTCTTCCAACTCTTTCTCAAGATTAGGAATAATTTTGCGAAAATTAGTACTGAGTTTAGAATAATAATGAAAATCAGCATCAGCACTAAATTTTAGTCTTGACATATTGTTACTTGAAAAAAATGATCGTTAACAGATACTTTGTGAGAAGTAGAATTTGTGCACTTGAGTCAATTTTTCAAATCTTATCGGATTGAGCTGAAATTTGGTAGGTCGGTGCACGAGAATATTCTGGGCAACTTTAATTCTTCGAGTTTTGTCCAAAAACTGACAGAAAATGGTTTTTCGAAGCAAAAACGTGTACAGCAAATAAAAGTTAAGGATGAAGATTCAAATGTTCTTGAGTCAAAATTTTCAAAAATGATCGGATTGAGCTGAAATTTGGTACACAGGTTCGTGACACTATTATAAGAAACTTTAATGCTTGGTGTTTTGTCCAAAAACCAACAAAAAGTGGGTTTCCGAAGCAAAACAGAGTACAGCAAAATAAAACTCCGAAAATTGATAAAAAAAAATGGATTGAAGCACAAATTCGAATCTGTTTGGCTCTGATACCAATTGTTGGAACCCAGATAAAACAAGTAACAATAATAATAGCAATAATCTTTGTATTGATTGATAAAGAGAAGAGTTTACTTGATAAGATTGATGAACATTCTCTCTTTGAAGCTCTCTTGCTTTCTGCGTATGTATGAATATTGAAAATAGAGGCTTGACCTAAAATTACTCTAAAACATGACTTTATAACCAATACAACAATTGGTTATTTACAATTTTAGCCCTTGACACTCAACAAATACAAATAAGTCCTTGACACTATTCTTTATAAAACATTTATATAAATTAGGGGCTAATAAAGCTAACACATCTCGATAGCCTCTCGAATGTAGTGAGCCTTCCGGCGAAAGTGTTTGGCGCCCTTTTGAACTCCAGGTTCGTTGGCTATGATAATGGCACCAGAATTATCGCAGTACATATCCATGGGTCTTTCATTACTGGGGACAACGCCAAGCCCAGAAATGAATTTCCGTATCCAAACAGCCTCCATTGCAGCTTCAGAAGCATCTATGTATTCAGCTTCTGTAGAAGACATCGCAATAGTGCTTTGCTTAGCACTCTTCCAGTCAACAGCGCCTCCGTTCATGACAAAAACATAGCCAGTCTGAGATCGAGAATCATCTAGATCCGTTTCGAAACTAGCATCAGTGTAGCAAATAACACTGAGCTCTCTTTCTATATCACCACCATAAACAAGGAACATATCTTTGGTATTTCGAAGATACTTCAGTATGTTCTTAACAGCAGTCCAGTGACTTTCTCCTGGATTCTGTTGGTATCTACTCGTAAGGTTCTGAGAGAACGCTACATCAGGTCTAGTGCACCTCACTGCATACATGATGGATCCCACAGCCGAAGCATAGGGGATTCCCTTCATCCGCTTCACCTCATCAGGTGTGGAGGGTTCCTGAGTCTTACTCAAGTTTACATTGTGTTGCATTGGAAGACTTCCACGTTTGGAAGCATCCATTCTAAACCGTTTTAGAATTTTGTCAATGTACGCACTTTGACTTAAACCAATTAACCGCTTCGATCTATCTCGATAGATCTTGATTCCTAGGATGTACGCCTCTTCGCCTAAATCTTTCATGGCAAAACATTTTCCAAGCCAGGATTTGACATCTTGTAGCATTGGAACGTTGTTCCCCATGAGCAATATGTCATCAACATATAAGATTAGAAAAACGACGATGCTCCCACTAGCTCTCATATATACACATGGCTCATCAAGGTTTTGAGTGAAACCATACGTTTTGATTTCCTCATCGAACCTTTTATTCCAACTTCTGGATGCTTGCTTCAGTCCATAAATGGATCTTTGAAGCTTGCATACTTTCTCGGGATGTTTCGGATTCACAAAACCCTCAGGTTGCACCATGTAAACATCTTCATCAAGGTGACCGTTCAAGAAAGCGGTTTTGACATCCATTTGCCAAATCTCATAGTCATGGTACGCTGCTATGGCTATAAGAATCCTAATAGCTTTAACGTCAGCAACAGGCGAGAAGCTTTCTTCATAGTCAACCCCGTAGGATTGAGTGTAACCCTTTGCTACTAGACGAGCTTTATAGGTGTGTACATTGCCATCCATGTCGGTCTTCTTCTTGAAGATCCACTTGCTTCCGACAGTCTTGCTGTTCGGAGGAAGATCAACCAAGTTCCAGACTTGATTGTCTTTCATGGATTGCATTTCAGCATTCATAGCTTCAAGCCATTTATCAGATTCTAGATCCAACAATGCAGCTTGATAGTTAAAGGGTTCACCAGGATCCCCAAAATTCTGCTCATCAACATCGATATAATAACTATATCGTTTAGGTGCTCGAGGTGTCCTTGCATTTCCACGAATGGGAATTACATCATTCTGTGGTTCAACATCTGCATGTTAAACCTCAACGTGATGTTCGCTAGTGTCACCAGGAGGTTGCGCATCTTCGCTTTGAATCTCGTCAAGGTCTACTGTGCTCCCACTTGCTTCTTGTAAATTGAGACTGTTCTCAAGAAACTCAACATACCGAGCAACAAATATTTTGTTTTCGGGTGGGTAGTAGAAATAGTAACCCATTGTTTTCTTTGGGTACCCTACGAAGATACACTTGATAGATCTAGGCTCAAGTTTGTTCGGTGTGTCTCGTTTGACGAGAGCCTCACAACCCCAGACCCTCAAGTAAGACAGATTAGGGACTTTCCCGTGCCATATTCATATGGTGTCTTATCAACCTTCTTTGTCGGAACCATATTGAGTATGCGAGCAGCAGACTCTAGAGCACAACCCCAAAAGGACAGTGGCAAAGTAGTTAGACTCATCATGGATTGAACCATGTCTAGCAAAGTTCGATTTCTCCTTTCAGATACACCATTATGTTGTGGAGTGTATGGAGGAGTTAATTGTGAGACAATCCCACACTTAGTCAGATGGTCTAAAAACTCTTGACTCATATACTCTCCTCCTCGATCAGATCGGAGAGCCTTAATAGTCTTGTCGAGTTGATTTTCTACTTCACTTTGAAAGGCTTTGAACGTTTCAAAGGCTTCATGTTTATGTTTAATCAAGTAAACATAACCATAGCGACTAAAATCATCAGTGAAAGTGATGAAGTAGTTAGCACCTTCCCTATACACAGTTCTATATGGGCCACATACATTAGTATGTATGAGTCCAAGAAGATCTTTGGCTCTTTCACCTACATGGGAGAAAGGTTTTCTTGTCATTTTCCCAGATATGCAAGAAAGGCATTTATCAAACGACTCATCATCGGATGACTTTAGAAGCCCATCGTGTTGCAGCTTTATAATGCGTTTCTTGCTTATGTGGCAAAGACGGCAGTGCCATAGGTAAGTTGAATCCAAATTACGTTTGGATTTCTTAGTGCTACACGTGTATATAGAACTATCGTTTGAAACAAGATTATCCATGTCAATTTCAAAAATATCATCACGAGGAATAGCATTAAAATAAAATATATTATCCTTAGAAACCGAAATGCCATAATCCGTAAAAACATGGATAAAACCATTTTTCTTCAAACGAGAAAGCGAAACAATACCCCTAGTAATAGTAGGTGCATAATGACAATTGTCTAAAACAAAAATCAATCCATTAGGGAGGATAAGATCAAAGCTCCCTATAGCTTTAACAGCTGCACGCATTTCATTGCCTACGTACAGGTCCAAAGCTCCGTCGTTTAGCTTTCTACTTCCCCTTAGTACCTGCACATTATTACAAATGTGAGTTCCACAACCGGTATCATAAACCCAGGATTTACTAGGGAAAGCATAGAGTTCTATAGTGAAGATACCTGATGTGCTAGCCGGGGTAGCTTTGTTCTTCTTCAACTCTGCCAGGTAAGTAGGACAGTTCCTCTTCCAGTGGCCTATCACTCCACAATGATGGCAGGTGGCGTCCTTTGCAGGGTGCTCCTTTTTAGCAGGTGGGGGGATCTTAGGTTTAGGTTTATAAACATGTTTACCCTTGCCACGACCCTTGCCCTGTGCTTGCGGTTTAGATTTCTGGATTTTTCCTTCCCTGATTGCTAGAACAGCAGGAGCTTTCTTTAGCATCCCTTGCTCTGCAAGCTTCAGCATAGCATGCAGTTCAGAGATAGTCTTCCCCATGCTATACATGTTATAGTTCATAACAAACTGGTCATAGTCCTTGGATAGTGAGGTAAGAATCAAGATCACTCCAAGAACTTGTGGCATGGGGTAACCAAGACGCTCCATATGGTCAAGATAGCCTTTCATCTTCAAGACGTAAGAGCTAACTGACAGGCCATCCTCCTGTTTACAAGCGTGGAATGCTTTGACTGTTTCAAACAGTTCCTGTTCTGCCTGTTGTTGAAACATAGTTTTCAACTCTCGTAACATCTCAAATGCTGTGAGTTCCTACATGTTCTTTTGGATCTCGGGGGGTCATGCTCACCAGCATGCGAGCATCTACTTCTTGTTGTTCGTTAAACCTACGGGTGTAGGCTGTGCGAACTGCAGCAGAAGCAGTGGCAGGAGGTGCCTCAGGTAAGGCATCTTCCAGATGGGTCAACTTATTTTCAGCTCTGAGGACGATCCTCAGATTTCGATACCAGTCGATAAAGTTGATTCATGTCAGTTTCTCTTTTTCAAGAACTGACCTGATAGTTGAGTTGCTTAGGGTTTGATTTGTTGTTGACATCTACAGACATACAAAGTTCAAAATTAGTAATTTCAATAATTAATCCTTTTTTTAAATTAACTACCCAAGTTTTACTTTTAAAACAATTAATTTACGAAAAAGGCTAAGATCCTCATTGAGGTTCTTTCATCACATCAGTTGATCTGCGAGCAATGATAGATTCAATAGGTAGGTGACGTTTACCAATTGCATTACAAGTGCAATTCTTAGATCCTTATGGGACCCATGGCATCTAGTGGCCGAGCTACTAGTGTCAAGCTGACATGTTTAGTCCCATCCTTGCCTCGGGTTAAGGTCTCACCTGCTTAACTCGATTAAGTCATCCAATTTGAAATCATGTGAAAATAGTTCTAGGTCTCACGCATAGACAATAATCACCTCGGGATTACAATTCAACCTAGGTCTCACGCATAGGCAAAAGGTAATGGCGAGGGATTTCAAGCTAATTGGACGGCATGACTTAAAATTGTGACGGGTATAGTATTTTGATAAAACGTGTCAAAAAAATGTACGAAAGAAGCATGCATTCTTCATTCGTAGCATAAGTTAAAAACATTTCTTAACTTGGATTCTAATTTGTTTTATTTTATGTGTGTCGAGATGTCCATTTAATATATAACCTATATGAGATATTAATTAGCTTGGACATTACATAAATTAAATAACCGATAAAACTCTTTTAAGCGTTATTTATATAAAACAATAGATTTAAGTTTCAAATCCAATTTAAACTTATATTAACTAAATCTTTAGATTTAGTTTTAAAAGTGGTATGTGTTTAATTTTATGTTTGAAAATCCCATTGGCAAGTTATAATATCAAAGACATAGATAACAATGCAACATAAAAGAAAATAAACACACAACCAAAATGTGCAAAACCTCAACCGATGAACACCTATGCTTGATCTCGTGAGCCATCACACGGACCAAGAGGGAAACTAAGGACAGGCCAACATAAACCCTTTTTGGGCTCCCACTTGCTCCAAGACTATCAAGAGCAAGTAGAACCCACAAGAACATTCGAACACAAAAGTGTCTGAAAAAACGCAGCAGCTTCGGGGCCCGAAACGACATGGAAGAAGTCTTCCCCAATCGAAACATCCTTCTGTAAAATTGTGCCCCTACGTCTTATGGAACTCCAGCAACAAGAATCAGCCTAATCCGATGTGCCAAACTCCGGGAAATCTATTTTTCGCGCCGACTGTCCAGCAGCTCCGAAAAATGCTTCTCGTCTCTAACTTGTCGCCATTCGATTCCGAGCAATGGTTACAATATTTGATAAAATACATTTATCTACTACTAAATCAAGAAAAAAATTGCCTAAACTATTACAACCCAAAAACTCGACAAATAATTAAACAAAGCACACAAACGGTCAAGGTTTTCATCGGTTTTGCACATCAACATAATAATACAATATCATTAAGATTGTTGGCTTGGTCCATGATAAAAATGCATGTTTTACCATGGATCTAAAACACTTACAATAAGTAAAAAAACAAGCCAACAAAAACGAAGAAAAACTACAATAATTAATCTACGATTAGTATATGTAACTTGTGGCTATAGGATCTTAAAATACATTATTTTAGACCCAACGATGGTCGAAATTTTCAGAAAAAAAGACTTTAGTTTTAGCCACTTTTACATATACAAGTTAATCATATGGCACATACGATGGCTCGGATACCACTGTTGGTGATTATGAAAAGAAACACAAAATAAACATATATAATAACGCAGCGGAATAATCACCAAAAGGATCAACGTATTGCCAATATAATTAAACTAGAAATACAAATAACGATATACCTTTGTAGCGTGATTTGTACACCAATCAGGATCTACTTGTGTGCTCTTTTGAAACCAAGCATTCAATGGAGAATGCCTCTAGAGTAGTCCACACTACACCTCCTTGATCACCACCGGATGCTAGTCCTCCTTAGTAACGGATCTTGTAGCTTCAATTAATCAAGAACGAAGCTAGAAGATCAAAGTGGAAAAACCCAAGAGAGGGCTAAGGGTGGGGCGCCGAATTTAGAGAGAGGAGAGGAAAAATTAGGTTAGCTTAATTAGGTCATTAACATTTCTATTTATTAATGAACCCTAAAGCTACCTTGGGCCTCTTAAAGGTTCTCCCTAGTAAATCTTCATGGGCCTTGAATTAATTAAGTTAATAGGCTAGCTATTAACTTAAATCCAATACAAACCCATTAATCCACTATTAATGATTTGTGCCCATTTAATTACCCCATGTTACTTAGGCTGTTAATATAATGTAAATACAATAATTACATTATATATTAAATGGTATCTCAGTGTATTGTGTGTGTCCCTATAGGCCCATGTGTATCTAGCCATATAATTATATATTATGACACGAGCATATTCCAACAAGAGTTACTTGGCTTACGTGATAGATATTAAGCCAGAAAAGAATAGGATGGAAGATATTCCTATTGTTAGTGAATTCCCTGAAGTATTCCCCGAAGACTTGAATAGTCTCCCGCCTGTTAGACAAGTAGAGTTCGGTATAGACCGGATTCCTGGAGCCACACCTGTAGCCCGTGCACCCTATCGTCTGGCACATACAGAGATGAAAGAGATGATGGCACAACTACAAGATCTATCCGATAAGGGTTTCATCAGACCTAGTTCTTCACCGTGGGGTGATTTGTGAAAAAGAAGGATGGTTCGATGAGAATGTGTATCGACTACCGAGAACTGAATAAGCGCACGATAAAGAACAAGTATCCGTTACCCCGAATTGATGACCTCTTCGATCAGTTAGTTGGAGCTTGCTATTTCTCCAAGATTGATCTAAGATCCGGTTATCACCAGTTGAAAGTTAAAGAAGAAGACGTTCTAAAGACTGCTTTTCGAACAAGGTATGGACATCACGAATTCTTAGTGATGCCGTTTGGACTGACGAACGCTCCAGCTGCTTTTATGGATTTAATGAATCGGGTATGTAAGCCGTATCTTGATAAAATTGTAATTGTATTTATCGATGATATACTTATCTATTCCCGGTCCAAGGAAGAGCATGCGCAACACCTTCGTTTGATTCTGGAGCTATTAAAGAAGGAGAAGTTGTATGCTAAATTCTCGAAATGTGAATTTTGGTTACGAAAAGTTCAGTTTCTGGGGCATGTAGTTTCAGAAAAAGGGATACAAGTTGATCCGATGAAAGTGGAAGCAGTTGAAAAGTGGGAATCGCCGAAGACAGCAACCGAAGTACGTCATTTTCTGGGTTTAGCCGGCTACTATCGGAAATTTATAAAAGACTTCTCTCGTATTGCAATGCCTTTTACTAAGCTGACCCGGAAGAACCTGAAGTTTGAATGGAAAGCAGAACAAGACGAGGCATTCCGGGTATTGAAAGAGAAACTGTGCAGCGCACCGATTCTATCACTACCTGAAGGTTCGGAAGATTTTGTTGTTTATAGTGATGCGTCAAAACTGGGATTGGGATGTGTACTTATGCAGCGGGGAAAGGTTATTGCTTATGCTTCTCGTCAGTTAAAGGATCATGAAAGACAGTATCCTACGCATGACATGGAGCTTGCAGCAGTTGTCTTCGCGTTGAAGATTTGGAGACATTATCTGTATGGTTCCAAATGTAAGATTTATACTGATCACAAGAGTCTCCAACACCTCTTTGATCAGAAGGAAATGAATATGAGACAAAGGAGATGGCTAGATTTGCTGAACGATTACGACTGTGAAATCCTTTATCACCCGGGAAAGGCGAATGTGGTGGTGGATGCGTTGAGTCGTCAAGAAAGGAGTGGAACAATAAAAGTTATTTCGCTAAGAACTGAACTCCTACCCAACATATTTGACGAATTGCAGAAGTGTCAAGTGGAAGCTTATCTGGATGAACATCTGAAATCAGAACGGTTAGCGGGGATGTCAGCATTGCTAGTAAAAGATGATCGTGGGTTATTGTGTCTGGGAAACAGAGTGTGGGTACCTCGGTTGGGTGGGTTACGTGATCGTGTTTTACAAGAAGCTCATCAATCCCGTTTCTCTATTCACCCAGGTACAAACAAGATGTATAAAGACCTAAAGCAATTCTATTGGCGGCCGGGGATAAAAAGAGGGATTGCTCAGTACGTGAAAAGATGTGATACTTGTAAGAAAGTAAAGATCGAACACCAAAAGCCGTTTGGTCAACTACAACGGCTAGAAATACCTATGTGGAAATGGGAGCAGATTACCACAGATTTCATCACGAAGTTACCAAGGACTTCGAAGGGATTTGATTCTATTTGGGTGATCGTCGATAGATTAACAAAGTCTGCACACTTTCTACCGATAAAGAAAACCGATTCGATGGAGCGATTAGCTAAGTTGTACATTGAAAAAATAGTAACTCGACATGGAGTTCCAATCTTGATCATTTCTGATCGTGATAGTCGTTTTACTTCGAGATTGTGGAGAAGTTTTCAAAGGGAAATGGGGACACAGATAAAGTTAAGTACGACGTATCATCCTCAAACAGATGGGCAGAGTGAACGAACGATTCATACCTTAGAAGATATGCTCCGGGCTTGCATTGTTGATTTTGGGGGATCATGGGATAAGCACTTACCGTTGATCGAGTTTGAATATAACAAAAGTTATCAATCCAGCATACAAGCGGCACCGTTCGAAGTACTGTATGGTAGGAAATGCCGAACGCCTCTATGTTGGAATGAAGTGGGAGAGAAACAGTTAGCGGGGCCGGAATTAGTTCAATTAACTGCCGATAAGGTTACTCAGATTCGAGAAAGGTTGAAAGTGGCTCAAGATAGACAGAAGAGCTACGATGACCGACGTCGAAAGCCTTTGGAATTTCAAATCGGGGATTTCGTAATGTTAAAGGTTTCGCCATGGAAGGGACTCATCCGATTTGGGAGACAAGGTAAACTTAGCCCAAGGTATATCGGAACATTTGCAATTACAGAAAGGATTGGTGAGGTAGCTTACCAATTAGATCTTCCGCCGGAGTTGAGCAGGATTTATTACGCATTTCACGTATCAAACTTCCGAAAGTGTTTGGTTACTCAAGATCAGGCAGTCTCCCTACCAGAGATACAAGTTGATGAAAGACTGAATTATGTGGAAGAACCGGAGGCCATAGTTGATCATAAAGTCAAAGTGCTGCGGAATAAAGAAATCAGGCAAGTGAAAGTTCAGTGGAGGCATCATAGAGGTCAGGATGCTACGTGGGAATCAGAATTGGAAATGAGAGCCAAATACCCTCATCTTTTTACTTAACTGAATTCCGGGACGGAATTCTTTTAAGGAGGAGATGATGTAATACCCCGGGTAAGTCCGTTAGATATTTTATCTATCCGTTAACTTAACTTAACCATAAGATGTAATGATTTGGTTAAGTTTGAGATAAGTTATAAGGTTAAGGGTGTTTTGGGTCATTTTAGAATAGTTTGAGCCAAGAAGGTAAGTTGGACCTATATTATCTCTTAAGCCTCTACACTCATCAGATACCTAAAATAGAAAGAGTGTGTGTGTGTGTGTGTGTGTGTGTGCGGGAGTTCTGGAGGCGAAAAGAGGCAGTGAATGAAACCTACGGTTAGAGCATAAATCAATTGGGTTGGATTCGATTTGGAGGTAAGCTCTTTTGTATTTTGTGTTGGTAATCAGTAATAGAAGATATCTATCGGTTTAGAAGTTACGATTTCAGTGATTGGTATAGATTTCAATCGATTTCTGAGAAAATGGAACCGACTGTGTTCTTGAGAGTCCCGGGGAAGTCCCGGTAGACTCCCGGTATGGTCGACTCCCCGTAGTGTGGAGTCCCGGTATAGTCGACTCCCGGTAGTGTCGACTTCCGGTATAGTGAACTCCCGGTATTGCTAACTTCCGGTATTGCCAACTCCCGGTACCAAAGAGTCCCGGTACTGTGAAGTCCCGGTACCAAGGAGTCCCGGTACTGAGAAGCCCTGGTACTCTGTGTAGTCCCGGTAGTTGTTAAGTTTAGTGATACAGTTGAGAACAGGAACTGGTAGGCTTTATATGTTTGGCTAGTAAAGAGGTGTATGTACCTTAAATTGTTTCAGATTCTGTGGAGTCGTGGTAAGAGATAAGACCATTGTGAAAGGAACTTGCGAGCGTGTGTAATAATCAAAACAGGTGAGTTTTACTTTAAAAGTATTTTTAACTGGAATACATATACGTATGGTTTGGGAATGTGATAATTGGTGATTACATGTTTATATGTATGGTATATGTGAATTATAATATATTGAGGTATTATATTTACATGAGTATTATAATGTGTTATAATACGTTGGCCGGGCTTAGGACCGGTGTGTTTGGCTATAGAATCCGTATAGCGTTGTTTGGCTGTAGATGTTCTACAGCGTTGTAAATTTATTAGTTGGATTGCAACCAACTAATATGGCCAGGAGGAATGAGAAGGGAAGGTATATGTTGTGTGAGTTCAAATTGATATATTTGATAGTGCTGTGTGATTTATATAAATAAAGTTTATATAAATGATTTCAAACTAACAGGGATTTTTCTCACTTAGACCCTTAGGTCTAACCCTCATTTTTGTTTTAAAAATATGTATTCCAGGTGGTGGATCGCGTAAGAGCAAGTAATTAGAGTAATCGATGGATGGCTTTTGTGAAGGATTATATGACGAAGATTTTGGCATGTTTAGCAGTTGTATTACAATATTAAATGTTATGTATGTATTTAGTACAAAGTTTGTAGTAGAATGCTTTCTGCTAATTGTAAAAGACTACGGGACCGTACTTGTAATTTGATGTCTCTTTTGTTATATCGATGTTGTGTTACATTATGTGATATGTTGTGTATATGGGAATTGGGTTGTTACAATCGTCGTCATAAGTGATTCTTGAATAAAAGGTAGTATCTTTGTATCCTTCGACCTGAGATGCATATTTAGGACTCAAGTGTAGGAACTGTTATGTTTTGATATGGTTAACCGTTGTTCTTGAAAAGGCAGCTATAAAGGCCATTATTGGGCATGGCATGAACTGCATAAGAGGCGTATGTAATCAAGATGGGATTTGTTTCTCTAAATATGTTAAGAGTGAGTCATCACTCTCTTTCTCTTCCTCCTCTCCTTGGTTTCGGCCAAAAACAAGAACACGCACAAGTGTGTGTTTTTTCTTCCTTTTATTTCTCATCTTCAAGTATATTGTATACTTGGACTAGAAATTGTTTTTGCATCAAACTTTCAAGAAGGTACTAGCATACTACAAAGGTGTTGGAGCTTGTTGGTGGACTTCTCTAGAGGGACTCTCTTTGGGTTCTACACTCTTCATCAACATCCAACCTCCCGAGAGGATTCAAAGTCTTCAAAGGTTGTAATCTTGAACTCTCTTCGTATGTTGTTCTTATTTATCTTTTCTTGCATGTAACAAGATCCTTGGTGGGAATAAAATGGTTTTATGTTTTGTTCAAATTTTTGCTTCCGTTGCGTAATATCTTATTTAAATATGAGGTTTTGAAACCCGTTTTTGAACATAAAATCCCAACAACAACTTCTTTGGATTTACTTCTGAAAGTAACCATTCATTGCGATTTCTGATTTTGTTTCTGAGTTCAAGTCTTTTAGTGACACATCTGATACATTTTTCTCTCACAGAAATTCTGACATTCTCAACATAAGCTTGCATCTTTATTACTGTCTTCTTCAGAGTAGCATCACTATATTTTACTAGATCATTCAATCTGAATAGAATGACTTGGTTGAATTCTGAATGAATGAATCTTTCATTTCCAACTTCTTCACTCACGGAGCCATCAAAGTTGCTTATTACTTCAAGAGTTCTGATCGGACTTGTCAAGTTACATTTCTCTTTCCTTGACTCAATTGCCAACTGAAAATCATACAAATACAGATTTGTGACATATATTCCCAGAACTCTTCTGCATTCAAGTTCTATCCAAGCATCTTTAGTACCAGCAAAGAATTTCACCAAGAAAATTTGATCTTCCAAGAACAATCTGTGAAAATCAAAACTTGTCATGTTCACCTTTAAGTTTCCTTCTTTCAATACATTCAGATTAACATATCTCAGACCATCAAATTCTTCACTTAGAAAGTCTAACACCTTCACAATTCTTTTCTGAACATGTAGCTTTTCATCAGTCTTTCTTAACCTGTTTGAAGCTTCCACATATGTCATCTGAATCCTCTCATCCAAGAATCCATCAATAAAATTTTCAATGACAACAAACTCATCATCTTTGCAGTAGACAGATTCATAATTGTCTTCAGGGAAAAATACTAACATACAAGTTTCTTGCCAATGGTGTATCTTCTCTTTCAACAATAAAGTCACATAAAGGTTCTTCAAGAATGGGTAAATCAATTCTGGGAATCAAAATTGGCCTTCTGTAAGTGTAGAAAGGCATAAAGAAGTCTTCAACTTTCACAAGATCTTCTTCTAATACATCTTCAAAGTAATATTCTCCAATGTCTTTTACAAACTGCTTTGTGTATCTTACAGAGTGATCTTCTTCTCCCAACAAGTCAATTGGCCTCACCAATCTGATAACTCTTTGAACATTCTGAATGTTAAGAGCTCTGACCAACTCACTATGCATTCTCCTTATCAAAATATCATTCAGTCTTCTCTCTTCAAGTTCAGAATTAAGAAGTTCCCTTCTGGTATAAGGAACTTTCAATCAATGTTTCTTCAGAGATATCTGCCATAGTTATTTCACACCATTCTTTAGAAGAATCTGTCATTTCTTCTATAACAACATTTTGATCTGATATAACCTTATCTGATAAAAAAATATCCATCTTTTCAGTCTCATCATTCTGATCAGTATCTGCCATAAGAATTTCAGTTTCATCAGAATTAATCTCCATCTCTGTATTCAACACCAATTCCTCTGTTTTACTTGAGTTTTCACTTACCATCTTTTCCATTTCCATCTCTTCCTCAGTATCTGAACTAATAGTCTGAACCTCAACCAACTTCTCAGCTTTTATTGATTTTTCCACTTCTGCTGATTCATCAACTACTTGAATATTTTCTGAATTTTGAACATCTGCAACTGCTAACTGCGTATCAGAAATCTCAAAATCTGCTAAGTCAATATCAGCTGACTTTTCAACAATTTCTAACTCATCAGTGCTTTGTTCATCAACCTCAGAATTATGCTTTTGCCTTTTCTCCCCCTTTTGATGATCATGAGGATCATTATCATCAAACTTCCTTTTTAAATTCTGAGTTGATTCTTCTTCAGGTTCAGCTACAGACATAGGCATGATGGCTAATGGCTTTGAAACACTAGCCAATGTTGAACTGAAAGCTTGTAACAATGAAGATTTCATATCATTCATATTCCTTACTAACTCCTTTTGAAATTCTGACATACTATCCTTGATCTCCTTTTTGTGAGATTCCAAGGACACTTTCATTCCATCCACCTTTTGTTCAACAGATGTTGCTTTCCCTTCCAACAAAATCTTGAGCTCCTTCACCTCATTTTTTAAGGAGTCAACAGTACTCTCCAATTTTTCAACTTTCTCCCCCAACAATTGATTTTGTTTCTGAATCTTTTCAAATTCAGAAGGTTCTAACAGTGAACCTGAACCAACAGATGGTCCAGTTTTCATGTGCTCAGGGAGCTCATGGCCTGTAGATGCCACAAAGATATCATGTACAACAGATGCACTGTGTAATGAAGCTTTTAAGATGTTCACTTCACCAGGACTTCCATCCATTCCTTGACAACCAATATTATGAGTGTCTATGGATGTTGATACAGGAATACGAAATTCCTGTGATGTGCTAGTGTTGAAAAACTTTTCAGGCCCAAATTGGATATTACTGTGTAATCCAGACTCAAAGTGTTCAAGAATAGGTTGGGATTTATCAGCTCCCTCCAAATGAGTTTGGGATGGTTCATCTGTTTGAATTAAAACAATAGTATGTTGAAATACTTCTGAGTGGCTAGGGATGGGTTGTTCAAGTTCCACCACTGGGTCCATGGTGTTTTCTTCAATGTTAGTCACCAAAAGTTGTGAACCAACAGTAGATGTGGCTACCCGGATTAATTCAGCTGGATCAGAACCTTCTCTTTCTGTTTGAGATTCTGTTAACAATCTCTCATCCTCACCACACTCTATCTGTTTTTCAACTCCCATACTAACCAATCTCTCTGAATTTTCCCTCTCTATTCTCTCAGAATGTTCTCCCCCTTGAACATTCTCCCCCTCTCTATTTTGATTTGACCCCTCACCTCTCATCTCAGGTTGTTCCTCATGGGTAGGGTCTTGGGGTTGTTCAAGTCCCATTGAGGTGCAATAAGCTTTTAAAATCTTACTGTCCCTTGGAATATACTGCCTAAGAGACCTTGGAAGAGGTCTTTGATTTGGAAAATTCGGATTTTTAGAACTAGAAATCATCTTACCCATATAAAAAATTGGTCCATGCTCCTCATTTGTTCTTCTTGGAATATTTCTGTTTTCGCTCATAGCATACCAAATCACAATCTGCCAATACCTTTGATAAGGTATATGTGTAAGTGGAGTATCCCTTGTCTTCTTTTCTATGGCCTTCTGATTCTTCTCAAAGGTGTTCTTCGTATCTTCCCAAAGAATTACAGTATAATCATAATGTCTATTTTTTACCAACCCATGAAGGATTTGCAGAATTTGCCTTGAACCTTGATCAAGAGAACTATTCTTCCCAGATAAACATTTATTCACAATGTTGAACAAACAAGCCCAAATTGCTGGTAATTTGTTTCTTCTGAACAAACTTAGGGTCCTCAACTCTTCATTATACCCCAATCTCATAAATTCAGCAATTAATTCTTTTGTCAATGGAGAATCTTCAAATTCTAATCTTCCTTCTAAATCATCCTTATCTGGTAAATTCAGCATATCTCTTAAAATTTGTATAGTCAAAGTCAAAGAAACTCCCCTAACTTCAGATATAAATCTATTTCCCTCTAGCCTTAGATGCTTCCACCATTGTTGTATATTCTGAACAGGAACCGATTTCTTCTTTGTAAACCACTTTTTGTATGGATGATACTTCAATAACTCCATGATTATCTTATGTTCTTCTTTAAATCTGCTTTCATCAAACAATAACACACAATTGTTTTCCAATAGCCTCAAATACTCTCTTTCAGGAACAATCCTTTCACCATGATTAGGTCTTCCTGAGATGACTGACCTAGCTGCACTTTGTTCGTGTTGAATGTTCTCATTTTCCTCATCGGCGTTTCCCTCTGATTCATCCATATGTTCATCCCCTGTTTCTCCTCCAACATTACCTTGTATAATTTTATCTCCTATTACCCCTTCATCTACGGCTCTATTTTCAGGTATTTGAACTTCATCATCATTTGATTCTGATTCAAACAATGATTTTGATGAATGTAATGAAATGGCTCTATTTCTCCTTGAACCAGACATGATCGTAATGTGGAATTTTGAAAGAAAACAAGATCAATGAACTCAGGAATTGTGCGTTTCTCACTTTTCACTCTTGGATTTCAAATAAAATTTGAAAGAGGGATTTTAAGGTCTATTTAAAATCCGCGAAGCTGAAAGGATTTAACGGTGAAAAGGCGCTTTTTGTCAAAGTTATAACATATTCAAACACTGTGAAATGCCACAAAGGATATTAAAATGAAAAGACGTGGCATTTTCAATTGAATAAGAAGCTGACACGTGTTACTTGATAGAAATTAACACAAGTTAAAAGTTCTGAGTAACACGCTCAGAGTTCTGAGAAAGCATACTCAGAAGTTCTGAGTATACAGTTCAGAGAAAATCCCTTGGAAACAGAATTCATTTAAAAATCAACTTCTGGTTATATAAAAACATTTAATCATCCAGAAGTAGTTTGAACAGATAGAAAATTATTTTATCATCAAAGTCCTGTCCTTCTTTTGATGATTTGAAATTTCTGAAAGCATTTAAAATCTAACATCTGAATTTGAAAACTTTTGAAACATTCAGAAGTAGTTTTGAACAAGTATAAAAATGTTTTATCATTGAAAGCTTGTTCTCCTTAGAATGATTTCTGGAGAATATCAATGCTCCCCCTTGACTTTTGCATATACTCAAACACATATTATAAGGAATATAAAAATAAAACAGAAAAAATCTTAACAACATATTGAAATATTTGTAATTTTCAGAAATGTGTTCTGAAAGGTAGTCAGAAGTTCTGATTAATCTATTCAGAATTAAAGAATTTGAAGTTAGATTTCTGAAGTATTGATTCAGAAGTTCTGAACTCAAGAGTCAAAATTCTGATTAAGAGAGTCAGAGTTCTGGGAACACTACTCAGAAAATCTCACTTAGAAAAATTTTCATTTCTGAAAACTAACAAATATGTTCAATTAGTCAATTTAAGCATTCCTATTTTACATATGAGAAAGGTGAACCTTTTGTGATCAAGAGGCTTTGTGAACAAGTCAGCCAATTGATACTTTGTATGCACAAAGTGCATCTCTATAGTTCCTTTTTCAACAT
Source organism: Saussurea involucrata (assembly GCA_033807775.1). NCBI lineage: Eukaryota > Viridiplantae > Streptophyta > Magnoliopsida > Asterales > Asteraceae > Saussurea > Saussurea involucrata. The sequence goes on along the minus strand of CM066326.1, from coordinate 31,905,717 downwards.
AGTCTTTAATAAAATGATACCTTACATCAATATGCTTGGTCTTTGAGTGCTGAACAGGATTCTGAGTTATTGCAATGGCACTTTCTGAATCACAATATATGGGAATTTTGTTGAGTTGATATCCATAGTCCATGAGTTGTGTTCTCATCCACAAAGTTTGAGAGCAGCAAGCAGCAGCAGCAACATACTCTGCTTCAGCAGTGGATGTGGATACACAGTTTGTTTCTTTGAAGCCCAACTCACAATCTTATCTCCCAAAAAGTGACAAGCACCAGATGTACTTTTCCTGTCCAACTTGCTTCCTGCATGATCAGCATCAGTAAAACCAGTTAATTTGAAATCAGTCTCTTTTGGATACCAAAGGCCTAAATCTGGTGAACCTTTCAGATATCTTAAGATCCTCTTAACAGCTAGCAAATGAGATTCTTTTGGATTTGATTGAAATCTAGCACAAAAACAAGTAGCAAACATAATATCTGGTCTACTAGCAGTTAGGTAAAGAAGAGATCCTATCATGCCTCTATAAATCTTGTTATCTACTGGAACTCCATTGAGATCAGCATCTAACTTGATATTTGTTGCCATCGGTGTTCTCATAGAAGCACAATCAGACATCTTAAACTTCTTTAAAATATCTTTAACATATTTTCCTTGATTTATAAAAATACCAGTTGGTAATTGTTTTATTTGAAGACCAAGGAAAAAGTTCAATTCTCCCATCATGCTCATTTCAAATTCTGATTCCATGACTTTTGAGAATTCAGTACATAACTCTGCACTTGTAGAACCAAATATTATGTCATCTACATATATTTGAATCAGAATTAAATCATCACCCTTTTTCTTTAAGAACAAAGTAGTGTCAATCTTACCTTTCTTGAAACCAGATTTTAATAAGTGTTGAGTAAGAGTGTCATACCAGGCTCTTGGTGCTTGTTTTAGACCATATAATGCCTTATCTAAAACATAAACATGATCTGGAAATTCAGGATCAATAAAACCTTTTGGTTGATAGATATAGACCTCTTCATTAAGTATTCCATTCAGAAAAGCTGATTTGACATCCATTTGATATACTTTGAAGTTCTTATGTGCAGCATAGGCCAAGAATATTCTGATTGCTTCTATTCTTGCCACATGTGCAAATGTCTCATCATAGTCTATTCCTTCTTGTTGAGAATATCCTTTTGCAACCAATCTTGCCTTGTTTCTGACTACAACACCAGACTCATCTTTCTTGTTTCCGAATACCCATTTAGTTCCAATAACAGATTTTCCTTCAGGTTTTGGAACTAGTCTCCAGACTTTATTTCTTTCAAACTGTAGCAATTCATCTTGCATTGCTAAAATCCAATCTGGATCCTCTAGGGATTCATTGGCTTTCTTAGGTTCAATCACACTTAAAAATCCTGCAAACATTCCTTCATTTGCTGTTGCTGATCTGGTCTTAACTCCTACTGATGGATCTCCTATCACTTGATGAATAGGATGGTCTTTAGTCCATTTGTTTGAACTAGGAAGTACATCAATTTCTGAAAAATTGTTGTTTGTATCATTCTCATCAATGATTGCTTGTAATTCTGAAATGTCCCCTTGTTCTGATACTTGTTGAGGTGAAACATCCAAGTTTGGATTCTGAGTAGTAGAGTCAGAATTCTGAATGACTTGTTCAGAGTTCTGAGATACTTGTTCAGAAATCTGAGTAACTTGGTCAGAATTCTGATTGGCTTGTCCAGAATTTTGAGTACTAGCATCAGAAGTTTCATTACTTCTATTGATCAAAGTTGGACATTCCTCAGATGGACCTGTATCAGAAATTACAGTTGTTTGAACCACTTCTGAGGTTCGCCTTTTCATTTCTTGAATCATTTTAGGATTTTCAAAATCTGCATAAGATTCAGAAGTTAGTTCCAGAAATGCATCCTTAAACAATATATTGAGTTCTGAACAGTTAGGATTAGAAGCTGTTTCAGAAGTCATTTTTGTCTTATCCTGTTTGAGTTCTGAATTGTTTTGTTCAGAAGTCTTCATTCTTGACTCATCAAAGGTGACATTGATGCTTTCCATAAGTCTCTTGGTTCTTTTGTTGTAGATTCTGAATGCTTTGGAAGTAAGTGAATACCCAACAAAGTATCATTCATCCGCCTTTTTATCAAATTTACCAAGATTTTCTCTATCTTTGAGAACATATCATCTGCAACCAAAAACATGAAAGAATTTAATCAGTGGTTTTCTCTTGTTAATCAGTTCATAAGCAGTTTTATCTAATCTTTTATTGATTAAAGTTCTGTTCTGTGTAAAACAAGCAGTGGCTATTGCTTCAGCCCATAGGAAGGTTGGAAGATTTGAATATGCCAACATGGTTCTTGCAGCTTCAACTAAAGTTCTGTTCTTCCTTTCAACAACACCATTTTGTTGAGGAGTTTTAACAGCAGAAAAGTTATGAGAAATTCCAATACTTTGTAAAAAATTCTGAAAAATCTCATTTCTGAACTCTGTTCCATTGTCACTTCTGATTTTCCGAACTGGAAGTTGCAAAAGGACTTGAATTATGTTGATGAAGTTAATCAATGTTTCAGCAGCTTCTGACTTAGCTCTTAAGAATTCAACCCGTGTGTATCTTGAATATTCATCCACAATAACTAGCATATACTTCTTTCCTCCCATAGATTGAACTGAAATAGGACCACAAAGATCTGTATGTAGCATTTCTAATGGTTATTTGCAGGATGAGTCCATTTTTATCTTATGAGAACTTTTCTTCATCTTGCCCATTTCACATGCTGAACATAATGATTCCTTTTCAAACTTGATCTTTGGTAATCCTTTGACTAGATGTTTGCCAACCAGATTATTCAGATCCTTGAAATTTAAGTGAGAACATCTTCTGTGCCAAAGCCAACATTCATTTGCTATTGCATTTGATAATAGACAAACAGGGGTTAAAGCTTGAATTTTTGAAAAGTTAACCACAAATAAGTCCATATGTCTTTTGGCCCAGAAAACTTTTATGTCATTCTCAGTTAAAATCATGTAACCTGTAATGCTGAACTTAATCTGACAGAAACTATCCAAAAACTGACTTATGCTGAACAGATTATGTTGTAATCCTTCAACATAGAAAACCTTCTGAATGGTTAGATCTCCTTTTGTTAAATCTCCAAAACCTCTGACTTGTCCTTTGCTGTTATTACCAAAATTTACTGCTCCTCCAGCCTTTTCTGTGAAGTTTGTCAGAGAAGACTTATGACCTGTCATGTGTCTTGAAGCTCCAGAGTCTAAAAACCACACATGACAGCCGTTCAAAAACAATCAATTAGATTTAGGTACCCATTCTGGAATGGGCCCAACTTTGTTAGCTTTGGTATCTGATTTAACAAAAGTTCCTTTGACTTTCCATTCAAAATCTTCTTTTAAGCACCACTTTCCTTTTACTTTTATGAAGTCAGAACATTTTCTGTTCACAAAATTGTTTCTTTTCTTTTTGAAAACTTTTGGTTGAGACTGAGAAACATTTTCAGTCTTCTTTTCTTTAATTTTAAAGATATTTTCTTTCTTCTTTTCTTTTGAATTAGATTGAGAAATGTTTTCAATCTTCTTTCCTTTTATCTGAGTTTGAGGAATCAAAACAGTTTTCTTTTCTGAAATCTGATATGGTTTGTTTATATAAGAAACAGATGTTATTAAAATTGAACTTTTCTGAGATGATTGAAATGAATGACTACCACATTGAACACATATGAGATTCTTTCTTGCAAGAGACAATAGATCTGAAACATAAGTCTTTTCACTTTTATTGCAAGATTTCAGATTACAATTGCATTTCATACAAGAACTATTGACTCTAGGTTCAGAAGTAGTATTTAATCCAATCTCCTCAGAAACTCTTTTCAGATCATCTTTCCTTTTGCTTTCCTCTTTTTCTGAAACATTGAATTTCACAGAATTAGCAGATGATTTGGATGATTCACCATTTTCAAATGTACTTGATTCATCAAATAATCTCTTATCTTCTTTTAAGGCATTAATCTTGAAAAGATCATATTCAGCCTTTAACTTCTCAAGCTCTGTTATTTCTGGACATAAGTGTTGTTTTCTTTTAAAACTTGATCCCGTTTAAAATCTACATCACAATAATAATTTTCAAGATCATCAAAAGTTTTTCTTAAGTCCTCAAGTTCTTGACTAACAAGTTTAAATCTCTTTTCAAGTTCTGAAAATCTTTCTGAAGTGAATTGAGAATTATCAGTTGAATCAGAACTTTGACTAACAGTTTCAGAATTCTGAACTTTGACTGACTGTTTCAGAAACCTTACTTGCATCAATTATAATTTCAATGTCAGGATATGAAAAACTTGGTTGTTTATTTTTGTAACTGACATTCAAAGAATCATATTTGAATTTAGCATCATTATATTTTGGTTTCTCTTCTGTTGGTTTAGAAATCTCTTTCTTAACCTTGTCTTCTGAAGCTTTTGACTTCTCAGTTTTTGGTTCAGGAATTGTTTTCCTTTGCTTTTACAGGACTTGATTTTTGTAAACTATCTGAACTTGTTATAGAACTAGCAGGTCTTACAAAAACTTCAACAATTTCTGGGATTTTTGGTTTAGGAACCCGTAGTTTATCAAAATCATAAAGATTTGTTAGAGCTCTTTTCAAAACAACATATTCTTCCAAACCTAATCCCATTTTAGGATTATAAAAAAACTTTCAAACTAAATGATAGTGCAAATTTTATCTCAAGCATATGGTTCTAAAACATAGTGCTTCCCCCATATTTTCGTTTCCATCCATAATTTTGACAAATAGACTTTTTGAGCATTATATTCTATATAAGTCCAGATTTACATATTTTTTAGCATTCAGCATAATTTCATTCATGTTTTGCTGACCTTTCGATTTATTTCAGAAGTGAAAGATGAAACAAATGTAACTCAGATAATACAAAAACACTTGTAAAGTCACCTTTGACACACATTTCATTCATTGAATGAAAATTGAAAATTTTCACTTCATTGAATTAAATTGTGAAAACTCAAACATTCAAAGCAGTAGAAATAAAACATAATGAAATGTTACCTTTCACCACTTGTTTCTTGAAACAGAAAGATGTGACAGTTAAGGATATCACCTGAGAAGTATGAGTTCTAAACTGATTTGTTTAGAAGTCTTAGACTTTGAAGTATGGGTCCTGAACTGAATTGTTCAGAAGCCATAGTCGTTGAAGCACGGGTTTTGAACTGATATGTTCAAAAGCCAAAAACTCTTTGCTCCCCCTTAATGGTACAAATACTCTTCTTAAAAAATTTACCGCTTCTCTTCTGTTTTCAGTCATATGTGGTATATATATTTCCAAATCAGCACAACATATGATGAACCTGCAAAACAGATTAAGCAGATTTTGGTACCCAACGGCACTTGGGTCCTAGTGTGTTAGGTGTAGATTTCTTAAAAGGAATACTGTAAGTACCGTACCAATAAGAAGTATAATCTTTATGTACAAAATCATTTGATCCACAGTAAGAACAACAAATGTTCTTATATGCTAACCTGACTAATTGATTTACAGAGTAAACTAAATCAGGTTTGACAAAAGATTTACCTTGAAATGTATTGCTCTTCTTGGCATTTGAAGTGGGAACCTTTGATTTTGGCACTTCTTTCTTCGGAGCTGTTGTGCCTTTAACTCTCCATTCCATCTTCACTTTCTTGAAGACTGGAACTTCTTTAAGATTGGATGTATTAACTTTAGGCACTTTTGTTTTGTTATCTGATTTATCAAGCAGAGGATTATAGAAGAGATTTGTAGAACGAATCTGACCTTTTGAGAAATCAGTTGATGTATTAAATTGTTTAGAAGAAATGTTTTTAAAACTTGAACTTGAAGCAGTTTTAAAAGAGCATTCAGAATCATTTGAATTAACAAATGGAGTGATAAACCCAGAATCTAGCAATGAAATATAGAGAGAGAATCTAGAGTGCAAACTTGTCATCCATATATTGATCAATGAGTACACATGACACAATGCTACAAGTGTTCTAGATTGTTGTAGATTGTTATCTAACTATGAACTAGACATGCCTTTTTATACCCATAACATACAAGGTATAAAGGCATTATGAACTAATATAGTACATTGACTTTTACAGTAAATATTGAATACAATAATGCTCTAACAATCTCCCCCTTTGGATTCAATATTTACAAAATATGACAACAGTCTTCAGCTCTTTGTAAAGTCAATCTTCTCCAACAGACACTCTATCAAACCATCTTCAAGTCTTGTACATGAAAAACAGATCTTTGCATCTATATCAGTCTTTGACAAACAGTAACTTCTCGTATCCTTCATATTAATTTTCTCATATTAAAAGGATCCGAAACCATCAATTTGGATGTAGACAGATCAGAAACCAATAGAATTCAGATCAGTAGAATGCGAAACCATCAGATTTCGTACCAAGAAGGATGCGAAATCATAAGGATTCGGATGCAAGAGGGTGCGAAACCATCCATTTCGTATCAAGTTGGATACGAAACCATGAAATCCGGATGTAGAAGGGTGCAAAATCATGGGGATTCGAATCAATAAGGGTTCGAAACGATGGGATTCGTATCATGAAGCATGCGAAACCATATGCATTCGGATCAAGGCAGATGCGAAACCAACGGATGTCGGATCAAGTTGGATACGAAACCATGAAAGTCGTATCAATAAGGATACGAAACCATGAGGATTCGTACCAAGGCAAGTGCGAAACCATACTAATTTGAATCAGAAGGATAGTAGGATGCGAAATCATCTATATTGTTGAACTTTTTTTTAATCAACACGAATTCGGATCAAGAAGGATTCGAAACCACGGAATCCGGATCAATAAGGGTTCGAAACCAATGGATTCGGACCAAGAAAGGTTCGAAACCAATGGATTTGGACCAAGAAGGGTTCGAAACCAATAGATTTCGAATGTATAAGGATCCGAAACCAAAACTTAAACAAATTTCACTTCTCTTTGTGATCCGAAACCAAGCAACAGTAAACAATGAAGGATCCGAAACCAACAGTAAATGATGAATGATTCAAAACCAACAGTAATTGAAGAAGGATCCGAAACCATCTATGAATGATCCGAAACCATCAAGAACAATCCGAAACCTTCATTTCGAACTCGAAAATCACTAATTCAGCCATAACTTCTTCGATTCTTGATCAATTGATATGAAACTTGCACAGATTTGTTCGAAATTTGAATCCACACACTTTCTTAGTTGATCACAAATCCTAATTCGATCAATTTAATCGAATTAAGATCCAAAACAGTAGAATGGGGTTTTCGAACAAACTTTGTAAAAAATGATCAAAATCGATGTGATTCTTGTGGAATTTGGTAGAAATCCAAGAATTAAAGATGATCAGGGACTAAAATCGAGTTCAGTAGTGTCAAGAATCAATCAAAAAGATAAAAAATGGCAGAAAAGATGAAATCTAGATGAATAGTAATCGAAGAAGGGTCAGAAATCTTCGATGAACAGTGTTCGATGAAGGATCTGAAATCTTCAGCTTCAGTGTAAAAAATCTTCAATTTGGTCTTTGATCTGCTTGAATCTTCTGTTTAGCTCTGATACCAATTGATAAACCCAGAATTTAGCAATGAAATATAGAGAGAGAATCTAGAGTGCAAACTTGTCATCCATATATTGATCAATGAGTACAAATGACACAATGCTACAAGTGTTCTAGATTGTTGTAGATTGTTATCTAACTATGAACTAGACATGCCTATTTATACCCATAACATACAAGGTATAAAAGCATTATGAACTAATACAGTACATTGACTTTTACAGTAAATCTTGAATACAATAATGCTCTAACAATCTCCCCCTTAATGAATAACTTTGCTCCCCCTCAAAATAAGAATTCTGGAGCAATTTGTTTTCCCCCCCTGAAAGTATACATATATTTCATTAAAGAATTATTCATTTCAAATACAGTGCTTTAATGAAAACATTTATACAAGGAATTTTTTTTTATTGAACTACATTTTATAACTACTAACATTTGATCATTTGAAAGCTTTACAAAAGAAATCCAACTTAGTGAAACTTAACAAATCTTTCAATCAAATGAAATCAAATGCATGTGTTTGGATTCAAATACAAGTCATCATTGCATATCAAGTTGAAAAGGTTCAGTTTCAACCCCTTTAATAAATCTATTTGGTGTGCTAGCATGCGAAATATGATTAGCTACAAGCATATGCAATTCTAAAACATATAAGAATACTTTGCTCTACTCACACTATTTGTCCAAAATCGGGATTTTAACAAATTTACGGGTTTATCGCGACTTTGTATTTTCCAGAGTTTCAAGAGATGTGTGCGCATTGGCATCTTTTCTTTTGTGCTCATTGGCATCTTTTGATTTTGTGCTCATTGGCATCTTTTAATCAAAAAGTTTAGTAGGAATAAGATATACCGTTAAACATGACTTTCTATCTGGTTCTATAGCAGGATTTGGGTTAGCAGATCCCAGACCAGTTGGCCTTAGGTGCTAGCTGTCGAGCACCCCTTAGAACTTAATTTCCCAAACCAGAAAGGCCACATCGATATATCTTAAACCCATTTGTACCAGTAGAACATGGCTTTCTATCTGGTTCTATAGCAGGATTTGGGTCAGCCGATCCCAGAAAAGTTGGCCTTAGGGACTAGGTGTCGAGCACCCCTTAGGACTTACTCTCCCAAACCAGAAAGGCCACAGGTACAAACTTTCAAACTAAATGATTTTTATTTGTTTATTTGATGCATCGCAATCAATTGGTTCTAAAACATAGTGCTTCTCCCATATTTTCGTTTCCATCCATCATTTTGACAAATAGACTTTTTGAGCATTATATTCTATATAAGTCCAGATTTCCATAATTTTGAGCATTCAGCATAATTTCATTCACGTTTTGCTGACCTTTCGATTTATTTCAGAAGTGAAAGTTGAAACAAATGTAACTCAGATAATACAAAAACACTTGTAAAATCACCCTTGACACACATTTTATTCATTGAATGAAAAATTGAGAATTTCATCACATTGAATTAAATTTGTGAAGGTTCAAACTTTCAAAATCAATAGAAATAAAACATAATGCAATGTTACCTTTCACCACTTGTTCCTTGATATAAAAAGATGTAACAGTTAAGGATATCACCTGAGAAGTATAAGTTCTAAACTGATTTGTTTAGAAGTCTTCCACTTTGAAGTACGGGTCCTGAACTGAATTGTTCAGAAGCCATAGTCGTTGAAGCACGGGTTTTGAACTGATATGTTCAAAATCCAAAAAAAACGTTGAAGCACGGGTCCTGAACTGATGTATTCAGAAACCAATTTCTCTTTGCTCCCCCTTAATGGCACATGTATTCTTCTTTAAAAATTTTGTACCGCTTATCTTCTGTTTTCAGTCATGTGTGTGTTTTATATTTCCAAATCAGCACAACACATGTTGAACCTGCAAAACAGATTAAGCAGATTTTGGTACCCAACGGCACTTCGGTCCTAGTGTGTTAGGTGTAGATTTATTAAAAGTAATACTGTAAGTACCGTACCAATAAGAAGTATAATCTTTATGAACAAAATCATTTGATCCACAGTAAGAACAACAGATTTTCTTATGTGCCAACCTAATCAGATGATTTGCGGAATGAATAGGATTAGGTTTAGCAGAAGATTTACCTTTCGGAGCATTGTTCTTCTTTGCTTTTGATGTGGATGCAGATAATTTTGGTACATCTTTCTTTGGAACTGCGGTGCCTTTGACTCTCCATTCCATCTTCACCTTTTTGAAGACTGGACTTCTTCAGGTTTGGAAGTATTAACTTTAGGCACATTTGTTTTGTTATCTGATTTATCAAGTAGAGGATTATAGAAGAGATTTGTTGAACGAATCTGACCTTTTGAGAAATCAGTTGATCTATTAAATTGTTTAGAAGAAATGTTTTTAAAACTTGAACTTGGAGCAGTTTTAAAAGAGTATTCAGAATCATTTGATTTAACAAAGGGAGTCTGAAAGATAGTATCATGACTGGCCTGCTTAGAGACATCAAATTTAAAAATGATGTCTTCAAGTTCTTTGACTTTGTTTATCAAAACATTGTTCTCTTTAAAAATTAGATCAGATTTCTTTTGGAGATCAGATTTGATCAATTGATCCTTCATAATATCATTTGATAAACCAGATAATCTTTTGGTAAGATTAAGAATCGCATCTTCAAAATATTCGCGTTCCGATTCAAAATCTTTTTCCAAAAACTTTCTTTTATCAGTAATCTCTTTGAAAATTTCCATATTTTTCTTTTTAAGGGTTTTACTTTCCTTTTCAAAGAGATTTTTCTTTTCCGCAAAATCTTTTCTTTCTTTTTCCAAAAGATTTTCTAAATCAGAGATTTTCACGGAAAGTTCAGAACTTTTAATCTCAAAAGATTTTCGTTCAGTTTCAAAATCAGCTCTTTCTTTTTCGAGCTTGTCTTTTTCTAAAAATAAAACTTTCTCAAAGTCCGAACTTGTTTTGAAAGTTTTATACATTTCAGCTCAGTTAGTTCCTTTTCTTTAAGAACTTTCTTTGAAAGCTTTTTCTTCAAATCAACATTTTCATCTTCCAATGTTATTCTTTTCTCTTGAACTTCTTTTAATTGAGCATGTATCTTTAAGTTCCACTTCACTCTCTTTTCTTCCCTAATCTTCATATCAGCATTTTCTCTTTGAAGGGTTGTTACTTTCTCTTGAAGATTCTCGATTTGATCGTGCAGACTTGAGTTGTCTTTCTTTGCTTCAAGATCTGCAATATAAACATCAAGATCAGTAACTCTTTTAATAAGTCTATCATTTGAAGAAGAAATGTCTAAAATTTGTCTCTTTAGATCAACATTTTCTTCCTCCAATGCTTTATTTAAAACAGGAAATGAAGGATTTGAAGTATTAGGTTTAACAAAATTTTGCTTCAAACCTTCACCACTGGATTTAACAATAGTTTGCTTCAAACTTTCATTATTAGATTTAACAAAAGTTTGTAGTGTTGAAGGTATTTCTGTTATAAGAACTTGTTGCAAAATTTCATTATTTGGTTTAACAGAAACTTGTGGAGTTTGAGGTATTTCTGTTATAATAATTTGCTTCAAACCCATTTCTCTCTTTGGAATTGCTAGATGTTGATCTTTCAGAAAATCAAGCAGAAAGTGTATAAAATACACTATTGAAAAAAAATTATATAAATTTTTTTTCTTGAAAAGCTCTTAAAGTGTATGAAAAACACTATAGAAAACATTTCGGAATAAAAAAAATTCTCAATTTTTTTTTGGAAATTCATGTGTTATTCAAACAGGAGTCTGAAAGATAGTATCAGGACTAACCTGCTTTGAGACATCAAATTTAAAAATGACGTCTTCAAGTTCTTTAACTTTGTATATCAAAACATTTTTCTCTTTAGAAATTAGATCAAATTTCTTTTGGAGATCAGATTTGATCAACTGATCTTTCATAATATCAGCTGATAAACCAGATAATCTTTTGGTAAGATTAAGAATCGCATCTTCAAAATGTTTGCGTTCCGATTCAAAATCTTTTTCCAAAAACCTTCTTTTATCAGTAATCTCTTTGAAAGTTTCCATATTTTTCTTTTTAAGAGTTTTATTTTCCTTTTCAAAGAGATTTTTCTTTTCCGTGAAATCTTTTCTTTCCTTTTCCAAAAGATTTTCTAATTCCGAGATTTTCACGGAAAGTTCAGAACTTTTTATCTCAAAAGATTTTCGTTCAGTTTCAAAATCAGCTCTTTCTTTTTCGAGCTTCTCTTTTTCTAAAAATAAAACTATCTCAAAGTCAGAAACTTGTTTTGAAAGTTTTATACATTTCATCTCAGTTTCTTTCTTTTCTTCAAGAGAAAAATTAGACAGTTTTCTCTTTAGATCAACATTTTCACTGTCCAAACTTTTTTCTTTATCTTGAACTTCTTTTAATTGAGCATGCAACTTTAAGTTCCACTTCACTCTCTTTTCTTCCCTAATCTTCATATCAGCATTTTCACTTTGAAGAGTTGTTACTTTCTCTTGAAGTTTCTTGATTTGATCGTGCAGACTTGAGTTGTCTCTCTTTACTTCAAGATCTGCAATATAAACGTCAAGATCAGTAACTCTTTTAATAAGTCTATCATTTGAAGAAAAAATGTCTAAAATTTGTCTCTTCAATTTAGCATTTTCTTCCTCTTCATTTAAAACAGGAGCTGAAGGATTTGAAGTATTAGATATAAAAGTTTGCTTCAAACCTTCACTATTGGATTTAACAAAAGTTTGCTTCAAACTTTCATTATTAGATTTAACCGAAATTTGTGGAGTTGGAGGTATTTCAGTTATAAGAACTTGTTGCAATCTTAAATCCCCATCTTTTGTATAAGTAGACATCTTGAATATTGCTAGATGGATCTTTCAGAAAATCAAGCAGAAAGTGTATGAAATACACTATAGAAAAAAAATTATATAAAACTTTTTCTTGAAAAACTCTTAGAGTGTATAAAATACACTATAGAAAAAATTTCGGAATAATTTTTTTTTCAAAATACTCGTTTTTTTTAATCAACACGAATTCGGATCAAGAAGGGTGCGAAATCAATGGATTCGGACCAAGAAGGGTTCGAAACCAATGGATTCGGACCAAGAAGGGTTCGAAACCAATGGATTCCGAATGTATAAGGATCCGAAACCAACAGATTTCGTATTCTTAAGGATCCGAAACCAAAACTTAAACAAATATCACTTCTCTTTGTGATCCGAAACCATGCAACAGTAAATGATGAGTGGTCCAAAACCAAGCTGAAATGATCCAAAATCCTTATGAATGATCCGAAACCTTCACATAAACACCAAAAATCACTAAATAAGCCATAACCTTTTCAATTCTTGATCAATTGTTATGAAATTTGCACAGATTTGTTCGAAATTTGAATCCACACACTTTCTTAGTTGATCACAAATCTTAATTCGATCAATTTAATCCAATTAAGATCCAAAACAGTAAGAAAAGTTTTTCGAACAAAACAGATACAAATTGCTCAGATTTGCAAATTATGTGCAGATTTTGGTATAGATCCTTGAATTAAAGTTGATCAGGGATGAAAAACGAGTTAAGAGATGTCAAGAATCAAACCAAAAGATCAAAAATTAAAGAAAATATGAATTTTGGATGAACAGTAATCGAAGAAGGATCAGAAATCATATGATGAACAGTAACAATTAAGGATCCGAAATCTGTAATTCAGTGTAAAAAATCTTCAATTTGGTCTTTGATCTGCTTGAATTTTCTGTTTAGCTCTGATACCAATTGATAAACCCCGATCTAGCAATCAAGAATATAGAGAGAATCTAGAGAGCAAATGTCATCCATATATTGAACAATGAGTTACAAATGACATTAAGCATGAAGTGTTCTAGATTGTTATCTAACTATTGAACTAGATATGCCTATTTATACCCATAACATACAAGGTATAAAGGCATTATGAACTAATACAGTACATTGACTTTATAGTAAATCTTGAATACAATAATGCTCTAACAGAGATCATCAAATTCTCATCGATATTATCCAAGAATTGTATCATACGAATCTTCCATTGCTGATATTCATTAGGAATAAGAACAGGTGGTTTCGTTTCAGATCCCATCGAGAGAAATTCTTTTGAAGACATGATTAGTAAAATTGAATTTAATCAATTCAACAGAAAGACAAATCGAATTTCTTGAACAAACGTAAAACGAATTCAAGAATTACAAAGAATTCAAGAATTGTGAGTAGCAGCGGAATCAATTGACGAATTGATCAAGAAACTTCAAGAACGCAATCAAGAAACCCTCAAGAACTCGATCTTGAACAAATTTGTTTGTTGATTGGCTCTGATACCAATTGTAGAAACCAGGATTCAATCTTATAATCAAATATGAACAATCAAACAATAAAATGATAGAGATTTGGATCAACGCACTTGTATTCAATTAAGAACATATTACAGATCTAGAGAGAGAATCTCTCAAAGATTACAAAAGCTGAATACAAAGATATGCGGAAAAGTTATGCGAAAGATTAGTTTGCTTACAGTTGCTAACAACTATATATACTGTAAGGAAAAGCTAAAGCGACAGTACATATACATGAAAGACTAATAGAACAATTACACGTGTCCTAATTAGTAAAAGAATATAACTGAAAGTATCCAAGACATAAGTTCTGAATAACATATTCAGAACTTCTGAACATTCTTCTGATTAAGCACTTCAGAACTTCCTTCAAGCACATGTGATATTTTCTTCATCATTCTCAGAAGTTCTGAGTCTCCTACTCAGAACTCTGATCCTTCAGTTCATACTTTCATACTCGTAATCTTTTCGAGACTTCTCAGATCAGAACTTTTGAGTCTTCTAACTCAGAACTCTGAGTCTTCTATTCAGACCTAACACTTGTAACTTTTGACAAAACTTCAGATCTTACAGAGTATGATGGGAGAATTAAACTTCTTCCTCGGACTCCAAGTAAAACAATCATCAGAGGGAATTTTTATAAATCAAGCTAAATATGTCTCCGACATACCTTCAAAATTCAGTCTATCTGATGCCTCTGTAATGAAGACCCCAATGGCCACTGGAAATAAATTATTCTCAGATCCAAATGGCACATCTGTAGAGTGCAAGCTCTATAGAGGTATGATTGGGTCTCTGATATACTTAACCGCAAGTAGGGATGATATAATGTATGCCACATGCCTCTATGCAAGATATCAAGCTAACCTAAAGGAATCCCACTATATCGCTGTAAAGAGGATCTTCAGATACCTTAAAGGGACAAAAAATCTTGGGCTCTGGTATCTGAAGAACTCTGGCTTTGGTCTTAGGCATACACAGATTCAAAATATGGAGGACGCAAGCTTGATCGAAAAAGCACCTCTAGGAGTTGTCAATTCCTGGGAGGTAAACTAGTCAGCTGGACTTCGAAGAAGCAGAACTGTGTGTCCACATCTACAGCAGAAGCTGAATATGTTGCTGCTGCTAGCTGTTGCTCCCAAGTTCTGTGGATGAAAACTCAGCTAAAGGACTATGGCCACAACATATACAAGATACCCATCTTCTGTGATTCAAAAAGTGCCATAGCCATCTCTGCCAATCCAGTTCAGCACTCAAAAACAAAGCATATCGATATCCGTTACCACTTTCTGAAGCATCATGTTGAACATGGCACAATCAAAATGCACATTGTATCCACTGAATATCAGCTTGCAGACTTATTCACCAAGGCACTTGATGAGAAAAGATTCATTTTCTTGGTGGGTAAGTTGGGAATAATTAACATGAGTTGAATCCTCTGTAAGTTAGATTTGATCCTCTTGTAAATATGTATATATATTTAAAACTCTTCTGTATGTAAATTCTCATTCATCAAAAGTTCTGTAACCAACAGAGCCTCTGTGAAATTTCTCAGAGCCTCTGACAATCTCCACAGAACCTCTGAGGAGTTTGACCTAAGTCCTGTGCACTACTTATCTCATTTGATCCAAGCATAGGTCAAGGAGGAGAAGAAGGAGACCTTGAACTGATCTACAGAGGTTGATCATTCAAGGGGGAGCCAAAGAAGAGATGTCATTAATCAAATTCACAGAAGTGAAGGTTTTTGTCGAACAAGGGAAAGCCAAAAGATAAGTATCTCGTACAAATCCTTTTTGAAAACAATTTTCTAGGACATCAATTTCCAAATACGTCCTAGAAACACTGTTTAAGACATTCCAAACAAGTAATGATCAAAAAGATTTCCAAGCCTTCCCTTATGAGAAATTTAAGGTCACAGAGCCTCTGCTGAGCTCAACAGAGCTTCTGTAAGCCGGATCCTCCATAACTGCACATTTCATACGGAAACTCCATCGATCAACTTCAATGTCTTAAAGAAGGTTTCTAGTCATAAAGTTCACTCCGCCACAGAACTTATGTTGACTAATCTAGGTATTCAAAGGCTACTCGCACAAAACCTTTTCCCAAACAGTTTTCTCGGACACTAATTTCGAAGTATGTCCTAAAAACAATGTTTAAAACAATTAAAACTTTTATGAATCTTTAGTTATTAGAAATTTTCAGTCATAGAGCCTCTGTTGGCTTTGACAGAGCCCCAAAGCCTCTGTGGATGAAAATTTTGTGCTAAAGACTCTATCGATCCTCTCCAATGAATTTTCAAACTGTTTTAAAGGTGCAAGCACAGAGGAGACATTAAAGGTAGGTTTCAGCATCACAGAACTCACTCCACTACAGAGCCTCTGTTGATTCTGACACTTTACTCTTTATGGAAACTCTGTAAAAGGGAGTTATTTACCGCGAGTGACAGACCCCACACAGAAGAAATACCCACGCACCAAGCATTAATGGGCCGCACACGACGTCTAATCGTGCTCTGACACATGTGACGTGGCAGATTTTCATTGGACGTGCGTACCACACGTTTCTTCTGAAACTTGTGCCCCGCTGTAAAACTCAAATGCGGACCCCAAATGTTAATTGAATTCACTTTTACCGTGGAATTCTATCCATTTCTACTCTCACTATATAACCCCGTTCCCATCACTTTTTAATCCTTTAACGAATTTACTCTCACATTCTTTGCAATAACCTGTAACTCCCATTTTCTACTATACTTCTTCAAGTTTATCGAAATGGCATCCACCTTCAATGCTCCGGTGAACTCCCCAACCCATTCTGAGCATTCTCAGAACCCAGAAATAGCCGGAAACATATAACAGGATAACTCCGGCGACACAGCAGATTTTGCTCCGACAACCCACCTTCAAAACTTCATCGCACATGAACACTTTGAAAGTGTTCTTCCCTTAAAACCCAATAACTACTACCTGGTTCCCTCAAAAACCGCTTTTGGGGAAGAACATGCCATCCTACTCCACATTTTGGAAAACCATTACCTCAACCACCTACTAAGCAAAACTGTCAACAAAATCCCTGCCAGATACCTCAATCAATTCTGGAAAACCAGCAGATATGACCCAGAAGATAGACAAATCAAGGGCTACAACTCCAAACCAGACAAATCCGAGCACCTTGAACTAAAATTCAACAGAACCATGTTCTCACTGGAGTTCAGCCTACCCACCAGAGGTCTGCTAGGCATAAAGAAATACGCAGAGGAACCCACAGACACAGAGCTCTGCCGTTTTGTTAAAATGTTGGGGTATAACACAACCCTAAGGAAAAGGAATGATTTCAGAAGAAATTGACTTCCCCCTCTATGGAATACTCTCTTTTCCATTCTCAACAGGTGTCTAACTGGGAAAGTGGGTAGTCCAGACCAAACTTCTCACCAAGTCATGGCCATTATGTATGGGGTATACTACGATCTACCTCTGTACTACGCCACCCTCATGATGCATGAAATGGTTAACACCATTGACCGCAGAATCTCCTCCCAGAAGTCCAAAGGACGCAAGACGGATGCTCTACCTCTCTACAATATCAGCGTATTCTGAGTGTCCTTCTCGAGCCTCTGCTCCTGTTAGATCTGAAGTTTTGTCAATAAACCAAGTGTTGAAGATCTGATAAGAAGACTCAGATGTTCTGAGTAGAGGAGTCAGAGATCTGAGAAGAGAAGTCAGAGTTCTGAGAGAAAGAGTCCGAAGCTCTGAGAAGCGTTATCAGAAGAATGTTCAGAAGTTCTGAACAACCTGTTTAGAACTTATGACTACATACTTTACTTAGTATTTAGTAAACTAATTAGGACACGTGTTATGTTCTTATTAGTCTTTCATATTTGTACTGTAGCTTTAACATGTCCGTTGCAGTATAAATAGAGTGGTTAGCACTACTTTGCTAACTGATTTTCCCGTATATCTTTGTATTCATTCTTTGTAATCTTTGAGATTCTCTCTCTCTTAGATCTGTAATTCTGTTCATCATTGAATACAATAGGGCTTGATCATACAACTTCTCAATTACTGCTTTCTATATTGATTGTAAGATTAGATCCTGTACTTACAATTGGTATCAGAGCCAATCAACAAACAAATTCATTCAAGATTGTGATTGCGAAGATCGATTGATCAATTTCTTGAAGATTTCTTGATTCTGAACTTTGTAGTCAGAACTCTGAGTCTAAAGATCAGACATCTTAATCTGTAAATCAGAACTCTGACTCAGGTAGTCAGAAGTCTGATTCAACTGGATTTTCTGAAACAAAGTCAGATGAATTTTTAGAACTTGAAAAGAGGTTTAATCTTGTAAGTCAAGAACTTGAGGACTTAAGGAAAGCTTATGATGAACTTGAAAATGATTACTGTGAGGTGGATATTAAACTTGAAGAAGATTTGAAAGAAAAGAATATTTTTATTCAGAAAATAACAGAGCTTGAAAAACTGAAGACTGAGTATGATCTTTTTAAAATTAATTCTCTAAAAGAAAATGATAAATTTATTAATGAATCAACTACATATGAAAAAGGTGAATCATCTAATTCTTCTAACAAAAAGGAGTTGAATTTTTCAGAAAAAGAAGAAAGCAAAAGGAAAGATGATCTTGCAAAGTTGAATGATCTGAAAAGGAATCTTGAGAAGCTTAGAATGAAATCTACTTCTGAACTCAAAGCTAGAAATTCTTGTAATAAGGGCAATTGTACTCTGAACAGTATCAATAAAAATGAAATGACCTATGTTTCAGATTTATTGTCACTTGCAAAGAAAAATCTTGTTTGTGTTAGATGTAAAAATGATTCATTCCAATATTCTCATAAATGTTTAGTCAAAATAACTTCTGTTTCATACATAAGAAAAGACATTCAGAATTCAGAAAAGAAAAATATTTATGTTCTTCAGAATACAGAAAAGAAGAAAATTTCTGTTCCTCAGACTCAGAAGAAAGAAAAGATAAAAGAAAAGAAAGTTGAAAATGTTGCAAAATCAAAAGCTACAACTTTCAAAAAGAAATTAAACAAGTTTGTAAGCAGAAAATGTTCTGACTTCATAAAAGTTCAAGGAAAGTGGTGTTTGAAGAAAGATTTTGAGTGGAAAGTAAAAGGTACTAATGTTAAATCAAATGACAAAGCTAACAAAGATGGACCCATTCCAAAATGGGTACCTAAAACTAACTGATCCTTTTGCAGGGCTGTCATGTGTGGTTTTTAGATTCAGGAGCTTCAAGACACATGACAGGTCAGAAGTCTTTTCTATCAAACTTCACAGAAAAGACTGGAGGAGCAGTAAACTTTGGAAATAATAGCAAAGGTCAAGTTAAAGGTTATGGGGATTTAACTAAAGGAGATCTGACTATCCAAAAGGTTTTCTATGTTGAAGGATTACAACATAATCTTTTCAGCATAAGTCAGTTTTTAGACAGTCTTTGTCAAATCAAGTTTCAAATAACAGGTTGCATGATTTTAACTGAAAATGATGTTAAAGTCTTCTGGGCCAAAAGACATATGGACTTATTTGTAGTTAATTTTTCAAAATTGAAAACATTAAATACAGTTTGTCTTTTATCAAATTCAACTGCAAATGAATGTTGGCTTTGGCACAGAAGATGTTCTCATCTAAATTTCAAAGATCTTAATAATCTTGTTGCAAAACATCTGGTTAAAGGTTTACCAAAGCTTAAATTTGAAAAAGAATCATTATGCTCAGCTTGTGAAATGGGCAAGATGAAAAAGAGTTCTCACAAATTAAAAATGGACTCATCTTGCAAAGCATCATTAGAAATGATTCATACTGATCTTTGTGGTCCAATTTCAGTTCAATCTATGGGAGGAAAGAAATATATGCTTGTGATTGTTGATGAATTCTCCAGATACACATGGGTTGAGTTCCTAAGAGCTAAGTCAGAAGTTGCTACTACATTGATAAATTTTATCAAAAGGATTCAAGTTCTCTTACAACTTCCAGTTCAGAAAATCAGAAGTGATAATGGAACAGAGTTCAGAAATGAGACTCTTCAGAATTTTTTAGAAAGTTCTGGGATTTCTCACAATTTTTCTGCTGTCAGAACTCCTCAACAAAATGGTGTTGTTGAAAGGAAAAACAGAACTCTAGTTGAAGCTGCGAGAACAATGCTGGCTTATGCAAATCTTCCTACCTTCCTATGGGCTGAAGCAATTGCAACTGCTTGTTTTACACAGAATAGAACTTTAATCAATAAGAGATTAAATAAGACTGCTTATGAACTGATAAATAAAAGAAAACCATTAATCAAATTCTTTCATGTTTTTGGTTGCAGGTGCTATGTTCTTAGAGACAGAGAAAATCTTGCCAAATTCGATAAAAAGGCAGATGAAGGATACTTTGTGGGTTATTCTTTAACTTCCAAAGCATTCAGAATCTACAATAGAATAACCAAGAGGATGATGGAGAGCATAAATGTAACTTTTGATGAAGCCAGAATGAGGACTTCTGAACAAGACAGTTCAGAACTCATGCAGAACAAGACAAAAATGACTTCTGATACAAATTCTAATCCTATTTGTTCAGAACTCAATTTACTGTTTAAGGATGTTTTTATTGAACTAATTTCTGATGCAGAATATGAAAACCCAAAGATGGTCAAAGAGATGAAAAATAAGACTCCAGAAATAGTTCAATCAACTGTAATTTCTGATAAAGGTCCATCTGAGGAATGTCCAAATCTGATAAATACAAGTAGTGAGAATTCTGAACCATGTATTCAGAATTCTGAACCTTGTAATCAGAATTCTGAACCTTGTAGTCAGAACTCTGGTCAAGTTACTCAGAAGTCTGACTTCATTACTCAGAATACAAACACACATGGAACTCCTACACATATATCAGAACAAGGGGACAGTTCAGAATTACAAGCAATCATTGATAAGAATGATGCAAACAACAATTATTCAGAGATTGATGTACTCCCTAGTGCAAATAAATGGACTAAAATCATCCTATTCATCAAGTAATAGGTGATCCATCAGCAGGAGTAAAGACCAGATCAGCTACAGCAAATGAAGCAATGTTTGCTGGTTTCTTAAGTGTGATTGAACCAAAGAAAGCTAATGAAGCCCTAGAATATCCAGACTGGATTTCAGCAATGCAAGAGGAATTGCTTCAATTTGAAAGAAATAAAGTTTGGAGACTCATTCCAAAGCCTGAAGGTAAATCTATTATTGGAACTAAATGGATGTTCAGAAACAAAAAGGATGAGTCAGGTGTTCTCATCAGAAACAAGGCAAGATTGGTTGCTAAGGGATACTGTCAACAAGAGGGAATTGATTATGATGAGACATTTGCACCAGTGGCAAGAATAGAGGCAATCAGAATATTTTTGGCCTATGTTGCACACAAAAACTTCAAGGTGTATCAGATGGATGTCAAATCAGCCTTTCTAAATGGCAAACTTAATGAAGAGGTGTATGTTCATCAACCTGAAGGTTTTGTTGATCCAGAATTCCTTGATCATGTTTATATTTTAGACAAAGCTTTATATGGTCTAAAACAAGCACCACGAGCCTGGTATGACACTCTTACTAAACACTTGTTAGGTTCAGGGTTTAAGAAAGGTAAGATTGACATAACTTTGTTTTTAAAGAAACAGGGTGATGATTTAATTCTGATTCAGATTTATGTTGACGACATAATATTTGGTTCTACCAGTCCAGAATTATGTGATAATTTTTAAAAAATCATGTCATCTGAATTTGAAATGAGCATGATGGGTGAGCTGAATTTTTTCCTTAGTCTTCAAGTCAAACAATTACCAAAAGGTATTTTTATAAATCAAGGAAAATATGTCAGAGACATTCTGAAAAAGTTCAAAATGTCTGATTGTGCTTCTATGAGAACACCTATGGCAACTAACATAAAGTTAGATTCTGATCTCAAAGGTGTTTCAGCAGATTTCAAACTCTATAGAGGCATGATTGGATCATTACTTTATCTGACTGCAAGTAGACCAGATATCATGTTTTCTACCTGTTTCTGTGCTAGATTTCAATCTAACCCAAAAGAATCACATATGTTGGCTGTCAAAAGGATTTTAAGATATCTCAAAGGATCACCTGATCTAGGTTTATGGTATCCAAAAGAAACTGACTTCAAATTGATTGCTTTCACTGATGCTGATCATGCAGGAAGTAGGTTGGACAGAAAGAGTACATCTTTTGCTTGTCAATTTTTGGGAGATAAAATAGTGAGTTGGGCATTAAAGAAGCAGAATTATGTGTCCACTTCAACTGCTGAAGCAGAGTATGTTGCTGCTGCTGCTTCATGCTCTCAAACATTGTGGATGAGAACACAACTCATGGACTATGGATATCAGCTTAACAAGATTCCCATCTATTGTGACTCAGAAAGTGCAATTGCCATTACTCAGAACCCTGTTCAACATTCAAAGACTAAGCATATAGATGTGAGGTATCATTTTATAAAGGACTATGTGGAAAAAGGAACTATAGAGATGCACTTTGTGCATACAAAGTATCAGTTGGCTGACTTGTTCACAAAGCCTCTTGATCACAAAAGGTTCTCTTTTCTCATATGTAAAATAGGAATGCTTAATCTGACTAATTGAAAATATTTGTTTTTCTTAAAAATGCTAAATTTTTCTAAGTAAAATTGTCTGAGTAGTGTACTCAGAACTCTGAGTCTTAAGTTCAGAACTTCTGAGTACTGAGATCAGAACTTCTGAGTCTTGAGTTCAGAACCTCTGAGTCTTGAGTTCAGAACTTCTGAGTCTTAAGGTCAGAGATTCTGAGTCAATACTTCAGCAATCTAACTTTCAAAAATTTATTTTTGAGAAATACAAATACTTCAACTGTATGGATTATGCTTCTTCTATTATCTTTTTATCTCATCTTTATGTATCATAAATAGTCAAATGCATGCTCAAGTCAAGGGGGAGCATCAAAATTTTTGTTTGGAAATCATTTTGTGATGCTTAAAAGGTTTGTTTTCATTTCTTATCTCTGATCATTCTAAGAAGAACAAGCTTTTAATGATAAATTTTTTTGTTGTTCAAACTATATCTGAATTAAAAAATTTCATATTCAGATATAAGATTTTAAATGATTTTTTTTTTTTGAAAATCATCATAATATGAACATAATTTTGATGATAAAAAGTGTTTCTATCTGTTCAAACCTCTTCTGAATAATCAAGATGTTTTATATTTGTCAGAAATTGACTTTAAATGACATTTTGGTTAAAAGGCAAAATTCTTCTGAATTATGGAATCAGAACTCTGAGTAGAACAATCAGATATCTGATAAAGGAAAGTCAAAACATATGAGCGTGTTATTCAGATCTTTGACTTGAGTCAAAATTCTATTCACTAACACGTGTCAGCTTCATATTTGTTTGATTATGCCACACATTTCATTTAAATCCTCTGTGGCATTTCAAATGTGTTGACTCCGTTATAACATTGAATTCGCTTTTCCGTTAAACCTTTCAACTTCGCGGATTTTAAATAGGTCTTAAAATCCCTATTTCAAATCTTTTCAAATTCTAGAGCGAAAAGTGAGATACGAATCAAATCCAGAGTTCGTTGAGTTTGTTTTCTTCTTAAATCATGTATGGAATACAAAGGAGTGGTCCAATTTCTCTACATTCTACAAAATCGATAATTGATTCATCTGATTCGGATAATGATGAAGTACAGAATAGAGCTGTAGAGGAAGAGGCAATAAGAAATGATGAAGAAGATGAACAAATGAATGAATCAGAAGGAAATGCAGATGAGGTAAACATTAATATTGAACATGAACAGAGTGCTGCAGGGTCGATTATGTCAGATAGACCTATTTTCGTGGAAAGGGTTGTTCTTGAGAGTGAATGGTTGAAATTATCTGAAAATAACTGTGTTATATTGTTTGAGGAAAGTCGATTTAAACCTGAACACAGAATTATCATGGAATTATTCAAACATCATCCTTATAGAAAATGGTTTACAAGAAGCAAAAATGTTCCTGTTCAGTACATACAACAATGGTGGAAACATCTTAGGTTAGAAGATAATAAGTTTGTGTCTGAAATTGGAGGAGTGACATTTGCCTTATCTATCTCTGCACTAAGAGAAATGCTGAATCTACCAGAGAAAGATGATGTACAAGGAAGGGCAGATTTTGAAGACTCACCCCTAACAGAGGAATTAATAGCTGAATTTATGAAATTGGGATACAATGAAAGATTGAGGACTCTCAGTTTGTTCAGAAGAAACAAATTACCACCTATTTGGGCTTGCTTCTTTCATGTGGTAAATAAATGTTTGTCAGGGAAGAATAGTTCTGCTGATCAAGGTTCTAAACAAATTCTTCAGATCTTTCAGGGTTTAGTGAAGAATAGGCATTATGACTATACTTTAATACTTTGGGAATACATGAAGAATACATTTGAGAAGAATCAGAAAGCAATTCAGAGGAAAACAAAGGATGCTCCACTGACATACATTCCTTATATAAGGTACTGGCAAATTGTTATTTGGTATGCCATGCAGGAAAACAGAACAATCTCAAGAAGAACAAATGAAGAGCATGGTCCCACATTTTATTTGGGTAAGATGACCTCAGTAACAAGACTTGAAAACTATCCCAATCATAAACTGTTGCCAAGATCACTTAGGAATTATATTCCAAGGGAGAGTGAGATTTTAAAAGCATATTGCACCTCTATGGGAATTGAATTACCTCAAATCCCTACCCAAGAGGACCAACCTGAGAAGAGAGGTGAGGGGTCTAGTCGAAATAGAGAGGGGGAGGATGTTCAGATGGGTGAACATTCTGAGAGACTTGAGGGGGAAAATTCTGAGAGCTTGGTTAGACTCAGTGAGGAAAAACAGAATGAGAGTGGTGAGGATGAGAGATTGTCAACAGAGGTTCAAACAGAAAGAGATGCCTCTGAACCAGCTAATCTTGGCCAGGTAACCACAAATGCTATTGGTTCACATCTCTTGGTGTCCAATATTGAAACAAACACCATGGACCTAGTGGTGGATCTTGAACAACCCACCCATACCCACTCAGAAGCATTTCAACATGCTACTGTTTCACACAAATCAGGGGAACCATCCCAAACTCATTTGGAGGGAGGTGATCAATCCCAACCTATTTTTCAACACATTGAGTCTGAATATCACAGTCCTATTCGTATTGAGCCTGAAATTCCTTCTGACACTTGCACAAATCAGGAATTTCGTATTCCTGAAACAACATTCATACACATACCTAATGTTGGGTGTCGAGGATTGGATGGAAGTCCTGGTGAGGTGAACATTACAAAAGCCTCATTCAAACGTGAATCTGTTGTACAAGATGACTTTGTGTTATCTACAGGCCATGAGCCCTCTGGGCACATGAAAACTGGGCCATCTGTTGGTTCTGGTTCACTGTTAGAAACTTCTGAATTTGAAAAGATTCAGAAACAAAACAAGGAGATGGGGGAAAAAGTAGAAAATTTGGAGAAGATGGTGGAGGATTTGAATGATGAGGTGATAGATTTGAAAGATGTATTGCAGAAAAAGTTGAATTCTGTTGAAACTAAAGTAGATGATGTAAAGAAATCCTTGGATTCTCATAAAAAGGAGATCAAGGATATGATGTCTGGTTTTCAAAAAGATATGTTAAAACAAATGCAAGGTATGCAGGAATCTATACTGAAAGCACTGAGTGTATCAATGGCTTCTACTTCAAAGCCTCTTGAGCCTGTTCCTGTTGCAGAAGCTGAACCTGAAGGTACTTCCAATCAGAACTTGAAAAGAAAGTTTGATGATAATGAACCTTATGATCATCAAAAGGGGGAGAAACGACAGAGGTTAAGTTCTGATGATGACATTGGCATAGAAGATTTTGAGATAGCAGATATGCACTTAGCCAGTACAAAAAGTTCAGAAGATCAGACACAGGAAAATTTAATGGAAATGATTCAGATAGTTCATATTGATAGCTCAGATACAGAAGAAATGGATTTGGGGAGTATTGATGGTAATGACACAGATAAAACAGAGGAATTAAACTTGGATACAGAAATGGAAGGAAATTCTGTGGAAACTGAAACTGTTGAAGAATCTGTATTGAGATCAGAAGAAACAGTGGAAAGTGCAGTGGTAAACTGGTGTACAGATATCATTGTTTATAACAAAAGAAGGATAAGTGAAGAATTGATAAGTATTGAATCAGAAGAAAGGAGGTTAAGTGAAGAGTTGATCAGAAGGATGCATAATAATTTAGTCAGAGCTTTGAATGTTCAAAAAGTTCAGCAAGGAATAAAAATGGTAAGACCTATTGATCTAATGGGAGAAGAAGACAGAACTGTGAATTATACTCAGGATTTTGAAGATGAGTTTAGATTTAACTTTTGTGATGAGTTAGATACAGAAGAAGAGTATGTGAAAGTGAAAGACTACTTTATGCCTTCTGAGTATGTATTCAGAAAACCAATTGAGATCCCAAAGATTAACTTGCAGAGACTAGAAGAACCTGTATGTGATTTCATCTTAGAGTTAAGTGATGTGCCATTAGCCAGACAATTTCATGATGATATTTTTCCTGAGGAAATGTATGATAATCTCTACTACACAGAAGGAGAGTATGAGCTTTTGGAAAGTAACATTGATGGTTTTATGGATGACAGAGCTCAGATAGTCTACTCAGAAGCTTCTAACAGATTCAGAGTTCCTGACTCAAAACTGCATATCCAGAAAAGAATTGAGAAAGTTCTGATGTTTCAACAAGAAGAATTCAGTGGTTTAATGTTTGTTAGAATGGAAGTGCTGAAAGAAAGAAATACAAAGGTTTCCATGTCTACTTTTGATTTTCACAGATTGACTCTTGATGATCAGATCTTTCTAGTCAAGTTCTTTGCCAGTACTGAAGAAGCCTTGATGGAAATTGAATGTAGAAGACTTCTGGGTATCTATGTCAGAAATATACACTTGTATGATTTCCAATTAGCCATTGAAGAAAGAAAAGAGAAGTGTAATCTGAGTTCTCCCACAAAGAAAACAGAAATTGGTGTAGATTTGAAGGGATTTGTGAATGAAGGAATGGAGACAGAAGGGTTCACATATACAGTTCACGGAAGGCTTGAAATGTTCAGATTAAAAGAGTTGGTGAAGTACAGTGATGCAACTCTAAATTGGTTATTGATTGAAATGGAAGTAAGTGTGGAAACTGAAAGAGAGAGTTTAAAGAAGAGATGTATGAACTCTGTGAAGAGAAGGTTGGATCTTAGAAGAAAAATCAGAAACTGTAGTGAATGGTTGCTATCTGAGGTGAATCCCAAAAAGATTCTACATAATGATTTTGTGTTTCCTGCCGAGTATGAAGTGAATGAAATTCTGTCAGATGAAGTTGAAGAAGTTCAGGACACAACGCCTCAGAATGTGCAGATAACTAGTTTTGATCAAGCTGAACAGTCTGAACCCAAAGAAGATGAAATATATATTGATCTAAATGGATACTTTCTTGAATTTGATCTGCCTGAGTTCTTCAAACCAAAAGAAGTACAATTCTTGGATGTGTATTATGATAGACCTAAGGAGACTCAGATCTGGTTGGCTGAAAAATCAAGATGTCTTGGCAAAACAAAGCAAGCTGTTTACTCAGATTTTCTAATCACTGGAATAAGAGAATTGAAGGTTAAGAAATTCAGAAAGATGGAGTACTTATCCTTTGAAGTTCTGAGAGAAGATGGCAAGGTTTATTACTTTACTGATGCAGATTTTGAGAAACTATCAGTGGTTGACTTCTACAGATTACACAGCTTTCTATGCTTCAAAGAGTCAAGCAAAGACACAAATGAAAGGAAGGCAAGAAGTGTGGTGATTGAGGCCATGTTCTATATCTTAAGGTGGCACTGTTATACAGATTTCCAAATAGCTCTGTATTTACAAAAGCCATGTGTTTATCTGGCAAATCCCAATACAGATCATGAGCAGAAAAAGGTGTTAAAGACTGGAAGTGTTCACAAATTTCCAGATTTGGGAGTGTTTTTGAAAAACAAAAGTGGAAAGATCTTCTTCAGAGCAAAGGAAACTACAAAATACTGTTCTGGAACTTTAAGGATCATAAAGCACAATTTGTAGAAAAAGATGCAGAAAGTGAAGCAAGCAAATATAACTCAAGAAGCAATCAATCAACAAGTGGAAGTTATCCAAGAAATTATTGCTAAGATTGACAAGAGACTTAATCTGAGAAATGTGCTACTTCAGAAAATTGTTCCTGCTCTGAAAGAACTGGATGATGCAAAATTCAAGTTTATTTGACAAAAAAGGGGAGATTGTTAGATCTGAAGTTTTGTCAATAAACCAAGTGTTGAAGATCTGATAAGAAGACTCAGATGTTCTGAGTAGAGGAGTCAGAGATCTGAGAAGAGAAGTCAGAGTTCTGAGAGAAAGAGTCCGAAGCTCTGAGAAGCGTTATCAGAAGAATGTTCAGAAGTTCTGAACAACCTGTTCAGAACTTATGACTACATACTTTATTTAGTATTTAGTAAACTAATTAGGACACGTGTTATGTTCTTATTGGTCTTTCATATTTGTACTGTAGCTTTAACATGTCCGTTGCAGTATAAATAGAGTGGTTAGCACTACTTTGCTAACTGATTTTCCCGTATATCTTTGTATTCATTCTTTGTAATCTTTGAGATTCTCTCTCTCTTAGATCTGTAATTCTGTTCATCATTGAATACAATTGGGCTTGATCATACAACTTCTCAATTACTGCTTTCTATATTGATTGTAAGATTAGATCCTGTACTTACAGCTCCGTCTACAAAAATGGCCAATAGAGGGACCAACGGCCAGAATGTATGCTATGACAAAGAACTCCCCAACAGAGCACGAAGAAAAATACCCTTTCTGTAGGCCTCTGCCAACCGCACTTATGGGATATGCAACAGATGAGACCCTTAAGTTATAATATATACGCGATCATAGGACTCTAGAACCGAGTCCTGTGACACCCCCGCGTCTAGGAGTCCCTTTAGGAACTAGGGTTGTAGATAGGATTTCAGACGAAGAATGGGTAGTGGCCTTGGCTAAGCACGAACAAGTTCAAGAGAACTTTCATGCTCTGAGAGATACGATTCTCTCCCCTGCTTCCAAGAGCAAATCCTCTGCCAAGAAGAAGAAGAAAGCTCACAAGAAAAGGAAAACGATATAGGGAACCTCTACCAGTGCTGTTCAAACCCAACGATCCCCTCCTCATGCAACAGAAGTTGAATTTTCTGCGCCTCCACCTCCTCCAAAAGACAAAAAGAAGAGAAAACATAAGTCTTTTGAGGAGGGTGCCCCCAAACCAAAGAAAAGGAGGAGCAAGAAGAAATCCAAGAAACCTCACACTCCTCTGCAATCCATCGCAGAGGAAGCAGAAATGGTCGAAGAAACCCAAGACTAAACTCTGCAATCACCTTCACCCATCAATTATGCAGAAGATCAGGGTGATTTTTCTGTCTTCCTCCAACAACCCGGGATTGCACACTCTTTAGACCCTTCTGGATGGACCGCGGAAGCCCTATCTCATCATTCAGCAGAAGACCCAGACTTCAGAATCTCTTCTGACTTAGATGAAGATGACCAAACCCCACAGAATATTCAGTCTGCGACTCCAGAAGTACTACACAACCCCTTCACCCAACCCGGATTTGATGTGCTCAGAGCAAGCCCATAGGATCTGGCTAAAGTTACCACCAAAACCCCACAGTCTTAGTCTCAGAGATAGATTCTGATGAAGAAGAAGATAACTAGGAAAACGAATAACCTCTGCATCCCCATATACGGCAATTAATTGGCTCTCATCTAATTTATGACTCCTTAGTCACTAGGGCAGAAACCGCAACAGAAGTTAGGGTAGAAGCAGCGGGCCGTAGGATAGAAAGAGAGGTTGAGACAATAGATGGTGACGTAGTGAAAGGATGCCCAATAGAGCAAGAATCCAAAACAGATGCCTAGAATAATAGAGGCACACAACCCCAACCAACTCCCAGTGCAACCCACACTTCTATTACCGCCAGTCTAGTGGCAGAAGGTAATATTGTACAAGAGCAGCACAGCTCGAACCCACCCCAAACTGACCGGGCAAAGGAAATTCCTTCCACATCTGTGCCACTAATAGCCGGGGAAACCATTCCAGGGGAGTCCTCTCAAAAGGACTTACCTTTAGTTCGTGATCCATCACCCCAGATCACAAAAGAAATCCCCACAGAGGAATTCGTTTCCTCTGACACGCACACACGACTAAGTCCAAAAGGCTCTTCAGAGGAGCTTAGAGTGCACAATGACGAAGGGACTCTAGACAAGTCCCCAAGTCAACTCAAGGATACTTCTGTCCCCACCTCTGGAATGGATCAGAACAAGGTCCTTGATAGAACCTCTATAGAGTCTGAAGCTCAAAAAGCTTCTACTTAAGGATTAGAGGGAAATCCTTCCAATCTCAACATCAATACAGGGACGAAAGAAGGTGTCCAAGGAACAGGGACTCACTCTGGGGACGAATGTGTTCCCCCAGAGGTTACACCAAGTCCGCATGTATCAAGGGATGAGTTCCAAACCCTTGTCACCTCTGTGGACGCCACATTGAAAGAGTTGAAAAGCTCTTTTGATTCTTTTGTAGATACAACCTCCAGGGCCATTACTGATCTGAACACCAAAATGGACAGTCTGTCCACAGAGGTGCAAAATGCCTTAGCCCAGATGAAGTCAACTGCTACAACCTCTGCCACCTCTGCTGCTGCTAACTTCGAGAAAGCTACTACCTCTGCTTTCCAAAGCTCTGTGTAAGCTCTACTTGAACAACTGAAGACAGCTCAAACGCCAACTTCTGCGGGCATTACTCTTGAAGATTTAAAGAAGGCCCTTGAGCTTGTTCAAGAACAAACAACTAGACAAACTCTGGCCATGCAGCCCTCCGACTACATAACCAGAGCACAACTCACAGAACTTGGGCAAGGGATACTTGATCAGGTCACCGAGTTCATAAAAGCCTTCACTACTGCCAACGCTAATTACGTCAAAGACTTTCAGAAGAGCGTCGGCAAAATGCGCTTCAACACAGAGGCAGAGGTGCATACCCTACTTGGCCTCTATGATGACCTATGCGTAAAGATGATCGCTGCAGGTGCCATACCGCCCAAAAAGCCAGATGCTTCGTGTAGAGAAGAAGGCACTAAAGATAAGGATCAGGATGACTCTGATGATGACTCTGATAGTCCATCAGATCATCCTGAGGGGGAGAAACAAAGGGAAAAAGCTGCAAACAGAGGTCAACCAGAACCACCAATTACATCAGAACCCCTAAACCAAGTTCCCCAACTCAAACCCAAGGAGGAAACCAACAACAGACCACAGAGGCAACAACCACCTCTGTGGAAATACCCTCTGAAGAAACCCCAATTCAAACCCAAATACCTGAAACAACTACAGATCAACAACAGAAGACCACAGAGGCAACACCCACCTCTGTGGAAACAACCTCTGTATTCGGAAAAGATATCCCAATCCGTGAAGAATTCCAAATCCTAACATCCTCCGAAGAAGATCAACCATCCCAATCACCAAAATCACCAGATGAACTCCCTTCCCCAACACCAGAAGCCGAAAAGACAAAACCCCTATCTCCAACACCCAAAACCAGAACCAAAACCATTGCTCACAAAAGAAAACATCTGAACAAAACCACAGAAGCCTCACCTACAAAACCTACATCACCAACCAAGCCCTCAGAAGTACAAGTGACAAAACCAACAGAGGCAACCCCCATAAAACCTACACAAGTACCTCTGTCAAAGCCCTTAGAAACCCGAAAAGACAAAACCCCTAGAGGCAACCCCATCTCTACAAAACGATCTACAGCCGAAGGCAAAAGATAAAGGCAAGGGGATAATGACAGAGGATCCCAAGAAAAAGAAGCCAAAGCATCAACCAGCAGAGAAATTGATGAAAAGCTCCTTCGACACCAAAGCCAGAAGAAGAAGACTGGGCTTTCGGTGCTACTCCTCTGTCAGATATACCAGTTCTGGATCCAAAGGCAAAACTCACAGAGGGTCGAGTGGCCCAAATTATGAAACAAATGGATGCTCTGCGCAGGCCCATGCCTCCACCCGGTGCACCTCCACCACAGATGGAAGAGGTAGTGTACAGATATCTGTACAACAGAAGTGCCAGAGATCTTCTGCCACCATCCATTCAAGATCCAGACTTCCATGTTGACCTCGAGAACAGCTTCACAAGAACAACACCCAAGCCAAAACATCAAGTCTTCTCAGAGTCCAAAATCGACAAGGTCATATACTGTAAGTTTTCTCAAACCAGAACCACACCTAAGGTTTCCTATAACATCTATAAAGTCAAAAGGGAGGACAGAACGGTGACCTAATTCTCAGATGCTGATCTGAGAAATCTAAGTCCCTACGACCTACCCGACTTTCTCAAATGGACGAAAGAGAACTTCACTACAGATGCAATTCGAAGGGCATACAGGATGATCAGGAAAGACATGCGACAGAAACTTCTGCTATATAGCCTTGTCGACTTCCAATTAGGACGAGATCTCGGAGTAAGAAACCTAAATCTCCGACCACCAGAAAATGACTGCCCATCCTCTGCCATACCAAACTCGATCATTACATCTCCAAGAGTCGGGTTAGTTTATCAAGATCCTGCTGGGAAGTCAAGACTGTTCGTAGAGATGGACTGTCAGAAGTATGCAACAAGTACTTTGATAGAATTCAGAGCAAGCCTCGTGGAGCATAGAGGAACGGAGCTCATGAATCAAGCTCTCGCAGATAGACTGATAGAGGTCATCGACCAAGTAATCAACTTCAGAACCCTCTGCATTAGTTTCCATCAAGAGCTTAGAGAATTAAGATTCGACAACAGAAGTTTCAACGACTTCAAAGACGCCAACGTCTGATATCCTCTACCAACCTCGGCAAATCTTTCCTTTCATAATGTAATCAAATGTAAGTGCCTCTGGCATAATTCTGTATGAAAGAAAAGCAAAATCTTTTGAGGTATTTTATTTTCACCTCTTGTCATGTACTTAGCCTAGAAAACCTTGCACTTTTCAATTTTTTATTTTTCAATACTTAGAGGGAGATTGTTTGCTCCAATCTTTCTGTTTATAGAAGTATTGAAAAATAGGCTAAGTATAGAAGTCTTCGACAGAGGCTCTGCCGAGTCACCGAGAAGACCGAAGCATAGAAGTCTTCGACAGAGGCTCTGCCGAGTAACCAAGAAGACCGAAGTAAGGAATCACCAGAAGCCTTCAAAGCGGAAAAGGCCACAGAGCCTCTGTCATACTTGACAGAGCCTCTGTGGTATAAAAGACTAGAACTCTATACAAGGACAATCGTGCTTCTCACGATTTCTGCTGTACGAAGATCCTGAAGATCATTCGTACAAGGCGTGACCTGACAACTCCACGTGTCAAACTCTGATGGGTCTTAGCCTTAGTAGAAGCCGACACATTTAATTAACGTTGTACCTGCAACAGTACCTGAATAGTGTCTTTGTACCTTCAGTACTTATTGTCTTTATCTGTGTTATTTACATCTCACGTATTTGATATAGTGTGTTCTTCTACCTTATTATATCTTTTAGTTCGTTAAAAATGCTTCCATATTATATCTTGTTTGAACTATTAGATAGAATCATCATTGTTAAGCAAAACAGGAACCAACATTGATCGGTCGGGCCCTCACATGGTGGAATGTCACCAAGTCCACTCATGGAACTGCCATCATCTCATCGCTAACCTGAGATACTTTCAAATGGGAATTGTTGGATGAATAATGCAATGAAAGGGCGATCCACCAGATAGAAGAGGAATTGCGAGCCCTCAAGAAAGGAGAAATGTCGATGATAGAGTACTTCAATCCTTTTATGGAGAAACTGGAACTAGTGGGACATGTCGTCCCGAGTGAGAAGGAGAGAGTCAAGGCTTATCTTAATGGCATGCCGACCGATATGAAAACGATGGTATGAAGTTCTAAAGCCTTCACCCTTCGAGAAGGAATAGAAGAGTCGCAATTCATGGAGGATGTTTATGCTCGGGGTAGAGAATAGGCGGAGATTAAAGAAAAGACGAAATGAGAGGACCGATTGAGTCACCCCAGGAACACAATGATCACGATGATGGAAAAGAGGTCGGCTATCATAGGAAGTCGAAGTGGTGTCGGGAATGCCGAGTCAAACATGCGGGTAGGTGTAATTCCAGCCCCATATCATGCCTCAAATGTGGAATATTGGGCCACTCCCATCGAGATTGTTCCATCAAGGGTACGGTTTGTTTCATGTGTAAGGAACGAAACCACGTTAAGAAGGATTGTCCACATTCAGGAATCAGGGAGACATCGGACAACGGTCAGAGCCTGCCAGGGCTAGGGTGGCAAGACAGTATTGTCAGGTATGTTCTCCATTAGCTAAACTTCTCAGTGATAGTACGATTGGTTGTGTATGAGTCATCTTTTGTGTCGTGGGTCGCCATGTCAAATAGTGATTGGTGTACTACCGATTTCTAGGACTTGACGCTAGAAACCGATTTCATTAAGCATTTTAAACAAACTTAGAAAATTCTGTTAAGAGGCCTTGGAAGTTAGGTCGTGGGGTCAAAGCTAGAAGCAATACTAACTAGTGTTGGGATTTTTAAAATGTATGTTTCGAAGTTCGATAACCGATAGACATTGTACTTTGCAGCTTTAGGAATACCATTTGGAGACAATGTGAATGGAGGAATGTTTGTAATCAAGGTTAAAGAAGTAGTCGTGACTGTCATGAGGTGAAGTTTCTTAAGACGAGTTGAGTGTTGGATTATTATGAGAAAAACAAGGGGGTGTCTCAATTATTTTCAAACTTCCATTTGCCATCTAATGGGGTGCCTTGTTTTCCACCCGTACTCGTAGGAAGACTTCGCAAGGATTTTGGTATCAGGTATATGATAGATCATAGGTACACCCTAACATTTGAAATCAGTCGATAGGGAAGTCATGGTACTTGTTAATGCCAAAAATCGCCCAAAAGAACAACTTAAGGTTGATGTGGACTTTAACAACTAAAGAAATGTATCTCAAGACCAATCAACACAATCGCAAGGAAAAAAGTAAGTAAGACAAGAGATCTGGTGACGCGGAAAACCCCAAAATGAGGGAAAAACCGCGGTCGACTTGTGAGAGTCGACGGTGCACTACAGTCGCCAAATAAGGGTGAAAGTCCTTTTGTAACAGGTGTTTTGTGTACAACAGATTACAATAAGAAGAAAAATAAATGTAATCGTATGAAAAAGTCGTGTGCGTGTGTAAATCGTGAGAAATAAACTATAGTCGTGCGGTTCGAACAGTTGTCGTGCGAAGTTGCTTTAGCGATATTTCTCCGAATGCTCTGTAGGCTGTTGTTGAGTTTTCTATGTGAAATAGCTTGGAACAGATAACAGATGATGGATTCGATAGATCCTTTTTGGTTGTAGAGAAGGCTTTATATAGCTTCCGTTGGTCATTAAATGTGTCTTGATGGCTTGCTTCGTAACCGCTGCCGGGCCTTTAATACCATTGATAGCTTGTCTGTTACTGGCCGTTTGCACTATGAATGCTCGTAGACCTGCATTATGAACAAAAGAAACGAGTGTTGACTGTTAACGGTTAGTGTGATCATACGACCGTCTTAAGTCTCAGACGTCCGTCGTACGGAACATATGACGAGCTAAAAAATGTACGACCGAGTATTCGTTTGTAAATAACCTGTAAGACCTTATCTTAATACAAGGGTGGTCTTATGAAAATGTTATTTGAGTTTTCTATCGTCGGTCGTGAGGTGTGATTTTTTACCCAAACAGTTTGCCCCCAAAATTTGAATTTTAGGCGTGAAATTCGAATTTTAAATCTGACGAAGTGTTTCGACACATGTCGCATGGGGGGATAATCTGGTCGAATTCCAACTGTCGTGGTTCGATTTAGATTGGAGGAAACGGAAAGGTCGTGACGTCACGACGGCGTGTCAGAGGCGTAGAGTTGTTTAGGGGACAGGTGTCGTCCATCGACATGATGCATGCGAAAAGGCGATGGACAGGTGTCGACCATCCAGAGGGTCGACCTGACCTGATCTTTGCCATAAATAGCGCGATTCAGAGAATCGTTTTCTTTTTACGTTTGCAACACATTTTCGAGAGAGTTTTTCGAGAGAAAAAGGAATTTTACTGCTATTCGATCGTTCGAGGTTTTTAGACATCTAAGGTACAATCTTTTACCCCTCTTTTCATCATGCGAAAACAATCGATAGCCAAGAAGGCTTCTGCGTATAAGGACCTTATGGACCTATAAGTAGCACAAGTTTTGGTGCCCGACTTTTCTGTCTCCTCCGAGCCGGCGAGCTCTTTTCAAGAGAGGGAGGAGATGGAAGCCTTTAGATTATCGGCGGGTATTCCTGCTGAAATCCGGTTATATACTCCGGACCAACATAGACCGGCGGAATGTCTAAGAGGGTTCTTCGTTTTGTACGAGTACCCTTTTAGAATAGGGTTTAGATGGCCGTTTATTCCCCTGGTCAGGGAATTTTGGAATATTTCGACTTATCTCCTGGTCAGATCTTGCATGAACTTTGGCAGATCTTTCAGGAGATCAATCGGATCATCGGTGAGTGGGATGTCCCTTTCATGGTGCGTGATCTGTTGACGGCTTTTGACGTGAAGTCGGACGACTATCACCGTTATAGCCTGTCCTCTAAGTTGAGGGGTGGACATACTTTGGTCCCCGATACCCTGGTTCACGATCGTGGTTGGAAGGCCAAATATGTTCTTGGTCGTGTACAGACGCTTGGTCGTATAGACGAGGATACTTCCTGGGTCGCGTCTGGGTGGAACACCAGGGGTATATAAAATTTGATTTGTCATACGCCTTTGTTGGTCCCGAAGGGCTATACAAGTTTGTAGAAGGGGGGTTGAATACAAACACACAGATTTTACTTTTCTAAATTGTTTATTGATAAATCATTAACAATTTACAGCTTGTTGCGGAAACAAGATTAAGGATAAATCTAAATCTAAACAAGTTGGAACACTAAGTTTCTTGCACTAAGAAAGAGAAGGAAATTACTAATAATAACCTATCTCAAGATAAGAAGGATGAACTTGTCCAGAGTTAGCAAGTTACTTCAAAATGAAGTGAGTTCTTCTTCTTATATACTGAATGCATTAAATGCATTGCAGTTTACACTTTACACGTGGCAGCAGCTGATTGGTTGCATGTCATTGACCTTTGTTGACAACCTTAGTAGCCGCATGTTGAACAGTGTAGTATCAGAGTGGTTGTACGATTTCAGACAATAAGGAGGTTCTTTTTCTGACATATCGTACGAAGTCATGCAAGGGTGGTTTAGATAAAAGTACTTTGTATGGAGGACTTCATGATCAGCTTTTCGTTGATTCAACGATCTATCATTCTTTATCAGCGAATGATAGAGTTCAGCGATAGCTAAAGTCTTGTACTTGATACTTCACGTTGAGTGGACAAATCTGAGTCTTCGCTGATCTGCATCAGTTCATTAGGAGACTTGTCGCTGGTTCTTGAGCTTGATCTTTGACTTCAACGTAGAACCTATGTTAACGTGAAACTTGTCTTCGGGGATCATAAGTAAACAACTTAACTTATCAGCGATCACCATAAGTACTGAACAGACTCAGAGTATTATGGTGAACAGTTTCGCTGAATGTTTAATCTAAAAAGCGAGAGTTCCTATCAGCGGTACTGTAAGATCTTAGTACTTATCAGCGATAGTGAAACTCTGATACATATTGTGTACTTACAATTTTCACTAAGTATTAAAGAGAGGGTCATTATCAAATCACTGAGGGTTTGGATAAACAATCTCCCCCTATTTGATTATGACATAGCAACAGAGAAAATTGCTATTTAATGAAAACATAAGGATAAAAAGAACTCATAAAATATTTGTCCCTTTTACTGTTTTCTGGGATCTTTTCTGTACTGATGGAGTAAAGTACGTTCGCTGAAATTTTTCTTTAAACTTTGTAAAGATTACAGAGGGAAGTGGAAAAATTACAAGTACAGCGAATAAAATTACAAGTACAAAAGATGTAGACAGATAAGGATAGAAAGAATTACAAGGCGACCCTATTCGTCAAAAGGTTCTTCCTTGATGAGAAGTTCATCGAGGGTCTTTGATGTGGGAATCATCCAGTCAGGGACATCTACTCCTTGATTCTTTTTCTTCAGAGCTTCTTCAAAAATCAAGGGCTTCAGGTGTCTAGCTTTAATGTCGCGTCTGACTTCACACCAGAATATGAGATCTCTGAGTTGTTCGATGGGAGCGATGTGGAGCTCAGAGATACGTTGAAAGTGATGATTTCCATAGTAGTCTAGAAAGAATATACCATAGGGATCACTTACAACTGTGCGAGGAATGAAAGTTTCTCCAGGTGGTAGGGAGGT
The DNA here is from genome assembly GCA_033807775.1 of Saussurea involucrata. Lineage (NCBI taxonomy): Eukaryota > Viridiplantae > Streptophyta > Magnoliopsida > Asterales > Asteraceae > Saussurea > Saussurea involucrata. Next base: position 31,867,274 of record CM066326.1, on the reverse strand, counting down.
GTCAAGCGCCGAGAGATCAGCATCAGGGCCAAGAACTTCAGCACGAGAGAAACCAATACCTGTTTCATTCCGTATAAGAGGACCTGAGTCTGAGACTTTCTTTTCCTTAGCAAAGGCTTTTCTTTGTTGAGGAGGAAGGAGAGTCGAAGGAGGAATATCTACATCAGAAGAAACCAGGTCGATCTGTTTGTTTAAGATCTTCTCGACATGGATTTTGAACTTTGAGCGCGATCCCTGAATGGCTAATTTCGTTTCTAACCATTCAGAGAGACCAAACGTTTCTAATGTTGCAGCATAGAAGGTTTGCTTGGTTTTGTCTTCTCTGTAGACATCAACTTCAACAACAGGAACGTATGCGTACAATCTTCCTCTGATGTTTACTTTGATGATTTTGGATGGTCTAGATCGATAGGTCAGCATTTGTTTACCCATTCCAAAGTCGTATCAGAGACCTTAGTCTTTTCTCTAACGATCTTTTGAGCATCATCCCATAGCTGATGTTGAACATCAATGGGAGCTCTTTTCAGCTTGGGGTCTTTTACAGATCGTTGAGTAAGCTGGATGGCGTATTCTCTGTCTTTTTCTTCAGCTTCCCTTCTTTCAGCGATTAGGCGTTCAGCTCTGAGGTGTTCCTTGTATTCTTTTTGGGAAATTCTGAACTTTGGAGGAACCGAAGGAAGTTGATCACGCTTCAGAATGATTCGCTGATCCTCGAGTCTCTTGATCATTTCATCTCTCTTTTCTTGATCCTCTTCACTTAGCTTTTGAGGAGCCAAGGAAGGTCTGTTTTTGTGAGAGAGCATCTGTTCTTCAGGTTCATCAGTCTCAGAGATCAAATCTAAGACTGGGATTAATTCTTCAGCGTTGGGATTATTGTTGGTGAAGTCGCAGCTGTAGGAACTTCAGCGATATCCTCAAACAGGGGAGAGGACTAGCTGAAACACAGCGATCTTACAAGTAAGAACTTGGGTAGAACAGAGATAGATAAAGAATGGGATAGTGTATGGAGGTTTTAGTGAGTGTAGAGCTGATAAAGTGTATAGAGGAGGGATGTGGAGTAAGATTAGTGTACCTGACAAACCGGCTTTTTAAGCAAGATCATCAGATTTTCATTGTCAGCGACACTTTTTCCTTTGCCCTTGTTAGCTTCAGATGCTGATGGCTTTGTCTTTGTCCGCTCCCCTGAAGGTTCATTTATCTGAATCCCTTTAAGAGCTTTAGTTCTCTGAGCAGGCTTGACGATAAAAGAATCATCATCATCGTCATCTTCATCTTCATCATCATCATTCTTTGGAGAAGAGGATGGTTCATCATCAGACAAGTCGATGGCTTCTTCATCTTCAGCTTCAGACTCAGTTTCTTCAGCTTCTTCTTCGAGTTGCTCCCCCTCAGATACAGAGGTAAGCTTCTCGGTTCCCTCAGGGTGTTCATCTCCCTGAGGTCCAGCGGCTGCTTCAGTTGTCTTCTCACCTTCTTCAGTAAAGGTGAGGTCTTCAGTCTTCTCTCCCCTGATAGATTCATCATGGGAAAGGTCTTCAGCGCTCTTGGAGAGGTCTTCAGCGCTCTTCTCCCCCTCTTTTTTATTATGAGTGGGGGAGGAATGTGATGATTCAGCAGCTTGTGTTGTATCCCTGTCTTCTTGGCCAGGGATCCCCACACAGATTTCAATCGCTGATAATCTGTTTTCGATGCCAGAAATACCAGGATTGATCTTCACGAGTTCAGCACGATCCGCCGTAGTAAAAGATGGAGGTACAGGGGCAGGTGCAAGGGCGGTCGTGTTGGTCAGGATCTGCTGCAAGAAAGTGTTCATAGAAGTGATGTCATTCTTCATCGTATTGACATCAGTCTTCACAGAACTCATGTCAGTCTTTACTGAGCTGACATCAGTCTTTACAGTAGACATATCACCTTCGAGTTTGCCAACTGATGTCTTCAGCGTTGTGACTTCGCTGGACATGGTGTCAACTGACTTTTTGATGGCGAGGTAGTCAGTGTAGAAATCAGAGAGAACTTTGGCGAAGTCGGTGAGTGATTTATCAACCTTCTCCAAGTCAGCTTTGGAGGCATTCTTTTCGACGACAGTTGTCAGCTTTGTAAGATTCTCTCCAGCGTTTGTTACAGCTGAAGTGTTGTCGGAAAGAGTAGTAGTGAGACCTGTCAGCGTCGTCTCTATTTTCTTCAGAGAGGCGTTGATGTCTCTCAAATTAGGACATGTAACATATAAGAACTTGTGAACAGAGGAACTTGTCTTCAGGTACACACCAACCCATATGGGTTGGTGTGTACCTGTAGGAGGATTGGTGAATTCATCAAAATCTCGGGTTCCTGAGTAAAGTTCCATATCGTCAGCTAACGTGCGTGGACGTATGGTCATCTCTGCAGGTCCTATGCCCATCACTCCTTGAAGAGTATTTTCTTTGGCTTCTGGAGGAATGACAGGTGCTTCAGTGATAACTGGAGTGGAGTCCAAATGAGTAGAGGGAGAAGCGAAGGATAAGAATGGAGGTTGGTTACTGAGTTCAACGTTGGATTCGCTGAGAATCACTTCATCAGTCTTTTGAGAGACTGAAGGAGGTTGGGTAGATTCCAAGTTTGTAACCTCAGCGTTTAGAGACGCTGAAGTTGGGTAGATTGGGTGGCTTGTTCAGCTGTGGCAGAGCGTACCACTGAACTTTCCTTCAGCTCATCAAGAGGAACTGAGGAGTCTTTAGCAGTAGATTGCTAGGGTTGCTCCTTGGTTTTCTTAGTTATTTTGGAACCAAGTTGGGTGTCAGACGGTTTCCTTTCAAGAGAAGGAATGGAGGTTGCAGCTGGGGTATCAGCGGTGGGTTTGTTCGTTGAAGGAGCTGCAGAAGTAGAAGAAGTAGGGTTTAGAAGAGTTAACAGAGTTGAAAGACGTACCTCATTTTCCACCGGTTTGAAGTCGAGAATCTTAGGGCCGACCTGAGAGAGTTTCAGGTCACCCTCTGTTGGGTAGCTGTCTTTCAGGCCTTTTTGGAATACGGCGCTGATGAATCGAGGATAGGGAACCCATGGAGATCTGTCAGCGACGGAGTCCACTCTGAATACCAGGTCATCATAGATAATCGATGCCCAGTCTATATGTATACCTTTCAGCAATGCATATCCCATTGCTTGCTGAGGCTTAGGGGCTTGGTCAGAGGAGCCGGTCTTGGCAGTCATGCAGCTGATCAAATGGGCGAAGATGAAATTCATCTCGCTAGGCATTTTAGACTTTTTGATAAGGGTCATCTTTTTCTCGGGCTTCATGTCCCTTCCAGTTTCCCATACATATCCCATTGCATCGAAGAATGCAATGATGGCTTCCCTGTCTGAGTTTTTCTTGGGGTCAGGGAGAGGAACAAAAGGTTTTTCTTTGGTGACCAGGGGAAGGTTCAGGGCTTTGCGAATAATGGCAGGTGTAATCTTCATAGTGCCATATTCGATATCGCAGAGGATGCAGTCAATTGTTTTTAAGGGGTCTTTGGCTGATGGTAGCTGAGAGTGCCTGGCAGAGTACCATAATTGGGATAGCAAAAGCTGATGTGCAGGAGGTGTTATGGTCAGGGCTGTGGAGATGCAGCAATTCTTCAGGAAGTTCACAACATCATCTAGATGTGTGACTTGCTTTCGAGGAGGAAACTCGAGAAGCGCATAGAGGTTATTTACTTTAGTCCAATCCAGTTTGTCAAGAGAGAACTTGACCTGAGGAGCCTTGAGGATTTCCACTTCCTCAGCAGTATCATCAGCAGCAGTGTTCTCAGCGATGGTATTCTTGGGAATGTCAGAAGATGCCATTTTCTGTATTATCAGTTCAACCAAAGATCAAATAAGAATAATCTTAATGTGGAAAGATTTTCCAATAAGATGGTTCGAATTTTGTCCATTTCATTCAGACAAAATGTGTTAATGAAGATTAGGGTTTTTCTTGTTTTTGAAAAACGAAATGCAAACCCAAAAAAAATCTTGTTTTCCAGTTTCCTTTGAAGATTGGGATTCTGGAAAAACGAATGAAGAACAAGTTTACGATTTTTGCATTTAAACTTGAAGAATAACCATGAAATGGTTGTGTTCAAAAAACCATGAAAGAAAATGATTTCATTTTTAAGAAGTTCTGTTGTTTGATCTTGTTAAAACAATGAGAAGATCAGAAACAAGTTATTTGCATTTGGTAAATAATAAGAACATATTAACCTTTGATGTTTGAAGAAGATGAACAGTTGTTCTTGAAAAATTCGAGAGCAAGATGCAACAGTGAATTCTTTCTTTGCTTGGAGGAGAAGTTCGCGTAAAAGGAAAATATAAACCAAGAAATTGTTTATATAGAGAGATTTAGAAAGAGAAAATCTTGAGCGGGAAAAGATTTTCATCATGACACAGACACGTGTTTGCATTTGATTGGCGAGTAAACGAAACGTGCAAACATGTGTCAGAAAGAAGAACGTGCCAGGGCATATCCGTTGTTATGACGTCACAACTGTCCTTTCACATTCTTGGATGTCTCTGAGGTTTTGAAAACTCAGGGACACTTTTGAAAACATGAAGCAATGAATAGAAATATCAGTGTTGGTTTTAGAAATTTCAAAGTATCGCTGATAAGGAAGAGATATTCAGCGATGTAATTTATTTTGAAATCTTGCATACATGCGATTGTCAGAGAGAGAAACATACCTTGACATCAGCTAATCAAGTTTATTCAGAGAGAAGATGATAGAGTGGGTTATACAAGTTGATTTTATCCTATTGCTGATCAAATGTGAATCGCTGAAGATTTTACTCTTCAAAATTTAGCATTCCAAGCTCGCTGATGAGAAAGTTGAACTTTGTCTCATCAAGAGGTTTGGTGAACAGATCAGCTAACTGATAATCAGTTGGGATAAAGTGAAGTTCTATATCACCATTCATCACATGATCTCTGATAAAGTGATACCTGATTTCGATGTGTTTTGTCTTTGAGTGTAGCACTGGATTATTTGCTATAGCGATGGCACTTGTGCTGTCGCAATAGATTGGAATATTTGAGAGCTGAAGGTCATAGTCCAGTAGTTGATTTCTCATCCACAAGACCTGAGAACAACAGCTTCCAGCGGCTACATACTCAGCTTCAGCTGTGGAGGTGGACACTGAGTTTTGCTTTTTACTTGTCCAACTTACCAGCTTTCCACCCAGTTGCTGACATCCTCCTGTGGTGCTTTTCCTATCCATTCTGCAACCTGCAAAATCACTATCTGAATAGGCGATTAGATCGAATCCTGAGTCTTTGGGATACCAAAGACCTAGATTCGCTGTACCCTTAAGGTATCGAAAAATTCGCTTTACAACTTTCATATGAGATATCTTAGGTTCAACTTGATATCGTGCACACAAACATGTTGCATACATAATATCGGGTCGGCTAGCTGTAAGATACAAAAGAGAGCCGATCATCCCACGGTACAGAGTGACACTAACATGAATACCCTTAGTATCCTTATCAAGTGTTAGCGGTGGTGCCATAGGGGTTTTCATAGCTGAACTTTCAGTTAAGTCGAATTTCTTCAGCATATCTTTAACATACTTTCCCTGATTAATGAAAGTTCCTTTTTCATTTTGCTTTATCTGAAGACCAAGGAAATATGTTAGTTCACCCATCATGCTCATTTTTACTCATCTTTCATTCTATCAGCGAAACGAGTACAAAAATCAGGGTTAGTAGAGCCAAATATAATATCATCAACATATATTTGAACAAGAATGATATGACCTTTTACTTTCCTGAAAAATAGAGTTTTGTCGATTTTACCTCGCTCAAATTGTTCAATATGGAGATAAGTGGAAAGAGTGTCATACCATGCACGTGGAGCTTGCTTTAAGCCATAAAGTGCCTTATCCAGTTTATAGACATAACCTGGACGCTTAGGATCTGAGAATCCTGGAGGTTGTTCCACATAGACTTCTTCATTCAGCTTTCCATTTAGAAATGCTGACTTAACATCCATCTGATATACTTTGAAGTCTTTGTGTACAATGTATGCTAAGAATAGACGAATAGATTATAGTCTTGCTACTGGAGCAAAAGTTTCGTCATAATCTATGCCTTCCTCTTGTCTGTATCCCTGAGCAACAAGACGAGCCTTGTTGCGGGTTACAGTTCCATGTTCGTCCAACTTGTTTCGATAGACCCATTTAGTGCCTATCACTGTTTTGTCAGTCAGCTCTTCTTGCAAGGCGTTGACCCAGTTTGGATCTTTGAGGGCATCATCTACTTTCTTTGGTTTAGTTAGAGAAATAAAACTAACAAATAAAAAAATATTACCTGCACTTCGTCGAGTCTGAATACCAGCATATGGATCACCAAGAATTTGATCAATTGGGTGATTTACAGTCCATCGCTGAGCCAGGGCGTGAGACGCTGACTCAACCTGAACTGGAGGAGCTGAAGATGAAGCTTCAGCGATGTCTGGAGTATCAGCCAAGAGAGGAATGGATGCAGTTGTCATTATATTCACTGATTGCTGAGAAGTAGATGGAATGTCTGAGACATTAGGTTCAAAAGCAGGTATAGTGTTTATAGGAACAGCTGAGACCCATGATGTTTCAGCTTCACTATTCTGCATATTTGGAATGATAGTAGGACCATCATATTCAACTGTGTGAGCACGAGGAGTGGGAATATCTTCTGAATCACCAAGATGAGAGAACATCCATTGATTCAACTCTTCAGTATCAGCGGACGGTTTAGAGTTCGCTGAACGGGATTCGTCAAACGTGATGTGAATTATTTCTTCAACAGTTTGTCTTCTGCGATTGAAGACTCTGAAGGCTTTGGAGACTAAGGAGTATCCAAGAAAGATTCCATCATCAGCCTTTGGATCAAACTTTCCAAAGGCATCTCTGTTGTTCAGTATGAAACACTGACATCCAAATATGTGAAGAAAGCTGATTGAAGGTTTTCTCCAATCAGCGACCTGTTTTGCGTAAAACAAGCGGTGTTGACAGCTTCTGCCCAAAACTGAGTAGGCAGGTGAGAATCGTTGAGCATTGAACGTGCAGCTTCAATAATAGTTATATTTCTTCTTTCAGCGACTCCATTTTGTTGCGGTGTTCTCACTGAAGAAAAGTTGTGAGAAATACCCTTGTTCTCAAAGAAGGAATCAAGAGAACTGTTTTTGAATTCAGTCTCATGATCACTCCTTATTGAGCGAACGGTCAAATAGTTCAGGGTTTCCATCTTCCGAACAAAGGTGATGAGTTCTTCAGGGGTGTCTCTCTTAGAACGGAGAAACATAACCCATGTATAGCGAGAGAATTCATCAACTATGACCAGTGTATATTTCTTTCCAGCGATGGATTGTTTGTTAACAGGGCCAAACAAATCCATATGGAGTAGTTGTAGAGGAGATGACACTGAGGAGACTTGTTTTGACTTAAAGCTTGCTTTGGTCTGCTTCCCTTTTTCACACGCTGAACATAAAGACTCTTTGGCGTATGAGTGTTGAGGTAGACCAGTGACTAACTTTTTGAAGAAAGAGTGTTCAGTGTCTTGAAATTCAGATGAGAGAGCCTCTTATGCCATAGCCAGTTGACATCAGATGAGGCTTTTGAGAAGAAACAGGAGTTCTCAGTGGTTGTTGAGTCCATGTTTATTACATAAACATTTTCCAAACGATAACCGCTGAGAGCTATCTTCTCCTTTTTGTCAGTGACAAAGCAGGATTCCTTGGTAAATATTACCTTGTTATCCTTGTCGCAAAGCTGACTGATGCTTAACAGATTATGCTTTAGCCCTTCAACATATGCGACTCTTCCGAAGGTGGTTGTACCATTAGAGAGTACACCAAACCCTCAGGTATGTCCTTTTCCATTTCCACCGAAAGTCACAGAGGGACCCTTCTCTTCCTTGTATTCAGCGAGCAGGCTTTTCTTTCCAGTCATGTGTCTAGAGCATCCGCTATCGAGATACCAGATACCCTTCTTAACCTGCATCACAAAGGAAGATTAGTTTTTCTTGGGTACCCACTTAACCATGTGTACACGTTTGTCAGTGGAAGTAGTTGGAATGGAAGGTTCAGCAATCTTCGCAGCATTTGAAGATTCAGCTTTGTCAGTCTTCACTTTGGTTAATTTCTTAACCTCAGCGGTCTTCTTTGCCTTGGGGGCAATCTTCACCTTAGCTATCTTTTCAGCTTTGGTGGCTGTGGGGCACTTACTAGCAATATGATCAGTGAGTCCACAGTGATAACATTTCCTATAACTAAAAGTAGTTCTAGGACTATTTGAATGCTGAGCTTTTGATTTAGAATTAGAAGGACCAGCAACAAAGAAGGTTTTGGCTTTTGAAATCGGAGAAACGTTTAGTTCTTCAGATTTCTTACCAAGGACATCCACTCTGAGTCTAGGAGTAGATCGCTGAATAGACCCACGCTTAGTAGATCCAGAGATCTGATTCCTTGATCCAGAGGAATAAATCACTAAAGCTTTAGAAGCATTCAGCTTTGGTACTAAAGTACCCTTCTGAGGATTTTGGTTAAAAGCAATTCCTTTACCTTTATCTTTAAAGACAGAGGTAGGTTTTGGATAAACCATTTTCTCTTTACCTTTTGAAGAGGTAGAAATTTCCTCAGGGATAGGTGGTCTGGACGAGGAACACTGAGAGGATGAAGTATCAGCGACTGAGGATACGAAAGTTCCAAATAAGAGCATGGAACGATCAATGGTTGGTTCTTGAGTTTCATATTTGTAACCAAGACCATGTTTATCACTCAGGGGTATCTGAGACTTAATTATCTCAGTGATCTTTGTTGAATAATTACACCATCCTTCAACAATAGCTTTTTCAGCTTTCAAAGCAGCTATAGCTTCTGCTCGTTCGATTTTGACTAGCTGATTTAAATGCACTTGATCTTTAAAATCTTCTTCAATTTTAGAAAGCTTTTCTATTTGAAGGTGACAGTTTTTAAGCTGTTCAGCGAGATCAAGGTTTTGATTTTCAACTATTGTGTGAAATCCCAAATCTAGCTAGAAATCAAAAATGATATAGAGAGAAAATCTAGAGTACACAAGTCATCCATATATTGATCTTCAAAGTGTAAATGACAAAATGATTAAGTTGTTCCTAAAGGGATATAGATTCTCTCATAACTAAGAACTAGACATGCCTATTTATACCCATAACATACAAGGTATAAAGGCAAAGCTAACAAATACAATACATTGACTTTACAGTAAATCTTGAATACAACAATGCTCTAACAATCTCCCCCTTTGGATTCAAGATTTAAAAAATATGATAGCAGTCTTCAGCTCTTTGTAAAGTCAATCTTCTCAAACAGACACTCTATCAAACCATCTTCAAATAGCTTTATCTCCACTAGTTCACGGCGAACTATATGCTTTGACACTCTTTAAGAAGTCAGCTTTGAAGAATCTTCAGACAAACATGAAAAGTCATTGTCTTTTTCTTTGAAAAGTCAACCTTCTTCAATACAATCTTCAACAAATTGTCTTCAAGTCTTGAACATGGAATAAGATGAATCAGAAACGATTAGAGTTTGGATCAGAAAGATGTGAAACCATCCACATTGTTGAACTTTTAGATGTAAGCGCATTCCGAGAACCACTCAGAACTAAGATAACCAAATTCAGCAACATTTGGACTTCACATGATCCTTCTCCCCCTAATCTTCAGTCTTTGTTCGCGAATCTTTGACTTGAAATATCTTTGATTTGAAAGCTCTTTGACATAAAATTGAAATTAAACTTTTCTCCCCCTTTTTCGATGATGGTGAGCATCATAATCATCGAAAACCATTTTCAATTTCAGTCGAGTCTTTGAGTATTGCTAACAATCTCCTCCTTACAGAATAACCTTGCTCCCCCTCAAAATAAGAATTCTGGAGCAATTTATTTTCTCCCCCTGAAAGTATGCATATATTTCAATAACGTATAGTATTTGAAATTGTAGCACAAATTTTAAAACAAATTTACACAAGGAAAATAAAATTCATTGAATTTCATTTTATAACAACAAACATTTGATCATTTGAAAACTTTACAAAAGAAATTCAACTTTATGAAATTTAATAGATTTTTCAATCAAATAAAATCAAATGCATGTGTTTGGATGCAAGAACAAGTCATCATTGTATATCAAGTTAAAAATGTTCAGTTTCAACCCCTTTATTAAATCTATTTGGTGTGCTAGCATGCGAAATATGATTAGCTTCAAGCATATGCAATTCTAAAACATATAAGAATACTTTGCTCTACTCACACTATTTGTCCAAAATCAGAATTTTCACAAATTTACGGGTTTATCGCGACTTTGTATTTTCCCAAGTTTCAAGAGATGTGTGCTCATTGGCATCTTTTCTTTTGTGCTCATTGGCATCTTTTGATTTTGTGCTCATTGGCATCTTTTGATCAAAAAGTTTAGTAAGAATAAGATATACCGTTAAACATGACTTTCTATCTGGTTCTATAGCAGGATTTGGGTCAGCATATCCCAGACCAGTTGGCCTTAGGTGCTAGGTGTCGAGCACCCCGTAGAACTTAATTTCCCAAACCAGAAAGGCCACATCGATATATCTTAAACCCATTTGTACCAGTAAAACATGGCTTTCTATCTGGTTCTATTGCCGGATTTGGGTCAGCCGATCCCAGACCAGTTGATCTTAGGGACTAGGTGTCGAGCACCCCTTAGGACTTACTCTCCCAAACCAGAAAGGCCACAGGTACAAACTTTCAAACTAAATGATATTCTATATAAGTTCGGATTTCCATCACAAAATATGAATGATATCTCAATCACTTGGTTCTAAAACATAGTGCTTCCCCCATATTTTCGTTTCCATCCATCATTCTGACATATAGGCTTTTTGAGCATTATATTCTATATATATCCAGATTCACATAACTTTGAGCTTTCAGGATAATTTCATTCATGTTTTGCTTACCTTTCGATTTATTTCAGAGGTGAAAGTTGAAACAAATCTAACTCAGATAATACAAAGATTCTTGAAAAAATCATCTTTTAGCACACATTTAATTCATTGAATGAAAATTGAAAATTTTATCTCATTGAATTAAATTTGTAAAGATTCAAGTTTTCAAAGTGGTAGAAACAAAATATAATCCAATGTTACCTTTTACCACGTTCCTTGAAACAGAAAGATGTAACAATTAAAGATATCACCTGAGAAGTGTGAGTTCTAAACTGATTTGTTTAGAAGTCTTAATCTTTGAAGTACGGGTTTTGAACTGATATGTTCAAAAGCCAATGTTCTTTGTCTCCCCCTTAATGGTACAAATATTCTTCAAAAAAATCCACCGCTTCTCTTCTGTTTTCAGTCATGTGTGTAGTATGAATTTACATGTCAGTACAACACATGATAAGCCTGCAAAACAGATTAAGCAGATTTTGGTACCCAACGGGACTTGGGTCCTAGTGTGTTAGGTGTAGATTTCTTAGAAGGAATACTATAAGTACCGTACCAAAAAGAAGTATAAATTTTATGCACAAAATCATTTGTTCCACAGTAAGAACAACAAATTTTCTTTTGATTTTTATGCACAAAATCATTTTTAGTAACAAATTTTTTGCCATTCATGGCTTCATATAAACTTCTAGTCAAGAGATCGATTTTACGGAGACTATCAGCTTCATCAATATTTGCAATATTTGTAAATAAGGAAGGTGATACCTGAATTGCAGAGGCTGAAGTAGAGGGAATGTCTGAACTTTCTTCCTCGTCTTCAATCTTTGCCATAAGACAGAGATTGGCTTCATCATCCTCAGAGTCAGATGATGATTCTTCTTCTTCAGAGGCAGCCCAATCGTAAGCCATCAGGCCTTTGCCTTTCTTCTTGAAGCTTTTCAGCTTCGCATACTTTTCTTTCAGCTTAGCATATTTATCATCTTTATTCCTGGGAATAAAAAATTTCTTGGGAAACGCTGAGTTTCTTGAAACTTTCTTAGACCTGCACTCGTTAGCAAAATGTCCAATCTTTTCGCAGTTAAAACAAGTAGCATTAGCCTTATCAACAGGAGCTGATGATCTTGGCTTATCAGTTATAGAAAGGGGTTTGTTCTTTCTGAACATTTTCTTTTTGACGAATCTCCTGAACTTTTTAGTTAGGAGAGCCAAAGATTCATCATCATCTGAAGAGTCAGAATCTGATGACCTTTCAGAGTTACTTTCTAACTCAGTGATAGTGACCGAGGGTCGCTGAGTAGAGGGTTCTTCTGAGATTAAAGCAACAAGGGTGCTTTTGGAATCTTTTACAAGATTCTACTTAAGATGGCTTGATTGCTCATGATTCAGCATCGTGCCATATAAGGTAGCAAGGGTCATTGATCTTAGATCCTTTGACAGCTTGAGACACATAGAATAACTGTCCCAGCTTTCAGGTAAACATTCTAGAAACTTTGTCAGCACTTCAAAGTTAGAATATTCCTTACCAACAGTTTATAGATCTATTATTAAGCAATTAAAACGTTGGTGAACTTCAGAGAGAGTCTCATTCTTACCACAGATGAAACTTTCATACTGTCTTACCAGGTTGATCTTTCGAGAGTCCTGGACTTCAGCACTACCTTCATACTAAACACAGATTGTGTCCCACATGGCTTTTGAGGATTTCAGGTTCATGACGGAATGGTAGACTTCGTGAGGAAGAGCCATGGATAGTATGGATCTGGCTTTGGTGTCGATAGCCACATTCTTCTTATCTTCGTCAATCCATGTATGAACTTCTTTGGGTACTAGCCTTTCAGGAATAGCAGGTCTATTCTCAGCGGCTGGTACTGCGGCATCAATTCTTACAGGAATAAATGGGCCATTTTCAAGATAATAAGGCATAGTAGGATCTACACCTTCTAGGAAGAGAGTCATCCTATTTTTCCATAGATTAAAATTATCTCTGGAGAATCTAGGGGGTTTTGCAAGAGAACCATTGTCGATATAATTTGTGTTTATGTTGGTAGCCATTTTCAGAAATAGCAAGGAAGAGAAATCTTAGTATAGATTAGATCTTGTCTATGAGATTAAACAAATCTGCTCTGATACCACTTGTTGGTCCCGAAGGGCTATACAAGTTTGTAGAAGGGGGGGGGGGTTGAATACAAACACACAGATTTTACTTTTCTAAATTGTTTATTGATAAATCATTAACAATTTTCAGCTTGTTGCGGAAACAAGATTAAGGATAAACCTAAATCTAAACAAGTTGGAACACTAAGTTTCTTGCACTAAGAAAGAGAAGGAAATTACTAATAATAACCTATCTCAAGATAAGAAGGATGAACTTGTCCAGAGTTAGCAAGTTACTTCAAAATGAAGTGAGTTCTTCTTCTTATATATTGCATGCATTAAATGCATTGCAGTTTACACTTTACACGTGGCAGCAGCTGATTGGTTGCATGTCATTGACCTTTGTTGACAACCTTAGTAGCCGCATGTTGAACAGTGTAGTATCAGAGTGGTTGTACGATTTCAGACAATAAGGAGGTTCTTTTTCTGACATATCGTACGGAGTCGTGCAAGGGTGGTTTAGACAAAAGTACTTTGTACGGAGGACTTCATGATCAGCTTTTCGTTGATTCAGCGATCTATCATTCTTTATCAGCGAATGATAGAGTTCAGCGATAGCTAAAGTCTTGTACTTGATACTTCACGTTGAGTGGACAAATCTGAGTCTTCGCTGATCCGCATCAGTTCATTAGGAGACTTGTCGCTGGTTCTTGAGCTTGATCTTCGACTTCAGCGTAGAACCTATGTTAACGTGAAACTTGTCTTCAGGGATCATAAGTAAACAACTTAACTTATCAGCGATCACCATAAGTACTGAACAGACTCAGAGTATTATTGTGAACAGTTTCGCTGAATGTTTAATCTAAAGAGCGAGAGTTCCTATCAGCGGTACTGTAAGATCTTAGTACTTATCAGCGATAGTGAAACTCTGAGACATATTGTTTACTTACAATTTTCACTAAGTATTAAAGAGAGGGTCATTATCAAATCACTGAGAGTTTGAATCAACAGCCTTTCAGTATTTAACTTTGTCTTTTGCTAATATTTTGTTGCTTGTTTCAGATATTAGCTTTGCTGGGATTGGTCCTGCCGCTGATTCTCAAGAAAAGGTTTCGAGACTTTTTCTTGTGGGGTTGGAGAGTTATTTGATTCTCCTAATCGTACGACCGTCAGTGCTTCAGAATCTGACGAAAGAAGTCAACAAGAGACTTCGACAAGTAAGTGTCCTTTAACCGTACGTTTTCTGTTTTTCTTCGAGTCGTGCGACGATATTTGACACTTTTATTTTTTATAGGTGGTTATGAGATGCAATCTGCTTCGGGTAAGGCGAAGAGAGAAGCCCAACTGGGCTTGGCTAAAAAGGCCAAGGAGCTGAAGAGGAAGAATCCTCCGACTTCGGGGTCGGAGGTTTTGAAAAAGACAAAGTCGGTTCCCCCGAGGGAACCGTCGTCGACGGGTGGAGAGCCATTAAAGGTCTCCACTCCCGTGAAGGCGAAGACGTCTTCGGACGTGCCAAGGGTGACACCGACGCCGCCTGGGTCGTCCACAGCAGGGGAGAAGGGGAAAGTTCCTCAGACTGAGGGGTCCCCTGAAGTTACGACGGTAAACTTTCCGATACCGTCAGACTTTTTATTGGACGGCGTCCTGGATAGGGTGAAGATTTTCCCTAACATGGGAAAATTCCTCCTACTAGCCTTCAAGGATCGCTATCGTGGCGCTACCGTGGACGAGACCGGGTCTCACATCGCAGGCATGGCCTTTCTGGTAAGTATTTTTGTCGTGTGTTTCTTCCTCTCTTAGTAAGTTAGACTTACCATATGTTTTTTCATGCGACTGCAGGAGTTTTAGGCGTCTTTATGCCTTTTCGGCCAACTGGAGGAACTCCAGAAGGTCGATTCTTCCGTCGATGAGAAGCTTCAGCGAGCACTGGAGGATGAGCGTAAAGCTCGAGAGGATGAGCGGGCGGCTAAGGCCAAGACGGAGGCTCTCTCCGTTCAAGTGGACGATCTCAAGAGTCTTCTGGAGACGTCGTCGCTGGAGAAGGAGGAGCTCCAAAATCGCGTCAAGGAGACATTGAAAAGGGCCTCTGCTTATGAAGCAGATGTGACGACGATTAAAGCATCCCTCACCATGCGCGAAAAACAGATGGGGAAGCTCAAGACGTCGGTTAAGGCCGCTGAGGCCAAAACGGGGGCCTTGGAGGAGAAGCTCCTCTCGTTTGAGGCACTGACCCGTCTAAAGATCAGGGCGGCGATTATAAGCCGTCATCTACAGGGGGAAGACCCTTTGGCTAGCGCAGAGGCCGAGGTCGCGTCCTTCCTCGAACACGTCGGGACCGAGGAGGATCTCGATCAAGAGGATAGGGTCGACGACACTGACTCCGCGAAGACCAAGACGGGTGGTGCGGAAGACGAGGGTGGAGTCGACCAGGGCCCTCAGTAGGTTTTTGAGATATTGTAATTTTTATTTTTGTTCTAGGGCGACCGTTGGTGGTCGTGCCTTTTCTTGTACTACCTTAGGATTAATACAAGTATTTCTTTCGTTATACTGTCGCGTGTTTTACTTTGTTGTAAATAAACAAAATAAACTAGTATAGAAAGTAGTAAGGCGAACGTAGAATTGTATGACGCAAGTATATATAACTTTGGAAGTAGTCGGGCGACTGGGCCGAAAAAATATTCTAAGTATGGAATTTAAGTCATAAGACATTGATTACGAAGCTTAGATTAAAAAGCACTTGTTTGTGATCCTAAGATCCATGAGATGAATCATAGGATTCTGTTTATGACGTATGGGTCATGACTTATCGGTCTTGACATGTCAATTGTGACCTTATAGTCTTGACGACTTTGTTTCTCACGATATGAATCGTAAGGCTGACGTTCGCGCGATCCTGCGAGCCTGCAATGTAAGATTCGGGGGTGGCGTTGGGTTGACCAATGACCCTCCGATGCTTAAGTCAGTGATTGTTTATCGAAATAAATCGAAAAAATAATAATTCAAAAGAAGTATATTTTTAGATGTACTGCGTTCCAGCTTCGTGGGATGTCTTGGTCGTTGAGGGTATGAAACCTGTAAGCACCCTTTCCAATGACCTCAGATATCCAATAAGGTCCTTCCCACTCTGTGGATAACTTACCTGCATTTGGCTCTTTAGTATTCTGGAATACTCGTCGCAAGACGTAGTCACCTTCCTGGAAGATTTTGGCCTTAACAGTCTTATTGAAATGTCGCTCGACGACTTGTCGTTGAGACGCCATCTTGACTAAAGCAGACTCTCTTAACTCTTAAAGAGCTTCGAGGTCGTAGCTTAGGTCCAACAAATTATGATCAACGGATGTCTGTCTTTATGTCGGGAGCTGCACTTCAATAGGTAAGACGGCTTCACAACCGTAGACCAATGAAAATGGTGTCTGTCCTGTCGATGTTCGGGGTGTCGTACGATTAGCCCATAAGACCGATGGGAGTTCTTCGACCCACTTTCCTTTTACAGTCTTAAGTCTTTTCTTAATTGAATTCATAATGACCTTATTGCTTGATTCCGCAAGACCGTTAGATTGGGTAACGTGGGGTTGAAGTCGTAAGTTTGACACTACGGTCCTCACAAAATCGTTGTGTACGATCACTTATGAACTGTGACCCATTGTCACACACGATTTCGGAGGGGATTCCGAACCTGCATAGGATGTTAGTCTGGATAAAAGAGATGACTTCTTTGTCCCGAATCTGGGAGTAAGCGGCTGCTTCTATCCATTTAGAAAAATAATCTTTAAGGACTAACAGAAAGACCTTCTGCCCTGGGGCAGGAAGTAAGTTACCAACGATGTCCATTCCCCACCTCATGAAAGGCCCTGGAATCAAAGACGTATGTAAAGGTTCGGAGGGTTGATGGATCATACCTGAATGTCTACATGCGTCACAGCTTTGGACGTACCTGGTGGCGTCTTGCCTTAACGTTGGCCAGTAATAGCCTTGGCGTGAGATACGGTTTGCAAGACTGCTACCTCCTGAGTGGTTGCCACACTCGCCATCGTGCAATTCCTTTAAGATATTTTGTACCTATTCGGGATTATCGATGCATCTTAGATTTAGACCTGTCGACGAGCGTCGATAGAGTCTACCACCAATGATTATGTATTTCGATGCTTTAAATCGAATCTTGCGAGCTTCCATTCGATCTTAGGGTAGTCGGTCGTGCATAAGGCAATTTTTTATGTCAGACGACCAACTGTCTTCTGTACTAAGAGCACAGATTTCTTTAGAGTCTTCAATAGACGAGGTCGCTAGATGTATCATAGGAATAGCGTCGAATGACGGCTTATTAAGCGTTGATTCAAGGTTAGCTAACGCGTCGGCTTGAGTGTTTTGATCTCTGGGAATTTGCTCGATTGAGAATGGATCAAACATCCTGGATTTATCTTTGGCTACCTTGAGATAGGCCATCATTTTGGAATCTTTGGCTGAGAATTCCCCGCTCATTTAGTTCACGGCCAGTAGGGAATCGCTTCTGACGTGAAGCCCGACTGCCTCCAAGTCGTGATCCATACTCATGCCCACGATCAGAGCTTCGTATTCCGCCTCGTTGTTAGTAGCTTTGAAACTGCATCGTATGGAGTACACCATCTTGCCCCCTTGTGGGGACTTCAAGACGACACCAAGACCTGCTCCTCTAGAGTTTGAGGAGCCGTCAACATGGAGTACCCAAGTCGTGTCGCTTATAGTCGCCATAGTATAAGTCTCGACCTGCGCTTCTTTTTCCAGTTCGGGACTGAAGTCAGCGACGAAAACGGCTAAGACCTACGACTTTATTGTTGTGCGAGGTTTAAAATCAATATCGTAGCTACAGAGGTATATACTCTATTTCACTAGTCGTCCTGATAGCTCAGGTTTTCTCAGGACCGACTTAAGAGGAGAGCATGTCACGACGCTAATGGGATGGGATTCAACGTAGTATCTTAACTTCTTTGCTGCTCACTAGCAACAAAAGTAATTTCCCCATGGACGTATATCAGGTTTTTGCGTCCAATAGCGACTTACTGACGTAGTAAATTGGCAGCTGATGCCTGTCGTCCTCTCTAGTTAAGACGACACTTACTGAGTGAGTACTTACGGCGAGGTACAATTGTAGGATCTCGTGCTCTTCTGGTTTCGAAAGTAATGGCGGGACGGCCATATATTCTTTCAATCGTTGTAATGCTTGCTCGTGATCGTCCGTCCAGTCGAAGCCCTTGTTTTTTCGTAATACGTTATAGAACAGACGACATTTATCAGACGATCGTGAGATAAAGCGATTTAGGGCGGCCACATGACCTGTGGGTCGTTGGACCTCCTTGAAGTTTCTAGGGGACTTGATGTTTATCAAGCCCTTGATTTGATCCGGGTTCGCCTCTATGCCTCGCCGTGTGACCATATACCCCAGGAATTTCCCGGCGCTAACTCCGAAAGAGAATTTCGTAGGATTCAGTTTCATCTGATATTTTCATAGGATGTCAAAGGATTTCTTTAGATGATTGATATGGTCGGTCGCCTGCTTAGATTTGACAAGAATGTCGTTAATTTAGACCTCCATGGTGTCGCCGAGATGCTCTTTGAACATCTTGTTAACCAGTCGTTGATAGGTGGAACCTGCATTCTTCAAACCAAAAGACATGACTTTATAACAATAGATGCCTTTGTCCGTTACGAAAGCAGTCTTCTCTTGGTCTTCGTTGTGCATCAATATCTGGTTATACCCAGAATAAGCATCCATGAACGTCATGAGTTCATGTCCTGCGGTTGCGTCGACCATAGCGTCGATGTGGGGTAGTGGGAACGGATCTTTAGGACATGCCTTATTAAGGTCTGTGAAGTCGATACAGACGCGCCACTTCCCATTCTTCTTTTGCACGACCACGACATTGGCTAAACATTCAGGGTTCTTTACCTCTCTAATCTTCCCAGTCTTGAGCAAGTTGTCGACCTCATCGTTGATCACTTTGCTCCGCTCAGGGGTGAACTTTCGACGTTTTTGCTTTACTGGTTTAAAAGATGGGTCGACGTTCAGCTTGTGGGATATGACATTGGGGTCTATACCCACCATGTCCTCGTGCGTCCAAGCGAAACAATCAGCATGTTCCTGCAAAGAGGAGATTAGTTGACCCTTTATGACAGGATCTAATGATGCCCCCACGAAGACAATCTGATCAGGCTTATTCTCGTCCAAGATGACTGTTTGGGCAAAAAATCACGTCGCTCGACCACGACCAGAACAGGTAAGACGTATGATTAAGAGCTATATCTTGTATTAAGATAAGGTCTCAACAAGAACCCAGAAAACATCCGTCGTCTCCCGTAAAAGGTAAGTCGTACGTCCCTCGTGACGCTCGACCATAGCATCGCCCGTCCCGTACGACCATCGCGTAAGATCACTGCACCTTCGACCAAAACTAACGTTAACCATGACTGTTATGTTTGTTAAGTGTTTAATGCATGACTCAAAGTCATTAAGGAGCAACGGATATAACCGACGCAACCATCAACGATCGATAGCCGTAACGGACGAAGATCATCATGGATAATCACTCCTGCGACCGTTTCCAGCCGTTGTAGCCGTTGATCAAAGCATTAATGGAGCTAATTAATGACGCGAAGACTATAAATACCAAGCCAAGTCTTCACATCAAGGGTCATCAGTTAACATCCGATTCACATCGAATATCCGACGATTAACAACCGAAGCAATATTCAAGAACACCTGAAGTGAAGAACCATTATTCTAAGTATCGCTCTCGACGCACGACAACAGCTCTCGACCAACAGTTTACACTTTGTATTCACACACGACAAACACATGTTTTTACGTTCAAACACTTGTACTTTACATTTCGAAGCATTTCCTTCATTTATATTGTAATCTCTGTACGATCGACACCCGTACCGAAGGACATCGCCCCTGATTGGCGACCATAGTGCAGCGACGACACCCCTTGTCGTCCGCAGGTTTTTTCCTCGTTTGAGGTTTTTCCTGCGTCATCAAATCCCTTGTTTCTTTATTTTTATTCTCGTCGCACGTCTCGTCGAAAGATTCTTTCTTTAGTTGTTTAAGTCCACATCGACCTTAAGTTGTCCCTTTGGTACGATTTTTGGCATTAACAGTTTGGCGCCATCCGTGGGACTACATCTAGAGAAAATCCTCGACGAACGTGCATTCTACTAATAGTTTCTTGGAGTTTCTCCTATTTTCTGTTGCAGGAAAATGGCAGCCCCTGGAAATCTGCAGCAAGCCATCGCTCAGATGTATCAGGAGCTCGAGGTTGCTAGGAATCAACTCAATGCAATGGCAGAGCAGAATCGCAGAGCAGCTGAAGAGATCGCGCGGCTAAGAAATCCTTTTAGACCCCAGAATGGTCCTAGACCATTCATCCAGAATCCAGGTCCGGGACCAGGCCCGTCCACGCAGAATCAGCATCCAGGTCCATTCATGCAGAATCAGCAGCCGGGTTTGTTCATTCCGAACCCCCAGTCTGGGCAGATTCCCCCTCAGCACATCCGACTACCACCCTTGAACAATGGATCCCAACCATTGCAAGGTGGCGCCCAGACGTTTCAGAATGGATCCCAGCCATTTTCCCAGCCATTCCAAAGTAGTCCGCAACCTTTCCAGCAAGGATCGCAATCTTTCCAGCAGAGATCGCAGCCGTTTCAGCATGGACCACACTCGTTTCAGAATGAACCGCAGCAATTCCACTATGGGTCGCAGCCATATTTTGTTCCATTCAACGGGGACACCAATGGTTCGTCGCATGGTAATGGTACTAGTCCAGGGACCAATCCCTCTACAGGGGAAAATCCTGATCTTAACGATCCCGTCGCCCAGCGTTTGAAGATGTTAAAAGACCAAAATGAGCGCGTCCTGTCCTTGCTCGCCAAGTTGCCTGGGGCAGCCGTGCCTGTCGACGTCGAGCCTCGTTCGGGGTATCAGGCGTCGCCCTTCATCGACGAGATCGCCACCGTCGAGGTCCCAAAGAAGTATAACATTCATGCCTTCACTCCCAAGTACTCGGGTGTGACCGATCCAACCGAGCATGTCGCGCAGTATAAGCAGATCTTGTGGACGATCTCGATTCCACACATATACCAGGAAGTATGCATGTGCAAGAGTTTCGGGGCGACTCTCACTGGTCCAGCTCTCCAGTGGTTGATCAATCTCAAATCCAAATCTATCGGGTCGTTCGCCGAATTGGTCAACCAATTCTCCCGGCAATTCGCCAGCAGTCGTAAGATGGAAAAGCAGACTAGTGATCTGTACTATGTCGTGCAGAAGACCAATGAGTCTATTCGAAGTTATTTCAATAGATTCAATGCCGAAATGATCAGTATCCGCAATTGTGACATCAAAACTGCGATCGAAGCTTATAAGCGTGGTCTAGACGATAGTTCAGGTCTATATATCGATCTGACCAAGTATCCCCCAGAGACTTTCGAAGACGTCCGAGCTCGAACCTTAGCATATATGAGGGTCGAGGATGATGCCGCCTTTCGTCGCAAGCACACTGACGACAAGAAGTCGTTAGGCGTCAGAAAGCCAGAGTTCAAGACAAAGGTTGTTTCAAGAATAGAGCCAGCGCGCCAAATTTCAAATGTTCGTTTCAAGATGAAAGCAGAGGCCAGGACCGCGACTAAGTTCACTCAGTACCCCAAGATATCCTCTTACGGATTCAAAGGATCTGCAAAGGACTTAGTCGAAGCTCTGAAGACCGCTCAAGCTACCATTCGATGGCCAAAGAAGTCCGACCTGGACGATGCTAAGAAAGACAAATCAAAGTGGTGCGACTTCCATGTCGATCATGGTCATGCAACAGACGACTGTATCGCATTGAAGAAGGAACTAGCATATCATTTTCCGAAAGGAAATCTCAAAGATATCATCGACGATGTCGCTATTTCAGCTAACGGACATCGAACGACGACCCCCGAGCATGCGAAGGTCATCAATTGCATCACCGGTGGTTCAGATGTGTGTGGTCTGACGTATTCAGCGGCCAAGCATCATGCCAGTCAGGCGCCCGATGATCGGCCTATTCCTCGCTCGTCTAGACCCAAAGGAGATTTGGAGCTAGAAGCCATGAAGATTGTGTTCGACCACGTCGACCTTGGCGACTCGTATCAGAAGCATCACGACGGGTTGATCATTCAGATCACGGTCAGTAACTGTCTAACGCGTCGAGTCTTGATCGACGGGGGCGGCTCAGCAAATGTCATTTTTTTCAACACCATCAAGGCCATGGGAATCGATCGCTCGGAAATCACCTAACGTTCGACGACCTTGGTCGGTTTCAACGGAGAAGCGACGAGCACCTTCGGAGAGATAATCTTGCTCGTCTATGCCGGAGGAGTCAACAAGCAGACCAAGTTCAGTGTCATCGATTGTGCGTCAGCCTATAACATCATCTTAGGTCGACCATGGATCCATGATATGAAAGTCGTTCCTTCGACGTATCATCAAATATTGAAATTCCCTACGCCATGGGGAATCCAGGAGATTAAGAGTGAGCCAAAAGTCGCTCGTGAGTGCTACAAGTCTACCTTGAAGCCGCGAAAATAAACCAAAGTCACAAGATCAAGCTCTCGACAGGTTCGTTCCTCTATACCTAAATTAATATCTTTTTCACAGAGATAAGTCTACTATGGTGCCCGGTCGTACGACAACATAGTCAACGCAGGACAATATTGCTCTGTGTCATTCTGTCCTTTAAAACCTATCTTTTCCTCCATAAAAGAATAAGGTAATAAATGACAGGGGGCAAATAGAGAGAGTCTGAAATGGTACGTTCTCTAACTCTTTTTCATACGATTTTTTCTCGCAAAATGTTTACTGACT
The DNA here is from genome assembly GCA_033807775.1 of Saussurea involucrata. Taxonomy (NCBI): domain Eukaryota; kingdom Viridiplantae; phylum Streptophyta; class Magnoliopsida; order Asterales; family Asteraceae; genus Saussurea; species Saussurea involucrata. The sequence goes on along the minus strand of CM066326.1, from coordinate 31,844,402 downwards.
TAAGCATCGGAGGGTCGTTGGCTAGCCAACGACCAACCCCCGACATCGTTTTATCGCAGAATCGCACGACAGATTATCGCAGAATCGCATGGCAGTAATCATTAAGTCTACTAGATGACTTTAAATTCACAGATTCGCACGACATAAACAATCAGGATCTTCTTCCTTGACCATCCCTCCACAGGGGCATACGACGCAAATTTCTCGTACGATCTCGTCGTACAATCGCAAAGCCTAAATAACTTACATCTAAGCTTCTTAGCTTTTATACCCTGAGTGGATGCTTTAATCGCGTGTTTTTATTTGTTTTACGTTCTTATTATCGTATTACAATGAGTGCCTTAGTCGCATGATTTCATATGTATCTTATGTTCGACTTTATAATCAAATGTGATTCGAATAAAGCATAAGCAAAAGATATATTCATTAAGTAAACCATTTGGTCGAATGGCAAAACAAACAAGGAAAGGAAAATTCTAGACGGCAGGGGGAACATCGGTCGTATCCCTGCTCGAAGTCCCGACCCGAGGACCTTCATCTGCCACTCCTCCCGCACGAATCTCTTGCAGTTCATACTGAGCATCGAAGAGCTGGATCGCTAGCTCGTCAGCACGCGCCAAGGCAAACCTCTCCCTATCTAAAGCCGCCTTCTCTCTCTCCAACGCCGCCTCCTCCCTTTTCAAAGCAGACGCCACCAACTCCTCGGCTTTCGACATCTCGGCGTACAATGCCAGAGACGATTGGAACGTCTAAAAATACACGAAAAAGTGTTAGACAACGAACGACATCAAATGTTGAAACAAGTCATGAAAGATTGACACTTACTGAGAATGCCAGACTGGCAACCTGAGATCCTATCTCTCCGGCCGGAACCCCGTGAAAACGCTCCCTGAAAGATGGAAGCAAACACCTCTCCAAGTGAGGAAACAACGTCGTCCCGTCTAGGACACCATCCGCCATAAAGGCCGACGGCAATGAAAAAATAACCGTCGCGACTTCGGCCGACGACCCCTCGCCCCTGACGGCAGATGATGGGGTTGACATCTTGAACACCGGTCTCGTCATTGTCGCCGGAAGCGCCGAACTTTCCAGTGTCGCGTCCATCGTGCCAAGACGGCTGGATGACGCCTTCGCCTTTTTAGGAAGAACAACTCTCTATAAGTTATCAAACCTCGATGACGGTTCCCTCAGGAACGTCTTCCTGGTTCTCTTTTCGCTCGACCCAACTGTCGAAACATTTTCACCCCGAAGGGCACGCATAACCTGCTCCCCTCTCGCCCTAGAGACCGATTTCCTCTTGGTCGGCACTGATCAGGAAATACATGAAGCGTCAGGTGGATAGAGTAAACAAAGTAAAATAAAAACTATGGTACGTTTACCAGTCACTTCTTCCCTCTCATCCTCCTCTCCCTCTTCTTCAGAATCTCCCATCGCGTCCTCGTCCTCGGCTGCCGGTTGCCACGTGACGAAAGATCGATCATCAGTACTATAACTCAGGAATCTGTCGACCTTGGCTCGAGAACCTTCATTCGGGTGCAAGGCATCGTACTGAATCTCTGAAGACGACAAAAAGCAATGAGTAAATAGAAAGCGGAAGAACCAAACAGTGACATATATCGAAAAAGCATACCTCCCATGTTACAGTCAGGATGAATCCATTTGCTATTGATGTCGAGCGAGTCAGTACGCACGAAAACATACCTCGATTTCCACCCACGATCATTGACGCCAGTTCCCAAAACCAGGGTGCGGTCACCCTTAAACTTGGAATACGGACTGTAACGCCAATTCTTGTCTCTCTTAACATGATAAGCCAACCAGAAGTCATTTAGGGTCATAGGTGTAACCCACTTTGCAGACAATCGCTCGATAACCAGAAAAACCCGCCAAAGTTGGGGTATCAACTGCCCTGGTGACAGGCCAAAATATCGCATGAAATTCTTAGATAAAACCGAATACGGTCACTCAAACCCTATTTTGAAGGGATACTCGTATATCACGAAGCATCCTTCGGGACAATTCTCATGACGTATATCCCATGGAATGGCTAACTCTACTTCCGCAGGGATCTTCGCTAGACGCCTAAAGGCATCTAAATCCTCCTGACTCACGATAGAACTCTCTGGTTCAATCGAAATTGTTTATCAAACGAAGGAGACGATCGATAAAAACCAAAGCGGAAAAACAATGCGTTATATAAACACTCTAAACCTCGAATAATCTCTACTAGGCCGAAGATTTGCAACGATTCGAGTAAGTTCGGACGAAGAATGGAAAGGAATCAAGGAAAAATCTCTTCCCAAATAAACACTTCGAAGTATAGCAAGAAAAGATCCGTCGTCATCTTTATTTATACAAACAATCGCATCAAATCGACACCTGTCATCGACAGCTGGTAAGCACAATCGTGTGTCATCATGACGTCACGACCTCGTTCCCTTTTCCAATTCTCGTTCAGTTAGAAACGGACCAGTCTAGTTCCAAGGCGATTGAGGTAATTTCTAACTCTTGTCTTATCTCCTATGCGTCTGATTGACAAAATTTAAAACTTAAATTGGACATTCAATTTTCAAAATTTGGGGGCAAACTATTTGGGCAACAAATCACGTCGCTCGACCACGACCAGAACAGGTAAGACGTATGATTAAGAGCTATATCTTGTATTAAGATAAGGTCTCAACAAGAACCCAGAAAACATCCGTCGTCTCCCGTAAAAGGTAAGTCGTACGTCCCCCATGACGCTCGACCATAGCATCGCCCGTCCCGTACGACCATCGCGTAAGATCACTGCACCTTTGACCAAAACTAATGTTAACCATGACTGTTACGTGTGTTAAGTGTTTTTAATAACGTCTGTGATTCAAGAAATTCAAAGTTAGTATGGTTTTATAGACCAATCAGATCTTAAGCTTGAAATTTTGATGCACCAGGATAGTAGACATCTTTAAATGTGTTAAGTTTGGAACACTCCTTGAGCAATTATGTGCTCGGCCGGTTAGGGACCCGATTAACGGTTGGTGTGTAACTGAGATTCACGTAGAACGTTCAAGCCTAAAAGTTTAGCCTGATTGATAACTAAGTATAGAACAATGTCGCTTTAGTATGGCTTTCTACCCTAGACCTTTTGGGACTAACGAAGTCGATATTTATAAAGTTTAAATCTTGAAGATAAGGCGAATAGTTGAATCTAGAAAGAGTTGAAAGGGGTCTAGTAATACTTGTCAAATGATCTGTGGCGTGGACTATACCTCAAAATCGAAATCGAGATTTCATGATAATGATGTAGACCTTCATGTCGCTTGAATAGAGCGAAAATTTTAGATGAAATCACTAGTTGCACTAAGAATAGACAAATCTAAGGAATTGGGAGATATCCATAAGATGGTAGCTTTGTTAGAACGTTTGGTAGTATAAGGCAATGCATAGGTCGAAATATTATCTTATGGAGTCGCTTTAGTCAAGGGATGTTGAACCGGTGGTCATAAAGAGTTCACCTAGAGCCGGGGAAACCGATAGAATACCTTGTGAATGCTTCGGAGATAGGTGGGAAGAACCCTCCATAGAATCGTGAGAGCAAGGAGTAGTCATAAGTCTTGTATGGAGAGATAATTCGACTAAACCTTCCGGGCGAACGACTTTGGGAATTGTAGGCATTATCTATTATTGATATGGATTTCCTCCTTGTAGCCTTTAGCATGGTGGTTTTATGAGGGTGACTTACGAAAGAAAAAGGTGTGATGCCCCTAAACCGATTCGCTTGTTTGGTAATGAATGCTTGTGGTGAAGAGATCAATGATGTTTGCTTAAGAAGTCCAATTCCCGATATGGTATTGGTAGATTCGGATTTCGTTAGGAATGCGCCCTATCTCAGGAAGTCAAGCGGATCACTCCCGAGTAGTGTTCTCGAGTCAAGAGTTCGAGGACAAACTCATTTTGAAGGTGAGGAGGATTGTAACACCCAAAATTTTATTAAGATAAAAGGTTTCCCTCATGACCCTTGAAAGGTTTTGATCAATATTTAATGAGTGTAAAGTACTTTACATAAGAAGCTCAACACATCGAGAGCAACTCGGGATAAACGGTACAAAATCGAGCTTCGGGGACAGCTTGGGCGATAGTGCCTTGTGATAGTGTCACTATCGCTGTGTCAAAGTCACGGGGAACCGAGGCCTCTCGATACATGTTCGGCGAGAGTGCCTCACGATTGTGACATTGGTCACTTTCGCTTGGCACAATCGCGAGGAGCTAGGAGCTCACAGTACAAAGCCGACGAGAGTGCCTCGCGATAGTGCCATGTCACTTTCGCCTGGCACAATCGGCTGCGGTGTCTGTGGACTTAAAATTGAGTTTTTAGCTGATTTCTCATCGGTTGCTTCACCATTTCATATCCTATCTCTCTCTAAACGAATCCTCTCGGTTCCTTTAGGTCTTTTAGGTAATTTGAGGTCTCAACCTTGGATTCCAAGGAGGCTCTTCATTACCAAACTAAGGGTTGGGTGCTAGGGGTTGGAGTTCATCATCTCACCCTTATTTTCAAGAGTTTCTAGTTCTAGGGTTTCATCAAACCCTTTCCAAACCATCTTCATTACTTTGGTAGCTTGGGGTTTGAGGTTCATATTTGTAACCCTAGAGGATTTTTGTTGGTGGATTTAAGTTGTGGTTAAGTTTCTCATTCTCTTCCATTTTGTTAGAACATAGTATAACTTGGAAATGTATTGTAGATAGTGATTGTTGTGGAAAACTTGGAGCTAGTGGAAGGATTCAAGATCTCATCCAAGGAACTTAAGATTGTGCGTAAAACCTAGATTTAGTCTAAGTCTAGCAAGATGAGTTCTAGTTGTTATGAAAAACTATATACATGTCAAAATGCACAAATATTGGAGTGTTTGAAAGTACATAAGTATACTTCATTTTGATGAGATTTATGAATACTTGTACACTTGCATATGTTTGGATTATAAAAATCTCGAAAATGGTTCACAATACATTATGAAGTGCTTGAGTCACAAATAAAAAAAATGAGATTTTGATCCACCAAACAAGTTCCTTGAACATTTGGAGAATTTGGGTACATTTGTGTCTTTGGTTCCTAATATGTGAAAATTCGGGTACAAATGGTTTTAAAGGAATTATTGTGAGAGTTAGGGTGTTCAATGGACGGTTGTTGAAATATGGTTTATTCGGGATTTTACTCAACTTATGGGTTTTGATAATTGAAACTTTAAGTTCTTGGGTTTTGAAAATGTGAGTTGTTGGAAATGGTTATTCTTTGACTTTATGCATATTTGGAGAAGTATGAACCATATGGTTCAGGCCTTTGGCCATTTATAGTTGGAGAAAATACCAATTTTGGGAAAGTTGTACATCGACTTATGTAGCCATATTGGCCTTATTTTAGTGCCAAACATTTTATGATGCCTTTTGGCTTGATTTATTCTCTAATGAGTTTTGGGACATTTGTAAAGCCCGTATCCCGGTATGTAATTTCTTGCTTTAATTATTTTCTTCTTTCAAGTTTGAATTATCGTGGTTTCCGTTAACGAGGTTAGTCGAGTTGGGTCTAATAGTCAAGGTATCGGAAATTTTTGGTTAGTGGCGGGAGGCTTGCAAGTAGAGGGGTAAATTGTGTCAAAGGCCAAAACCCCCACATTGGGTTTCGGCCCATGCAGAACTAAATTACAATCCTTGTGGTTTTTCGTTGTGGTGTCGTGAGAAGGAAAACAAAGAAGAAAAAAAAAACAAAAAACAAGTAATTGGTCCTTAGGGTGTGCTGTCGTGATCTTCAAGCAAAAAAAAAAAGAAATCACAAAACCCTAATTTCTTCCTCAAGAACTCTCGGCCGAGACCATTGTTCCCGTCGGCGCCGCTGCTGTCGCCGGAAGCCGCCGCCACCACCATCGTCCGCTGGGGAGTTCGAGAGAGAGAGGAGCAGGTGCTGTCGTGTGGCATCGTCGCAAGGTAAACCTTAACCCTCGTTGTTCTTTCTTGTTTCTTTGCCGCCGGCGACCCTGCACCACCACCGCTGCCGCCGCGTGCGGCCTTGGCCGCTGCAGACGGTAGCCGCCGTGGACCACCGCGAGCGGTTGCGCGTAGTGTGTGTGTGTGCGTGTGCCCTCGTTTGAGGGAGGTGGACAGCCGAGAGTGGTGGAGGAGAGGGGTGGTTTGGTGATCGGAGGGGAGTGTTCACGTTACGGTCGCCGCCGGGAAACCGCAGCCGCTGCCGCCGTCTACCGCTGCCGGGGGTGGCAGTGGGTGGTGATGGTAGTAGTCCAGCCGTGACTACCTAAGACCTGAACCTGATTAGCCAAACCCAAACCCGTAACCGAACGCGTAAACCGTTTTATAAAGTTATCATTTTATGTAAAAAACTGCAGTTTCTGTCCCTGTCTTGCGTTAACCATAACCCTTTACTCGTAACTCGGATTGGGGTGAAACTGGTGCCAAAAGTTCCCTTTCCGAGTCTAGTAACTTTTCTGTGTTTTGTGCAAAATCCAATTCGGAACGTAGCATAGGCCAAATCGTCTTTTTATGCCGATAGCTGCTGTTTTTCACTGATCTGCGAACCATTCTTATAAAATCCGTATTTAATTGTAGAAAAATCGTTAGGAGGTGTATAATATGTCCTTGGAACCCTAACTCTGAGCACTTTCTAGTTATGTAATTTAATTAGGGATTTTCTGGGTTTAAAGAGGTCGGATCAGGTACCGAATAGACCTGTTTGGTTAGACCGAAAAGTCGTTTAAGTGACGGTTTAAGCGTGCGTCGTATTTTAGGGTCCGGGTCTCGTGTTAATACATTTTTAACGTTTGTCTAGGTGTCGGGAAGTGATCTTGGATTGTGGAGCTTGAATTATTAATTGTGAGCTAGGCGCGCTTACGAGGTGAGTTCTCTCACTATATCTAATAACGGTTGTTTTATCATTGTTGTAGTACGTGTGTGGTAGCTTTATGTGATGGTGTTGTGGAACTAGATAGTGGGGTGTCTAGTTGATACTATGTTGTATGCATGTTATGGTAGTTTGTATGTACTACTGTACTTGTGGTGTGAACTAGTTGTTTGTGGTGCGTAATATGTGCTTGGGTTAAATGCTTAGTATAAACGTGTGTTACATTACAACTCGGTGGGACCGAGGAAGTGGAAAGAAACGTTGTGGGAACTCGGTGTGACGAGTGTGTTACATTACAACTCGGTGGGACCGAGGATCCGGCGGGGCCGGAGATTTTATACGATGGTGGCATAGAGACTCGGTGGGACCGGGGATTCGGCGGGGCCGGAGATGTTATCATGTGGTCGGTGGGACCGACTTGTGCCTCTTAGGTGGGTGTGTGTGGATATGCATGTTTATGATTTGTTCGTAGACTGGTATGCTTGTTTATGTGTATCTATCTGTTATAGGGGTAATGTGGAATAACTGTGTTATCTATAGTGGTTGAATTCACTAAGCTTCGTGCTTACCCTTTCCCAATAAATCATTGTTTCAGGTGCGAGTAGCTCCAAGGCGTGACGGGTACACACTGGCGCACATGAAGAGCTGATCATTATATCGTTTTATAATTTTCATTTTTAAACTATTTATTCCGCTGTTTACTGTTTTTAGAGAATAATTATTCTTGGGTTGCAAACGAAACGGTTTGGGTTATTTAACGAGTTTAATTAATGAAATGTCATTTTATAAATTTTAAATTCCTTGTAATTTTTGGGACGTTACAACTTGGTATCAGAGCACAGCTTGAGTGAATCAAACGCATTTCGGTGTGTTTGATCTCAAGTTTGCGGCTATAAGATTTTCTTTAAAGTTTTTGGGAAATAAAAAGAAGGGAAAAACCCGTTGGAGAAACGGTGATCGAGGGCGCAGTGTGTACAGTCAGCCGGAGCCAAAGGGGAAAGGTACGGTACTTTGTGTATTTATCGCATTCTAGATCACAGGGTATGCATGCTATATTACCTGTTGTTGACACTATACTGTATGATGATTGCTTGCTAGTAGGAATCATTGCTAGTCATAGTAGGTTGTTAAGTGAAGGCCCTATAGGTTGTATGCAGTAAGAATCATATAGCCTTAGAATATTTGATTTAGTTCTATTGCGCAGCTCTTGTTTGAGTCCAACCGTTCTAGGATAGAATCTTGTATTCGAATGTCTATTTGATTCACGCTGCATGCGACTGGGTATTCGCGAGGCAACTCGTTATGGCTAACAGGGATTCCGTTGTAGCAAGGGTAGTGGAATGAGATGAAATTTCTAGTGAGCTGGGAATAGCGTTCACTTATGAGTACGTAAGCAAAATTGCTTTCTAGATCATAGGGTATGCATGCTAGATTGCCTGTTGTTAATACTATGCTGTAGTTTGTACTGCTTGCTATTAGGGATTTATACTAGTTATAATCGGTTACTAAGTGAATGCCCTCTAGGTTGTATGCAGTAAGAAATTTATAGCCTTAGAATATTCGATTTAGTTCTTTTACGCAGCTCTTGTTTGAGTCCAACCGTTCTAGGATAGAATCTTGTATTCGAATGTCTATTTGATTCACGCTGCATGCGACTGGGTATTCGCGAGGCAACTCGTTATGGCTAACAGGGATTCCGTTGTAGCAAGGGTAGTGGAATGAGTTGAAATTCCTAGTGAGCTGGGAAGAGTGTTTACATATGGGTATGTATGCTAGATTGCTTTCTAGAACATAGGAGTATGTGTGCTGGATTGTTTGGTGCTTATTACACTGTACTGCATGTTTGTTGTTTGCTAATAGGAGTTCATGCTAGCCCTGATAAGTTGTTAAGTGAATGCACTATAGGTTGTATGCGGTAGGAACCGAATAGCCTTAGAATGTTTGATTTAGTTCTATTGCGCAGCTCTTGTTTGAGTCCAACCGTTGTAGGATAGAATCTTATATTCGAATGTCTATCTGGTTTTACACTGTGTGCGACTGTGCATTCGCGAGACGACCCGTCATGACTAGTGGGGATTTCGTCATAGCAAGGGTAGTGGAGTTGGGTGGAATTCCTAGGGAGCTAGGAAGAGTGTGTACATATGCCGGTGCGGGCATATGTGTGTAGTTATCGGCGAGAAACTACTTGGGTCCATCGGATGGAACTCGGAACGAGTGATGATAGGTGTGGAAGGTAGTAGTAGAGCTCCTACTACCGGAAACACAGGATCAATGCTCGAGTCGGGAAAAGTCTCGAGGAATCCAAGGAGTTGAGCGTGAGCGTTGTTAGTGTGAATTATTATGTGCTAATAACCCGTTGTAATATCTACCCAGAGTAGCCATCACAAGGAGGAACGACTATAGTAAACCTACTAGTACAGGTGTGTACTTGATTTGCTTTGATGGGATGATCGTTGGGGTAGTGTCGAAGGTTATAAATTAGTAGTCGTTGGAGTAAAAGGACGATTCTAGTATTAGTCACTTGGAGTGACGGTGAGGATGATGTTTGTTTCGGGCCAAGATGGATGATTGTGCTAGAATCATAGGCTTATACAGCCGACTTTGATTTGAGGAAAAATCGTAGGGATTATTTGACGTAATTTCCCAACTTGCCTAAGAGGTTTAAATGTCCGGATGACGTTAGTGGACCGGAGAGATTTGGAGGAGTAGGAGTCGAGGCGTAGAATGCCGACTAAGTCATGCACAAAGTTTGAGTTTGAAAATAGAATTGCATTATCTAATTCTTGTGTTCCCAATTCTTATTTGGATTGTGTTGTAGAATTTTGGGAAAGGCGCTTTTAAGTGTTATGTGTCAGTTGAGTACTTACATATTTGGGGGAGTGAGTCGTTCCGGGATAGGCATGTTGTTGGTAGACTGTTTGCATTGGAGCCTTGGTCATGTCAGTCAGTCGTTGGTAATGGTCGGTTGGGTATCTTGGGGTGAGACCCCGGTATTCATGTGTTATGACCTTGACTTTCTAGTAGGCACTAGGAGGATATAGTCTGGGGCACTTACCTGGGAGGTAGTTCCGATGTGCCGGGCCTTGAGACGTACCTGGAAGGTAGACATTAAGGTGTATCTTGATACAGTGTAACTAGGCTTCGTAGAGCGAGTGTGGAGGATAAGTAGACGGTGGAAGGTTGGGTATTCCACGAGTGTTGGTACTGTAGGCCGAATAGTGTCGGTTAAGGGAATGATGCCCTTTGTAATTAAGAGCATAAATGCGCAGTAACCTTTTTGAGGTAAGCAGTATATTTAGGTGTCGACTTTTTGGCTTGAGGCCAAACACCTTAGGGTAATTGGAGAATTGTAGCCGATTTTAAGGAAATTATGTTGATGGTAGTAGTAACCCTGAGATGCTTACCTGTGATGAATGGTTATGGTGGAATTACCTTCGTGGGTGATTATAAGTTTACTGGGTTGACGATTCGTGTGAAATAAATTTTGGGAGCCTTTTAGAACTCGTGGAGGTTAATCGACGGTTAATGGTAGGAATGATCGGATCCTAGTATCCAGTTGGGAATACTGGTGGGCAACTTTAGAATGGTTAGAGCTTGAAATTTGACTCGGGATGTATGGAATGTCTAAGGTTGGGGAACAACCGAAGTCGCTTGGCTAGGAATGATTCCAATTGTTGGGGTGTTCTTCCGATCATATTTTCAGTGTCCTAGAAGGAGTACGTTAGTTAGAAAAGTATTCGAGAAGTTTTAGAAGGAATTTCAAGTGGACTTAGGAACCTGAGGTTGAGAGGAGGGAGAACTATCCGGAGCTATTCGTAGGCAGAGACTTCGAGGACGAAGTCTAATCCAAGTGGGGGAGAGTTGTAAAGCCCGTATCCCGGTATGTAATTTCTTGCTTTAATTATTTTCTTCTTTCAAGTTTGAATTATCGTGGTTTCCGTTAACGAGGTTAGTCGAGTTGGGTCTAATCGTCAAAGTATCGAAAATTTTTGGTTAGTGGTGGGAGGCTTGCAAGTAGAGGGGTAAATTGTGTCAAAGGCCAAAACCCCCACATTGGGTTTCGGCCCATGCAGAACTAAATTACAATCCTTGTGGTTTTTCGTTGTGGTGTCGTGAGAAGGAAAACAAAGAAGAAAAAAAAATAATAATAAAACAAGTAATTGGTCCTTAGGGTGTGCTGTCGTGATCTTCAAGCAAAAAAAAAAGAAATCACAAAACCCTATTTTCTTCCTCAAGAACTCTCGGCCGAGACCATTGTTCCCGTCGCCGCCGCTGCTGTCGCCGGAAGCCGCCGCCACCACCATCGTCCGCTGGGGAGTTCGAGAGAGAGAGGAGCAGGTGCTGTCGTGTGGCATCGTCGCAAGGTAAACCTTAACCCTCGTTGTTCTTTCTTGTTTCTTTGCCGCCGGCGACCCTGCACCACCACCGCTGCCGCCGCGTGCGGCCTTGGCCGCTGCAGACGGTAGCCGCCGTGGACCACCGCGAGCGGTTGCGCGTAGTGTGTGTGTGTGTGCGTGTGCCCTCGTTTGAGGGAGGTGTACAGCCGAGAGTGGTGGAGGAGAGGGGTGGTTTGGTGATCGGAGGGGAGTGTTCACGTTACGGTCGCCGCCGGGAAACCGCCGCCGCTGCCGCCGTCTACCGCTGCCGGGGGTGGCAGTGGGTGGTGATGGTAGTAGTCCAGCCGTGACTACCTAAGACCTGAACCTGATTAGCCAAACCCAAACCCGTAACCGAACGCGTAAACCGTTTTATAAAGTTATCATTTTATGTAAAAAACTGCAGTTTCTGTCCCTGTCTTGCGTTAACCATAACTCTTTACTCGTAACTCGGATTGGGGTGAAACTGGTGCCAAAAGTTCCCTTTCCGAGTCTAGTATCGTTTCTGTGTTTTGTGAAAAATCCAGTTCGGAACGTAGCATAGGCCAAATCGTCGTTTTATGCCGATAGCTGCTGTTTTTCACTGATCTGCGAACCATTCTTATAAAATCCGTATTTAATTGTAGAAAAATCGTTAGGAGGTGTATAATATGTCCTTGGAACCCTAACTCTGAGCACTTTCTAGTTATGTAATTTAATTAGGGATTTTCTGGGTTTAAAGAGGTCGGATCAGGTACCGAACAGACCTGTTTGGTTAGACTGAAAAGTCGTTTAAGTGACGGTTTAAGCGTGCGTCGTATTTTAGGGTCCGGGTCTCGTGTTAATACATTTTTAACGTTCGTCTAGGTGTCGGGAAGTGATCTTGGATTGTGGAGCTTGAATTATTAATTGTGAGCTAGGCGCGCTTACGAGGTGAGTTCTCTCACTATATCTAATAACGGTTGTTTTATCATTGCTGTAGTACGTGTGTGGTAGCTTTATGTGATTGTGTCGTGGAACTAGATAGTGGGGTGTCTAGTTGATACTATGTTGTATGCATGTTATGGTAGTTTGTATGTACTACTGTACTTGTGGTGTGAACTAGTTGTTTGTGGTGCGTAATATGTGCTTGGGTTAAATGCTTAGTATAAACGTGTGTTACATTACAACTCGGTGGGACCGAGGGCTCGGTGGGACCGAGGAAGTGGAAAGAAACGTTGTGGGAACTCGGTGTGACGAGTGTGTTACATTACAACTCGGTGGGACCGAGGATCCGGCGGGGCCGGAGATTTTATACGCGGGTGGCGTAGAGACTCGGTGGGACAGGGGATTCGGCGGGGCCGGAGATGTTATCATGTGGTCGGTGGGACCGACTTGTGCCTCTTAGGTGGGTGTGTGTGGATATGCATGTTTATGATTTGTTCGTAGACTGGTATGCTTGTTTATGTGTATCTATCTGTTATAGGGGTAATGTGGAATAACTGTGTTATCTATAGTGGTTGAATTCACTAAGCTTCGTGCTTACCCTTTCCCAATAAATCATTGTTTCAGGTGCGAGTAGCTCCAAGGCGTGACGGGTACACACTGGCGCGCATGAAGAGCTGATCATTATATCGTTTTATAATTTTCATTTTTAAACTATTTATTCCGCTGTTTACTGTTTTTAGATAATAATTATTCTTGGGTTGCAAACGAAACGGTTTGGGTTATTTAACGAGTTTAATTAATGAAATGTCATTTTATAAATTTTAAATTCCTTGTAATTTTTGGGACGTTACAACATTGTCTGGTCTTATATGGCTCAATATGGAACATTATTTGGAAAATGCAATCATTGTATAAGTGTTGGTTATTACATGTTTTGAATGCATTAGTTCATTCATTTGAAGTCATGTAATTACTTAGACTGTAATGCATTGTATCCATTGGCATAAGAGTCAGTTGTTCAACGTGGAGTTTTGATGCCCATGTTTGAGTCTAGAAAGTGGTCCCTAAGTCATGTTTTATTTGCATCTTGTGATGGTGCTCATAGGATCCGTATATGGAGCTAAGTCTTGTAGTGGTGCCCATGGTGACCCGGATACGGAGACTTGTGACTTTTGTGGTGAGACTCATCTAAGGTGGATACATTGTACAAAATATTACTATGGATTTGGGGTATAAACTTTACTGTCATAGTTCCTTTATAAATTTCATAATTTACGGATTAATCGTACTTATGGTAAACTATTGGTTTCAATCGTTTTTTGTTTTATATGATGAAAACTGCTGTAACTCACTAGGCGTTAAGCCTAACACTTTTTTATTTCGACATGTATATCAGGTCTTAGATGAATCTGAGTGGTTTGTGGAGCGTGATAGATGTTTCGGTAGGATGGCTTTAGAGATTTCATTCGATTTTGAGAAGATAGCAGATTTGGTGGTTTTAGTAACACCCGACTGATTTGTCCCTGTTTGTTGGACTAGATGGTTCCGTTAGAACTCTGATACATGTTGTAGTGTTTTCTTCCTTTGTAAACTTTAGATATTTGCTATTTAGAGTTATGTATTCAAAGGATTTTTGGAAGTTTAAATTTGTCTGCTATTTTTAATTTTTAGGGGTGTTACACGAACCATAAGAACTTGACATTATTCCTTGTCAACGTCGTAAGCGGTGAAGCGATATTCGAGAAGTATTGGATGAATCTTCGGTAGTAACCGGCTAATCCCAAGAAGCTTCTAATTTCTGTCAGACTCTTTGGCAGTTCCCTATTCATCATCACCTCAATCTTTGTCAGACCCACCTTCACTCCGCCCTTGGATACTACGTAGCCCAAGAATTAAATTTCTTGTAGCCAAAATTCGCACTTTAAGAGTTTAACAAACAACTTCTCCTTTCGAAGGACCTCTAGCAGCTCCCACAATGTTGTCCATGCTCAGCCTCATCCTTGGAGTAGACTAAGATGTGGTCGATACAGACTATCACCGACTTATCCAAGAAAGGAAGACATACTCGGTTCATAAAGGAAAAGTCACTTCTCATTTCCAGCTTAGGAGATAAAGTTGACATTCAACACGAAGTCATTGATAAACTAAGGATAGAAAATGTTGGTCACTTATGCTTAATTGAAAATCTAAAAGAAAAGTGCAAAGCGATTTCTAAAGAATTCGAGGTCTTAAAGGCCAAAATATCTGAATTAACTAAAAAGCTCCATAAGTCTGAAAACGAGAGAACTGAGACTGTCTCTCAAAGTTCTTCTATTCAAATTGAAAACAAAGAGCTAACTAAGAAAATAAAAGATCTTGAGTCTAAGTTATATAAGTGTGGTCAGACAGATCAGACCATCCATCTGAACAAACCTAAAGAATTCAAAGATAAAAATGTTCAATGGGGAATATGATATGACAATCCTCGTTATCTAAGGAACATCTTATCCAAGGTTCCAACTTTATACGAGTTTAACTTTCTTGACCTTGATAAGAGATATCACAGTATAACATCATATGGACAAAGTTGTCTGATGGCGATGAGGAACAAGAGACCTTAAAAAGAAGAGATAACATTAAAATGCAACTTCCTTTTTCTTATGAAGAACTTAATTCATCTTATAAGAAAAACAAATCCGCTTACCTTTCAAATGACTATTTCGACATCTATTCTGTTGCCAACACTGAAGCAGTTCCTACTGAAGTTGAGGCAACACCTGATGAGCTTGAGGCGGAACCTTCTTAGTGCAAACTCTATGTTATTTCACTACACCATTTCATCTTTCGAAATAAATAGTTAATAATCTTTGATTATCTAAGATTTTTTTTTTCAAAACATTAATCAAATAGTTATTTTTCATTCAACACATAATACAAATAGAAGATCAAAATGATAAATTTCTATCATTCAATATATAAAATAACTTGCGTTTTTTTGTTTACAACTAAATCAAAACACACGTCTTCATCCACACATGACTTGATAAAAGAAAATTAACACCAAACTTAGGGATATGTGATGGCCAATGTCCCCTTTTCGGAGACGACAGTGCCGGACAGTTATTCACAAATTACTCTAAAACATAGAAAAATAAAGTTAAAATCCAAAAAATTAGGTCAAATTCCAATGACTTTGAAGATATCAACATTAATTATATTACTAAAATAGCTAATAACATTAGTTATATTAATAAAATATCTAATAACAAGAAAATTCCTCCCTTTTTTTCCAAGTCCTTTTATTTACAATTGTTTTTCAACTACTACTATATAGCATATATTTAAAAAAATTGGTCTCCTATTTCCACTGGCCCTGGGCGTACGCCCGACCCGCCCTACCCCTGCCCTGTGTAGAACATTGCATTTTTTTCATAATTTCTTATTTTGAAAAAAGATATATGAAAGTTGTTGGAGTAAAAAAAACTCCAATTTTTTTCTCTATTTCAAAGAAATTGTTGTGTTGATCCCTACTTTGATCTCTACAATGATATTTAAACCACAAACAAATAAAACAAAGTATAATAAGAGTTAAGTGCGGAAGCGTTTTAATAATTTGTTTGGGATAAACTGTTTTGGTAGAAAACACACAAGAGAATAACGAAGACAAGCTAAATAACAACAAGTATGCTCAAACATTCATCTTCATTGATTCGCCAATGTTTACACCAAGAACACCACAATGTGTGTGTTTCTCTCTCTAAAATGCTATCTTTCTAAGTGTGAGTGTGTGTGCTTCGTTACTAGAAAAGGTCTGGTAGAGACCTCTATTTATATAAGACAAGGGGACAAAGGTACAAGAGACAAGATCGTGGGACGCTTCATGGTACAATGTTGACTTTATGCTCCGAGGAATAGTACACTGGAAAAGTTGCAGCCTCTCAGAGGTTGACACGTGGAAAGCAGAGGAGCGTGCCTTGTACTATTTGATCTTCAGAATCTTCGTACAACAGAGGCACGTGAGGTGCACACTTGTCTTGGTCTTCAGGAGCCTTGATCTTCATCTTTAACATCTTTTGTTCCATAGAGGCTCTGTTAGGTTCAACAGAGGCTCTTTGATCTTGGTCTTTGTTTTTGTTAGGGTCAATTTATGTTGAATAGAAGTTCAAGGGGCTATTTGTAATTGTTTAAATTAAGCCTTGTTAGTGAACGGGCCGTGGGCTTGTTAACCACGGGCCCGGCATATATAATGTTTGGTTTAGCCATTGTTTAGGCTAGTTGTTCATTTTAACTTTCCAAAGCTTATTGTAATTCTCTCTCAATATTGAAAGTAAAGTGGATGATCAGTTGAAATCATATTGTGTGTTATTATCTATTGATTTCTTATTGTTCGTTGCACGAATCTAGAACTATCAATTGGTATCAGAGCAGAATCGGTGATTTGAAGAATAGAAGAAATCGAACGAAGGCGAGAAAAAGAAAAAAAAATCGTAGTGAATTTTCTGGAAAAAGGCAGCGAGCCGTTTTGCCTATTCCCGGAGATTGAACCGTCGGATCGTCACGATTTTTGGACAGTAGCTCTACGACATTCTGTTTTACATTCTGAACGGTTGGATTAATCGTTTGAGGTCCAGAAGGCACCCTGATTATTTTCGACATACTGCAGCTTTTTTCTTGAAGAAAATCGTTCATCAGTCGGGTTTGCAAAGATTTTCGGTGATTTAATAATTCGTTTGCTATATCTCGATTGTTTAATCGCTTTAATCTGGTGTTTATCTGCGTTTACATCAAGTCTCAAAGGTATTAATTTTTCAACTTAAAAATCAATTCTTCAGTTTTTTATGTTCTTTAATTTTTGTGGTGATTATTGAAAAATAGGACATACTTTGATTTGAAATCGATTTGGGTGTGTTTGTTTTTGTGTTTTTGGTCAAAATCTAACCCTACAGGAGTGAAATCAAACAACCCTATCGAACCCTGATCCAATTTTCTCAATCAGCCGTGGTTACCGGAAGTTCCCTAAACATACCGGGTAAGTCAATTTTTTTCTGTCCCTTTTCGGGTATCTCAAAGTTACCTGGTAACTCTAAGTTACCCGATAACACAAAGTTACCTGATAAATCAAAGTTACCGGAGAGAATTTTAAAGTTACCGGATAGATTGTGTTACCGGACGTGTTTGGTTTACCCGGTAACTATCCCAATTAGCCTACAATTATTGACTTTTAAGTTATTCAATCTTTGACCATCAATTTTGTTAAATCGCCGACTCTCACATACACAGCATACATGGCATACATATTATTTACTTGCATGAATTAGTTTTTGTTGTTATTGTTACTTTGACAAACACAACGTGTTCAACACCATCTCAGCATGTCCGGTAAGTTTGTTTTTCATCCGGTAAGTGCTATTTTGTGCGGTAAACCATCTCCATCCGGAAAGTTTCGTTTTCGTCTCACCCGGTAGGTTATTTATTTGGTAATCATATTCATCCGGAAAGCACATCTCACCCGGTAAGTTGTCCATCATCTGGTAAGTGCACTCAATCACCCGGTAAGTTTTGGTTGGTAATTTCTGATCGGTACCCGAGTTACCGCACGTCTCGTAATTGAGAGTTTTTAACGAAAGTTGCGATTTTTCTTAACGATCGATTTGCAATTTTTTTGACGTTTGAGATTATTTGCGACGATTTGATCTTATTCACGACGCTATTATCATTTTATGTGATCTTAGTTGTCGTTATTGATCTAACTTTGTTTGTTTATCATGCAGGTTTATTTCTCGAAGTTTGATTTCATTCGTTCCAATAATAATCAAATTTTAAATTTTGGAAACGAAATTATTTTTTAGATTTGTTTTTTTTTAATTTAATTTTTGATTTTCTTCCGCATTATACGATTCTTCAAAACAACACCGATTAACGATCAAACTTTTCAGGTAACAATGTCTTATTCATCTCAGTCTGAAGCAACTTATCAGAACGAAGATGAGGTAATGGAGATTCTGAGCGAGAAGAAGGCTGCGACCAAGTCACCTGCTGATCCACTTGCTCTTATTTCTTCAAAACGAGGCAAATCCTCCAGCCATCGTTCCAAACGTGCCCAAGAGCCAAGTGAATCTGAGCCAGAATCTAAGAAAGAAGAGAACAGTGATTCTGATCCTGAGTTGACTGCTATAAAGAAATCAATGGCTCTGCTCTCCAGATCCTTCCAGTAGCATATGCTCACATCCAATAATCAGCGCTACCCCACTTCCTCCAACAAGTGCCATGATTATCCGGATAAATACGAAGGCAAGAAGAAGGTAGATGAGCACAAGCAGCCTAATAAGAAGGAGAAGACTGAAAAAGAGCAAACAAGACTATATGAAAAGAATATCAAGCAGAAAGATGATTTGATCAGCAAGTACATCAAAGAACTGAAGGAACTGAAATCTCAAATCTGGAATAGTTCTGAGTAGCTGGCTAAATCTGAAGAAAAGGCAGCGATCTTAGAAACTGAGAACACTAAGCTGAAAAGAAAGATTTCTGATTTGCCATCACAAGAAGAGATAAAGGCACTTGAAGAAAAAGGTAAGCTCTTGAACTATGAAAACCTTGAGCTTAAACGAAAACTAACTACTCTTGAAAAGGTTTTTGAAAAGGAGAAATAATGTTTTGCAAAGGAAAGACAATTGCTTATACAAAAGCAATCTGGTTTTTCAACCAAATCTCTTGAAGAGAAGAAGAGTCTTGAGGTTATGTGTTTAAAACTATCAAAACAGATCTCCGACTTTGAAAAAGTTTTGATTTTAGAGAGAGAGATAGTTAAGATTTTCATTCAAACCTTGGTAACTATCTTGAATGATGAATATGAGAGGGATGACAAGTTGAAATCATCAATTGTTCGTGTTATTTCTTATTGATTCTTTGTTACCTGATCAAACTGGAACTCACAATTGGTATCAGAGCAGACGGACAATCGATTCAAAGTGCTATATTCGAATTCTGGTAAGTTTTCTTTTCATAAGGCTGTGTTCTTCATTGAAATTCCATCTTTTGATTCGGATTAAATTGTTTCGTTTCGTTTATTGCACTCTGTTAGTATTACTCTTATTAGTAATTCTGCACATTCTCGCTTCTTAATTCGATCATCTAAGTGATTTTTAAGCAATTGAAAGTACAAAAGTTTTGGTTGTGTTCTTGAGAAAAATCGAATTTTTAACCATCAAAACTTGTTGTTTTTGCTTAAAAATCGATTTCGGTAGTGTCATTTTTGTGTTTGGTCGTGTTCCTAATCTTTCCGGAACGATTTTGAGCAACCCTAGTCGATTCCCATCGATTTGGAAACTCCAGCCGTACTTTCGGATAACAGCAGCACTTTTCGGAATTTCGCTTATTCTTTCCGGACACGAATCAACTTTCCGGGTAAGTTTTCTAAATTCCAACCTTTCCGGGTATATTTGTTCCGGAAACCCAAAGTTTTCGGTAAAATAGTTTGTCCGGACAACTCAACGTTTCCGGTAACCTATTTTATCCGGACAACTCAACGTTTCCGGTTATATTGATTCTTCCCGGACACTCCATCATCCGGAAAGCGAATCATCCGGAAACCCTTTTCACCCGGTAAGTATTTCATCCGGAAACTATTTTTATCCGGTAAGTTTGTGTTTATTCCTTATTTCATTCGGAAACTATTGTCTTCCGGTAACCTATAGTTATCCAGAAACGTTAGTCTGTACGGACACTTCTGTGTTATCCGAACACTTCTGTGGGTTGAACTGTTTTTCACTCAATCTAATCTGGACACTTCCAGATCAGACATCACATCTGGATTGCTATCCGGTATGTTCAGTTCTGTTGAATTCTTACCTGTTTTTAGTACAAATCATTCGTAGAACCTGCGTTAGGATATCACTCGTAGTGCCTTGCATTAGGTTATCACTTTGAATCGATCACATCGTCTGACGATCATTCCAGTGCAACCAAAGATGTCTTTACGTGACGGTCTTGCCATCGGTACCGACTCTAAACCACCTTGCCTCTATCAAGGTGAGTACATCCAGTGGCGAGACAGATTCAAAATCTTCATCGAGTCGAAGGACAACTTCGAGTACATTTGGCGAGCATTAGAAGATGGACCAATTCCACCACCCACGAAGACTATACCAGCAACTGCAAATGCTGAGGCTCGTGTCGAGAAAAAGGCGGTCTCCGAGATGACTGATGACGAAAAAGGCATGCTTGAGGGAGAAAAGCATGCTAAGAGGTACTTGGTTCAAGCTCTACCCAACACGATCTACACTGCCATCGATAGCTACAAATACACGGCGAAGGGCATGTGGGATCAGGTGGAGAAGATGATGCGCGGGAGCGAAGTCGGGAATCAATTGAAGATCAACAGTTCCATAACCAAGGTCGATGGGTTCAAGCAGCGCACTAGCAAATCCCTCTCTCAAACTTATGAACGGTTCTGTCTTCTTCTCAACGAGCTCAACAAGAACAAGATTACTCGTTCGAACACGGAGAATGCTCTTAAATTTCTCAACAATCATCTGCCTGAGTGGAAAGTTTTTGCTTCACACGTAAAGCACAACCACCTAATGGAGAAAGTTGACATTCACGAGTTGTATGAAATGCTTCTTTAAGACGAAGATGAGGTAATGGAAATCCTAAATGAGAAGAAGACTGCGTCCAAGCCAACTGTTGATCCTCTAGCACTCATTTCCTCCAAACAAGGGAAATCATCTGGCCGTCACTCCAAACGTGCTCAAAAGTAAAGCTCATCTGAGTCAGAACCTAAAGAAAAAGAAGACAGTAATTCTGATGATGAAGTATCTGATTTCAAGAAAGCGAAGCCCTACTTTCCAAATCTTTTCAACAACAAAAGTTCTATAAGAAGCCATCGTCCAATAATCAGCGCTACTCAACCTCCTCCAACAAGCGCCAAGATTATAAGGACAAGTATGAAGGAAAGAAGAAGGCCGATGAGCAAGATCAGTCTGAGAAGAAGGAAAAGTCAGTGAAAGATGAACGAAAGAAGAAAGACGAACCCGTAACTTGCTACAACTGCGGGAAACTTGGTCACTTTGCGAAAGATTGCCGCCGACCTGTTGTAAAGAATTTCCATTATTACATGGCTAAACTCGCACTGATAGAACAGAAGGAAGCTGGAGTAGCTCTATTTGTGGAAGACGAATATTGGTTGGGTCATTCTGATGATGAAAGAGATACTGATGGTGCTAATGCTTTCATGGGATATCACTCTCTAGCCGATGAAGAAAAGTCAAGTCAGGTATGTGAATCTAACCAACAAGATTTCTTGAATAAAATGAAATCACTTGTTGAACGGGCAGATTCCTTTAAGGCCACCTCTAATGAACAACTGCTTGAGATCAGATCTCTATCTGAAAAGCTAGATGTTCAAAAGAGAATAACTGAGGAATATAAGTCTGAAATTGCTAATTTAAAAGACAAATGCAAAAAATCTTTCAATAGCACCTAAGGACTTAAGGGCCAAATTATCTGAACTTCAGTCTCAGTTTGATCAGTGTATGAATGACAAAGCAGAAATTGTTTATCAATGTTCTGCTCTTCAAATTCAGCACAAGGAATTTGTTTCTAAAATTCTTGATCTTGAAACCAAACTCCATAAAAGAGGTCAAACTGATCAAACCATCCACATGAATAAACCCAAAGAGTTCACCTATTTTAACAAAGACTGGGGAATCGGATATGATAACCCACATTATTTGAAAAAGGGAATATACAAAACACCTACTATGTATGATTTTGGTTGTTTTGGGTTAGATAAGAAATACCCGGAATATGCAATTCAATGGACTGGTCCTCTTGAACCTGAAAAGGAAGAGGAAACTGAGGAATACAAGTGCGCACACACGTCAAAAATACAACTTCCTTTTTGTTATGAGCCTTTAAATTATTCCTATCAGAAAAATAAAAAGTACCTCTCGAATGACTACTTCGACTGCTACAAGGTTGCAACGCCCAAGGATTCCTCCAAAAAGGATGAGGTCAAAGCAACTGAAACCAAGACTGAGACAAATGAGTTCAAGCTCTATGTTCCCCCTCTCATCTTGGAAGCAAAGATAGTCGAGTTGGAGGAGTCACTCGAGAAAGAAAGGTCGAATTTCAAAAGGAAAGGCAAGCGCTAATTCAGGAACTTGAGAATCTACAATCGGTCAAAACTGAATCTGTATCAGATGAAGGATAGGAAATCCTTCGGTGTGAAATCACTAAGGTCATATCAAAACTGGCTGCTTTGGCAACAAATGCGATGAAGGAGCATACGAAAAATGATCAACTCCAAGAGCAGATTGACCAACTCAAATCTGAAAAGCAGATTTCACCCGAACTTTCCTCAAGCTCATCTGATACGTCTTCGTGTAAAGCTTTTATTAGCAAATTTTTTTCTACACAAGACGATCAAGATTCTCAAGATAAGAGTGTTTTAAGGAATTTGAACTCTGATTTTTTCTTAGCTTCCGCACCAAATTCCCTGTTAGCTTCAATCTTCCTAATCGTAGAAGTATTTAGAAGTAGTGAAAAATAGGCCAAGTGAAGAAAGCCTCTTACAGAGGCTCTGCCGAACTTACCGAGAGATCAAGGCTACAGAAGCTACAGAGACGTCCTACAGAAGCTCTGTCATGCGCGCAAAGAAGACCAAAGACTCGGAATCCGGTAAAGACTGATCTACAAAGGACCATACCGCAGAACCTCTGTAACACTTTACAGAGCCTCTGCGATCCTCTCTAAAGGACTTGGAAGATATTTATAATATCTTGCTACTGTTCTAGGATCTGTTCATCAACTTGCATGGTAGCATGCCCTGACCAACTTCAACACGTGTCAAACTCTGAGTGGACTCAATAGGGCTTAGTACATAATAGACGTCTGCTGCGTTAAATGCAATACAACACGTTCAACTATTCATGCCGTCCGATCAACAGTAGCTCATGCTTTATGGTCCCCTTGTAGTAGTATATAAGGAAGACTCATGTTGATTTCTTCCTAATCGAGAATAAAGAGATAAAAACATCACAAGAACACATAGCTTATACACTTTGAGAGTCATATCTGTTTTAAAGCTTTGCTTACTCACTGTTCTTAAATCTGTTCTTGATATATATATATATATATATTCAGTAAACTTTGAGATATTATTTCCTGTTCACTGTTTATTTATATTGTGTTCTAAATCAATCAAACATATCTGTTAGTTCTTCAAATACGCTTCCGCATCAAACTTAAACTTGAACTAATAGATCTGATAATCTTGTTTAAACAAAACGGGAACCAACAATTGGTATCAGAGCATAGCTTGATTTTCAATATCAAGTGATCCTCGTTTGACAACATTATTGATAGATTTCATTCTGTTTTTTAAACTACTCTTCATCATAATTAAAAAGGTTTCTGTTTTCCTATCACTCTTCGATTCATTTTGATAGAAACCATTTTTCCAGGTTAGAACACCAGTAAAGTAATTCTGGATATTAGTTATTACCTAGAAATCCTTCCAGATCTTCATACTCATAAATCTCTCATCATATTATCCTTTCTGAACCCCTGAAAAGCTCTTACAATGACAAATACCAATAACTTTTTCACTGCTGGCTCATTAACCAAACCTCCTACTCTCCTTCGAGATGAGTATCCTCAATGGAAGATAAGAATGGTTCATTTCTTTGAGGGTACTGAAAAAACTCTCAAACAATATCTTTACAATCCTCCTCCGGTCCCTATGATAACTATGCCACGTGTACCAGCTACTGCTGAATCTCCTGAAATCCCTGAACATCAAAAACCTAAGCCAAAAGGAGAATGGTCAAATGAAGATAAGGCAGAAGATGAAGTTGCACAGAAAACAAAAAGAATATTGATCATGGTTGTCCCCAACGAACTTTTTCAATCCTTAGATGCATGCGAAACAGCGCACGATCTTTGGAAAGAATTAGAAAGACAGTTGGAAGGGGGTGCTAAAACACAGAAGAACCGAAGGGCACAATACATAAATGAATATCATGCCTTCAGAGCCTCTGCAACAGAATCTCTGCAAACAACATACGACCGGTTCAACTCCCTCATAAACAAATGCAGAAAGTCTGGCATTCACAGAACCTCGAAAGAAAATAACGTCATGTTTCTAAAGAGCGTGAATGATGAGTGGCTTCAATTATCTATGTCTTTACAAACAAACCAAGATCTAGACTCATGGACACTCTCCGATCTCTATGGAACACTAGCTGCACAAGAGCCTCAAATAGCACAGGCTAAAACACTAACCATTGCACCATACGCATTGGTTAGTAAATCAATAGAGGCTACAGAAAGACCGAGAAATGAGAGAGCAACAGAGGAGAAGAAGAAGGAGAAGAAGAAGATAGTGATGGTTGATAGCGAAGAAGACGAGCTGATAGAGGAAGAAATAACTCTTGCGTCATTAGCTAAATCATTGGCTCTATTGACAAGAGAGTTCAGAGGTAACCAAAGGAATTCTGGAAATGACAGATATAGCAGAGACAACCAGGGCGGTAGAAGAGATGATGGAAGAAGAGAAGAATCGAGTGACCGACAGAGGTCAGACTACAGAAATGATGACCAACAGAGGTCGAGCGACAGAAACTACAGAGGAAATGACCGACAGAGGTCAGATGACAAGGTAGGCCACACACAAGAATGCTACAAATGTGGTAAGCCTGGTCATTACACAAACGAATGCCGAACAGAGAAAGGTGGAGATCAACAGAAGTCCGACGATCGAACTGGAAACACCTCACAAGGTTGTTTCAACTGCGGCAAGCCAGGCCATTTCGCAAAAGAATGCAGAAGTAGACAAAATCGCCCACAGAAGGACTCAGCTTTTTACAAAAAGAAGGTTGAATATTATGCGCAAAAATCCCTAACGGCGAACAAAGGGCATTCTGAAGCAAACAAGGAGGACTTCGAGTCAGACTCTACCTCTGATGATGAATTCACCACCAATGCCCTGTTCTGTGGCATGGCAGAAGTCAACTCCGACACTGACACTGAGGTATCCATTTCAAACTCTACCTCTTGTACTAAATATGTAGATAACGATTCAATTAAACTTAACATTGAACTGATTGAACTAAAAGAGATAAATGAAAGCATTCAGAAAAGACTCACCTTTAATGAGAGAGAAGTAAGGCTTCTCACTCAATAAAAAGCCAAAAATTTTGAAGAAAAGGAAAGAGTAGAAAAATATTGGAGCAAAATGTAGATCCTTTAAAAAGGCAAATTTCTGAATTAACCTCTGCTTTAAAAATCAAAACAAAAGAGCTTTCAGTTTCTAGGAGTGAAACAACTGACATAAAAGCTCTCAAAGAATTCTTTCAAAGAGAGAGAGAGGTACTTTGGCAAGATCTTCTAAGAAGAGAAGTTTTACTTAAAAACTATAAAGATGCACAGAAGGTGTATGAAAAGGTAAACTCCCAAATAGAAAGACGAGGTATAGGGTACAGTGATATTACCTTAGGTGTTGAAAATAAAAGACTAAAACCTCTGTCCTCTCTATTTGTTTTGGGAAAAACAAATAAACCAAATTTTCCAAACTTACTCTCTGTAAGTAAAAGGGTTAAAATCTGTGCAGAACCTCACTTGAGGAAACATACGAAGATGATCAATGTGTGGTTTGAAAACACAGATTCATCATCTTCAACCTCTGTCAATAGAGGAATCAAACCAAAGAAATATCTGAAAACACAAGATCAGATTGGTATCTTTAAGTTTGGTAAACCAGAGACTCAAACACAGGTCGCTTTTGTCTGTATGATAAATGTCGAAAAGAAATTATCTGCAAAAGCTCCTGAGTTTAAACCCATCTTTTTCAGAAGAAAAACTCTGTATATGAGGACGATTCATCCTCTGACGACTCAGAAGACTGATTCTAAATCAGGGATAGTTCACTGTGACACAGAGGATGTTAAATTCTCCTCTGAGGTTCTTAACAAAACAATTTCTCCAAAAGAGAAAATCACAGAGATACCTATCTGTCCAGATTTTCTCAAAATGTGTATACAAGTCAAAACCTCTACAGAGCTTGATAATCTGAAAAAGGCCTCTGAAAATCCTAAAAGTTCAAAATTTTCAAAACCTTTAAAGCAAATTAAAGAGAATCCCACTTGGCAACAAAAGGGAAAAAGGCCTGAAGCTAACAAATATTTTTCCTCTGTGACAGTGAAGAAAGATGTCCACCACAGAAGAGACTCACAGAAGGCAGGACCTAAACAAGACTTTTGCAAACAACATTCTAGTATTCATAGATCTTCTTGTAATAGGAAATCTAATGTTAAGAAAGAATGTAATGCCTCTTTGGTTCAGTTCAAAAAATTCAATGAAAAGTTCAAACAAATCATGTCTCATATTAAATACTGTCATTGCTTTGATCTTATGTTCAAATTGAATAATCACTTCTCAAGTCCAGATTGCTTACTCTCCACTAAAATTCAAACTCCAAAGTCAGAACCTAGAGAGAAACAATCTGATTTTTCTACAAAAGATAAATGTATTTCAAGAATGCTAAGGCAAACTTGAAAATTTCTAACAATATTGGACCCATATGGATATGGGTACCTAAGTCTCTGTGATTGTCTTACAGAAGCGGTTTATGCCAATTTGGTATCTTGACTCCGGATGCTCAAGGCACATGACTGGCGACATAAGTTTACTATCCACGTACAAAGAAACACACGATGGTGGATCTGTAACTTTTGGAGACGACAAGAAGGGACACATCAAAGGCTATGGAGTCATAAATAAGGAAAAAGTCTCTGTATACAAAGTTGCATATGTGAATGGCCTTAAACACAACCTACTCTGTGATACAGGATTCGATGTGTTATTCAAAAGAACTTTCTGCTCTCTACAAAGTGAAGACACAGGAATGGAACTTTTGCGAGCCGAAAGAAGAGGTGATCTATATCTGATGAATTTTTGTTCAAAACCCAAGGACAAAGTTTGCCTTGTAGCTTGCGAAAGTAAAGAAGCCTGGTTATGGCATAACATGTTCTGTCACTTAAACTTTCACTCCTTGGATAAATTGGTAAAACTTGATCTAGTTAAGGGTTTGCCAAATGTTAAATTTAATAAGGATCACTTGTGTTCTGCCTGTGAAATGGGAAAACTCAAAAGAGCTTCCCACAGAGGCAAAACAGATGTGTCTTGCACTAGGCCTCTGTACATGCTTCATGTCGACCTCTGCGGTCCCATTGCCATACAGAGCCTAGGTGGCAAAAAATACATACTTGTCTTAATTGATGAGTATTCTCGTTTCACATGGGTTGAATTTGTTCGAAAGAAATCAGATGTTCCAATCATCTTGATTAATCTAATGAAAAGAATCCAAGTTCTTTATGAATGCAGAATACAGAAGTTAAGAAGTGACAATGGAACAGAATTTAAAAACTCTGTCATTGAAGCCTATCTTTCTACAGAAGGAATATCACAGAACTTCTCTGCCGCACGTACTCCACAGCAGAACGGCGTAGTCGAAAGAAAGAATCAAACGCTCGTGGAGGCCGCAAGAGCTATGCTATTAGCATGCGGATTACCGATGAACTTTTGGGCAGAAGCGATTTCTACCGCTTGTTATACACAGAACCGTTCAACCATTGTGAAAAGACACCTCAAGACTCCTTACGAATTGATCAGCAAAAGGCGGCCAAACATCAAATTTTTCCATGTGTTCGGATGTAAATGCTTTGTTTTAAACGACAGAGATTCCAGAGGAAAGTTTGAGGTAAAAGCTGACGAAGGCAAATTCATTGGATACTCTGCCACTTCCAAAGCCTACAGAGCATTCCTTACAAGGTCTCACAAAATCGTAGAAAGCATCAATGTTTCTTTTGATGATTCATTCCAGAAGACTTCTGAGCAAATTAGTTCAGAACTCGGACTTAAAAGGGAAACCTCTGGCATCTCGCAAACGAAAGAGGACTTAAATCTTCTATTTTTAGAGATGTTCCACGACGACATTGATCCCTCTGTTGGAACAAACAGAGCTTCTGAAGAACCATCTTCCATTGGTCAAAATCTGGTCCAAATAATGCTTCATCTTCTTCTATAAATACTACAGATGCAAATGCCGAGGTAGAGACCGCAGATGATGAAACAACGAGGAAAACGACCACAGAAGCTGCTGAAAATCAAACTTCAAAATCCACAGAGGAACAAATTACAGAGGATATAGAGGACCAAGTCTATACGTCCTCAGAGGAACAAACTCCACCACCTCTCATACCAATCATTCCACAAGTTGTAGGATCAACTACAAAAGCACGCACTACTACATAGGCTATATAAGAAGAAGAAGAACAACAACAAGAAGCCTCTGAAGAAAGATTCGATGACATTGGTGACCACCTTCCACGCACAACTAAGTGGACAAAAAGCCATCCTCCAAGCCAGATAATCGGCGAACCTTCTGACACAGTAAAAACCAAATCTGCCACTGCTAATTTTTGTTTCTTTACAAATTTTATCAGTATGATAGAACCACAGAAGATTTCTGAAGCCCTAGATGACCCAAACTGGGTAGACGCCATGCAAGAAGAACTTCTGCAGTTTGAGCGTAACAGAGTATGGACTTTAGTACCTCTGCCACGAGGGAAACACGTCATTGGGACTAAGTGGGTCTCCAGAAATAAGAAGGATGAAGATGGAATGGTCATCAGAAACAAAGCATGATTAGTGGCCAAGGGATATAGACAAGAAGAAGGCAGAGACTACGATGAGACTTTTGCCCCTGTCGCACGGCTCGAAGCAATAAGAATATTCTTAGCCTTCGCAGCCCACAGAGGATTTAAAGTTTATCAGATGGACGTAAAATAAGCTTTTCTCAACGGTGAAATCCAAGAAGAGGTTTACATAAATCAGCCACCAGGGTTTGAAAGCTCAAAGTTCCCAAGGCATGTATCTCTGTACGGACTGAAACAGGCTCCAAGAGCATGGTACGAACGACTTTCTACCTTTCTTCTAGTCAATGGTACAACAGAGGTACAACAGATACAACCTTATTCTATAAACGTAAAAACAGTGAAATAATGCTAGTACAAATCTACGTGGACGACATAATTTTTGGGTCTACTAATACAGAAGAGTGCAAAACTTTTGAAAAACTCATGCAGAGTGAGTTTGAAATGAGTATGATGGGAGAATTAACATTCTTCCTAGGACTCCAAATCAAACAATCATCAGAAGGAATTTTTATAAATCAGGCCAAATATGTCTCTGACATTCTTTCCAAGTATAGCCTCTCTGATACCTCTGCAATGAAAACTCCAATGGCCACTGGAAATAAGTTATTCTTAGATCCAGATGGCATCTTTGTAGAATGCACTCTTTACAGAGGCATGATTGGATCTCTGTTATACTTAACTGCAAGCAGACCTGACATTATGCATGCCACATGTCTTTGTGCACGTTATCAAGCTAATCCTAATAAATCACATTATGATGCTGTTAAGAAAATCTTTAGATACCTAAAGGGGACCAAAAATCTTGGTCTCTGGTATCCACAGAACTCTGGTTTTTGTCTTAAAGCCTATACAGATTCAGACTATGGAGGATGCATGCTCGACAGAAAGAGTACCTCTGGGAGTTGTCAATTCCTAGGTGGTAAACTAGTCAGTTGGACCTCCAAGAAGCAGAATTGTGTCTCAACATCTACGGCAGAAGCTGAATACGTTGCTGCTGCTAGCTGTTGTTCTCAGGTTCTGTGGATGAAAACTCAACTAAAAGACTACGGCCACATCCTACTAAAGATACCCATCTTCTGTGATTCCAAGAGTTCCATTTCCATCTCTGCCAATCCAGTGCAACATTCAAAAACCAAGCATATCGATATAAGGTACCACTTCTTGAAACATCATGTTGAATACGGTACAATCGAGATGCATTTCGTGCCCACAGAATACCAACTCGCGGACTTATTCACCAAAGCATTAGACGAAAAAAGATTCAATTTCTTGGTGGGTAAGTTAGGAATGATTAATATGACGTGAAAATCCTCTGTAAGTATAGCTTTATCTTCTGTAAATATGTATATATTTCTATTGCTTTACTTATTGCTTTGATTGATTTCTTTCTGTATGTAAATTCTCAATCTTAAAAATAATTCTGGGAAACACAGAACTTCTGTAGCTCTGCTCAGATCCTCTAACGACCCCTACAGAACCTCTGGAAAACATGACCTATGTTCTATGCAAAACTTATCATTCTTTGATCCAAGCATAGGTCAAGGGGGAGCAAAAGGAAATTACTTGATCTACAGAGGTGATTAGATCAAGGGGGAGCAAAAAGGACCCTGAAATGATCTACAGAGGTAAATCTTTCAAGGGGGAGCCAAAGAAGAGTGTCGATGAATCTATATCAACAGAAGTCAGACATCACTGCCGAGAAAAGGAGAAAGATTTTTGAAAATAGTTTTCTAGGACACAAATTGTCAAATATGTCCTAAAAATACTGTGAATAACATGTCAAAAATCAAAAGATCAAAAAGTTTCATAAAATTCGAGTTATGAGAAATTTGAGGTCATAGAGCTTCTGCTGAGCTCAACAGAGGTTTTGCAAGAAATATGCTCTGTGATCGCAAATTTAGCCTCTATCGATCTTTTGGAATGTTATCTCGGAAACCGAATACACACACCATGACCTTCTCGAACAAAACTTTTTTCATAACAGTTTTCTCGGACACCAACTTTCAAATATGTCCGAAAAACATCTCTTAAAACAGATCAAAAATTGGATGATCAAAAAGTTTAATAGAATTTTAGTTATGAGATTTTTTCCCTCACAGAGCTTCTGCTGGCCCTGACAGAGCTTCTGCAAGTTCCAACAAAGCCACAAACCTCAGAGTAAAAACTCTTCACTAAAATCCTATCGATCCTCTCCAATGCCTTTACAAATGTTTTGGTTAAAGAAGAACCTACAGAGTCATGATAACAATGAGATATATGAGGCATGAACTTCAAGTTTTTCAAAATCACAGAGCTTCTGTAAACCACAAAGGTTCTGTCAATCTGCAACTTGGGCATTTCTGTAATAATAACGATTACTTTTACTGAGAGTGAAATTCATATGGCTAAGAACAACCCCACGCGCCTAGCATTAATGGGCCGCACACGACGTCCTGTCATCCTTTGACATGGCTTACGTGTCTCTTTTTCATTGGGCGTACATGGAACGTTTTCTATGGAAAGTTGAACCCGCCGTTCTAACTCGAGTACGGATTCCAAATATTTATCCATTGCCATATATTTTTACTCTTTCGAATTCTACCATTTTACACTCATATAAAACCCAAGCTTACCTTCTCATAAAACCTCTACAAACTCTCATTCTTCTCCGGCGAAACCCTGCAAAAGCTTGCAAGAATCCTATTCTTCTTACCAAATGGCTTCATCTTCTCAAGTTATCTCCCATGCACACTCTCCGGCGAACTCACCAGAACATTCACCTGCTCATTCGAAACATTCAGAAAACCCCCATCTCGCCAAAAATATTGAACAAGAAGATTCCGGCGACACAACTGACTTTGCTCCGAGCACACATCTTTAAAACTTTATAGCAAAGGATCATTTCGAAAAGGTACTGCCAATCAAATCAAACAATTGCTACTTGGTCCCCTCACCCACTGCTTTCAGCGAAGCCTATGCCCTTCTTCTAAACATCATAGAAAATCATATCCTCTTCCCTTTACTTTCAAGAACCCCAAAGAAAATACCTGTTAGGTATTTGAACCAGTTTTGGCAAAGTTGCCGATATGATAAAGATGATTCTCTTATCAAAGGGTACATCTCCAAGTCTGACAAATCTGAAAATTTGGAAATCAAGTTTAATAGAAAGATGTTCTCACTTGAGTTCAACCTACCAACAAGGGGTCTTCTTGGACTGAAGAGATATGCAGAACAACCAACAGACGACGAGCTCTGTCGTTTTGTAGAAAGGCTTGGGTATAACACCCAACTTAGGAAGAGAAATGACTTCCGCAGAGGCAGACTACCACCTCTGTGGAACACCTTGTTTTCAATCCTCAACAGATGCCTTACAGGGAAGATCGGCAGCATTGACCAGAGCTCGCATCAAATCTTAACCATCATGTATGGGGTCTACTACGATCTCCCACTCGATTACTCGACCATCATGATGCAGGAGATAATCAATACGATCGACAGAAAGAACAACACCAGAAGGGTAAAAGAGAACGATCCTAAGTTTCTACCACCTCTGCAATTCCAAAGGATATTGGGAGTCCTGCTCGAACCTCTGTTGATGATACAGAACTGGCCAATGGAAGGGCCGACTCCCAAACAGTTCCCAATGAACAAAAATATCCCCACCGATCATATAGATGGCTACACCCACTACAGACCTCTGTCAAAGAAGCTTCTGAAATATGCCACGAACAAAACCCTTAAGTTAGAGTATATACGCGATCATAGGACTCCAAAACCGAGCCCTGTGACACCCCTGCGTTTAGGTGTCCCCCTAGGAACAATGGTTGTAGAACCCCTCTCTACAGAAGAAAAAGATCAGAAACTAGCAAAACACTTGGCAATCCAACTTAGTTTTATGGCCAAACGTGACGAGCTCATGGGAAAGAAGTATTATTCTAAGGCCTCTGCCTCTACCCCAAATACAAAGAAGAGGAAAACTGCAGAAGGAACCTCTACAAACATTGCAGAAGATCAACCTTCACCTCCTCGTGCCACAGAAGTTGGCTCCTCTGCTCCTCCCTCTTCTCTAAAACAGAAGAAGAAAAGAAAATCGAAAACCACAGAGGAAGGGGCACCAAAACCAAAGAGGAGGAAGACCAAAAAGAAGCTTGATAAATTGGTTACCATCGCAGAAGAGGAAACTGCAGAAGAAGGAACTGCAGAAGAAGGAACTGCAGAAGAAGAGGTCGCAGAAACCCGGGTCGAAGAAACTGCAGAAGAAGAAGTTGCAGAAGAGGGATATCAATCACCTTATCAATCCCTAGATCGATTCGCTCATCAAGGCAGCTTAAATGATTTTCTTCAAAACCCTGAAATTGCCAACACCCTAAATACAGCTGGGTGGACGGCACAACCACTTGATCACCACACCACAGAAGAACAAGACTTCTCTATCTCTGGAATTGACACCAATCTCCAAGAAGATGATCAAACCCCCAGAGATCAACCATCTGAAACCCCTAACATTCTACAGAACCCCTTCATCCAACAGGGACTGGACGTCCACAGAAGGAGTCCAAACCAGGCCTCAGAAGCTGAGTGGAATAGAGATGAGGTTACAGAGGTTTTTGAAAGAATGGGAGAAAAAGAAAACGAAAAGGAAAAAGATGTCGAAGTTGTAGAGGTCTCAGAGGTAGATTCAGATGAAGAAGAAGCTGACCAAATACGAAAAGGTCTCTATCATCCACATATCATGCAATTATACGGTTCTCATCCAATCTACGACTCCTTAGTCACAGAGGCAGGAACTACAACATAAGTTAGGGAAGAAGCACCAAGCCATAGGATAGCGACAGAGACTGAAATGATAGATAATGAAGTAGTGCTTGGATGCCTAACAGAGGAAGAAAAAGAAAAAGATGCCGTAGAAGTAGAAGGCACACATCCTCAAACCCCTCCCAGTGCAACCCACACTTCTAACTCCGCAGGTCTAGCTGCAGAAGGAGTTATTGAAAAAGAGTCGCACAACTCGATCCCAACCCAAACCATCCAGCCAGAGGCTATTCTTTCAACCTCTGCGCCCACAGAAACCGGGGAATCCATTCCTAGGGAGTCTCCTCAGAGAGACTCACCTATAGTTCGTGATCAATCGCCCCAGATCACACTAGAACACCCAACAGAGGAATTTGTTTCCTCTGCCACACACAATATAGGGCCAAAACTTCTTTTAGAGAGAAGTAGTGAGCACAAAGACGAAGAGACTCTAGACAAGTCTCCAAGTCAACAGAAGAACATTCCGATACCCACCTCTGGAGTGGATTTGGACGCTGTTCTTCACAGAACTTCTGTAGAGATCGAAACTCAGGTTTCTTCTCGACGATCAGATGGAAATCCTTCCACCCCCAACGTACAAATAAGGGTGAACGAAGGTGTCCCAGGAGTAGGGACTCACTCTGGAGACGAATGTGTTCCTCCAGAGGTTACACCAGGGACACAAGTATCAAGGGATGAGTTCCAAACCCTTGTGACCCCTGTGAACCAAACCATGAAAGAGTTGCAAAGCTCTTTCACATCTTTTGCAGAGACAACATCAATGGCCCTGCTAAATATGAACACCAAAATGGACAATCTGTCCACAGAGGTGAAATTCGCCATCACAGAGATGAAGTCTTCTGCTCAAACAACTGTCACAACTACAGCCACTTCTGCTGCTAAAGATTTCGGAATAGCCGCAACATCTGCATTCAAGGAATCATTCAAGCATTTCCTTGAACAAATGAACATGCAATCCAACAAATCAAAGGGCATTACACCTACAGATCTACAGAACGCCCTCAAACACGTACAAGAAGAGGCAATGCGCAACACTACAATGATGCAGCCAAAAGACTACATGACCAGAGCACAGCTAACAGAGCTCGGGCAGAATGTCATAAACCAGGTCACAGAAGTCATCGTCTCTTTCACTACTGCAAATGCCAACTACGTCAAAGAATTCAGAAAAAGTGTCGACAGAATGCGCTTCAACACAGAGGCAGAACTTGCATCTCTAATCGGCCTCTGTGATGATGTATGTGCGAAGTTGATGGCCGCAGGAGCAGAACTACCAAAGAAACCCAAAGCTTCCTGCAGAGCAGAGGGTACTTCTGATAAGAGTCAGGATGACTCTGATGATGACCATCCTGGTCTATCAGATCATCCTGAGGGGGAGAATATAAAGGAGAAAGCTTCGACCAGAGGACTACAAGCTCCACCAATCGCAGCAGAACCAATCAGCCAAGTCCCTCCACAAAAAACCAAAGATCAACAAACTCAACAAACCACAGAGGCAACAACCACCCCTGTGGTAATAATCTTGGAAGAAAATCCAACAAACCAACAACCTGGAGAAAAAGGTCAAAAGACCACAGAGACAACACCCACCTCTGTGGAATTCCCTACAATGTCGGGAGTAGATGTTCAGCATCTGTCATCCTCCACAGAAGAAGATCTTCCCTCCCAAACTACAAAACCAACAGAAAAACCCCAATCCATCCCAAGAAGAAAGTCTATTGCCCACAAACCAAAAAGAGCAACGACCTCTGCTTCTTCTGTTCTAAGGAATATGCACAAAACAATGACTGAACGAATGGCGCAGAGAGAAGAAGAAAGGCACATGTTCACATTAGCTTTCAAATTGTCAAGAAGATTTGATATCCAACCTTCACCAACAGAAACCAAGCTCACAGAAGAAGTCACCAAAGAACCTCCAACAGAGGTTACAGAGCAAATCAAGCCAACAAAACCAACGCCACAAAAGTCCTCTCAAACACAAGTGTCAAAACCTACAGAAGCAACAGGTTCTTCACCTCCAAAAACCAAAGACAAGGGCAAAGCAATAATGACAGAAGAGCCCAAGAAAAAGAAATCATTGCCTAAGCCTACAGAGAAATTGATGAAGAGCGCCTTTGATGCCTTTCAAACTCCAAAGCCTGAAGAAGAGGACTGGGCATTTGGATTGAAGCCTCTGTCAGGAAGAGCTGCAGAAGTTGTTAAAAAGATGGAAAGTCTCAGAAGACAAGTACCACAACCTGGTCCAACACAAGAAGAAATGGAAGAAGTGGTATACAAATACCTCTATAAACAATCTTTTCAGACCAATCATCCAACAGATCATGTAACAGATCCAAAGATCAGAGAAGAATTTGACAACGTCTTCACCAGGACAAAGCCAAGAACCAAAGCAGACGTCTTCTCAATCCACAAGATCAAAAAGGTAATCTTCTATGGATACTCCTTCACCAGAACCTATCCAAGGGTCAAGTACAATATTTACAGAGTCAGAAGGGTAAACAATTCAGAAACCACCTTCGCTGATGCTGACCTAAGGAATCTGAATCCCTATGATCTACCTGACCTTCTGCAATGGACGCAGGATAACTACAACACAGAACCAAACACCAGAGCATATCAAGTGTTGAGAAAAGCAATGAGGGAAAGGCTTTTGATCTACAGTCTGACAGACTTTCAGCTGGGAAAGGATCTTGGTCTCAAACATCTGAACCTACGACCACCAGAGGATCGCTGCCCACCTGACGCCATGCCCAACTCAATCATTACAGAACCAAGGTTCGGGTTAGTATTTCAAAACCCACAAGGCGAAGTCAAACTTTTTGTGAGCATGGACTGTCAGAAGTACACAACTAGTACTCTGAACAAGTTCAGAGCAAACCTTGTAAAATACAGAGATACCGAGCAAATGGATAGAGACGCTGCAGATACCTTCATCAGAGAGATTGATGCTACAATACGCTTAAGAGAACTCTGCATCAGTTTCTACAAAGAGATAAGAGAAGTCGGAAGAGACAACAGAAGCTACAATGATTTCAAAGACGCCAAAATCTGATTCTCAAACAACCAATCTCTGCAAACCATGTTAAAGTTTATCTTTCATTATACTCAAATGTAAAATGCCTCTGGCATATCTCTGAATGAAAGAACTTTCGAGGTATTGTTTAACCTCTGTCTTATCTACCTTAGCCTAAAAATACTTAAATGTCAAATTTTTATTTTTCACTACTTAGGGGGAGATTGTTAGCTTCAATCTTCCTAATCGTAGAAGTATTTAGAAGTTGTGAAAAATAGGCCAAGTGAAGAAAGCCTCTTACAGAGGCTCTGCCGAACTTACCGAGAGATCAAGGTCAAGAAGCTACAGAAGCTACAGAGACGTCCTACAAAAGCTCTGTCATACGCGCAAAGAAGACCAAAGACTCGGAATCCGGTAAAGACTGATCTACAAAGGACCATACCGCAGAACCTCTGTAACACTTTACAGAGCCTCTGCGATCCTCTCTAAAGGACTTGGAATATATTTATAATATCTTGCTACTGTTCCATGATCTGTTCATCAACTTGCATGGTAGCATACCCTGTCCAACTTCAACACGTGTCAAACTCTGAGTGGACTCAATAGGGCTTAGTACATAATAGACGTCTGCTGCATTAAATGCAATACAACACGTTTAACTATTCATGCCGTCCGATCAACAGTAGCTCATGCTTTATGGTCCCCTTGTAGTAGTATATAAGGAAGACTCGTGTTGAGTTCTTCCTAATCGAGAATCAAGAGATAAAAACATCACAAGAACACATAGCTTATACACTTTGAGAGTCATATCTGTTTTAAAGCTTTGCTTACTCACTGTTCTTAAATCTGTTCTTGATATATATATATATATATATATATATATATATATGTATATATATATATATATTCAGTAAACTTTGAGATATTATTTCCTGTTCACTGTTTATTTATATTGTGTTCTAAATCTATCAAACATATCTGTTAGTTCTTCAAATACGCTTTCGCATCAAACTTAAACTTGAACTAATAGATCTGATAATCTTGTTTAAACAAAACGGGAACCAACATTCCCCAAAGCACACAGACACTAAGTGTTTCTCGTCTTCCTCGACCGATCCAAGTCCTGTAATTCCGGATGTAAATTTTTCAGAATTTATGAACTCCGAAGGTAATTCTGATGAAGAGTTTGAGTCGTTCCCCTTCGACAAACCTCTTCCAAATGATGTTGATTTTTTGTCGCCAGTAGTTAATCGACCGGTCAATTTTCTAAAAGGTGCTTGTTCTAAAACAAAGACCCCGGCTATGATTAAGATTTCTAAATCTAAATCTGTTTCTCAAACACAATCACAGCCGAGGAAAAAGATCGAGTGATTGCCTACCCAAAATACTGCTTCCTCAAAAGCCACTGACCATGCTGTCTATGCTGGTTCAGATAAAAATGGTCGCGCTAAACAAGAAAAACCAAAGTGGCTAGCTAAGGAACCTGTCGAGGATGCAGCATCAAAGTCTTTCAATACTGTTTTTTACCCTAGGATGAACAAAAACGATTGTGCTTGGAATC
Organism: Saussurea involucrata; assembly: GCA_033807775.1. Classification (NCBI taxonomy): domain Eukaryota; kingdom Viridiplantae; phylum Streptophyta; class Magnoliopsida; order Asterales; family Asteraceae; genus Saussurea; species Saussurea involucrata. The sequence continues at coordinate 31,806,175 of CM066326.1, read as the reverse complement.
ATAGGAATGATTTTGTTAAACGTGATGTTTCTTTTCCAATTAAACTTTATTCCGTTCAGCAATTGATTCAGTTATCGCATGATTGTTTGTGTTGTTTTAAATGTGGTTGGAATGACTTTGATGATATAAATAATAATGATTGGTTTGGGTCATATCATATATATAATCATACACCCAAAAGCCAACCCCGTAAAAATATAAAAAAAACACCATACTCAACGGGGTTCCCAATCCGAGGTTAAACCACAGCAGGAGAGAAAACCCATTCCCAAACGGGTTTCTCCTACTAAGGTTAAACCGACACCCAAGAGGCAACCTGCTATAAAACCAGTTCCTCCAAAAGGTGTAAATTCTACACCTAAGAGGCAACCTGTGCCAAAACCAGTTCCTTCAAACGGTGTAAAACCTACACCTAAGGGGAAATTTATGTCGAAACAAGTTCCTCCGAGAGGTGTCTAATCTAACCCTCCAGGACCCATGCAAATATGGGTACCTAAAATCCGCTAAACTTGTTTTTTCAGCACGGTCATGTGTGGTACTTAGACTCTGGATGCTCCAAGCACATGACCGGAAGGAGGGAGCTTCTCACGAACTACAAAGAAGAATATGGTGGAGACGTGATATTTGGAAACAACGACAGGGCGCCGATTGTGGGCTACGGCGACATTGTCCAAGACAAGATCACTATCAAGAAGGTATCACACGTCGCGGGATTGGGACACAATCTGTTCAGCATCGGCCAATTCTGCGACAAAGATCTCGAGGTCCGATTTAAATCCAAGAGGTGTAGAATACTCAATGACGATGGAGAGGAGCTACTGGTTGGAAAGCGCAAGACCAACCTTTACACCATTGACCTCGCAGCCCTGAAGTCCGATAACCCTGTCTGCCTCATGTCGAAGGCTAATTCCGAACAAGCTTGGATTTGGCATCGAAGACTTTCGCACCTTAATTTCAAAAGTATCAATAAACTGGTGCTGGGCAGACACGTAAAAGGCATGCCCGATCTTCAATTCGTGAAGGGTCGACTCTGCGGGGCATGTGAGATGGGAAAGATGAAGCGAGCGACGCATCAGCCAAAGGCAGCTCCGAGCACGTCCCGGTCTATGGATTTGTGTAGACCGATGCGTGTTCAAAGCATCAACAAGCGCAAATACGCCCTGGTGATGGTGGATGACTTCTCGCGCTACATATGGGTCAAGTTCCTTCGCTCGAAAGACGAAACTCCGGAGCTGATCATCAATCATTTGCAGACCATCCAGCTGAATCTTCAAAGTGTAGTTCAGACTATCAGGACCGACAACGGGACGGAATTCAAGAATCAAACGGTGTGCGACTACCTAACTTATGTCGGTATCTCACAAACCTTCTCGGCGGCACGCACTCCTCAACAAAACGGAGTGGTGGAAAGACGCAACCGTACCCTGGTCGAAGCGGCTCGCACCATGCTTTCTCAGTCGAAACTGCCGCTATTTCTGTGGGCCGAAGCGCTGTCTACTGCTTGTTACACGCAAAACCGCTCCATCGTCAACAAGCGGTTCAACAAGACGCCGTACGAGATCATCAATAAACGCATTCCGAACATCAAGTACTTCCATGCATTCGGATGCACGTGCTATGTCTTAAATGACAAGGACGATCTCGGCAAATTCAGCCCAAAGGCGGACGAAGGATTTTTCATCGGATACTCCATGCAGGCTAAGGCGTATTGCATTTACAACAAACAGACTAAAACCGTTACCGAAAGTGTAAACGTGACATTCGAAAAAGCCGCAGATTTGGCTTCTGAACACAACAGTTCAGAACACGGTTTAACTGGCATGCTAGCTTCCGAACTTCCAAGTTCGGGATCTGCACAAGCAACAGTAAATCCGAATCATACATCTTCATCGAATGCTGATCTTTCAGATTTAGATTTATTGTTCAAGTATTTTTATGATGACATATTTAATGCTTCTACCCCTCATGTCTCAGCACAACCACGACTTGAAGCTGCTCGCATCAAGAATTCGGCGAATCTATCCGGTCTGCCGCCTTCGATAAGCACGCCTTCCATTACTGTGGAGACAGCTCAACCGTCATCATCAACCTCGACTGATACTACAGTCCCCCCGGAGGAACCAGTAACAAACCCGGAGATCCCTCCTAATGATTCGTCATCTGCAACAATCAATGATCAACTTCTGAATTCCTCGGAACCAGAAGTTGTTCAACCTGCGACGAATCCTCCCCCGTCTCCTCCGAGAAACCATCCGACTACCCTTGAAGCGGTACAAGACCTACCATCCGGTAGCTATGTGGATCCGGACGCCTCTCATTCAACTCAACAGCCGCTTCCACACACAACCAGATGGACGAAAGCTCATCCCCTACATCAAATCATCGGTGATCCCTCCACTCCTGTTCAAACACACGGCACTTCAGCCAATTTCTGCCTCTTCTCCGGCGTCTTGAGCAAGTTCGAGCCGACAAACGTACGCAAAGCGCTCGAAGATCTGGACTGGATCATAGCTATGCAAGAAGAGCTCAACCAATTAGAAGCTCTAAAGGTATGGCGACTGGTCCCACGTCCAACCCACAAGATGGTGATCGGAACCAAGTGGATCTTCAAGAACAAGAAGGACGAGGACGGCATCGTCGTACGCAACAAGGTGCGTCTCGTGGCCAAGGGGTACCATCAACAAGAGAGGATTGACTACGACGAGACCTACGCTCCGGTAGCAAGGATAGAAGCTATACGTATGTTCCTTGCATACGCCGCACACAAGAAATTCACGGTCTTCCAAATGGATGTGAAGACCGCATTCCTCTACGGCGATATCAAGGAAGAAGTATACGTGTCGCAACCGAAAGGATTCGTGGACGATTCGAAGCCTGATCATGTCTACGTTCTAGACAAGGCGCTTTATGGACTCAAGCAAGCTCCAAGAGCCTGGTACAACACTCTGTCCGAGTTCTTGTTAAAATTAGAATTCACACGAGGTAAGATCGATTCCACTCTATTTATCAAGAACGAAAAAGGTCATATTGTCTTAGTACAAGTGTATGTCGATGACATAATTTTCGGTTCTACTAATCCTCTGTATGCAAAGAACTTTGCAAATCTTATGGGACAATTTTTTAAAATGAGTATGCTTTGTGAGATGAATTTCTTCCTTGGTCTTCAAGTTAAACAACTGTCGACCGGGATATTCATAAACCAGGCTAAGTACATCCGGGATATTCTTCGGAAATTCCAGATGGAACAGTCCTCACCAATGAAAACTCCCATGGCACCCGGTACAAAGCTTCACGCCGATCCTAACGGAAAGGATGTGAACACTAAACTGTATTGGGGAATGATCGGTTCTTTGATGTATTTAAATGCGAGTAGACCGGATATCATGTTTTCAACTTTCCTAGGTGCCCGATTTCAATCAAAACCAAAAGAGTCTCATTTAATTGATGTAAAACGAATTTTTCGTTATTTACGTGGTACTGCGGATCTTGGCTTGTGGTACCCGAAAGAGATAGGTTTTGAGTTCTCCGCTTATTCTGATGCGGACCACGCGGGCAGCATGATGGACCGGAAGAGCACATCGGGGCATGTGCAGTTTTTGGGCGACAACTTGGTGAGTTGGGCATCCAAGAAGCAGCAGTGCGTCTCTACGTCAACTGCTGAGGCGGAATACGTGGCCGCCGCGAGCTACTGTTCTCAAGTAATTTGGATTCGGACCAAACTCAAGGACTACGGATTTACATACGTAAAGAAGCCCATTTACTGCGACTCGAAGAGCGCAATTGCCATATCCAGCAACCCGGTCCAACACACTAAGACCAAGCACATCGACGTTCGGTACCATTTCATTAAGGATCACGTTGAAAGAGGTACGGTCGAACTCTACTTTGTAAATACTGAGCATCAGTTAGCAGACCTGTTTACAAAACCCTTGGACGAAAAACGTTTTAATACTCTAGTGTCCAAGTTAGGTATGCTAAATCTGAAGACTTGATTTGATTGTGTGCCCGTCTCAAGTTCCATACATCTACGAGCAACTGTTCTCTCATCATCCGGTGCTCACACTCCTGATGATTGAGCATACACTTTCTCGCACTTGTATTCTACTTGTTTCAGTTACACAGTTAGGTCGAGTCTCTATATTTATTAGGTAGATTTCGTTTGTTTTCTTTCTTTCCACGTGTGTTCCTTTTCTTTCATATTGTCGTCTACTTTATTTGCTTATATCTGTGTTTTCACGTGTGTTCATGTGTTCAGGGGGAGCACAAACCGGTATCAGGTAAGTTTACTCTTTTGTTGAGGGGAAGTGTCACACATTTTTTTTAACTGATGAAAAGTTTTTTGTGTGTGTGGATACTCCTGTGTGCTTTTCACACTACGCGCACATTCTGAGGGGGAGCAAATCACTTTATGTTCATCATTTGAGGGGGAGCGACACTGCATTTTTCTTTAAATGTATAAAGTATTTTTTGTGTCGGTCTCTCCATTGCACAACTTTGCACTATTCGAGGGGGAACAAAGCCATCCCCATGCTCAGTTTGAGGGGGAGCTAGAGAAGGTTCTTTCAAAATCCTGATAGCACTATTTTTCGTAAAAGTTGATAGAACAGGGTATTTCTCTGTAAAACTGCCATTGTGTCCGGACCGGGTCCTTCTCCGAATGGGAACCCGGATACCACACCCGGACTCTTGGTCTCGTATATATATATATATAGAATCCGGATTCTCTTTACATCACTTATCCGGAAAGTCTCGCACAAAACCCTAAACCTCTCAACTTCTCTCTCGTTCGGGCTTTCGCTCAATCCTCTCTGTTTCTCGTTGATTCTCGCTCCACACCAGGTAAAATTCTCACAATCGCTCTAGATTACATCTTTACTTGTTTTACGCACTCAAATGCACGTCTCGACCACCGATTTGGTCGATTGACAATTTCCGAAAACCATTTTTGCGCCTCTACGACTTCGGGTCGATTCAGTGACGTACAGGTCGAATTAGTTACGTTTGTGTGTTTATATACTTCAATCGACACTACTTGAACGCTTTATCGCGTCATTAGGACTGTAATTTGCTCTATTGATCTTTGTGGAAATCGTCCGGACACATTCTTCGTGTCCGGAATCTATCAAGGGTATGATGTTTTGTCCGGAATCTAGCATGAAATATATATTTTATCCGGTCACAATCAACATCCGGAAACCTAGTTGTCCAAAAACCCCAGGGTTTCCGGTATGTTTAACTACCGGATAGTTGAGGTGTCCGGAACCTTATTTGTCCGGTAACCATTGTCATCCGGACACCATTTTGTCCGGAATCCTCATCTTGTCCGTAAAGTATCTTCCTATCCGGAAATTGTTGCTGTCCGGACATCTTTTGTCCGGATAGTATGGTTTGTCCGGAAAGTTGTGTTTTCCACTCTTATGTCCGGACACCCCTGTGTTTGTCAAGTTCAGTACCTGTTTTCTCACTGCCTGTCCTCAATCTGTCTCAGATTGAGCCACTTAATGCAAAGGTACGCGCCGTCACTTGTTCATCCGCCTCGATTACTAACTTGGGTTACCTTTTCAGATATTCCATGGCGGATCAAGAACAACATCAAAATCCTGAAGAACAGATTCCTCCCCTAGAGGAATTTATCGATGCAGAAGCTGATAATGCGTTTGTCGACCCTGACCATGGCATTGAATTGGTAGCCAACAATCACCAACTGGACGCAGCCGAGTTCAGACCGCTAGAACCACATCGGGTAATCGTGGACATATTACTTCGTCACCCTCTCCGTGAGGCCCTCACTGCCACAGCCGACGTCCTATTACTTTATGTGTATCAAGTGTGGCTTTCTGCCCAAGTTATTACGGCGGCCAATTCACAGACCATCACGGCGCGGATAGACAACCATCCTTTCTCGCCCACACCTGACACATTCTGTTGCCTACTTTCACTTCCAGAAGCCAATGCCGGCGGACATCAACGCTACGACCCCATGCTTAATGACCAGACCCTATGTGCTCAAGTACGTGCACTCGGTTACAACCGCGCTCTCGATCGACCTTCTGCATTCAACCGCAAGTACCTGGCGCCCATCTGGTACACTCTGTTCACAATTCTGAACAGGTGCCTTTCATCCAGATGGAAGGGAATAGACCAGTGCACCGGCGACTTCCTTCGTCTATTCCATGCAGTTTGCTACAACCGCCACGTCCACTTCGCGATGATTATCTGGCGCGAAATGGTACAAGTTATTCGACAAATTAGTGGTAACTAACTTTCGCATAACTTTTGAATAGCTTTTGTATTCACTTTGTAATCTTTGAGAGACTCTCTCTCTAGATCTGTAATATGTTCTTGAATGAATACAAAGCTTTTAGATCCAATTCTCTATTTCTATACTGTTTGATCGTGTTCATATTAGTCAATTACATTGTAAGATTGAATCCTGGTTTCTACAATTGGTGTCATAGCTTATCAACAAACAATTTAGGTCAAGATCGCGCTCTTGGAGGTTTCTTGATCGTGTTCTTGAAGATTTCTTGATCAATTCCAAAATTGATTTCCGCTGCTACTCATAATTCTTGAATTCTTAGTAATTCTTAAATTCATTCTGTTTTTGTTCAAGAAATTCGAATTTGTCTTTCTGTTGAATCGATTCAATTCAACTTACAATCATGTCTTCTAAAGAATTTCTCTTGATGGGATCTGAGACGAAGCCACATGTTCTAATTCCTGAAGAATATCAACTATGGAAGATCCGAATTATCCAATTCTTGGATAATATTGATGAGAATTTGATGATCTCAATTCGTGAAGGTCCTATTGAAGTATACGTTGATGTTGCTGCTACACCTGCAACTAATACTACACCAGAGATTCCTGCTACTAGAGTGAAAAAGCTTTTCTCACAGTATACTGAAGCACAGAAACAGAGATATGCAATAGACAAAAGGGCTGTAACTTTGTTAACTTTGGCAATTCCTAATGAAGTCTTCAATCGAATTGATAGTGGAACATCTGCAAAAGAAATGTGGGATGAACTGGAGAAGCAGATGCTTGGTACAACAAAATCAATTCAAGAAAAACTGAATCAATGCATCAATGCATATGAGAGATTCAAAGCAAAGGAATGTGAGAGTTTAACTCAGACATACAACAAGTTTTGCACTATTTTGAATGATCTTAGGAGGAATGGGCTAAAGAAAACCAAGTCTGAGATAAACTACAAATTTCTGAATTGTCTTAATTCAGAATGGTCATCGTTTGCTATAAATCTTCAGATGAATAAAGATATGTGTGAAGAAGATCTGAATGACTTGTTTTGTGTCTTAAACCCGCATGAAGATTCTGTTAAGCAAGTTGTTGAAGAAAAGAAAAATGTTTCTGATCAATTAGCCTTGCTTTCAGAAAGAAAAACCAAGATCAACAAAACATCAAAGAAGTCTGTGTTTCTGTCTGAACTCCCAAAGTTAGAGGAGGAATCTGAGAAGGAAGAAGGATCTGATGAGGATGATGACATCAAGTTGATAGCTGAGAAATTGGCATTGTTGACTAATACCTTTAATAAAAGGTAGGGAAACAAGAAATTTGAAGGTAAGTACAGAAGAAGTGGACAGGGGAGTTCAGAAGAGAGATATAAGAAGAAATATGATAGAGAAAAGAATAAGTATGAAAAGAAAGAAGAAAATAGGTATGAGAAAAAAGAAGAGAAGGAAGAGAGAAGAGAGAAGGATTTATGTTTTAAGTATGGGAAACCTGGTCATTTTGCAAGGGATTGCAGGGTGAAGGTTGTTAAAGACTATGAATATTATGCAAAGAAAGCTCAGTTGGCCAAAACCAAAGACAGTGGGATTGCACTTCTGGCAGAACAAGAGAATTGGATGTATTACTCATCTGATGAAGAGGATTGCATTCATTTCTCACAAATGCAAAGTTATATGGCTAAGATGGGTGATGAAGATGATTCAGACTATGAAAAAAGAGGTTCCGATTCTTCAGCTGAGGTACATTCTAGTCTTGAAATTGATTTAATGATTCAAATTGGAAACATGAAATCTGAATTTGTTAATCTGAGAAAACAGATTAAAGGTGAAAGGATTCTGGTTAACAAATTCAGAACAGAAAAAGAAATGTTTAAAGTTAGATTTGAGGAAACAGAGGTTGAGATACAAGAAGTCAGAAAAGAGAATTCTAATCTTTTGAAAAAGATTTCTGAGTTAAAAGTTGAACTTTCAGAAGTAAAAGATGAAAAAATTGATTTGAAAATTAAAGTAGATATGCTACTTGATGAAAGAAAGAATTTATATACTAAAATCAAAGAGTTAGAAGATCTTAATCTGAAAAGAGGTCAAACTCAACAAACTTTGAGTCTTCTCACAAGCAATGTCAAAGACACAAGGTTTTACAATCCAAAAATGGGATTAGGTTTGGAAGAAAACTCTATTTTGAAAAAGGCTCCAATAAATCTTTATGATTTTGAGGAACTAAAAGGTCCTAAACCTTAAATTCCAGACTTAGTTGAAGTTTTTGTAAGACCTGCAAGCTCAATAACAAGTTCTGATAGTTTACAGAAACCAAAAATTGAAAAAGTAAAAACTTCCGAATCAAGACCATAAAAGTCAGATAGTTCAGAAAAAGAGGTCAAGAAAGAAATTTCAAAACCTACTAAAGAAGAAAAACCAAGATATAATACTGCTAAATTCAAGTATGATTCTCTGAATGTTAGTTACAAAGATAAACAACAAAGTTTCTCCTATACTGACATTGAGAATATATTTGAAGCATGCAAGGTTTCTGAAAACAAAGAGAATTCTGAAACAGTTAGTCAGAATTCTAAGTCCTCTAGTCAGAATTCTGAGTCTGTTAGTCAGAATTCTGAGTCTATTGGTCAGAATTCTGAGTCCGTTGGTGTTGGAACTCAGATACACTTAATCAAGATTAACAGTCTATTAGTTGAGTTTAGAGTTTGATGCGGAAGCGTATTAAACTAACAGATATGTTTGATAGATATTAGGACGCACATATATAAAGAAAACAGTAAAGAATGAAAATGATTTCTTGAACAGTTACTGTTATTCAATATATGATAACAACACGAAGAACAGATTAAGAAGTTGGTGTGTGTGAGAATATAACACTCAGATATTTGACAATAAAGCTTGAGAGTATTAGTGATTCCTTGTGTATTCGTCCCTTTTTGGAAGATCTCAACATGAGACTTCCTTTTATACTACTCTTAGAAGACTATGAAGTAGGTCACTGTTCCTTTTACGGCATGAATAGTGAACTGGATGGTGTGAGCAGTTGACTGGATGGTGTGAGCAGTTGTTTGAGCCATGCGCATTTAATGGAGCAGATGTACTATTGGTAAATGCATTAAATGGTGCAGACGTCTATTTTGTACCATGCCCTATTGAGTCCACTCAGAGCTTGGCACGTGTTTTGACAGTACTTTTCCATGCAAGTTGATGAACGTATCCAGTAATATCTTCCAAGTCTTCATAGCAGACCACAGAGGCTCTATAAGGTATTACAGAGGTTCTATGGTCTGACCTTCTGTGGAGCAGTCCACTTGTTTCCGAGTTGATCTTCTTCTTGCGCACTACAGAGGTTCTGTGATTACCTTTGTAGCTTCTGTGGCTTTCTAGACTTGATCTTCTGGAAGAAGTGGCAGAGCCTCTGTGAGAGGCTTTTCTATACTCAGCCTATTTTTCACTACTTCTAAATACTTCTATGATTAAGAAGATTGAAGCTAACAATCTCCCCCTAAGTAGTGAAAAATAAAAAATTTGACCTTGAGTTAAGTTTGGCTAAGTTAGATAAGATAGAGGTTAAACAATACCTCGAAATTTCTTTCATTTAGAAATATGCCAGAGGCATTTTACATTTGAGTACAATGAAAGATAAACTTTAACTTTGTTTGCAGAGATTTGAGGTCTGAGAATCAGATTTTGGCATCTTTGAAATCGTTGTAGCTTCTGTTGTCTCTTCCGACTTTTCTGATCTCTTTGTAGAATTTGATGCTGAGTTCTCTTAGGCGGATTGTTGAGTCTATTTCTCTGATGAAAGTATCTGCATCATCTCTATCCATTTTCTCTGTACCTCTATATTTTACAAGGCTTGCTCTGAATTTGCTCAGAGTACTGGTTGCGTACTTCTGACAATCCATGAGTACAAAAAGTTTAACCTGGTGTTGTGGGTTTTGAAATACTAACCCGAATCTTGGTTCTCTGATGATTGAGTTGGGCACAACGTCTGGTGGGCAGCGATCTTCTGGTGGTCGTAGATCTAGATGTTTGAGACCAAGATCCTTTCCCAGCTGAAAATCTATCATGCTGTATAGCAGAAGCTTTTCCCTCATCGCTTTTCTCAACACTTGATAGGCTCTGGTATTAGGCTCTGTGTTGTAGTTGTCTTTTGTCCATTGCAGAAGGTCAGGTAGATCGTAAGGATTGATGTTTCTTAAGTCAGCATCAGCGAAGGTAGATTCTGAATTGTTCTCTCTTCTGACTTTGTAAAGATTGTACCTGACCCTTGGATAGGTTCTTGTGAAGGAGAATCTGCAGAAGATCACCTTTTTTATTTTGTGAATTGAGAAAACATCTGCTTTGGCTCTTGGCTTTGTTCTTGTGAAGATGTTCTCAAATTCTTCTCTGATCCTTGGATCTGTCACATGATCTACTGGATGATTTGTCTGATAGGATTGTTTGTAGAGGTATTTGTATACCACTTCTTCCATCTCTTCATGTGTTGGACCAGGTCTTGGAATTTGTCTTCTGAGACTCTCCATTTGTTGAAAAACTTCTGCAGCTCTACCAGTTAGAGGAATTTCTGACAGAGGCTTCAATCCATGTGCCCAGTCAACTTCTTCGGGTTTTGGGGTTTGAAAGGCGTCAAACGCACTCTTCATTAGTTTTTCTGTTGGCTTTGGCAATGTTTTCTTCTTCTTTGGCTCTTCTGTCAGTATCCCTTTGCCTTTATCTTTTGCTATTGTCGTGGCTGAACCTGTTGCTTCTGTGGGTTTTGAGGTTGGCACTTCTGTTGGTTTGATGGAGGTTGCCTCTGTGGATTTTGACGATTGTGATTTAGAGGACTTTTGTGGCGATGGTTCTGTTGGCTTGACTTGCTCTGTAACCTCTGTTGGAGGTTGTTTGATGACTTCTTCTGCGAGCTCAGTTTCTGTTGAAGTATTGACATTAAATCTTCTTGCCATTCTGAAAGCTAAAGTGAACTTGTGCCTTTCTTCTTCTCTCTGCGCCATCCGTTCAGTCATTGTGTCGTGCATTTTCCTCAGAACATCAGAAGCAGAGGTCGTTGCTTTCTTTGGTTTGGTGGCAATCGACTTTCTTCTTTGTATGGTTTGGGGTGTTTCCACAGAGGTGGGTGTTTTCTCTGTGGTTTGTTCATCTGTTTCTTCCAAAATGATTACCTCAGGGGCGGTTGTTGCCTCTGTGGCTTGCTGATCTGCTTCTGGAGTTTTGGTTTCGTCAGGAGATGATTCCACAGAGATGGGTGTTGTCTCTATGGTCTTTTGGGTTTGTTGTTGGGTTTCTTCTGGAGGGGCTTGGTTGATTGGTTCTGCTGCGATTGGTGGACTTTGTATTCCTCTGCTCGTAGCTTTCTCTCTTAGATTCTCCCCCTCAGGATTATTTGATGGACCAGGTTGGTCATCATCAGAATCATCCTGACTACTATCAGAAGTACCTTCTGCTCTGCAAGAAGTATTGGGCTTCTTCGGTAATTCAGCTCCTGCTGCCATCAACTTTTCACAGACATCATTGCAGAGGCCAAGAAGAGTTGCTAGCTCTGCTTCTGTTTTGAATCTCATCCTTCCTACACTTGCTCTGAAATCTTTGACGAAGTTAGCATTGGCAGTGGTGAAGGAAAGGATGACTTCTGTCACTTGATTTATCACGTTCTGCCCAAGCTCTGTCAGCTGTGCTCTTGTCATGTAGTCTTTGGGTTGCATCAGCATGGTATTTCGCATGGCTTCTTCTTGAACTTTTTGTAGGCCCTTTTGTAGATCTGCAGGAGTGATGCCCGTTGACACTGAAGTCTGCTTGTTCAATTGATCAAGGATCTTGTTGATGGAGTTATCAATCGAAGGAGTAGTTGTTGCGGCAGAAGTGGTGGATGCAGTAGCAGCAGACTTCATCTGTGAGATGGCAGTTTTCACCTCTGTGGACAGGTTGTCCATTTTGGTGTTTAGGTTTAGCAGTGCCAGTGATGTTGTCTCTGCAAAAGATTTGAAAGAGCTTTGCAACTCTTTCAAGGTTTGGTTCACAGAGGTCTCAAAGGTTTGGAACTCATCCCTTGTAACTTGTGTTCCAGTGGTAACCTCTGGAGGAACACATTCGTCTCCAGAGTGAATCCCTGTTCCTGGGATACCTTCTTTCATTCCTGTTTGTACGTTGAGAATGGAAGGATTTCCTTTTGATTCTTGAGAAGAAACATGAGTTTCAATCCCTACAGAAGTTCTGAGAAGAACATTGTCCAAATCCACTCCAGAGGTGGGTATTGGAATATGCTTTTGTTGACTAGGAGACTTGTCTAGAGTCTCTTTGTCTTTGTGCTCTCTACTTCTCTCTGAAAGAAGTGTGGGTCTTAATAAGTGCGTGGCAGAGGAAACAAATTCCTCTGTTGGGCGTTCTTCTGTGATCTAGGGCAATTGATCACGAACTATAGGTGAGTCTCTTTGAGGAGACTCCCTAGGAATGGATTCCCCGGTTTCTGTGGGCACAGAGGTTGAAAGAGTAACCTCTGGCTGGATGGGTTGGGTTAGGTTCGAGTTGTGCTGCTCTTTTTCAATGACACCTTCTGCAGCTAGACCTGTGGTGTCAGAAATGTGGGTTGCACTGGGAGTTGGTTTTGGTTGTGTGCCTCTATTTATCCAGGCATCTTTTCTTGCTTCTTCCCTAAGTTCTGTGGAAGTTCCTTGCTCTGGTCGTAATTGGTCATACACTTGATGAGATCCAAATAATCTAATGACATGTGGATGATAAAGACCCTTACGTATCCAGACAGCTTCTTCTTCATCTGAATCTGTCTCTAAGATCTCTATTTCTATCTCCGTTGTTGCTAATCCCTCTTTTTGTACAACTTCGGCCCCTTTTTCTTTCTCTTCTTCCATCATGTTCTGAGAAGCCTCTGTAGTTTCACCTCTGTTCCATTCAGCTTTAGTTTGTTCTATTTTTTCTGAAGCTGGGTTTGGACTTCTTCTGTGGACATCCAATCCTTGAATGAAAGGGTTTTGTAAAATAACAGGGGTTTCGGCTGGTTGATTTCTGGGTGTTGTGTCATCTTCTTGCAGATGTGTGTCAATGCCAGAAATGAAGAAATCTTGTTCTTATGGAGAGTGGTGGTCGAGAGGTTGTGCCGTCCACCCTGCTGTATTTAGGGTGTTGGCAATTTCAGGGTTCTGTAAGAAGTCGTTCAGGTCTCCTTGGTGAGCAAATCTATCTGGAGATTGATAGGGTGATTGATACCTTTCTGTAGTCATTTCTTCTTCTGCAACTTCTTCTTCAGCAGTTTCCTCTTCTGCAATGGTTACCAACTTTGCAAGTGATTTACCATGCCTCTTTTTGGTTTTCCTCCTCTTAGGATTTGGTGCCCCTTCTTCTGTTGATTTAGATCTTTTCTTCTTCATTTTTGGGGAGGAGGGAGGAGCAGAGGAGCCAATTTCTGTGGCATGAGGAGGTGAGGGTTGATCTTTTGAAGCGCTTGTTGAGGTGCCTTCTGCAGTTTTCCTCTTCTTAGCTTTTGGAGTAGATGCAGAGGTTCTTGATGAAGACTTCTTTCCCATTAGTTCTGCACGTTTGGCTATAAAGCTGAGTTGAATAGCCACGTGCTTTGCTAACTTCTGATCCTTTTCTTTTTGAGTGGAAAGAGGTTTTGCTATCATTGTTCCTAGGGGGACACCTAAACGCGGGGGTGTCATAGGACTCGGTTTAGGAGTTCTATGATCGCGTATATACTCTTTCTTAAGGGATTTATTCGATGCGTATTGCAGAAGCTTCTTTGATAGAGGTCTGCAGTGTGAGTAGCCATCAGCATGATCAGTGGGGGTATTCTTGTTCATCGGGAATTGTTTGGGAGTTGGCCCTTCCATTGGCCAATTTTGGATTAGCAGCAGAGGTTCGAACAGTACTCCTAATATTCTTTGGAATTGCAGAGGTGGTAGAAAGTTGGGATCGTTCTCTTTGACCCTTTTCGAGTTGTTCTTTCTGTCGATGGTGTTTATGATCTCTTGCATCATTATGGTCGCATAATCTAGTGGAAGATCATAGTAAACCCCATACATGATGCTCAAGATTTGATGTGAGCTCTGGTCAATACTGCCTATCTTTCCTGTCAGGCATCTGTTAAGAATAGAGAACAAAGTGTTCCACATAGGTGGTAATCGGCCTCTGCGGAAGTCATTTCTCTTCCGTAGTTGGGTGTTGTACCCAAGCATTTCCACGAATCGACAGAGCTCTTCGTCTGTTGGTTGCTCTGCATAACTCTTCAATCCCAGAAGACCCCTTGTTGGTAGGTTGAATTCAAGTGAGAACATTGTTCTGTTGAACTTGATTTCAAGATGCTCAGATTTATCAGGTCTTGAAATGTACCCTTTAATAAGAGAATCGTCTTTATCAAATCGGCAGCTTTGCCAAAATTGGTTCAAATAACGGACTGGAATTTTGTTCGGGGTTCTTGATAGTAGAGGGAAGAGGACATGATTCTCCATGATGTTCAGAAGTATGGCATGGGCTTCGCCGAAAGTAGTGGGTGAGGGGACCAAATAGCAGTTGTTGGATTTGATAGGAAGAATGGCTTCGAAATGATCCTTTGCTATAAAGTTTTGCAAGTGTGTCGTCAGAGCAAAGTCTGCTGAGTCCCCGGAATCTTGTTGTTCAATATTTCTTGCAAGGCTGGGGTTTTCAGAATGTTCTGAATGTGCAGGGGAGTGTTCCGGTGAGTTCGCCGGAGAGAGTTCAGAGGATGTAGCTCGAGAAGATGAAGCCATTTGATTTTAAGAATAAGATTTTTGCAAGCTTTTTGCAGGGTTTCGCCGGAGAAGAAGATGAGAGTTTGTAAAATGTTTTATGAGAGGGTAAGCTTTGTTTTTATAGGATGGTAAAACGGTAGAATTCGAAAGAGTAAAATATATGGCAATGGATTAAAGTTTGGAATCCGCACTCGAGTTTGAGCGGCGGGTTCAACTTTCCAAATAAAAACGTTCCATGTATGTCCAATGAAAATGGGACACGTAGGCCTTGTCAGAATATGACAGGACGTCGTGCGCGGCCCGTTAATGCTAGGCGCGTGAGGTTGATTTTAGCCATATGATTTGATGTTTATCCCTTTTTCATATATCTCATTGTTATCATGACTCTGTAGGTTCTTCTTTGAACGAAAACGTTTGTAAAGTCATTGGAGAGGATCAATAGGATTGTCAAGAATTTTTTACTCACAGAGGTTTTGTGGCTCTGATGGAACTTGCAGAAGCTCTGTGAGAGCCAGCAGAAGCTCTATGAGAGAAAAAATCTTATAACTTGAATTCTATTAATTTTCTGATCATCCAATTTTTGATCTTTGACAAGAGATGTTTTTCGCACATATTTGAAAGTTGGTGTCCGAGAAAACTATTTTGAAAAACGTTTTGTTCGAGAAGGTCATGGTGTGTGTTTTCGGTTTCCGAGATAACATTCCAAAAGATCGACAGAGGGTTAATTTGTGATCACAGAGCATATTTCCTGCAGAACCTCTGTTGAGCTCAGCAGAAGCTCTATGACCTTAAATTTCTCCTATTTCGAATTTTGTTAAACTTTTTGAACTTTTGATTTTTGAAATGTTATTCATAGTATATTTAGGACATATTTGACAATTCTTGTCCTAGAAAACTGTTTTCCAAAAACCTTTTGTGCGAGAGACATACCTTTTGGTTCTTCTGTTCTCGGCAGTTTTGTCTTACTTCTGTCGATGGAGAATTATCGACATTCTTCTTTGGCTTTTCTTTGAAAGATTTACCTCTGTAGATCTTTTCAGGGTCCCTTTTGCTCCCCCTTGATCTAATCACTTCTGTAGATCAAGAATTTTCTTTTGCTCCCCCTTGACCTATGCTTGGATTAAAGAATGATAAGTTTTGCATAGAACATAGGTCATGTTTTTCAGAGGTTCTGTAGGGGTCCTCAGAGGTTCTGAGTTGACTTACAGAAGCTCTGTGATTTTAAGAACTATTTAAGGTTTTAAGAATTTACATACAGAAGTAGAATCAATCAAAGCAATAATTTAAGCAATGTATTTACTTATTATTTACAGAAGATAAAGCTATACTTACAGAGGATTTTCACACCATGTTAATCATTCCTAACTTACCCACCAAGAAGTTGAATCTTTTCTCGTCTAATGCTTTGGTGAATAAGTCAGCGAGTTGATATTCTGTGGGCACGAAATGCATTTCGATTGTACCGTATTCAACATGATGTTTCAAGAAATGATACCTTATATCGATATGCTTGGTTTTTGAGTGTTGCACAGGGTTGGCAGGGATAGCAATAGCACTTTTGGAATCACAGAAGATGGGTATTTTGAACAGGATGTGGCCGTAGTCTTTTAGCTGAGTCTTCATCCATAGAACCTGCGAACAACAGCTAGCAGCAGCAACGTATTCAGCTTCTGCAGTAGATGTGGAGACACAATTCTGCTTCTTGGAGGTCCAACTGACTAGTTTACCACCTAGGAATTGTTACTCCCAGAGGTACTCTTTCTGTCGAGCATGCATCCTCCGTAGTCTGAATCTGTATAAGCTTTAAGACTAAAACCAGAGTTCTGTGGATACCAGAGACCAAGATTGTTGGTCCCCTTCAGGTATCTCAAGATTCTTTTTACAGCATCATAATGTGATTTCTTTGGATTTGCTTGATAACGTGCACAAAGACATGTGGCATGCATAATGTCAGGTCTGCTTGCTGTTAAGTATAACAGCGATCCAATCATGCCTCCCATCATACTCATTTCAAACTCACTCTGCATGAGTTTTTCAAAAAATTTGCACTCTTCTGAATTTGTAGACCCAAAAATTATGTCATCTACGTATATTTGTACAAGCATTATCTCACTATTTTTGTGTTTATAGAATAAGGTAGTATCTGTTGTACCTCTGTTGTAGCCATTGACTAGAAGGAAGGTAGAAAGTCGTTCGTACCATGCTCTTGGAGCCTGTTTCAGTCCGTATAGAGCCTTTTCAAGGTAGTATCCATGCCTTGGAAACTTTGAGCTTTCAAAACCCGGTGGCTGATTTACGTAAACCTCTTCTTGGATTTCACCATTTAGAAAAGCTGATTTTACGTTCATCTGATAGACTTTAAAACCTCGGTGGGCTGCGAAGGCTAAGAATATTCTTATTGCTTCGAGACGTGCGACAGGGGCAAAAGTCTCATCGTAGTCTATGCCTTCTTCTTGTCTATATCCTTTTGCTACTAATCTTGCTTTGTTTCTGACGACCACTCCATCTTCATCCTTCTTGTTTCTGTAGACCCATTTAGTCCCAATGGACTGTTTCCCTCTTGGCAGAGGTACTAAAGTCCATACTCTGTTACGCTCAAATTGCAGAAGTTCTTCTTGCATGGCGTCTACCCAGTTTGGGTTATCTAGGGCTTCAGAAATCTTCTTTGGTTCTATAACACTAATAAAATTTGTAAAGAAACAAAAATTAGCAGTGGCAGACCTTGTTTTTACTGAGTCAGAAGGTTCTCCAATTATTTGGCTTGGAGGATGGCTTTTCGTCCACTGAGTTGTGCGTGGGAGATGATCATCAATGTCATCAAAACTTTCTTCAGAGGTTTCTTGTGTTTCTTCTTGTGTAGCCTCTGATGTTCTTCGTGCCTTGGTAGTTGATTCTACGGTTTGTGGAATAATTGGTACGAGTGGTGGTGGAGTTTGTTCCTCTGAGGATGTATAGTCTTGGTCCTCGATCTCCTCTGTAATTGGTTCTTCTGTTGTTTGTGCAGCTTCTGTGGTCGTTTTTCTTGATGTTTCATCTTCTGCACTTTCTTCTGCTTCGGCAATTGCATCTGTAGTATTTATAGAAGAAGATGAAGCATTATTTGGACCAGTTAGAGTCATACCTGTAGGATTTTGTCCGACAGAGGATGGTTCTTCAGAAACTCTGATGGTTCCGACAGAAGGATCAATGTCATTTTGGAACATCTCCAAAAATAGAAGATTCAAATCTTCTTTTGTTCTTGAGATGTCAGAGAATTTCCCTTTAATTCCGAGTTCTGAACTTATTTGCTCAGAAGTCATTTGGAATGAATCATCAAAAGAAACATTGATGCTTTCTACAATCTTGTGAGACTTTGTAAGGAATGTTCTGTAGGCTTTGGAAGTGGCAGAGTATCCAATGAATTTGCCTTCAACTGCTTTTACATCAAACTTTCCTCTTGAATCTCTGTCGTTTAAGACGAAGCATTTGCATCCGAATACATGAAAAAATTTGATGTTTGGCCGTCGTTTGTTAAGCAATTCGTAAGGCGTCTTGAGGTGTCTTTTCACAATGGTTGATCGATTTTGAGTATAACAAGCAGTAGAAATTGCTTCTGCCCAAAAGTTCATTGATAATCCGCATGCTGACATCATAGTTCTTGCGGCTTCCACAAGTGTTCGATTCTTTCTTTCGACTACACCGTTCTGTTGTGGAGTGCGAGCTGCAGAGAAGTTCTGTGATATTCCTTCTGTTGACAGATAGGCTTCAATGACAGAGTTTTTAAATTCTGTGCCATTGTCACTTCTTAACTTCTGTATTCTACAATCATAAAGAACTTTGATTCTTTTCATTAGATTTATCAATATAATTGGAACATCTGATTTCTTTCTGATAAATTCAACCCATGTGAAACGTGAATACTCATAAACTAAGAAAAGTATATATTTCTTGCCACCTAGGCTCTGTATTGCAATGGGACCGCAGAGGTCGACATGAAGCATGTACAGAGGCCTGGTGCAAGACACATCTGTTTTGCCTTTGTGGGAAGCTCTTTTGAGTTTTCCCATCTCACAGGCAGAACATAAATGATCCTTATTGAATTTAACATTTGGCAAACCTTTAACTAGATCAAGTTTGACCAGTTTTTCCAATGTGTGAAAATTTAAGTGACAGAACCTGTTGTGCCATAACCAGGCTTCTTCACTTTTGCAGGCAACAAGGCAAACTTTGTCCTTGTTCTTTGAGTTGAAGTTCATTAGATATAGATCACCTATTCTTTCAGCTCGCAGAAGTTCCATAGTTGTTTCTTCACTTTGTAGAGAGCAGAAAGTTCTTTTGAACAACACATTGAATCCTGTATCACAAAGTTGACTTACACTGAGTAGGTTGTGCTTAAGGCCATCCACATATGCAACTTTGTATACAGAAACGTCTTCTTTCCTTATGACTCCATAGCCTTTTATGTGTCCTTTCTTGTTGTCTCCAAAAGTCACAGATCCACCATCTTGTGTTTCTTTGTACGTGGATAGTGCACTTCTGTCACCAGTCATGTGCCTTGAGCATCCGGAGTCTAGATACCAGATTGGCACATACCTCCTCTGCAGGATAATTACAGAGATTTAGGTACCCATATCCATATGGGTCCAATATTGTTAGAGTTTTTCAAGTTTGCCTTGGCATTCTTGAAATACATTTTGTTCTCTGCAGAAGAGTCAGATTGTTTCTTTGTGGGATTTGACTTTTGAATTGTCGTAGAGAGTAAACAGACTTGACTTGAAAAATGATTATTAAGTTTAGACATAAGATCAAAGCAATGACAGTATTGAATATGAGATGTAATTTGCTTGAACTTTTCATTGAACTTTTTAAACTCAGCCACAGAGGCATTACATTCTTTCTTTACATTAGATTTCCTATTACTAGAAGATCTATGAATACTCGAATGTTGTTTGCAAAAGCTCTGTTTAGGACCTGCCTTCTGTGGGTTGCTTCTGTGGTGAACTTCTTTCATCACTGTCACAGAAGAAAAAGATTTATTAACCTTGGGTTTTGAAAATCTAGAACTTATAGGATCAATAGAGGTCTTCTGTAACATTTTAAGCTCAGCAGAGGTTTTGACATGTAGATTCAAATTTAGAAAATCTTGGCAGATTGGAATCTCTGTGAGTTTCTCTTTTGGAGAAATAGTTCTGTGAGGAACTTCAGAGGAGTATTTAACATCCTCTGTGTCATAGAGAGTTATCCCATATGTAACATCTGTCTCTGAATAGTCAGAAGATGAGTCGTCCTCGTATACAGAGGTTGAGTCAATTCTTTCAATAGAGGTTGAATTTTCCGAACATGCATCATACAAGCTTTCTTCCTCTGTAGAATAGTTTTCATAGATTGCAGAGGTTTCTAATAAGATTTCTTCAGTGAGAGATTTATCTATAGAAGATGTACAGAATTTTTCTGAAACGCTTGATTTCCATATTTCCAAAATTTCTTTTTCAATTAAGTTTTTAAAGTTTTCTTCTGAAAAAATGGGTTTAAACTCAGGAGCTTCTGCTGATAACTTCTTTTGAACGTTTATCAAACAGACAAAAGCAACCTGTGTTTGGGTCTCTGGTTTACCAAACTTGAAGATACCAATCTGATCTTGTGTTTTCAGATATTTCTTTGGTTTGATACCTCTATTGACAGAGGTTGAGGATGATGAGTCTGTGTTTTCAAACCACACGTTAATCATCTTCTTATGTTTCTTCAAGTAAGGATCCACAGAGATTTTCGCCCTTTTGCTTACAGAGATTAGATTTGGAAAATCTGGTTTGTTCGTTTTTCCAATCACAAATAAAGAAGACAGAGGTTTGTTTCTTTTGCCTTCAACACCTAGGGTGATATCATCATACCCTATACCTCGTCTCCCTATTTGTGAGTTTATTTTTTCATAAACTTTCTGTGCATCTTTATAGTTTTTAAGCAAAACTTCTCTTCTGAGTAAATCTTGCCATAATACCTCTCTTTCTCTTTGAAAGTATTCTTTAAGAGCTCTTATGTCAGTAGTTTCGCTCCTTGAAACTGAAAGTTCTTTTGTTTTATCTTTTAAAGTATTGGTTAATTCAGAAATTTGTTTTTTAAAGGATCTAGAGTATTGTTCCATTTCTTTTCTATTCTCTCTTTTTCCTCAAAAATCTTTGCTTTTTCTTGAGTGAGAAGCCGTACTTCTCTCTCATTGAAAGTGAGTCTTTTCTGAATACTTTGATTTATCTCTTTCAGTTCAATTAATTCAATGTTAATTCTAAGTGTATTATCATCTACAGAGGTAATACAAGAGTTGGAATTTGAAGTAGATACCTCAGAGTCAGTGCAGGAGTCGACTTCTGCCATGCCACAGAAGAGGGCATTGGCGGTATGTTCATCGTCAGAAGTAGAGTCTGACTGGAAGTCTTCTGTGTTCTCCTCAGAATGTCCTTTTGCCATTAAGGATTTTTGAGCATAATATCCGGCTATCTTTTTGTAGAAAGCAGAGTCCCTCTGTGGACGATTTGATCTGCTTCTGCATTCATTCGCAAAATGGCCTGGTTTTCCGCAGTTAAAACACCCTTGAGGAGTGTTTCCTGTTCGATCATTGGACTTCTGTAGGTCTCCGCCTTTCTCTGATCTACATTCATTTGCATAGTGACCAGGTTTGCCGCACTTGTAGCATTCTTGCTGTGTGTGGCTTACCGAGTCATCTGACCTCTGTCGGTCATTCCCTCTGTAATTTCTATCGCTTGACCTCTGTCGGCCACTTGATTCTTCTCCTCTTCTGTCATCTCTTCTGTTGTCTCTTCTGTCATCCTGGTTGTCTCTATCATATCTTTCATTTTGGTAACCTCTTCTGTTTCCTCTGAACTCTTTTGTCAATAGAGCTAAAGATTTAGCTAGTGACGCAAGAGTTATTTCTTTTTCTGCTTGCTCTTCTTCTTCACTGTCAATTATCACCATCTTCTTCTTCTCCTTCTTCTTCTCCTCTGTGGCTTTATCATTTCTTGGTCTCTGTGCATCCTCTTTAGTTTTACTAACCAATGCATATGGTGCAATGGTTAGTGTTTTAGCCTGTGCTATCTGAGGTTCTTGTGCGGCTAATGTTCCGTAAAGATCAGAGAGAGTCCAGGTGTCTAGATCCTGATTTGTCTGTAGGGACATAGACAGCTGGAGCCATTCTTCATTTAGACTTTTTTAAAACATGACATTGTTTTCTTCAGAAGTTCTGTCAATGCCTGATTTTCTGCACTTGTTGATTAGAGAGTTGAATCTGTCGTATGTTGTTTGCAGAGATTCTGTTGCAGAGGCTCTGAATGCATGATATTCATTGATGTACTGTGCTCTTCGGGTTTTTTGTGTTTTAGCACCTCCTTCCAACTGTCTTTCCAGTTCTTTCCACAGATCATGCGCTGTTTCACATGAATCCAAGGATTGAAAGAGTTCGTTGGGTATTGCCATAATTAATGTCCTCTTGGTTTTCTGAGCAACTTCATCTTCTGCTTTATCTTCGGTTGACCACTCCCCTTTTGGCTTTGGTTTTTGATGTTCGGGGATTTCGGCAGATTCAGCAGTAGCAGGTACGCGAGGTACTACTGTCATGGGAATAGGAGGAGGATTGTACAGATATTGTACTTGATTTCTTTCAGTGCCCTCGAAAAAATGGACCATTCTTATTTTCCACTGAGGATACTCATCTCGAAGGAGAGTAGGAGGTTTAGTGAGAGAACCAGTAGTAAAGAAATTATTTGTATTTGTCATTTTTGAAGATTTTTAGAAAGAAAGTATGACTAAAGAGTTACTTCGATGAACTTGAAGATTTTCTGGGTTTAAGCAGTTTCCAGACACAATTTTAAATCTCAATAATATCTATCACGAAACTTGATAAGTGGATCACTTGATATTGAAAATCAAGGAAGGCTCTGATACCAATTGTTGGAACCCAGATACACTTAATCAAGATTAACAGTCTATTAGTTGAGTTTAGAGTTTGATGCGGAAGCGTATTAAACTAACAAATATGTTTGATAGATATTAGAACGCACATATATAAAGAAAACAGTAAAGAATGAAAAGGATTTCTTGAACAGTTACTGTTATTCAATATATGATAACAACACGAAGAACAGATTAAGAACTTGGTGTGTGTGAGAATATAACACTCAGATATTTGACAATAAAGCTTGAGAGTATTAGTGATTCCTTGTGTATTCGTCCCCTTTTGGAAGATCTCAACATGAGACTTCCTTTTATACTACTCTTAGAAGACTATGAAGTAGGTCACTGTTCCTTTTACGGCATGAATAGTGAACTGGATGGTGTGAGCAGTTGACTGGATGGTGTGAGCAGTTGTTTGAGCCATGCGCATTTAATGGAGCAGATGTACTATTGGTAAATGCATTAAATGGCGCAGACGTCTATTTTGTACCATGCCCTATTGAGTCCACTCAGAGCTTGACACGTGTTTTGACAGTACTTTTCCATGCAAGTTGATGAACGTATCCAGTAATATCTTCCAAGTCTTCATAGCAGACCACAGAGGCTCTGTAAGGTATTACAGAGGTTCTATGGTCTGACCTTCTGTGGAGCAGTCCACTTGTTTCCGAGTTGATCTTCTTCTTGCGCACTACAGAGGTTCTGTGATTACCTCTGTAGCTTCTGTGGCTTTCTAGACTTGATCTTCTGGAAGAAGTGGCAGAGCCTCTGTGAGAGGCTTTTCTATACTCAGCCTATTTTTCACTACTTCTAAATACTTCTATGATTAAGAAGATTGAAGCTAACAGTTGGTCAGAATTCTGAAACTGGTAGTTAGAATTCTGAGTCAACTGAAAGTTCTAAGTCAAAATCAGAAAGTTTTTCAGAACTTGAAAATAGATTTAAACAAGTTAATCAAGAGCTTGAAGATCTCAAAAAAAAGTTTGATGAGCTTGAAAATGATTTTTGTGATGTTGATTTTAAACTTGAAGAAGTTTTAAAGGAAAACAAAACTTATGTCCAGAGAATAACAGAGCTTGAGAAGTTAAAATCGGAGTATGATCTTTTTAAGATTAATGCCTTAAAAGAAAATAAGAAATTCTTTGATGAATCAAGCATTTTGAAAAGTTGAATGATTCAGAAAAGGAGGAAAGCAAAAGGAAAGATGATTTGAAAAAGATTTTTGAGAAGATCTTGTTGAATACTACTTCTGAACTCAAAGCAAATAGTTCTTGTAATAGATGCAATTGTAATTTGAATACTATCAATAAAAATGAAAAATCTTTTCATTCAGATTTGTTGTTTCATGCAAGAAGACATATTAAATGTGTTCAATGTGGTAGTCAATCATTTCAACTTTCTCATAAGAAGATGACTCAAAATTCGAAAACATCTTTTAAGTATAAAGTAAAACAGAATTCAGAAAAGAAGACTGAAACCATTTCTCAATCTAAATCAAAAGAAAAGAACACTGAAAATGTTTCTAAATCTCAACCAAAAGTTTTCAAACAGAGAAGAAATAACTTTGTAAACAGAAAATGTTCTGATTTAATAAAAGTACAAGGAAAGTGGTGCTTAAAAGAAGATTTTGAATGGAAAGTAAAAGGAACTTTTGTTAAATCTGATATTGAAGCTAACAAAACATGACCCATTCAGATATGGGTACCTAAATCTAACTAAACTGTTTTTGCAGGGTTGTCATGTGTGGTTTTTAGATTCTGGAGCATCAAGACACATGACAGGTCACAAGTCTTCACTGTCAAATTTCACAGAAAAAGCTGGTGGGGCAGTTAATTTTGGCAATAACAGTAAAGGATAAGTTAGAGGTTATGGGGATTTAACAAAGGGAGATTTAACCATTTAGAAAGTATTCTATGTGGAAGGTTTACAACACAATCTATTCAGTATAAGTCAGTTCTTGGATAGTCTTTGAGAGATCAAGTTCAGTATAACAGGATGCTTAATTCTAAGTGAGGATAACATAAAGGTGTTCTGGGCCAAAAGACATATGGATTTATTTGTGGTTAACTTTTCAAAGATTCAAGCTCTAACTCCAGTATGTCTACTATCAAATGCAACTGCAAATGAATGTTGGTTATGGCACAGAAGATGTTCTCATTTGAATTTTAAGGAGTTGAACAATCTAGTTGACAAACATCTGGTTAAAGGGCTACCTAAGATTAAGTTTGAGAAGGACTCATTATGTTCAGCATGTGAAATGGGGAAGATGAAGAAGAGTTCTCACAAGTTGAAAATGGACTCATCATGCATGTCACCATTAGAGATGCTACATACTGACTTATGTGGTCCTATAGCAGTTCAATCAATGGGAGGAAAGAAGTATATACTTGTCATTGTTGATGAGTATTCAAGATACACATGGGTTGAATTCTTAAGAGCAAAATCTGAGGTTGCTGAAACATTGATCAATTTCATCAAAAGAATTCAAGTGTTCTTACAACTTCCAGTTCAGAAGATCAGGAGTGACAATGGAACTGAATTCAGAAATGAGACTCTTCAGAAGTTTTTATAAAGTTCTGGAATTTCTCATAATTTTTCTGCAGTCAAAACTCCTCAACAAAATGGTGTTGTTGAAAGAAAGAACAGGACTCTAGTTGAAGCTGCAAGAACCATGTTGGCTTATTCAAATCTTCCAACCTTCCTATGGGCTGAAGCAATTGCTACTGCTTGTTTTACTCAGAACAAAACTTTGATTAATAAAAGATTAGATAAAACTGCTTATGAACTGATTAATAAAAGAAGACCACTAATCAAATTCTTTCATGTTTTTGGATGCAGATGCTATGTTCTCAAGGATAGAGAAAATCTTGGAAAATTTGACAAAAAGGCTGATGAAGGATACTTTGTTGGTTATTCACTAACTTCCAAAGCATTCAGAATCTACAACAGAAGAACCAAGAGGATAATGGAAAGCATCAATGTAACATTTGATGAGTCAAGATTAAAGACTTCTGAACAAAACAGTTCAGAACTCAAACAGGATAAGACAAAAACAATGACTTCTGAATCAAATTCTAATCCTAATTGTTCAGAACTCAATATATTGTTTAAGGATGCATTTCTGGAACTAACTTCTGAATCTTATGCAGATTTTGAAAATCCTAAAATGGTTCAAGAAATAAAAAAGGTAAATTCATAGGTTCAAACAACAGTAATTTCTGACTCTGGTCCATATGAGGAATGTCCAATTTTGGTAAACACAAGTGATTTATCTGAGTCTGATACTCAGAATTCTGAACAAGGTACTCGGAATTCTGAACAAGGTACTCAGAATTCTGATCATGGTACTCAGAATTCTGAACATGACACTCAGAATTCTGAACAAGTTATTCAAAACTCAGAATGTGGACTTAGATGTGACACCTCAACAATATTCAAATCAAGGGGATAGTTCAGAATTACTTGCTGTTACAGATGAGAATGATACAAACAACAATCAATCAGATATTGATGTGCTTCCAATTTCAAACAAATGAACAAAAGATCATCCTATTCATCAAGTGATAGGAGATCCATCAGTGGGAGTTCAGACAAGGTCAGCAACAACAAATGAAGCAATGTTTGCAGGATTTCTAAGTATAATTGAACCTAAGAAACCCACTGAAGCCCTAGAGGATCCAGACTGGATTTTAGCAATGCAAGATGAGTTGCTACAATTTGAAAGAAATAAAGTTTGGAGACTCATTCCAAGGCCTGAAGGAAATTTAATTATTGGAACAAAATGGGTGTTCAGAAACAAGAAAGATAAGTCAGGTGTTGTAGTCAGAAATAAGGCTAGATTGGTTGCTAAGGGATATTCACAACAAGAAGGAATTGATTATGATGAGACATTTGCACCAGTTTCCAGAACTGAAGCAATCAGAATATTCTTGGCATATGCTGCACATAAGAACTTCAAAGTATACCAAATGGATGTCAAATCAGCATTTTTAAATGGTATACTGAATGAAGAAGTTTATGTCTATCAACCTGAAGGGTTTGTTGATGCTGAGTTTCCAGATCACGTGTATGTTTTAGATAAAGCATTGTATGGTCTGAAACAATCACTAAGAGCCTGGTATGACACTCTAACTCAATACTTAATAGAAAATGGCTTCAAGAAAGGTAAAATTGACACTACCTTATTTTAAAGAAAGAAGGTGATGATTTAATTATGATTCAGATATATGTAGATTGTTGATCCAAACCACCCTCAGTGATTTGATAATGACCCTCTCTTATATACTTAGTGAAAATTGTAAGTAAACAATATGTATCAGAGTTTCACTATCGCTGATAAGTACTAAGATCTTACAGTACCGCTGATAGGAACTCTCGCTCTTTAAATTAAACATTCAGCGAACACTGTTCATCATTAATGCTCTGAGTCTGTTCAGTCATTATGATGATCGCTGATAAGTTAGTTGTTTACTTATGATCCCTGAAGACAAGTTTCACGTCAACAAAGGTTCTACGCTGAAGTCGAAGATCAAGCTCAAGAACCAGCGACAAGTCTCCTAATGAACTGATGCGGATCAGCGAAGACTCAGATTTGTCCACTCAACGTGAAGTATCAAGTACAAGACTTCAACTATCGCTGAACTTTATCATTCGCTGAATAGAAAATGATAATCGCTGAATCAACGAAAGCTGATCATGAAGTCCTCCGTACAAAGTACTTTTGTCTTAACCACCCTTGCACGAATCCGTACGAAATGTCAGAAAAGAACCTCCGAAAATCTGAAATCGTACAACCACTCTGATACTACACTATTCATCCATACGGCTACTAAGGTTGTCAACCAAGGTCAATGACATGCAACCAACCAGCTGATGACACGTGTAAAGTATATACTGACTTGCATTAAATGCATGCGGTATATAAAGAGATGAACTCACTTCATTTGAAGTAACTTGCTAACTCTGGACAAGTTCAAATCTCTTATCTCAGATAGGTTATTATTAGTAATTTCCTTATCTCTCTTAGTGCAAGAAACCTTAGTGTTCCAACTTGTTTAGATTTAGGTCTATCCTTAATCTTGTTTCCGCAACAAGCTGTAAATTGTTAATGATTTATCAATAAACAATTTAGAAAAGTAAAATCTGTGTGTTTGTATTCAACTCCCCCCCTTCTACAAACTTGTATATGCCTTCGGGACCAACAAGTGGTATCAGAGCAGATTTGTTTAATCTCATAAACAAGATCTAATCTATGATATTTCTCTTCCTTGCTATTATCTGAAAATGGCCACCAATACAAACACAAATTATATAGACAATGGTTCTCTTGCAAAACCCCCTAGATTTTCCAAAGATAACTTCAACTTATGGAAAAATAGGATGACACTCTTCTTAGAAGGTGTAGACCCTACTATGCCTTACTATATTGAGAATGGTCCATTCATCCCTGTAAGATTTGATGCTGCAGTTCCAGGCACTGAGAATAGACCTGCTATTCCAGAAAGGCTGGTACCTAAAGAAATCCATCAATGGACTGATGAAGATAAGAAGAAAGTGGCTATAGATACAATAGCCAGATCCATACTATCCATGGCTCTTCCTGACGAAGTCTACCATTCCGTCATGAATCTCAAAACATCAAAAGCCATGTGGGACACAATATGTGTTCAGTATGAAGGAACGTCTGAAGTCCAGGACTCAAGAAAGATCAACCTGGTAAGACAATACGAAAGCTTCATTTCTGGTAAGAATGAAACTCTCTCTGAAGTTCACCAACGTTTTAATTGTTTAATTATAGATCTGAAAACTGTTGGTAAGGAATATTCTAACTTTGAAGTGCTGACAAAGTTTCT
This sequence comes from Saussurea involucrata, assembly GCA_033807775.1. NCBI lineage: Eukaryota > Viridiplantae > Streptophyta > Magnoliopsida > Asterales > Asteraceae > Saussurea > Saussurea involucrata. The sequence continues at coordinate 31,777,432 of CM066326.1, read as the reverse complement.
AGAATGTTTACCTGAAAGCTGGGACAATTATTCCATGTGTCTTAAGCTGTCAAAGGATCTAAGATCAATGACCCTTGCTACCTTATATGGCACGTTGCTGAATCATGAGCAATCAAGCCATCTTAAGAAGAATCTTGTAAAAGATTCCAAAAGCACCCCTGTTGCTTTAATCTCAGAGGAACTTTCTACTCAGCGACCCTCGGTCACTATCACTGAGTTAGAGAGTAACTCTGAAAGTTCATCAGATTCTGATTTTTCAGATGATGAATCCTTGGCTCTCCTAACCAAAAAGTTCAGGATATTTACCAAGAAGAAAATGTTTAGAAAGAACAAACCTCTTTCCATAGCTGACAAGCCTAAATCATCAGTTTTTGTTGATAAGGCTACTGCTACTTGTTTTAACTGCGAAAAGATAGGACATTTTGCTAACGAGTGCAGGTCTAAGAAAGTTTCTAGACCCTCAGCTTTTACAAAGAAATCCTTTGTTCCAAGGAATAAATATGACAAATACTCAAAGCTGAAAGACAAATATGCGAAGCTGAAAAGCTTTAAGAAGAAAGGCAAAGGCCTGATGGCTGACTATGATTGGGCTGCTTCTGATGAAGAAGCATCATCATCTGATTCTGAAGATGATGAAGCAAATCAATGTCTCATGGCCAAGATTGAAGAAGAGGAAGAAAGCTCAGACATTCCCTCCACTTCAACCTCTGCTATTCAGGTATCACCTTCTTTTTTTACCAATATTGCAAATATTGATGAAGCTGATAGTCTCCGTAAGATCGATCTCTTGACTAGAAGTTTATACGAAGCCATGAACGGCAAAACTGTGGTTGAAAACCAAAACCTTGATCTCACTGAAAAGCTTAAAAACTGTCATCTTCAAATAGAAAAGCTTTCTAAAATTGAAGAAGATTTTAAAGATCAAGTATATTTAAATCAGCTAGTCAAAATCGAACGAGCAGAAGCTATCGCTGCATTAGAGGCTGAAAAAGCTACTGTTGAAGGATGGTGTAATTCTTCAACAAAGATCACTGAGATAATTAAGGCTCAGATTCCTCTGAGTGATAAACGTGGTCTGGGTTATAAATATGATACTCCAAAACCAACCACTGAACGTTCAATGCTTAAATTTGGAACGTTCGTATCCTCAGTCGCTGACACTTCATCATCTCAGTGCTCCTCGTCCTTTACACCAATCCCTGAGGAAACTCCTACCTCCTCAAAAGGTAAGGAGAAAATGGTTTATTCAAAACCTACCTCTGTCTCTAAAGACAAAGGTAAAGGAATTGTTGTTTATCAAAATCCTCAGAAGGGTACTTTAGTACCAAAGCTAAATGCTTCTAAAGCTTCAGTGACCCATCCCTCTGGATCAAAGAAGCTGATCTCTGGATCTATTCAGAGATCTACTCCTAGACTCAGAGTGGATATCCTTGGTAAGAAATCTGAAGAACTGAATGTTCGTTCCATTTCTAAAGCCAATAGTTTACTTGGTGCTGGCACTTCTAATTCAAAATTAAAAGCTCAGCATTCAAATGGTCCTAGAACTACTTTTAGCTATAGGAAATGTTATCACTGTGGACTCACTGATCATATTGCTAGTAAGTGCCCCACATCCACCAAAGCTGAAAAGATAGCTAAGGTGAAGATTGCCCCCAAGGCAAAGAAGACCAACCCTGGTGCAAATCAGGTCAAGGTGAATTCTACCACTGAGGTTAAGAAATTAACCAAAGTGAAGAAAGACAAAGCTGAATCTTCAAATGCTGCGAAGACCGCTGAACCTTCCATTCCAACTACTTCCACTGACAAACGTGTATACATGGTTAAGTGGGTACCTAAGAAAAACTAATCTTCCTTTGTATTGCAGGTTAAGAAGGGTATCTGGTATCTCGATAGCGGATGCTCTAGACACGTGACTGGTAAGAAAAGCCTGCTCGCTGAATACAAGGAAGAGAAAGGTCCCTCTGTGACTTTCGGTGGAAATGGAAAAGGACATACCCGAGGGTATGGTGTACTTTCAAATGGTACAACCTCCTTCAGAAGAGTCGCATATGTTGAAGGGCTGAAGCATAATCTTCTAAGCATCAGTCAGCTTTGCGACATGGATAACAAAGTAATTTTTACTAAGGAATCCTGCTTTGTCTCTGACAAAAAGGAGAAGATAGCTCTCAGCGGTTATCGTTTGGAAAATGTTTATGTAATAAACATGGACTCAACAACCACTGAGAACTCCTGTTTCTTCTCAAAGGCATCTTCTGATGTCAACTGGCTATGGCACAAGAGGCTCTCGCATCTAAATTTCAAGACACTGAATACTCTTTCCTCCAAAGAGTTAGTCACTGGTCTACCTCAGCATTCATACGCCAAAGAGTCTTTATGTTCAGCGTGTGAAAAAGGGAAGCAGACCAAGGCAAGCTTCAAGTCAAAGCAAGTCTCCTCAGTGTCATCTCCTCTACAACTACTCCATATGGATTTGTTTGGCCCTGTTAACAAACAATCCATCGCTGGAAAGAAATATACGCTGGTCATAGTTGATGAATTCTCTCGCTTCACTTGGGTAATGTTTCTCCGTTCTAAGAGTGACACCCCTGAAGAACTCATCACCTTTGTTCGGAAGATGGAAACTCTGAACAATATGACCGTTCGCTCAATAAGGAGTGATCATGGGACTGAATTCAAAAACAGTTCTCTTGATTCCTTCTTTGAGAGTAAGGGTATTTCTCACAACTTTTCGTCAGTGAGAACACCGCAACAAAATGGAGTCGCTGAAAGAAGAAATAGAACAATTATTGAAGCTGCACGTTCAATGCTCAGCGATTCTCACCTGCCTACTCAGTTTTGGGCAGAAGCTGTCAACACTGCTTGTTTTACGCAAAACAGGTCGCTGATAGTTAAAAGATTCAAAAAGACAGCCTATGAACTCTTTCATGGGAGAAAGCCTTCAATCAGCTTTCTTCACATCTTTGGATGTCAGTGTTTCATACTGAACAACAGAGATGCCCTTGGAAAGTTTGATCCTAAGGCTGATGATGGAATCTTTCTTGGATACTCCTCAGTTTCCAAAGCTGTTAGCTTCAATCTTCCTAATCATAGAAGTATTTAGAAGTAGTGAAAAATAGGCTAAGTGAAGAAAGCCTCTTACAGAGGCTCTGCCGACATTACCGAGAAATCAAGGTCAAGAAGCTACAGAAGCAGCAGAGGCTTCCTACAGAAGCTCTGTCATACGCACAAAGAAGACCAAAGACTCAGAATCCGGCGAATACTGCTCCACACAGGACCAGACCGCAGAACCTCTGTAACTCATTACAGAGCCTCTGTGGTCCTCACTGAGACTTGAAGATATTTATAATATCTTGCTACTGTTACAGGACTCGTACATCAACTTGCATGGTAGCATGCCCTGTCCAACATCGACGTGTCAAACTCTGATTGGACTCAGTAGGGCTTAGTACATATTAGACGTCTGCTGCATTAAATGCAATACAGCACGTCTGACTGTTCATGCCATCCTTGCAACTGTTCACGACATCCTCTCAACTATTCATACGTACCTTTTGAATAGTAGCATATGCTTTATGGTCCCCTTTAGAGTAGTATATAAGGAAGACTCATGTTGAGTTCTTCCTTACAAACACACAATACACAACACTTCAATCGAACATCAAGAACACAAAAGCTTATTCACCTTAAGAGTCATATCTGTTTAAAAGCTTTTTCTTACTCACGGTTCATAAACCTGTTCTTGATATATATTCAGTAAACTTTGAGATATAATATTCTGTTCACTGTTTATTTATAGTTTGTTCTAAATCTATCAAACTTATCTGTTAGTTCTTTAAATACGCTTCCGCATCAAACCTTAAACCTGAACTAATAGATCTGATAATCTTGTTTAAAGCAAAACGGGAACTAACAATTGGTATCAGAGCCTTCCTTGATTTTCAATATCAAGTGATCCACTTATCAAGATTCGTGACAGATATTATTGAGATTTAAAATTGTGTCTGGAAACTGCTTAAACCCAGAAAATCTTCAAGTTCATCGAAGTAACTCTTTAGTCATACTTTCTTTCTAAAATCTTCAAAAATGACAAATACAAATAATTTCTTTACTACTGGTTCTCTCACTAAACCTCCTACTCTCCTTCGAGATGAGTATCCTCAGTGGAAAATAAGGATGGTCCATTTTTTCGAGGGCACTGAAAGAAATCTAGTACAATATCTGTACAATCCTCCTCCTATTCCCATGACAGTAGTACCTCGTGTACCTGCTACTGCTGAATCTGCCGAAATCCCCGAACATCAAAAACCAAAGCCAAAAGGGGTGTGGTCAACCGAAGATAAAGCAGAAGATGAAGTTGCTCAGAAAACCAAGAGGACATTAATTATGGCAATACCCAACGAACTCTTTCAATCCTTGGATTCATGTGAAACAGCGCATGATCTGTGGAAAGAACTGGAAAGACAGTTGGAAGGAGGTGCTAAAACACAAAAAACCGAAGAGCACAGTACATAAATGAATATCATGCATTCAGAGCCTCTGCAACAGAATCTCTGCAAACAACATACGACAGATTCAACTCTCTAATCAACAAGTGCAGAAAATCAGGCATTGACAGAACTTCTGAAGAAAACAATGTCATGTTTTTAAAAAGTCTAAATGAAGAATTGGCTCCAGCTGTCTATGTCCCTACAGACAAATCAGGATCTAGACACCTGGACTCTCTCTGATCTTTACGGAACATTAGCCGCACAAGAACCTCAGATAGCACAGGCTAAAACACTAACCATTGCACCATATGCATTGGTTAGTAAAACTAAAGAGGATGCACAGAGACCAAGAAATGATAAAGCCACAGAGGAGAAGAAGAAGGAGAAGAAGAAGATGGTGATAATTGACAGTGAAGAAGAAGAGCAAGCAGAAAAAGAAATAACTCTTGCGTCACTAGCTAAATCTTTAGCTCTATTGACAAAAGAGTTCAGAGGAAACAGAAGAGGTTCCGGAAATGAAAGATATGATAGAGACAACCAGGATGACAGAAGAGACAACAGAAGAGATGACAGAAGAGGAGAAGAATCAAGTGGCCGACAGAGGTCAAGCGATAGAAATTACAGAGGGAATGACCGACAGAGGTCAGATGACTCGGTAAGCCACACGCAGCAAGAATGCTACAAGTGCGGCAAACCTGGTCACTATGCAAATGAATGTAGATCAGAGAAAGGCGGAGACCTACAGAAGTCCAATGATCGAACAGGAAACACTCCTCAAGGGTGTTTTAACTGCGGAAAACCAGGCCATTTTGCGAATGAATGCAGAAGCAGATCAAATCGCCCACAGGGGGACTCTGCTTTCTACAAAAAGAAAGACGAATATTATGCTCAAAAATCCTTAATGGCAAAAGGACATTCTGAGGAGAACACAGAAGACTTCCAATCAGACTCTACTTCTGACGATGAACATACCGCCAATGCCCTCTTCTGTGGCATGGCAGAAGTCGACTCCTGCACTGACTCTGAGGTATCTACTTCAAATTCCAACTCTTGTATTACCTCTGTAGATGATAATACACTTAGAATTAACATTGAATTAATTGAACTGAAAGAGATAAATCAAAGTATTCAAAAAAGACTCACTTTCAATGAGAGAGAAGTACGGCTTCTCACTCAAGAAAAAGCAAAGATTTTTGAGGAAAAAGAGAGAATAGAAAAGAAATGGAACAAAACTCTAGATCCTTTAAAAAAACAAATTTCTGAATTAACCAATACTTTAAAAGATAAAACAAAAGAACTTTCAGTTTCAAGGAGCGAAACTACTGACATAAGAGCTCTTAAAGAATACTTTCAAAGAGAAAGAGAGGTATTATGGCAAGATTTACTCAGAAGAGAAGTTTTGCTTAAAAACTATAAAGATGCACAGAAAGTTTATGAAAAAATAAACTCACAAATAGGGAGACGAGGTATAGGGTATGATGATATCACCCTAGGTGTTGAAGGAAAAAGAAACAAACCTCTGTCCTCGTTATTTGTGATTGGAAAAACAAACAAACCAGATTTTCCAAATCTAATCTCTGTAAGCAAACGGGAGAAAATCTATGTGGATCCTTACTTGAAGAAACATAAGAAGATGATTAACGTGTGGTTTGAAAACACAGACTCATCATCTTCAACCTCTGTCAATAGAGGTATCAAAACAAAGAAATATCTGAAAACACAAGATCAGATAGGTATCTTCAAGTTTGGTAAAACAGAGACCCAAACACAGGTTGCTTTTGTCTGTTTGATAAACGTTGAAAAGAAGTTATCAGCAGAAGCTCCTGAGTTTAAACCCATTTTTTCAGAAGAAAACTTTAAAAACTTAATTGAAAAAGAAATTTTGGAAATATGGAAATCAAGCGTTTTAGAAAAATTCTGTACATCTTCTATAGATAAATCTCTCACTGAAGAAATCTTATTAGAAACCTATGCAATCTATGAAAACTATTCTACAGAGGAAGAAAGCTTGTATGATGCATGTTCGGAAAATTCAACCTCTATTGAAAGAATTGACTCAACCTCTGTATACGAGGACGACTCATCTTCTGACGATTCAGAGACAGATGTTACATCTGGGATAACTCTCTATGACACAGAGGATGTTAAATACTCCTCTGAAGTTCCTCACAGAACTATTTCTCCAAAAGAGAAACTCACAGAGATTCCAATCTGCCAAGATTTTCTAAATTTGAATCTACATGTCAAAACCTCTGCTGAGCTTAAAATGTTACAGAAGACCTCTATTGATCCTATAAGTTCTAGATTTTCAAAACCCAAGGTTAATAAATCTTTTTCTTCTGTGACAGTGATAAAGGAAGCTCACCACAGAAGCAACCCACAGAAGGCAGGTCCTAAACAGAGCTTTTGCAAACAACATTCGAGTATTCATAGATCTTCTAGTAATAGGAAATCTAATGTAAAGAAAGAATGTAATGCCTCTGTGGCTGAGTTTAAAAAGTTCAATGAAAAGTTCAAACAAACTACATCTCATATTCAATACTGTCATTGCTTTGATCTTATGTCTAAACTTAATAATCATTTTTCAAATCCAGATTGTCTACTCTCTACGCCAATTCAAAAGTTAAATCCCACAAAGAAACAATCTGACTTTTCTGCAGAAAACAAAATGTATTTCAAGAATGCCAAAGCAAACTTGAAAAACTCTAACAATATTGGACCCATATGGATATGGGTACCTAAATCTCTGTGATTGTCCTGCAGAAGAAGTATGTGCCAATCTGGTATCTAGACTCCGGATGCTCAAGGCACATGACTGGTGACAGAAGTGCACTATCCACGTACAAAGAAACACAAGATGGTGGATCTGTGACTTTTGGAGACAACAAGAAAGGACACATAAAAGGCTATGGAGTCATAAGGAAAGAAGACGTTTCTATATACAAAGTTACATATGTGGATGGCCTTAAGCACAACCTACTCAGTGTAAGTCAACTTTGTGATACAGGATTCAATGTGTTGTTCAAAAGAACTTTCTGCTCTCTACAAAGTGAAGAAACAACTATGGAACTTCTGCGAGCTGAAAGAATAGGTGATCTATATCTAATGAACTTCAACTCAAAGAACAAGGACAAAGTTTGCCTTGTTGCCTGCAAAAGTGAAGAAGCCTGGTTATGGCACAACAGGTTCTGTCACTTGAATTTTCACACATTGGAAAAACTGGTCAAACTTGATCTAGTTAAAGGTTTGCCAAATGTTAAATTCAATAAGGATCATTTATGTTCTGCCTGTGAGATGGGAAAACTCAAAAGAGCTTCCCACAAAGGCAAAACAGGTGTGTCTTGCACCAGGCCTCTGTACATGCTTCATGTCGACCTCTGCGGTCCCATTGCAATACAGAGCCTAGGTGGCAAGAAATATATACTTTTCTTAGTTGATGAGTATTCACGTTTCACATGGGTTGAATTTATCAGAAAGAAATCAGATGTTCCATTTATATTGATAAATCTAATGAAAAGAATCCAAGTTCTTTATGACTGCAAAATACAGAAGTTAAGAAGTGACAACGGCACAGAATTCAAAAACTGTGTCATTGAAACTTATCTTTCAACAGAAGGAATTTCACAGAACTTCTCTGCAGCTCGCACTCCACAACAGAACGGTGTTGTCGAAAGAAATAATCGAACACTTGTGGAAGCCGCAAGAACTATGATGTCAGCATGCGGATTATCAATGAACTTTTGGGCAGAAGCAATTTCTACTGCGTGTTATACTCAAAATCGATCAACCATTGTGAAAAGACACCTCAAGACGCCTTACGAATTGCTTAACAAACGGCGGCCAAACATCAAATTTTTCCATATATTCGGATGCAAATGTTTCGTCTTAAACGACAGAGATTCAAGAGGAAAGTTTGATGTAAAAGCAGATGAAGGCAAATTCATTGGATACTCTGCCACTTCCAAAGCCTACAGAACATTCCTTACAAAGTCTCACAAGATTGTAGAAAGCATCAATGTTTCTTTTGATGATTCATTCCAAATGACTTCTGAGCAAATAAGTTCAGAACTCGGAATTAAAGGGAAATTCTCTGACATCTCAAGAACAAAAGAAGATTTGAATCTTCTATTTTTGGAGATGTTCCACAATGACATTGATCCTTCTGTCGGAACCATCAGAGTTTCTGAAGAACCATCCTCTGTCGGACAAAATCCTACAGGTATGACTCTAACTGGTCCAAATAATGCTTCATCTTCTTCTATAAATACTACAGATGCAATTGCCGAAGCAGAAGAAAGCGCAGAAGATGAAACATCAAGAAAAACGACCACAGAAGCTGCACAAACCACAGAAGAACCAATTACAGAGGAGATCGAGGACCAAGACTATACATCCTCAGAGGAACAAACTCCACCACCACTCGTACCAATCATTCCATAAACGGTAGAATCAACTACCAAGGCACGAAGAACATCAGAGGCTGCACAAGAAGAAACACAAGAAGCCTCTGAAGAAAGTTTTGATGACATTGATGATCATCTTCCACGCACAACTCAGTGGACAAAAAGCCATCCTCCAAGCCAAATAATTGGAGAACCTTCTGACTCAGTAAAAACAAGGTCTGCCACTGCTAATTTTTGTTTCTTTACAAATTTTATTAGTGTTATAGAACCAAAGAAGATTTCTGAAGCCCTAGATGACCCAAACTGGGTAGACGCCATGCAAGAAGAACTTCTGCAATTTGAGCGTAACAGAGTATGGACTTTAGTACCTCTGCCAAGAGGGAAACAGGCCATTGGGACTAAATGGGTCTACAGAAACAAGAAGGATGAAGATGGAGTGGTCGTCAGAAACAAAGCAAGATTAGTAGCAAAAGGATATAGACAAGAAGAAGGCATAGACTACGATGAGACTTTTGCCCCTGTCGCACGTCTCGAAGCAATAAGAATATTCTTAGCCTTCGCAGCCCACAGAGGTTTTAAAGTCTATCAGATGGACGTAAAATCAGCTTTTCTAAACGGTGAAATCCAAGAAGAGGTTTACGTAAATCAGCCACCAGGTTTTGAAAGCTCAAAGTTTCCAAGGCATGTATACTACCTTGAAAAGGCTCTATACGGACTGAAACAGGCTCCAAGAGCATGGTACGAACGACTTTCTACCTTCCTTCTAGTCAATGGCTACAACAGAGGTACAACAGATACTACCTTATTCTATAAACGCAAAAATAGTGAGATAATGCTTGTACAAATATACGTAGATGACATAATTTTTGGGTCTACAAATTCAGAAGAGTGCAAAATTTTTGAAAAACTCATGCAGAGTGAGTTTGTAATGAGTATGATGGGAGAATTAACATTCTTCCTCGGACTTCAAGTCAAACAATCTTCAGAGGGAATTTTTATAAATCAAGCCAAATATGTCTCTGACATACATTTAAAATATAATCTCTCTGATACCTCTGCAATGAAGACTCCAATGGCCACTGGAAATAAGTTATTCTTAGATCCAAATGGTATTTCTGTAGAATGTACTCTCTATAGAGGCATGATTGGATCTCTGTTATACTTAACAGCAAGCAAACCTGACATTATGCATGCCACATGTCTTTGTGCACGTTATCAAGCTAATCCAAAGAAATCACATTATGATGCTGTAAAAAGAATCTTTAGATACCTGAAGGGGACCAACAATGTTGGTCTCTGGTATCCACAGAACTCTGGTTTTAGTCTTAAAGCTTATACAGATTCAGACTATGGAGGATGCATGCTCGACAGAAAGAGTACCTCTGGGAGTTGTCAATTCCTAGGTGGTAAACTAGTCAGTTGGACCTCCAAGAAGCAGAATTGTGTCTCCACATCCACTGCAGAAGCTGAATACGTTGCTGCCGCTATCTGTTGTTCTCAGGTTCTATGGATGAAGACTCAGCTAAAAGACTACGGCCACATTCTGTTCAAAATACCCATCTTCTGTGATTCCAAAAGTGCTATTGCTATCTCTGCCAACCTTGTGCAACACTCAAAAACCAAGCATATCGATATAAGGTATCATTTCCTGAAACATCATGTTGAATACGGTACAATCGAAATGCACTTCGTGCCCACAGAATATCAACTCGCTGACTTATTCACCAAAGCATTAGACGAGAAAAGATTCAACTTCTTGGTGGGTAAGTTAGGAATGATTAACATGGTGTGAAAATCCTATGTAAGTATAGCTTTATCTTCTGTAAATAAGTATAAATATCTATTATTACTAAGTTATTGCGTTGATAAATTTATTTCAGTTTATATTTTTATATATATATATAAAATAAATTGTTTACAGAGCCTCTGTGGGTCCGCTCAGATCTTCTGATAACCCTTACAGAACCTCTGGTAAACATAATCTATGCTCAATACAAATCTTACCATTCTTTGAACCAAGCATAGATCAAGGGGGAGAAAAAGGAAAATTCTTGATCTACAGAAGAGATTAGATCAAGGGGGAGAAAAAGGGACCCTGAAATGATCTATAGAGGTAAATCCTTCAAAGGAAAGCCAAAGAAGAATGTCGATAATTCTCCATCGACAGAAGTAAGACAAAACTGCCGAGAACAGAAGAACCAAAAGGTATGTCTCTCGCACGAAAGGTTTTAGAAAACAGTTTTCTAGGACAAGAACTGTCAAATATGTCCTAAATATACTATGAATAACATTTCAAAAATCAAAAGTTCAAAAGGTTTAACAAAATTCAAAATAGGAGAAATTTAAGGTCATAGAGCTTCTGCTGAGCTCAACAGAGCTTCTGCAGGAAATATGCTCTGTGATCACAAATTAACCTTCTGTCGATCTTTTGGAATGTTATCTCGGAAACCGACAACACACACCATGACCTTCTCGAACAAAACGTTTATCAAAATAGTTTTCTCGGACACCAACCTTCAAAAATGTGCGAAAAACATCTCTTAACACAGATCAAAAATTGGATGATCAGAAAGTTAATAGAATTCAAGTTATAAGATTTTTTTCTCTCATAGAGCTTCTGCTGGCTCTCGCAGAGCTTCTGCAAGTTCCATCAGAGCTACAAAACCTCTGTGAGTAAAATTTCTTGACAAAATCCTATTGATCCTCTCCAATGTCTTTACAAACGTTTTCGTTCAAAGAAGAACCTTCAGAGTCATGACAACAATGAGATATATGAGAAAAGGTTAAAACTCAAGATTTTCAAAATCACAGAGCTTCTGTAAAACACAAAAGTTCTGCCATTTTGTTATCTGTGGTAATAACGGTTACTGTTACTGCGAGTGAAACTCATATGGCTAAAATCAACCTCACGCGCCTAGCATTAATGGGTCGCGCACGACGTCCTGTCATATTCTGACAAGGCCTACGTGTCTCATTTTCATTGGGCGTACATGGAACGTTTTTATTTGGAAAGTTGAACCCGCCGCTCAAACTCGAGTGCGGATTCCAAACTTTAATCCATTGCCATATATTTTACTCTTTCAAATTCTACCGTTTTACCATCCTATAAAAACAAAGCTTACCCTCTCATAAAACATTTTACAAACTCTCATCTTCTTCTCCGGCGAAACCCTGCAAAAAGCTTGCAAAAATCTTATTCTTAAAATCAAATGGCTTCATCTTCTCGAGCTACATCCTCTGAACTCTCTCCGGCGAACTCACCGGAACACTCCCCTGCAAATTCAGAACATTCTGAAAACCCCATCCTTGCAAGAAATATTGAACAACAAGATTCCGGGGACTCAGCAGACTTTGCTCCGACGACACACTTGCAAAACTTTATAGCAAAGGATCATTTCGAAGCCATTCTTCCTATCAAATCCAACAACTGCTATTTGGTCCCCTCACCCACTACTTTCGGCGAAGCCCATGCCATACTTCTGAACATCATGGAGAATCATGTCCTCTTCCCTCTACTATCAAGAACCCCGAACAAAATTCCAGTTCGTTATTTGAACCAATTTTGGCAAAGCTGCCGATTTGATAAAGACGATTCTCTTATCAAAGGGTACATTTCAAGACCTGATAAATCTGAGCATCTTGAAATCAAGTTCAACAGAACAATGTTCTCACTTGAATTCAACCTACCAACAAGGGGTCTTCTGGGATTGAAGAATTCTGCAGAGCAACCAACAGACGAAGAGCTCTGTCGATTCGTGGAAATGCTTGGTTACAACACCCAACTACGGAAGAGAAATGACTTCCGCAGAGGCCGATTACCACCTCTGTGGAACACTTTGTTCTCTATTCTTAACAGATGCCTGACAGGAAAGATAGGCAGTATTGACCAGAGCTCACATCAAATCTTGAGCATCATGTATGGGGTTTACTATGATCTTACACTAGATTATGCGACCATAATGATGCAAGAGATCATAAACACCATCGACAGAAAGAACAACTCGAAAAGGGTCAAAGAGAACGATCCAAACTTTCTACCACCTCTGCAATTCCAAAGAATATTAGGAGTACTGTTCGAACCTCTGCTGCTAATCCAAAATTGGCCAATGGAAGGGCCAACTCCCAAACAGTTCCCGATGAACAAGAATACCCCCACTAATCATGATGATGGCTACTCACACTGCAGACCTCTGTCAAAGAAGCTTCTGCAGTACGCATCGAATAAATCCCTTAAGAAAGAGTATATATGCGATCATAGAACTCCTAAACCGAGTCCTATGACACCCCCGCGTTTAGGTGTCCCCCTAGGAACAATGATAGCAAAACCTCTTTCCACTCAAGAAGAAAAGGATCAGAAGTTAGCAAAGCACATGGCTATTCAACTCAGCTTTATAGCCAAACGTGCAGAACTAATGGGAAAGAAGTCCTCATCAAGAACCTCTGCATCTACTCCAAAAGCTAAGAAGAGGAAAACTGCAGAAGGCACCTCAACAAGCGCTGCAGAAGATCAACCCTCACCTCCTCATGCCACAGAAATTGGCTCCTCTGCTCCTCCCTCCTCCCCAAAAATGAAGAAGAAAAGATCAAAATCAACAGAAGAAGGGGCACCAAATCCTAAGAGGAGGAAAACCAAAAAGAGGCATGGTAAATCACTTGCAAAGTTGGTAACAATTGCAGAAGAGGAAACTGCTGAAAAAGAAGTTGCAGAAGAAGAAATGGCTACAGAAAGGTATCAATCACCCTATCAATCTCCAGATAGATTTGCTCACCAAGGAGACCTGAACGACTTCTTACAAAACCCTGAAATTGCCAACACCCTAAATACAGCAGGGTGGACGGCACAACCTCTCGACCACCACTCTCCAGAAGAACAAGATTTCTTCATTTCTGGCATTGACACACATCTGCAAGAAGATGACACAACACCCAGAAATCAACCAGCCGAAACCCCTGTTATTTTACAAAACCCTTTCATTCAAGGATTGGATGTCCACAGAAGAAGTCCAAACCCAGCTTCAGAAGAAATAGAACAAACTGAAGCTGAATGGAACAGAGGTGAAATTACAGAGGCTTCTGAGAACATGATGGAAGAAGAGAAAGAAAAAGGGGCCGAAGTTGTACAAAAAGAGGGATTAGCAACAACGGAGACAGAAATAGAGATCTTAGAGACAGATTCAGATGAAGAAGAAGCTGTCTGGATACGTAAGGGTCTTTATCATCCACATGTCATGAGATTATTTGGATCTCAACAAATGTATGACTTCTTACGACCAGAGCAATGAACTTCCACAGAACTTAGGGAAGAAGCACCAAGCCATAGGATAGTTACAGAGGATGATATGATAGAAAATGAAGTAGTGCTTGGATGCTTAACAGAGGAAGAAGCAAGAAAAGATGCCTGGATAAATAGAGGCACACAACCAAAACCAACTCCCAGTGCAACCCACATTTCTAACTCCGCAGGTCTAGCTGAAGAAGGAGTTATTGAAAAAGAGCAGCACAGCTCGATCCTAACCCAACCCATCCAGCCAGAGGTTACTCTTTCAACCTCTGTGCCCACAGAAACCGGGGAATCCATTCCTAGGGAGTCTCCTCAAAGAGACTCAACTATTGTTCGTGATCAGTCGCCCCAGATCACCCTAGAACACCCTACAGAGGAATTCGTTTCCTCTGCCACGCACACATTAGGACCAAAACTTCTTTCAGAGAGAAGTAGTGAGCACAGAGACGAAGAGACTCTAGACAAGTCTCCCAGTCAACAGAAGGACATTCCAATAACCACCTCTGGAGTGGATTTGGACACTGTTCTTCACAGAACTTCTGTAGAGATCGAAACTCAGGTTTCTTCTCGAGGATCAAAAGGAAATCCTTCCACCCCCATCGTACAAACAAGGGTGAACGAAGGTGTCCCAGGAACAGGGACTCACTCTGGAGACGAATGTGTTCCTCCAGAGGTTACACAAGGAACACAAGTATCAAGGGATGAGTTCCAAACCCTTGTCACCTCTGTGAACCAAACATTGAAAGAGTTGCAAAGCTCTTTCAAATCCTTTACAGAGACAACATCTACGGCTATCCTGAAACTGAACACCAAAATGGACAATCTGTCCACAGAGGTAAAAACCGCCATCTCAGAGATGAAGTCTTCTGCCGAAACTACTGCCAAAGCAACAGCCACTTCTGCAGCTCAGGAATTCGGAACAACTGTAACTTCTGCTTTTAGGGACTCTGTCAAAGATTTCCTTGAACAAATGAATACGCAATCCCACAGAGCAGAGGGCATCACTCCTGCAGACTTACAAAATGCCCTATCACAAGTACAAGCAGAGGCAATACGCAACTCGACAATAATGCAACCAAAAGACTATATGACCAGAGCACAGCTTACAGAGCTCGGACAGAACGTCATTAACCAGGTCATAGAAGTCATTGTCTCCTTCACAACTGCAAATGCCAACTATGTCAAGGATTTCAGAAATAGTGTCGGCAGAATGCGTTTCAAAACAGAAGCAGAGCTTGCGACATTGATTGGCCTCTGCGATGATGTCTGTGAAAAGTTAATGGCAGCAGGAGCTGAATTACCGAAGAAGCCCAACACTTCTTGCAGAGCAGAGGGTACTTCTGATAAAAGTCAGGATGATTCTGATGATGACCAACCTGGTCCATCAGATAATCCTGAGGGGGAGAATCTAAGAGAGAAAGCTACGAGCAGAGGAATACAAAGTCCACCAATCGCAGCAGAACCAATCAACCAAGCCCCTCCAGAAGAAACCCAACAACAAACCCAAAAGACCACAGAGACAACACCCATCCTTGTGGAATCATCTCCTGACGAAACCAAAACTCCAGAAGCAGATCAGCAAGCCACAGAGGCAACAACCGCCCCTGAGGTAATCATTTTGGAAGAAACAGATGAACAAACCACAGAGAAAACACCCACCTCTGTGGAAACACCCCAAACCATACCCAGAAGAAAGTCGATTGCCACCAAACCAAAAAGAGCAACGACCTCTGCTTCTGATGTTCTGAAAAGAATGCACACAACAATGAGTGATCGAATGGAACAGAGAGAAGAAGAAAGGAACAAGTTCACTTTAGCTTTCAAAATGGCAAGAAGATTTGATGTCAATACTTCATCAACAGAAACTGAGCTCGCAGAAGAAGTCATCAAACAACCTCCAACAGAGGTTACAGAGCAAGTCAAGCCAACAGAACCATCGCCACAAAAGTCCTCTAAATCACAATCGTCCAAATCCACAGAGGCAACCTCCATCAAACCAACAAAAGTGCCAACCTCAAAACCCACAGAAGCAACAGGTTCTGCCACAACAATAGCAAAAGATAAGGGCAAAGGGATACTGACAAAAGAGCCAAAGAAGAAGAAAACATTGCCAAAGCCAACAGAAAAACTAATGAAGAGTGCGTTTGACGCCTTTCAAACCCCAAAACCCGAAGAAGTTGACTGGGCACATGGATTGAAGCCTCTGTCAGAAATTCCTCTAACTGGTAGAGCTGCAGAAGTTGTTCAACAGATGGAGAGTCTCAGAAGACAAATTCCACGACCTGGTCCAACACATGAAGAGATGGAAGAAGTGGTATACAAATACCTCTACAAACAATCCTATCAGACAAATCATCCAGTAGATCATGTGACAGATCCAAGGATCAGAGAAGAATTTGAGAACATCTTCACAAGAACAAAGCCAAGAACCAAAGCAGATGTCTTCTCAATTCACAAAATCAAAAAGGTGATCTTCTGCAGATTCTCCTTCACAAGAACCTATCCAAGGGTCAGGTACAATCTTTACAAAGTCAGAAGAGAGAACAATTCAGAATCTACCTTCGCTGATGCTGACTTAAGAAACATCAATCCTTACGATCTACCTGACCTTCTGCAATGGACAAAAGACAACTACAACACAGAGCCTAATACCAGAGCCTATCAAGTGTTGAGAAAAGCGATGAGGGAAAAGCTTCTGCTATACAGCATGATAGATTTTCAGCTGGGAAAGGATCTTGGTCTCAAACATCTAGATCTACGACCACCAGAAGATCGCTGCCCACCAGACGCTGTGCCCAACTCAATCATCAGAGAACCAAGATTTGGGTTAGTATTTCAAAACCCACAACACCAGGTTAAACTTTTTGTACTCATGGATTGTCAGAAGTACGCAACCAGTACTCTGAGCAAATTCAGAGCAAGCCTTGTAAAATACAGAGGTACAGAGAAAATGGATAGAGATGATGCAGATACTTTCATCAGAGAAATAGACTCAACAATCCGCCTAAGAGAACTCTGCATCAGATTCTACAAAGAGATCAGAAAAGTCGGCAGAGACAACAGAAGCTACAACGATTTCAAAGATGCCAAAATCTGATTCTCAGACCTCCAATCTCTGCAAACAAAGTTAAAGTTTATCTTTCATTGTACTCAAATGTAAAATGCCTCTGGCATATTTCTAAATGAAAGAAATTTCGAGGTATTGTTTAACCTCTGTCTTATCTAACTTAGCCAAACTTAACTCAAGTTCAAATTTTTTATTTTTCACTACTTAGGGGGAGATTGTTAGCTTCAATCTTCCTAATCATAGAAGTTCTCTTGATTCCTTCTTTGAGAGTAAGGGTATTTCTCACAACTTTTCGTCAGTGAGAACACCGCAACAAAATGGAGTCGCTGAAAGAAGAAATAGAACAATTATTGAAGCTGCACGTTCAATGCTCAGCGATTCTCACCTGCCTACTCAGTTTTGGGCAGAAGCTGTCAACACTGCTTGTTTTACGCAAAACAGGTCGCTGATAGTTAAAAGATTCAAAAAGACAGCCTATGAACTCTTTCATGGGAGAAAGCCTTCAATCAGCTTTCTTCACATCTTTGGATGTCAGTGTTTCATACTGAACAACAGAGATGCCCTTGGAAAGTTTGATCCTAAGGCTGATGATGGAATCTTTCTTGGATACTCCTCAGTTTCCAAAGCTGTTAGCTTCAATCTTCCTAATCATAGAAGTATTTAGAAGTAGTGAAAAATAGGCTAAGTGAAGAAAGCCTCTTACAGAGGCTCTGCCGACATTACCGAGAAATCAAGGTCAAGAAGCTACAGAAGCAGCAGAGGCTTCCTACAGAAGCTCTGTCATACGCACAAAGAAGACCAAAGACTCAGAATCCGGCGAAGACTGCTCCACACAGGACCAGACCGCAGAACCTCTGTAACTCATTACAGAGCCTCTGTGGTCCTCACTGAGACTTGAAGATATTTATAATATCTTGCTACTGTTACAGGACTCGTACATCAACTTGCATGGTAGCATGCCCTGTCCAACATCGACGTGTCAAACTCTGATTGGACTCAGTAGGGCTTAGTACATATTAGACGTCTGCTGCATTAAATGCAATACAGCACGTCTGACTGTTCATGCCATCCTTGCAACTGTTCACGACATCCTCTCAACTATTCATACGTACCTTTTGAATAGTAGCATATGCTTTATGGTCCCCTTTAGAGTAGTATATAAGGAAGACTCATGTTGAGTTCTTCCTTACAAACACACAATACACAACACTTCAATCGAACATCAAGAACACAAAAGCTTATTCACCTTAAGAGTCATATCTGTTTTAAAGCTTTTTCTTACTCACGGTTCATAAACCTGTTCTTGATATATATTCAGTAAACTTTGAGATATAATATTCTGTTCACTGTTTATTTATAGTTTGTTCTAAATCTATCAAACTTATCTATTAGTTCTTTAAATACGCTTCCGCATCAAACCTTAAACCTGAACTAATAGATCTGATAATCTTGTTTAAAGCAAAACGGGAACCAACAAAAGCCTTCAGAGTCTTCAATCGAAGAAGACAAACTGTAGAAGAAACTATTCACGTCACGTTTGACGAATCCCGTTCAGCGAACTCTAAACCGAACGCTGATACAGAAGAACTGAATCAATGGATGTTTTCTCATCTTGGTGATTCAGAAGATATTCCCACTCCTCATGCTCACACCGTAGAAAATGATGGTCCTACTATCATTCCAGATATGCAGAATAGTGAAGCTGAAACATCTTGGGTCTCAGCTATTCCTATAAACACTATACCTGCAGTTGATCCAAAAGTCTCAGAAATTCCATCTATTTCTCAGCAATCAGTGAATGAAGTGACAAATGCAAACATTCCTCTCTTAGCTGATAATCCAGAAGTAGCTGAAGCCTCATCTTCAGTTTCTCCAGTTCAGACTGAGTCAGCGACGTATGCTCCGGCTCAGCGATGGACTGTAAATCACCCAATCGATCAAATTCTTGGTGATCCAAACGCTGGTATTCAGACTCGTAGAAGTGCAGGTAATATTTGTTTATTTGTTAACTTTATTTCTCTAACTGAGCCAAAGAAAATAGATGATGCCCTCAGAGATCCAAACTGGGTCAGCGCTATGCAAGAAGAGCTGACTGAATTTGAAAGAAACAAAGTTTGGAAACTTGTTCGAAGACCAACTGACAAAACTGTGATAGGCACTAAATGGGTCTATCGAAACAAGGTTGACGAACATGGTACTGTAACTCGCAACAAAGCTCGTCTTGTTGCTCAGGGATACAGACAAGAGGAAGGCATAGATTATGACGAAACATTTGCTCCAGTAGCAAGACTTGAATCTATTCGTCTTTTCTTAGCATATGCTGTACACAAAAACTTAACTGTACATCAGATGGATGTTAAGTCAGCGTTTCTGAATGGAAAGCTGAATGAAGAAGTTTATGTGGAACAACCTCCAGGATTCTCATATCCTAAGCGTCCAGGTTATGTTTATAAACTGGACAAGGCACTTTATGGCTTAAAGCAAGCTCCACGTGCATGGTATGACACTCTTTCCACTTATCCCCATATTGAAAATTTTGAGCGAGGTAAGATTGACAAAACTCTATTTTTTAGAAAAGTGAAAGGTCATATCATTCTAGTTCAAATATATGTTGATGACATTATATTTGGTTCTACTAACCCTGAGCTTTGTACTCGTTTCGCTGATAGAATGAAAGACGAGTATAAAATGAGCATGATGGGTGAACTAACATATGTCCTTGGTCTTCAGATTAAGCAAACTGAAAAAGGAACTTTCATTAATCAAGGAAAATATGTTAAAGATATGCTGAAGAAATTCGACTTAACTGAAAGTTCAGCTATGAAAACCCCTATGGCACCACCGCTGACACTTGATAAGGACACAAAGGGTGTTCCTGACAATGTCACGCTGTACCGTGGGATGATCGGCTCACTATTGTATCTTACAGCTAGCCGACCCGATATTATGTTTGCAACATGTCTGTGTGCACGATATCAAGCTGAACCTATGATATCTCATATGAAAGCTGTACAGCGAATCTAGGCCTTTGGTATCCCAAAGACTCAGGATTCGATCTAACCGCCTATTCAGACAGTGATTTTGCAGGTTGCAAAATGGATAGGAAAAGCACCACAGGAGGATGTCAGCTCCTGGGTGGAAAGCTGGTAAGTTGGACAAGTAAGAAGCAAAACTCAGTGTCCACTTCCACAACTGAAGCTGAGTATGTAGCCGCTGGAAGCTGTTGTTCTCAAGTCTTGTGGATGAGAAATCAGATACTAGACTATGATCTTCAGCTCTCCAAAATTCCAATCTATTGCGACAGCACAAGTGCCATCGCTATAGCAAACAATCCAGTGCTACACTCAAAGACAAAACACATAGAAATCAGATATCATTTTATCAGAGATCATGTGATGAATGGTGATATAGAACTTCATTTTATTCCAACTGATTATCAGTTAGCTGATCTATTTACCAAACCTCTTGATGAGACAAGATTCAACTTTCTCACCAGCGAGCTTGGAATGCTGAACTTTGAAGGATAAAACCTTCAGCAGTTCACATTGATCAGCGATAGAATAAAATCAACTTATATAATCCATTTCATCATCTTCTCTCTGAATAAACTTGATTCGCTGATATCAAGGTATGTTTTCTCTCTCTGACATATCGCATGTAAATGCAAGATTTCAAAATAAATTGCATCGCTGAATATCTCTTCCTTAACATCGACTTTTTGAAATTTCTTAAAACCTTCACTGACATTTCTATTCAGTGCTTCATGTTTTCAAAGAGTCCCTGAGTTTTTCAAAACCTCAGAGACAACCAAGAATATGAAAGGACAGTTGTGACGTCATTGCAACGGATAACACCAGGCACGATTTCTTTCTGACACACGTTTGCACGTTTCGTTCAAACTTCCAATCAAATGCAAACACGTGTCCGTGTCATGATGAAAACCTTTTCCCGCTCAAGGTTTTCTCTCTCTAAAATCTCTATATAAACAACTCTTGGTTTATATTTTATCTTTTACGCGATCAAATCTTCCTCCGCAAGAAAAGAATTACTGTTGCATTTGTGCTCTCAAATCTTCAAAGAACTGTTCATCATCTTCTTCATCAAACATCAAGGTTAATATGTTCTTTTTTTTCAAATGCTTAACTTGTTTCTGATCTTATCATTGTTTTAAACAAGATCAAACAAAAGAACTTCTTAAAAATAAAATCATTTCTTTCATGGTTTTATGAACACAACCATTTCATGGTTGTTCTTCAAGTTTTAAATCTTAATCTTAAACTTGTTCTTCATTCGTATCCAGTTTTTTTTGGAAACTGGAATACAAGACTTTATGGGTTTTACATTTCGTTTCAAATCATGAAAAACCCTAATCTTCATTAAGACATTTTTGTCTGAATGAAATGGATAAAATTCGAAACATCTTAATGGAAATTTCTTTCCACATTAAGATAATTCTTATTTGTTAACATCTTTGGTTGAACTGATAATACAGAGAAATGGCAACTTCAAAGATCAATGTTACCGCTGAGAACATCTCCGCTGACTCTGAGGAAGTGGAAATCATCAAAGCCCCTCAGGTTAAGTTCAAGCTGGATCAACTAGATTGGACCAAGGTCAACAACCTCTCTGCGCTTCTCGAGTTTCCTCCTCGAAAGCAAGTCACACATCTGGATGATGCTATGAATTTCCTGAAAAACTGCTGCATTTCAACAGCCCTGACCATCACACCTCCTGCAAGTCAGCTGCTACTATCCCAGTTCTGGTACTCTGCCAGACACTCTCAGCTACCATCCGCCAAAGATCCCTCCAAAACTATTGATTGCATACTCAGCGATACTGAGTATGGCACAATTAAGATAACCCCCGCAATCATTCGAAAAGCCCTGAACTTTCCCAATGCTACAAAAGAAAAACCGTTTGTTCCATTCCCTGACCATAAGAAGCATGCTGACAGAGAAGAAATCATTGCTTTCCTCGACGCAATGGGTTACATCTGGGAAACTGGAAGGGACAAGAAGCCCGAGAAGAAGCTGAAGCTGATAAAGAAGTCCAAAATGCCCAGCGAGATGAATTTCATCTTCGCACACCTGATCAGCTGCATGACAGCGAAGACCGGCTCCTCTGATCAAGCCGCTCAACCTCAGCAGGCTATGGGATACGCACTGCTGAAAGGTCTACATATTGACTGGGCATCTATCATTTATGATGACCTAGTACAAAGAGTAGATTCTGTTGCTGAAAGACCTGCATGGGTTCCCTACCCCCGATTCAACAGCGCCATCTTCCAATATGGCCTGAAGGACAGCTATCCTCAAAAGGGTGACCTGAAACTTTCTCAGGTTGGCCCTAAGGTGCTCGATTTCAAACCTGTCGACAATGAGGTACGTCTATCTACCCTTCTCTCTCTTCTTAACCCTAATTCTTCGACTTCTGTGGCTCCTTCAGCGACAATACCCATCGCTGATACCCTGGACACACAATCCTCTCCTTCTAAGAAAAGGATACACTCTTCAACCCAACTTGGTTCCAAAAGGATCAAGAAAATCAAGGAGCAACCCCAGCAATCCCATGCTGAAGACTCCTCAGCTCATTCTGAAGAGCTGAAGGAAAGTTCCGTGGTACGCTCTGCCACACCCATTCAAGCCATCCCTTCAATCCAACCTTCAGCGTCTCCAAACGCTGAGGTTAGAAACTTGGAACCTACCCAACCTCCCTCAGTCTCTCAAAAGACTGATGAAGTGATTCTCAGCGATTCCAACGCTGAACTCAGAACCCGAACCCCATTCTTATCCTTCGCTTCTCCCTCCACTCACTTGGACACTCCTCCAAAGATCACGGGAGATGCCATCATTCCAGAACCCACAACTGAAGCTTCTCAAAGAATGATGAAGAAAGGACCTGCAGAGATCACCATACCTCACCGTACTTTCGAAGAAAATATATAACATTTTTCAGGAACTTGCAACTTTGACGAGTTCATCAATCCTCCTACAGGTACAAATAAAATCCTATACACTGTAACTAAACCTGAAACTTCTGAGCTTTCCTTTGTTCACAAGTACTTATCTGTTACAGGTCCTAATTTGGGAGACATCAACGCCTCTCTGAAGTCCGTGGAAACCAAGCTGACAGATCTCACCACTACTCTTTCCAACAACTCTTCAGCTGTAACAAACGCTGGAGAGAATTTGACAAAGCTGACAACGGTGGTGGAAAAGAAAGCTTCCATAGACGACATCAAGATTGTTGATAAGACTCTCAGCGATTTCGCCAAAGTGCTCGCTGACATCTACACTGACTACACCTCACTCAAAAACTCCGTTTCCTCCATGTCTGGCGACGTCACAACGCTGAAGACATCGGTTGGAGCCTTAGAGGGTGATATGTCAGCTGTAAAGACTGACTTAGGCTCTGTAAAGACCGACGTTGGTGAGATGAAAACGATGATCCAGCAGCTACTCAACAAGGCAAATACTCCAGCTCCTGAACCGACCCCTGCCCCTGCATTGGAAACTTTCACAGTGACGGATCGCAAAGAGGTGGAAAAGATCAATCCTGCTATAACTGGCCTAGAAGTCAGATTAGCAAAGATTGAAAGCTGTGTGGGTATCTCTGGCCAATAAGACAGAGAGCCTCCCACAGCTGAAGAGTCTACCCATTCCTCCCCCAGTCATCATGAGAAAGAGGGGGAGAAAAGCGTTGAACATACCGATGAGAAGAGCGTTGAGGATCTAGAAAAGAGCGCTGAAGACCTTTCCCATGATGAATCTATCAGGGGAGAGAAGAATGAAGATCTTATCGCTGGACCTCAGGGAGATGAAAACCCTGAGGGAACCGAGAAGCTCGCCTCTGTATCTGAGGGGGAGCAACTCGAAGACGAAGCTGAAGAATCCGAAGCAGAAGATGATGAAGACATCGACATCTCTGATAATGAACCATCCTCCTCTCCAAGGAATGATGATGATGATGACGAAGATGACGATGACTTCTTTATCGTCAAACCTGCCCCAAGGATTAAAGCTCTTAAGGGAATTTCAATAATTGAACCAACAGGGGAGCGGACAAAGACAAAGCCCTCAGCCTCTAGCGCTGAGAGAGGCAAAGGCAAAAGCGTCGCTGAAGATGACAATCTGACGATCTTGCTTGAAAATCCGATTTGTCAGGTACACTAAACATCTCTCACTCCATCCCTCCTCTATAAGTTCTACTACCCTAGCCTACACCTGAACATATTTCTCTTTCTCTTTCTACCCATGTTCTTATTTGTAAGATCGTTGTGTTTCAGCTAGTCCTCTCCCCTGTTTGAGGATGTCGCTGAAGGTTCAACTACTGCGACTTCACAAATAAAGCCAGCTGCTGCTGATGAAATAATCCAGTCTTATATTTGATCTCTGAGACTGATGAACTAGAAGAACAACCTCTCTTTCACAGAAACAGACCTTCCTCAGCTCCTCAAAAGCTGAGTGAAGAGGATCAAAAGAGAAGAGAGGAAATAATAAAGCGATTCGAGGATCAGCGAATCATTCTGAGGCATGATCAACTTCCTTCAGTTCCTCCAAAGTTCAGAATCTCAAAAGCTGAATACAAGGAACACCTCAGAGCTGAACGCCTAATCGCTGAAAGAAAGGAGGCTGAAGAAAAAGACAGAGAATACGCCATTAAGCTTACTCAACGATCAATCAAAGACCCCAAGCTGAAACGTGTTCCCATTCAAATCCAACGAAAGCTTTGGGAAGAAGCCCAGAAGATCGTGGAAAAGAAAACTGAAGTTTCTCAGACCACCCTGATCTGGTGTAAAGAGAAAATTCACTTCATATATCGTCCAGCGAAGATCAACAAGGTATTCATCTCTGGAAGAACCTCTATTGGAGTACCTATTGTTGACATCAAACTTTTTAGAGAAGATGGCCAATCTGAAGCCTTTCGCGCTGACAGTGTAAAAAGGTATGGTCTCTCTGAATGGCTGGAGATGAGGTTAGCTATCCATTCGTCACAATCTAAGTACAAGGATCATTTCGAAAACATGATAAACAGACAGATCGACTTGATATCTTCTTGTGTGGACATTCCTCCTCTTCCTGATCTTAAGCTGAAAAGAAAAAGGGCCTCTCCAAAGAAGAAACGTCAAGATTCAAACTCAGGTCCTGTCATACGAAATGAAACTGGAATTGGTTTCTCTCGCGCTGAAGTGCTTGGTCCTGACCCTGATCTATCTGCCCTTGACTTTTTTTTGCCACCATGTGAAGTTTTCGTCCCTGGTAAAGTTATCAGTAATCCTTATGGAATATTCTTTCTCGACTACGATGGACGTAAATGTTTTCAACGGATCGCTGAGCTTCCAATCACTCCAATCGAACAACTCAGAGATCTCATCTACTGGTGTGACTTCAGAAAAGACATTCAGGCACGACACCTAAAACCCTTGATCTTTGAAGAAGCGCTGAACAAAAGAAAACAAGGAGTAACGGTTCCTGACTGGATGATCCCCACTGAAAAGACCCTTGATGAACTTCTCATTAAGGAAGAACCCTTTGAAAACTGATATAATCTCCTTTTTCTCTATTGTATCAGTTATCCTTCTGTACTTGTAAATTATTTCGCTTGTACTTGTAATCTTTCTGTTCTTCATTGTAACCTGATTCAATATTTTAAAGAAAGATTTCAGCGAATGTACTTTACTCCATCAGTACTGAAAAGATCCCAGAAAACAGTAAAAGGGACAAATATTTTATGAGTTCTTTTTATCCTTATGGTTTCATTAAATAGCAATTTTCTTTGTTGCTATGTCATAATCAAATAGGGGGAGATTGTTGATCCAAACCCTCAGTGATTTGATAATGACCCTCTCTTATATACTTAGTGAAAATTGTAAGTAAACAATATGTATCAGAGTTTCACTATCGCTGATAAGTACTAAGATCTTACAGTACCGCTGATAGGAACTCTCGCTCTTTAAATTAAACATTCAGCGAACACTGTTCATCATTAATGCTCTGAGTCTGTTAAGTCATTATGATGATCGCTGATAAGTTAGTTGTTTACTTATGATCCCTGAAGACAAGTTTCACGTCAACAAAGGTTCTACGCTGAAGTCGAAGATCAAGCTCAAGAACCAGCGACAAGTCTCCTAATGAACTGATGCGGATCAGCGAAGACTCAGATTTGTCCACTCAACGTGAAGTATCAAGTACAAGACTTCAGCTATCGCTGAACTTTATCATTCGCTGAATAGAAAATGATAATCGCTGAATCAACGAAAGCTGATCATGAAGTCCTCCGTACAAAGTACTTTTGTCTTAACCACCCTTGCACGACTCCGTACGAAATGTCAGAAAAGAACCTCCGAAAATCTGAAATCGTACAACCACTCTGATACTACACTATTCATCCATACGGCTACTAAGGTTGTCAACCAAGGTCAATGACATGCAACCGACCAGCTGATGACACGTGTAAAGTATATACTGACTTGCATTAAATGCATGCAGTATATAAAGAGATGAACTCACTTCATTTGAAGTAACTTGCTAACTCTGGACAAGTTCAAATCTCTTATCTCAGATAGGTTATTATTAGTAATTTCCTTATCTCTCTTAGTGCAAGAAAACTTAGTGTTCCAACTTGTTTAGATTTAGGTTTATCCTTAATCTTGTTTCCGCAACAAGCTGTAAATTGTTAATGATTTATCAATAAACAATTTATAAAAGTAAAATCTGTGTGTTTTTATTCAACCCCCCCCCCCCCCCCCCCCCCCTTCTACAAACTTGTATAGGCCTTCGGGACCAACATAGATGATATAATATTTGGTTCTACAAATGCAGAATTATGTGATGAATTCGCAGATATCATGAAATCAAAATTTGAAATGAGCATGATGGGAGAATTAAACTTTTTCATTGGTCTTCAAGTAAAACAATTATCAAATGAAATTTTTATAAATCAAGGAAAATATGTAAAAGATATTCTGAAAAAGTTTAAGATGTCTGATTGTGCTGCTATGAGAACACCTATGGCTACAAATGTCAAGTTAGATGTTGATCTCTCTGGAGTTTTAGTAGATAACAAGGTTTATAGGGGCATGATTGGTTCTTTACTTTATCTGACTGCAAGTAGACCAGATATCATGTTAGCTACATGTTTCTGTGCTAGATTTCAATAAAATCCAAAAGAATCTCATTTGCTGGCTGTTAAAAGGATCTTAAGATATCTCAAAGGTTCACCTGATTTGGGCGTTTGGTTTCCAAAAGAGACTGATTTCAAGTAAACTGCCTTTATTGATGCTGATCATGCAGGAAGCAGATTGGACAGGAAAAGTACATCTGGTGCTTGTCACTGTTTAGGAGATAAAATAGTGAGTTGGGCTTCAAAGAAGCAAAATTGTGTGTCTACATCAACTGCTGAGGCAGAATATGTAGTTGTTGCTGCTTGCTGTTCTCAAACTCTATGGATGAAAACACAACTCATGGATTATGGCTATCAACTCAACAAGATTCCCATTTATTGTAATTCAGAGAGTGCCATTGCTATCACTCAGAATCCTGTTCAACATTCAAAGACCAAACATATTGATGTAAGGTATCACTTCATTATGGATTATGTGGAAAAGGGAACTATAGAAATGCACTTTGTGCACACAAAGTATCAATTGGCTGACTTATTCACAAAGCCTCTTGATCACAAAAGGTTTACTTTTCTCATATGTAAAATAGGAATGCTTAATCTGACTAATTGAGTATATTTGTTATTTTCAGAAATAAATTTTTCTAAGATTTTCTGAGTAGTGTACTCAGAATTCTGATTCTCTTACTCAGATGTTCTGAGTCTTGAGTTCAGAACTTCTGAGTCAATACTTCAGAAATCTGACTTAATTTTTTTCTAATTAGGTTACCCAGATCTTCTGACTGAACCTTTCAGAACTTATTTATGGAAATTTAGAAATATTTCATTTTATTGTTAAGTTCTTTCTGTTTTATTCTTTTCATGTTCTTTTATGTCTAATATGTGTTTGAGTATATGCTTAAGTCAAGGGGGAGCATTGATATCTTTCAGAAATCATTCTGAGATATTTACAAGGTTTGTATTCTTTTATTATCTCAAATCATTATAATAAGAACAAGCTTTTAATGATAAACTGTTTTACACTTGTTCAAACTACTTCTGAATTCTTAAAAAGGTTTTCAAGGTCAGAAGTTAGATTTTAAATGATTTACAGAATTCACAAATCATCTCAAGAAAGGACAAACTTTTGATGATAAAAACAATCTTCTATCTGTTCAAACTACTTCTGGGTGATTAAATGTTTTATATTATCAGAAGTTGATTTTAAATGAATTTTGGTTTCAAATGAAGTTTCTTCTGAATTGTATACTTAGAACTTCTGGGTATGCATTCTCAGAATTCTGAACGTGTTATTCAGAACTTTAACTTGTGTTGATTTCTATCAAATAACACGTGTCAGCATCTTATTCATTTGATAATACCATGTTTCATTTAACATCTTTTGTGGTATTTCACAGTGTTAGAAACCGTTATAACTCTGACATAAAGCAGTTTTTCACCATTTGAATCCTTTCAGCTTCGTGGATTTTAAATAGACCTTAGAATCCCTATTTCAAATTCATTCCAATTCTCAGAGTGAAAAGTGAGATACGCAAAATTCCTGAGTTCTATGATTCTGTTTCTTTCAATCTTCTATATTGACATCATGTCTGCTGCACGAAGGAGTAGAACTATATCATTACACACCACAAGAACCTTAATGTCGTCTTCGGATGATGATGACGAAGTTAGAATGCCTGATAATATAATCGCAGAAGAAGAGGCTATAGGAGGAAACATTGGTGGAAATGCAGAGGATGAACAAACGGCTGAGTCTGAGGGCAATGTAGAGGAAGGAAATGCAAACATTGAACACCAACAAAGTGTTGTGCGGTCTGTAATGTCTTCTAGACACATTTCAAGGGAAAGGTCAGTACCAGAGAATGAATATTTGGCTTTGTTAGAAAATAATTGTGTCTTAGTGCTTGATGAAATAAATTTCAAGAAAGAACATAGGATTGTAATAGTGTTGTTGAAATATCACTCGTTCAAAAAGTGGTTTACTCTGAAAAGACTGTACCAATTCAATACATTCAACAGTGGTGGAAGAATTTGGAGTTACAAGGAAATAAGTTTGTGTCTAATATAGGGGGAGTTTCCTTAACTTTGACTGTTAGTTTCTTAAGAATCATGTTGAGGTTTCCAGAAAAGGATGAATTGGAAGGAAGGTTAGATTTTGAAGATTCACCTTTAACAGAAGAGACGATAGCTGAATTTAGAAGATTGGGATACAATGATGAATTGAGGAATCTTAGTTCCTTCAGAAGAAATAAACTACCACCGATATGGGCATGTTTCTTCACAATTATCTTGGAAGCACAGTTCTCCAGATCAAGGATCAAGACAAATCATGCAGATTTTTCATGGGTTAGTGAAGAACATGAATTATGACTATGCTTCTATCTTATGGGAAGATATGAAGAATACTTTTGAAATAAATCAGAAGGCACTGAGGGGAGAAACAAGATATAATCCTTTGACATATATACCTTTTCAGAGGTACTGGCAGATGGTGATTTGGTATGCAATGAGGCAAGATCTTAAGATTCCAGGGAGAGCAGATGAGGAGCATGGGCCAGTCTTCTACATGGGTAAAATGACATCATCTCTAAGACTTAAAAATTTTCCTAATCACAAACCATTAACAAGGGCACTTAGGTCTTACATACCAAGGGAGAGTGAGATTTTAAAAGATTATTGCACCTCAATGAGACTTGAACAACCTCAGGTCTCTACCCATGAGGATAACCTTGAGAGAAGAGGTGAGGGGTCAAATGCAGTAAGAGAGGGGGAGGATGTTCAAGTGGGAGAACATTCTGAGAGAATTGAGAGGCAAAATTCTGAGAGCTTGGTTAGAAGTGAGCCTGAAAAACAGACAGAGAAAGGTGAGGATGAGAGAATGTCACCAGAATTAGAAAACAGAGATAATTCTGAACCAGCTGATCTAAACTGGGCATCCACATCTGCTATTGGTTCACAAATCTTGGTGACCAATATTGAAGAAAATACCATTCAGCCCATGGTAGAACTTGAATTACCCAATCCCATCCACTCAGAAGCATCTCCACATGTTGTTGTTTCAATTCAAACAGGGGAACCATTGCTTACTCATTTGGAGTTTGGCAATCAATCCCAACCTTTTATTCATCACACTGAGTCAGGATTTCACAGTAACATCCTATTTGGGCCTAAATTTTCTTTTCACACAAGCACATCACAGGAAATTCGTTTTCCTGTTTCAACTTCCATAGACTTACCTGATACTGGTGGTCAAGGATTGGATGGAAGCCCTGGGGAGGTGAACATTTTAAAAGCTTCCTTACAAAGTGCATATGTTGCACTAGGTGACTCTGTGACACCTACAGGCCATGTGTTCCATGAACATATGAAAACTGGTTCATTTGTTGATCCAGGATTACCGTTAGCATCTTATGAATTTGAAAAGATTCAGAAACAAAATCATGACTTGGGAGAAAAAGTTCAGAACTTGGAAAACACAGTTACTTCTTTGAAAGATGAAGTAAAAGATCTCAGAACAAAGTTGGAAGAAAAAGCTAAGTTTGTTGAATAGAAAGTGGATAGTGTTAAAGCATCGGTGGAATCTCATCAAAAGGAGATCACAGATAAATTTTCAAAGTTTCAAGAGGATATACTCAAAAGTATGGATGCCATGAAGTCTTCTTTGCTTCAAGCATTCAGTTCACAACTTGCTGTAGTATCAAAGCCTCTACAAATCATGCCTTTGTCTGCAGCAGTGCAAGAATCTGAATCAACTCAGTCTTTCAAGAGGAAATTTGATGATAATGAGTCTCATCATCATCAAAAAGGGGAGAAAAAGCAGAAACAAAGTTCTGAGTTAATAGTTGTTCCATCTACAAGTTTTGAAAGTCTAAGCTCTGAGGAAATGGAATCAGAAGATGTGGTACTTGAAAAGTCGTCTGATATGGATGTTGATAATGTTCTGAAAGTCACTTGTTCTGAAGCTGATATGGTCATTAGTTCTGAAATGGTTATGGCAGATACTTCTATGGTGGATACTTCTGAAGTGGAGTTGGCAGATAATTCTGATACGGTGGAGACTTGTTTTGATATTATTCTCTACACTGGAGACAATTCTTCTTCTGAATCTGAGCAAGGTTTGATGCAAAGTATGTGGCAAAGTATGGTGATCAGTGTGCTAAATCGTCCAAGTGTTCACAGATGTATCAGAATGGTGAGACCAATTGATATGATGGGGGAAGAAGATCACTCAGTTAAATAGTCACATAAGTTTCAAGATGATTTTGCAATGCATTTTCTAGATGAGTTGACAATTCTTGATGAAGAGTATGATAGAGTTGAAGAGTATTTCATGCCTCTGGGATATGTGTACAGAAGTCCAATTGTTATTCCAAGACTTGAATTGCCAACACTAGAGGAACCCCTATGTGATTTCATTATTGAACAGAGTGATACACCACTTGCCAGAAATTACTTTTATGATATATTTCCTGAAGATAATTATGAAGATCTCTATTGCAAAGAAGATGAGTATGTTGATATTGAGAATTTTATTGATGGATTTATGGATGAGAAAGTACATATGGTGTACGTTGAAGCTTCCAACAGACTGAGAAAACCAGATGAAAAGTTACTTGTTCAGAAAAGGATTAAGAAGGTGTTAGAATTTCAAACAAAAGAGTTTGATGGCCTGAAGTATGTAAGTATGGAAGTTCTGAAGGAAGGAAACTTGAAAGTGAATCTAACTAGCTTTGACTTTCACATATTATTTCTAGATGATCAGATTTTTCTTGTGAAGTTCTTTGCAAGTACTGAAGAAACATGGGTGGAGATTGAATGCAGAAGGATATTAGGCATTTATGTTAGGAATATGCATGTGTATGATTTCCAGCTTGCCATTGAATCCGGAAAAGATAAGTGCAATCTGAGTTTTCCAAACAGAAATCCAATACATGAAAGCTGTGTTCGTGGGCTTATAGTTGTAGGAATGGAAAATGATGGTTTCTTCTGCTTAGCTTCTGGTAAACCAATGTTTTTCAAACTAAATGATCTTGTGAAGTATAGTGATGCTACACTGCAATGGTTGTTGGAAGAGATGGAGGTAATTGCTGAAGGTGAGAAAGCAATATTGAGGGACAATTGTACAAAGCATATTAAAGAAAGATTGGATCTAAGAACAAGTGTCAAATAATGCAGTGATTGTATGCTATCAGAAGAAAATCCAAAAAAACTTCTACACATTGATTTTGTATTTCCTTCAGAATACCAAGTCAATGGTGTATATTCTGATGAGGTTGAAGAAGTTATTCCAGAAGCTTCATCTACACAAGAAGATGTTCAGATGAAGGAGGCTGAACAAGCTGAAAAGTCTGAAGCCAATGAAGAAGAAGTGCCAGTTGATTTGAATGGTTTATTTCTGGAATATGATTTGCCAAAATTCTCTCAACCAAGATATGTGAATTTTAAGAGTGTTTATCATGACAAATCAGAAATTTCTCAGAAATTTCGTGCTGATTTGATAAGATGTGTGGGAAAGAAGAAGCTGTATGTATACTCTGAGTTCTTGATCACTGGAATCAGAGAAATTTGTGTCAAGAAGTTTAAGAAGAATGAATATTATGGGTTTGAGGTTCTGAGAGAAGATGGAAAAGTGTACTATTTTACTGAAGCTGATTTTGACAAGATCTCAGTGTTTGACTTCTATCGATTGTATAGTCTTATGGGAGATAAAGACACTAGCAAGTATAAGAAGGAAAGAGGAGCATTGGCAACTATAAGAATGCAATGTTTTATATTCTAAGATGGTATGCTTACACTGATTTTCAAGTTGCTTTGCATGTGCATAGATCATGTGTCTATCTTTCAAAACCAAATAATGATCATGAGCAACTAAGTGCCTTGAAGACTGGATACATTTGTAGACAACCAGAATTGGGTATCATACTGAAGAACAAAAGAAGTGAAAAGATCTTCTTCAGAGTTAGTGAAATTGCTAAGTACTTCTCTGGAACTCTCAGATTTATCAAGAACGGTTTGAAGAAAAAGCTACAAAGAGGAATTCAAATTAAAGAGACACAAGAGATCATGGAAAAGATTGATAGAAGATTAGCTTTGACAAATGTGATTCTTCTGAGAGATCGTGTCTGCTTTAAAGGAATTTAATGTTGATCAATACAGGCTTGTTTGATAAAAGGGGGAGATTGTTAGAACTGAAGTTTGTCAAAAAGCCTAAGTGTTGAAGTCTGAACTGAAGACTCAGACTTCTGAGAAAGAAGGCTCAGAAGTTCTGATTGAGAAGTCTTGCAAAGATTACTAAGTGTGAAGTCTGAACAGAAGGCTCAGAGTTGTGAGTAGGAGACTTAGAAGTTCTGAATATGAAGATGAAAATGTCAAGTACAGAAGTGTATGTTCTGAAGTGCTTAATCAGAAGGATGTTCAGAACTTATGTCTTAGACATTTTCAGTTATATTCTGTTACTCATTAGAACACGTGTAATTGTTCTATTGGTTTGTCTTATATATGTACTGTAGCTTTAGCTTTTCTTTACAGTATATATAGGAGTTAGCAACTGTAAGCTAACTAACTTTCGCATAACTTTTGAATAGCTTTTGTATTCACTTTGTAAACTTTGAGAGACTCTCTCTCTAGATCTGTAATCTGTTCTTGAATGAATACAAAGCTTTTGGATCCAATTCTCTATTTCTATACTGTTTGATCGTGTTCATATTAGTAAATTACATTGTAAGATTGAATCCTGGTTTCTACAATTACTAATTTTAGCATGACAATTATGAAAAAGGTTGGAAAGCGTTTAATACTAATTACTACAAAGTTGGTGAGAGAGTTAAACATCGATTTTTAAAACTAAAGTTTGAGACGAGAGAAAAGTGCAACTTTTGTGAAATCACTTAACAAACCGTGAACCAATTTTACTTGGGAATCCAAAGTGATTAATTCAGACTTCTGGCTTATACTGTAAGTGAGATTACGCGAGAACCAAGTTTGTTGAGTATCGAGAATGAGATTAAGGAAAGGGAACCGTAAATTGTTTGTAAGATTAATTAAAAACGTGATTTGGAAAGCAATTAAATTTAACTAAGTAGAGTTTGAGAGATTAACGAGTTAATGATTAAAGATTGAGTTTTAAGAGTTATGAAAGTTATGAAAGCGAGTTTAAGAAATTAAGAGTTGTGAAAACGAGTTTAAGAGTTTAGAGTAAAGAGTTTTAACACTAAGATTCAATGCACTTAAAGATGTTTAATTAAGGGATTAGGATCAAGATTACAAACCAAACTTTAAAATACCAAACCATGGATGTCGAGTGTCTAACGAAGTGATCGGCTACAAGTCACAAAACCGAACCATGGTGCCTATGTAACAAAGAAATTCCAAGTACCAAGCACACTTAATAATAAGCCTAATGCATCTATTTATACTACTAATATTCTTGGTGACCAAGTTTACTCAATTTTGGAGCTCCATGGGTCATAGATCCGACCCATAGATATACTACAATCGTCGGCCCATAAGAAGCTGAACAACCGGCCCATAATGGTATCAAAATCAATCCACAAAATCGATTAGTCTTCGGCCCAAATGATGTAATGTTCGGTCCACAAAAGAGATGTGTTCGGCCCATGTAGTTGTGATCTTCGGTCCATAATTAACACAACACGTTCGGCCTATCTTGGAGTTTAGATCACCGACCCAAAAGACGATTACACAATTGGTCCATATTCGTTTGTTTATCGGCCTATTCATAAAATTACATCGAGCCCAAAAAGATTTGTTTCTCCAAAAGCTTAAAACGCATCACCACAAACGGTCCAAAATGTCGAAGTCTTCCTTAAAGCTCCATGATCCGTCCTACAAGATCCAAAATCGAGACTTCGAATGCGATCGTATTTTTCGTACCTACAAAATACATATAAAATATACTTATTTTTGTGTTTTTGCATTGCATTTTTGTAATTAAATACAAAACGTATCTAATATTTATTTTTGTTGTATTTAACTAGGAATGACTATAAATAAAGCGATAAATGCGGGATTTTAGCTCAAAATTAATGTGAAACATAGCTAAAATAGGGTTAATAAAATAACCCTATTAGAACATATTATCTGGCTTCTGTGCTTTCTCTTTGAAGAACTTATCCTTGAGTTCTCCAACAATCCTTTCATTTAGAGTGGGCTTGGGCAGGGGATCGTTGAGGCCTCTACTGTACAAGTAGTTTTACACGACTTCTTCCATGTCGTGTTTGGGTGCAGAGGGAGGCACAGGTTTTCTCAAAGCAACCATCTCTCTGAGAACTTGAGCAACCCTATCCCTTAAGGGTTTGGCTGTTGGGTCAAGAGTTGGGTTGGTTGACAGAGGTGGTCCAAACGCCCAGTCTTCTTCCTCTAGTTTAGGAGTGATGAAAGAGTCAAATGCACTCTTCATCAACTTCTCTGTTGTTTGAGGCTTTGGCTTCTTGGGTTTCGGATCCTCTGTGGCTATGGCCTTCCCTTTGTCTTAAATAGTTGGTATTGGTTTAGGTAGGGATGCCTCTGTTGAGCTCTTTGTTGGTTTGTTTTGTTGAGTGCTCTCTGAGGGTTTAGCTGTTGTTGGTTTTGGTTGGGGTACCTCTGTTGGTTTCATATTTTGTAAAGTGCTCTGAGGTTTGGTTTGGGTCTTGGATTGTACCTTAGGTAGAGCTTCTATAGGGTTTGGTTGTGGAGTTGGTTTTGGTGTTGGCTCTATTGATGTGGGTGTCTTCAGATAGGTTATGGTGGTTTTGTGGGCAATGGATTTGACCCTTGGTGTTTTGGGTCGAGGTTGTTCTTCTGTAGGTGTAGGGGATTGTAGATTTGTCGCTGTTGGGGTGGAGTAGGTGTTGGTGATGGAAGGTCTTCAGAGGGTTGGTTTGGGTTGGTTTCCACAGAGGTATGTGTTGCCTCTGTGGTCTTCTGTGTGGAGGGGGTGGTTTCTTCTTGTAGAGGGACTTGTTGTAGAGGAAGGATTCTCAGAGGTTTGCTTGTAGAGGTTGGACCTAAAGTTTTGTTTCCTCTGTTCTCCCCCTCATGATGATCTGAGGACCTGTCATCATCGTCCTCAGAGTCATCATGCATACCCAGACCCTTACTTGCCTCTGCCTGGCATGAAGTGGGAGGCTTCTTCGGTTGACTGGCCCCAGCAGCTAACATCTTTGCGCAGAGGTCATCGTATATTCCTAGAAGGTTGACGACTTCTGCTTCGGAGTTGAATCTTAGCTTCCCCACACTGGCCTG
The DNA here is from genome assembly GCA_033807775.1 of Saussurea involucrata. Taxonomy (NCBI): domain Eukaryota; kingdom Viridiplantae; phylum Streptophyta; class Magnoliopsida; order Asterales; family Asteraceae; genus Saussurea; species Saussurea involucrata. The sequence continues at coordinate 31,740,829 of CM066326.1, read as the reverse complement.
AAATTCTTTGACATAGTTGGCATTAGCAGTTGCGAACGCCTTAATGAACTCTGTGATGTCATTAGGAATGCTCTGTCCAAGTTCAATTAGTTGCACTCTGGTGATATAGTCTTGGGGTTTCAGAGCCTGCATCTGCTCTGTAGTGGTTTCTTGCACTTGCTCTAGAGCCTTTCGTAAGTCTGCAAGTGTTAAGGATGGAGAGGCTCGTGTGGTTGGTTTTGACAGAGCCTCTGCTATGGCTCTTGCTTCTTGCAGTTCCTTGGACAGTTGTTTGATTGAAGCCTAGGTAGTAGAGGGTGCAGAGATCTGTGCAGACGAGTTCTTCAATTCTGAGAGCGTTGAAGTGTTAGCTTTGAACTCCGTGGTTAGGGCATCGATCTTTGTCGACAGAGCATCATAAGCTTTCTGGGAACTCTCTGCATAAGATTTCACCAAGATTTGCAACTCGGTGATTTGGGTGGTCACAGAGGCGACGAAGGTTTCGAACTTATCCTTCGAGACTTATGAACCGTGTGTAACCTCTGCGGGAACACATTCGTCCGCAGAGTGAAGCTCCGTGCCTGAGGTGCCTGTTTTCGACCCTGTTTTTGGGTTGAGGTCGACATGACTTCCATCCAATCCTCGAGAAGAGGATTAAGAAGCCTCTGCCTCTATGGATGTTCTGCCAGCATTCATACTCTGAGCCACTCTAGAGGTGGGAAGAGGGAATGATGGGTTGACTTGGGGATTTGTCTAGAATCCCTTCATCTATGTGCTCTTTACGCTCTTCTGAACAGCGATTGGTTTCTAGCATGTGCATGTCAGAGGAAACGAATTCCTCTATAGGGATTTCTTGTGTGACATGGGGCAATTTGTCACTAGAAAGATTTGTGTCCTTTAAAGAGGACACAATCTGTTGGGCTTCCCCGGATTATGTGGGCCCAGTGGATGAAAAAGGTTCCTCTGGCTGGTTGGTTTAGGTAGGGTTCGAGTCGTGCTGCTCTATTTCAATAGTCTCCTCTACCACTAGACTGACGAGACTAGGAATGTGGTTTGCACAGGGAAGGAGCAAGAGATGTGTGCCTCTTCCAACATCGGCATCTTTTTCTCTCAACTCATCTCCTAATTGTTCTAGAACCTCTGGGGTATCTATTATGGACTCTACTTCTTCATCCCATATCTCTTCTATCAATGCAATTTCCTCTGTTCCTTCCAAGTTGGGGTCAAAATCCGAGGCAATGAGTTTTGTTCTGGCAGAGGTTTCTGGAGTCTATGCTATCATATCTTTTGCGGTGTCCTCTGCCAGCTCGAGATCAGAGTCCACATCTGCAGTGGTGAACTCATGGATATGGTAGACAGGGGCATCGTTAATGTTCCACCCAGAGGTATCCAAGGTGGTATCCATTTGTGTTCTTTCCAGGAAAGAACAAATGTTTCATTTTAATGTTCCTCTGTGGATTCTGGGATGGTTGAAGGATGTGCTTCAGATTCAGCGAATCTCAGAGGGGTTGGGGAATGCAGTTCTCTCTGAGTTTGGGTCACATCCTCTGCAATTGTTTGCAGAGGGTATTTAGGTTTGCGGGTTTTCTTCTTTTTGTGCTTGGGTGCACCTTCCTCTGAGGACTTGGATTTCCTCTTTTTGTTTTCTCCTTCAGATGTGAAGGTGTAGAAGATTCAATAACGATTTTCTTTGGGATAAGGGTTTCAAGGATGACAGAGGTTGCAGCTTCTGTTGGTTTTGTCGTTGGTGCCTTCTTCTTCTTCTTAGCAGCCTGTTTGGGTGGTTGAGGGGGTTGCTCTGTCACTTGGGTTAGGGCGTCAGAGGTTGCTTCTTTGTACCTATCTCTCTTCACTTTCTCTAATTTCAAATTATGTTTTTCTATGGCAACTGCCCATTCTTCCTCTATCATTCTTTCTACTACTTCAGTACCTATGGGGACACCTAAGCGTGGGGTGTGGGGTCATAGGACTCGGTCTTGGAGTCCTATGTACACGCACGTACTCTGTGGCTAGCTCTATGTCACTCGCATAAACTAGCATATTCTCACTTATAGTTCTGCAGTGTGTGTACCCAGAGGCATGCTTTGTGGGGGTCATCTTTTGCAGAGGGTAGGTCTTTACTGTGGGGGGCTTCAAGGCTCCATCCTTCCCCCTCAAGCAGAGGTTCCAAAATGATCCCAAGTAGCCTCTGAATTTGTAGTGATGGTAGCGTCCTTTTAGCTTTCTGTGTGGACTTTTTGTGTTCATTGGTGGCAACCAATTCTTGCATAAATAGACCAGCGTAGTCTAGTGGAAGATCATAGTATATGTCGTACATGATAGAAAGGACATGGTGAGAGCTCTGATCAGGACTCCCAGTTTTTCCTGTCAGACATCGGTTTAGGATGGAGAAGAGGGTATTCCACAGAGGGGGGAGGTGATTCCTTCTGAAGTCGTTCCTCTTTGTTAGTGGTTCGTTGTAGCCTAACATAACTGTGAAGTCACATAGCTCTGCATCAGATGGGTCTTCGGCATACTGCCTAATTCCTAGGAGGCCTCTGGTGGGTAGTTCAAATTCGAAAGAAATCATGGTTCTGTTGAATCCTATGGTCAGGCTCTTGGAATTGTCCGGTTTTGACATATATCCGATTACAGAGTTGAGCTCTTCGTCAAAGTGACTGCTCTGCCAGAATTGGTTCAGGTATCTTGTCGGGATATTCTTCACATTTATGGTTAGGAGGTTTCTCAGAGGATGGTTTTCTAGAATGTTGATTAAATGTCTTGTTCTTGGCCAAATTTGTTTGTGTTTAGAACCAAGTAGTGATTGTTTGGTTTTAGAGGTAAGGGAGTTTCAAACCAGTTGTTGTCAATGAAGTGCTGCATATTGGTTGTTGGTTGATGATGAACCGAATCTGCACTGTTCGAATGGTGTTCCTGGTTCCTAGTTGCAAATGGGTTTTGGGATTGTTGAGATGGAGCAGAGGAGAGATCAGTGGAAGTATTGGAAGTCATTGATGGAGTGGGTGATGAGTTCTTGAAGAAATAGTGAAAAAATTGTAGGTTTGCACTTGAGATTTGTAGGGTCGCCGGAGAATTTGAGAGAGAAAAGCTTTGGAAAGTTGGAGAAGGAGGGTAATTTGGGATTTTATAGATGGTGAAAGAGATAAGATTTGGGCAGTAAAAATTTTATTACATAAAATTTAGGGTCCTGTTAGGACATTATTGTATTCAAGACTTACTGTAAAGTCAATGTACTTGTATTAGTCAATGTTACATGCCTTATGCCTTTATACCTTGTAAGTTGTGGGTATAAATAGGCTTGTAGTTGTATTAGTTAAATGTAATCTTTGTCATAAGCTTGTAACCTTTTGTCATTTGTTCTAACTTCAATATTCATGAATGACATAAGAATTTCTCTCTCTAGATTTCTTGCATGCTTTGATTACATTTGCTAGATTTGGGGAACAACATTTTGTATCAGAGCTAAACAGAGATTTTCAAGCAGATTATTGAAGTTTTTTAAAGATTTCTTGCCTTTGTTGGAAGTTTTCGGATACTGTTCATCTGCGCATTTCTAATTTCTGTGTTTTGGACAAATTTGGATTGGATTTTAGGTTATTTGTCATCGATTTCTACTCCTGAACACTTTTGCTTCAGGATTCATTACCTAATTCAGTCTAGATTTCAAGAATTTTGGAATTCTTGAAATTTATTGTTCGAAAAGTTGAGTTTACTGTATTTGGATCGAAGTTTGATCTTTTTGGACGAATCAGAAGTTAGTAATAACTAGAAAATTGTGCGCAATTCAATTTCGAATCTATCTGTAAAAGAATCATCAAATTTGGTAAAGAATTGAAAAAGATATGGCTGAATTTGTGATTTTTGGTTAAGTTCTCGAAAGATCCGAAGTTTTTGGATCATTCAAGAGGTTCTCGGATCATTTATCTGTGGTTTTCGGATTGGTTTGCACATTAGTTTAGTGGTTTTCGGATTGGTTTGATTCGAAAAAGATTACTTTTCGGATTGGTTTGATTCGAAAATATTACTTTTCGGATTGTGTGTGATTTGAGAAGTGTGGATTTCGGATTACAATTGATCCGAAAAGCTAAGAATTTGCATTCATTTAATCCAAGAAGTATCCGTTTTCACTTGTGTTTGAATCAAGGAGTATAGTTTTCGGATTGAGATTGATCCGAAAAGCAAAGTATTCGTATCTCCTTGTACCGAGAAGTTGAGAATTCGGATCACGTGAAGTCCGAAAAGTTTAAGAACTCGCATTCCTTTGATTCGAGAAGTTCAGAATTCGGATTGTGTTTGTTCCGAAAAGTTGTGTTTTCGGATCTGGTTGTACCGAAATGTTGAGGATTTCGGATTCAGCTTAATCCGAAAAGTTTTGTTTTCGGATCCAAGTCTTCCGAAAAGTTTGATAGTATATACTTTGGTCCGAAAGGTTTCAGAAGGCAAGAATTTTTTTTCAAAGTCTTTCCAAGTGTATTTCATACACGTTTATGTTTGAATCTCTGAAAGATCCACAAATCTAGTGTGTGAAATTCTCATCAAGATGTATCATTCATATTAAAAAGGAGAAAATGGACTCTTCTTGAAGCCAAAGATGAGATCAAGCGTCTTGACACTTTGTCTAATAAATAAATCGATCTTTTTAATCAAGTTGCAGATAAAAACATAAAGATTAAGTCTGAGAAAGCTAAATTGGAAGATAAAGTCTTTTCTCTTGAATCCGAGCTAAAAGATTTGAATGGCAAGATTGTAGTTCTTGAAGCTACACAAGAAAAGAATAAGACACTTGATAACTCAACTCATCAAGATGATATGAAAAAGCTTCAAGGGAATATGAAAGTATTGGAAGATGAAAATGCTGATATGAAGAAACAAATTTCAGAAATTTCATGCTCAAATGAAAAGTTTATTTTAGAGGAACATAATATTAAACTTTCTAAAAGAATTGCTGATCTTGAAGTTTATATTGCAGATCTTGAAGCAAAGAGAGATAACTCAAGTCTGCATGATCAAATCAGAAAACTTCAAGAGAAAGTAACAACTTTTCAAAGAGAAAATGTTTATCTGATAAGCATTGAAGACAAGAGGGAGAAGGGGAACTCATATCTTAGAGATCAATTGAAAACGCTTCAAGAGAAAGGAATTAATGTGGAAAGTGAAAACGCTGAATTGAAGAAGAAGCTTTCTGATCTTGAAAGGATGTCATCTTTTTCGAAGAAAGCTTTTGAAGAAAAGAAAGCAATTGAGCTTAAATATATAAAACTTTCGAAACAAGTCTTCGATTTTGAAAAAGTCTTATTTTTAGAAAAAGAGAAACATGAGAAAGAAAGATCTGAGTTTGAAATTGAACGAAATTCTTTTGAGATCAAAAGTAATCGGCTTTCCGTAAAAATCTCAGATTTGGAAAATATTTTGGAAAAAGAAAGGAAAGATTTTGTGGAAAAGAAAGATCTCTTTGAAAAAAAAAATCTTAAAAGGAAAAGTATGGAGATTTTCAAAGAGATAACTGATAAAAGAAAATTTTTGGAAAAAGATTATCTGGTTTATCAACAGATATTATGAAGGATCAATTGATAAAATCTGATCTCCAAAAGAAATATGATCTAATTTTTAAGGATAAAAATGTTTTGATCAACAAAATAAAAGAACTTGAAGACATCATTTTTAAAGTTGATGTGTCAAAGCAAACAAGTCTTGAATCAATTATTCAGACTCCGTTTGTAGATTCAAATGATTCTGAATGTACTTTTAAAACTGCTTCAAGTTCATGTTTTAATAGATCAAATGATTTCTCAAAATATCAGATTCGTTCTTCAAATCTCTTCTATAATCCTCTGTTCGATAAATCAGATGATAATCCACATGTGTCTAAAGTTAATACTGCTCCTTCCAAGCCTAAAGAGACTTCAGTCTTCAAGAAGGTAAAGATGGAATGGAGAGTGAAAGGCACAACTACGAAGAAATACGTACCAAAATCATCTGCTTCCACATCAAATTCAAAGAGGAACAATGCCCCAAAAGGTAAATATTATGTTCCACCTACTCATGTTTATTCTGCAAATCATTTGATTAGGTTGGCACACAAGCAAATTTGTTGTTCCTACTGTGGATCAAATGATTTTGTACATAAAGATTTTGTTCCTTATTGGTATGGTACTTACAGAGTTTCTTCAAAGAAAACTGCACCTAACAAATCAGGACCCAAGTTTCGTTGGGTGCCAAAATCTGCTTAATCTGTTTTGCTAGTTCATCATGTGTAGTGCTGATTTGGAAATGTATACCACACACATGACTGAAAAACAAAAGAGAAGCGGTGCAGATTTATTGAAGAATACATGTGCCATTAATGGGAGCAACGATTATGGTTTCTAAACATCTCAGTTTAGAACCCGGACTTCAAAGAGACTTTTGGCTTCTAAACATCTCAGTTTAGAACCCGTTCTTCAACGATTATGGCTTCTGAATAATTCAGTTCAGAACCCGCACTTCAATGATTTAGACTTCTGATCATATCAGACCAGGACTCGTTCTTCAACGACAATGACTTCTGAATTTATCTTCAATCCTGATTTTGTCAAGATAAATATCTTTTGCACATGTTAAGGGGGAGCTTATAAGATTTTAAATCTTCTTATCATGATTTGAGGGGGAGCTCAAACATTGTTGAATGTAAGTATATCTTCTGATCTTAATCTCTGATTGTTTGAAAGAAGATCGACTTCAAGCATGAAAAACGTTTTCTTAAATGTTCAAACCACTTCTCTAATTCAAACAGATTTTATAATCTTAGAAGTGTGATTTTAAATGTTTTTCATATATATACATATATATTGTTAGGGTCAAAATAGGGTTGAATAGAAGTTCAAGGGCTAAACTGTTAATTCTCTATTTTGAGCCTTTATTGTGTAACGGGTCATGGGCTTGAAGTCATGGGCCCATGGTATATAATGTGTATTAGCTTAGAAAATTAAGCTAGTTGTCAATTTACACTTTGGAAATCGTATTGTAATTCTCTCAATATTCAAAGTGAATTGGATGACCATTTGAAATCATACTGTTCTGTTTCATATTATTTGATTTCTACTGTTCGTTGCACTGATCTGGAACTCACAATTGGTATCAGAGCAAACGGACGAATCAATTCAAAGTGACTTTTGGATTTCTGGTAAGAATTCTATTCAAAACATTCGACTGTGTTCTTGGCTTTGAAACTCATATTTTAATTTGGTTAAAATTGATTGTTTTCGTTTATCACATTCTATTCGTATCATCTTAGTAAACGAATCTGCATATTTTCATTGTCCAATTCGATCATCTCAGTCGTTTCTAAGCAAAATCAAAATCTCAAGTTTTTGGTCTCTATTCTTATAAAAATCAAAATTTTCTAATCAAAACTTGTTGTTTTGCTTCAAATTCGATTTGGGTATTGTTATTATTGTGTTTTGTCAAGTTCCTAACCTTTCAGTAACGATTCTAAGCAACCCTAATCGATTTCCAATCGTCTTGGAAACCTCAGCCGCACTTACCGGACACCACAACCGTGGTTACCGGATACATCACGTAGTTACCGGGTAAGTTTCCAAATCTATTCCTTGTTACCGGGTAACTCAAAGTTACCGGGTAACTGTACTGTTTACCGGATCTCATTCCCGGTAAGTATAATATACCGGATAAGTTCCCGATTAATCCATCCGGTAACTGTCACTCCATCCGATAAGCTCCACATACCGGACCTCATCCGGTAACTGTCATTCCACCCGGTAAGGTCTCGTCATCAGGTAAGTCATACCACCCGGTAAGTATTTAATTTTGTTTCTTCCGGTAAGTCTTTGTTTTAGTTACTTTATCCGGTAAAGTTGACATACCCGGTACCCCTCAGGTTTCCGATAACTCTACTTCATCCGGTCACTTCTGCTTATTGACTTATTTTTGTTTAATCTGATCCGGACACTTCCAGATCAGACTTTTTTATTCGGATTCCTATCTGGTAAGCCTTGCTTAGTCAATTTCTTACATGTTTTAGCATAAACCACTCTTAGAACCTGCGTTAGGATATAACCCTTAGTGCCTTGCGTTAGGACACCACTTTGAATCGAACCAATCGTCTGACGATCACTTTAGTGCAACATAAGATGTCTTCGCGCGACGCTCTCATTATCGGCACCGACTCCAAACCACCTTGCCTCTACCAAGGTGAGTACAGCCAGTGGCGGGACAGATTTCTAATCTTCATTGAGTCAAAGGATAACTTCGAGTTCATCTGGCGAGCTCTAACTGACGGGCCAATTCCTCAACCCATGAAGACAGTACCAGCTGCTGAAAAAGGTGGTCAAGCTCATTACGAGGTTAAGACATATGCCGATATGACTGCCGACAAAAGAGGCATGATTGAGGGAGAAAAGCATGCTAAGAGGTACCTTGTTCAGGCTTTACCCAACACGATCTACACAGCCATAGACAGCTACAAAAAGACAGCAAAGGGCATGTGGGATCAAGTGGAGAAAATGATGCGCGGGAGCCAAGTCGGGAATCAACTGAAAATCAACAGCGCACCGGCGAATCCCTCTCCCAGACCTATGAACGTTTTTGTCTCTTACTCAATGAGCTTCACAAAAACCACATCACTCGATCTAACATTGAGAACGCGCTCAAGTTTTTCAACAACCTCTTGCCTGAATGGAAAGTATTCGCATCTCACGTCAAGAACAACCACTTGATGGAGAACGTTGGCATACACGAACTCTATGAGATGCTTCTTCAAGACGAAGATGAGGTAATGGAGATTCTGAACGAAAAGAAGTCTATATCCAAATCACCCGTTGATCCACTAGCTCTTATGTCTTTAAAACGAGGCAAATCTTTTGGTCGTCGTTCCAAGCGTGCTCAAGAGCCAAGTGAATCTGAACCAGAACATGAGGAAGAAGAGGACAATGATTCTGATCCTGAGTTAACAGTCGTGAAGAAAGCAATGGCTTTGCTATCCAGATCATTCCAACAAAAGAAGTTCTTTAAGAAGCCGACGTCCAATAATCAGCGCTACTTTACCTCCTCCAACAAGCGCCATGATTATCAGGACAAATATCAAGGAAATCAGAAAGAGGATGATCACACACAGCCTGACTAGAAGGAGAAGACCGAGAAAGAGGATCGCAAGCCCAAGACAAAGAAGGACGAACTTGTTACTTGCTACAACTGCAGGAAGTTGGGTCATTTTGCCAAAGACTGTAGACATCCTGTCGTGAAGAATGCACACTATTACAAGGCAAAGCTCGCATTGGCAGAACAGAAAGAAGCAGGGGAAGCTTTGTTTGTTGAAGATTATCACTGGCTGGGTCGATCTGACAGTGAAAGCGATTCTGAAGGTGTTGATGCCTTCACAGGCTACCATTCTCCTGCTGGAGAGGAAAAGGCAAAGGTGTGTCAGGTATGTGAACCTATCTATCAAGATCTTTATAACTGAACACAACATTTTGTTGAACGGATAGATTTCTATAAGGCCATCGCTAATGAACAACTGCTTGAGATTAAATCACTACCTAAAAAGCTAGATGTTCAAAAACGAATAACTGAGAAACACAAGTCCGAAAATGCTAATTTAAAAGAAAAATGCAAAAATCTTTCAATAGCACCTAAGGACTTAAGGGCCAAAATATCTGAACTACAGTCACAACTTGATCAGTGTGAGAATGAGAAAGCAGAAATTGTTTATCAATGTTCTGCTCTTCAAATTCAACACAAGGAGTTTGTCAATAAAATTATTGATCTTGAAACCAGACTCCACAAAAGAGGTCAAACTGATCAGACCATCCACATGAATAAACCCAAGGAGTTCACTTACTTTAACAAGGAATGGGGAATCAGATACGATAACCCACAGTACTTAAAAAGGGTATATTCAAAAGACCTACACTGTATGAATTTGGCTGTCTTGGAATAGACAAAAAGTATCCAGAATATGGGATAAAATGGACTGGTCCTCTTGAACCTGAAAAGAAAGAGGAAACTGAGGAATATAAGCGTAAACACATGACAAAAATGCAACTTCCTTTTTGTTATGAGCCTTTGAACTATTATTATGAGAAAAATCAAAAGAAATACCTCTCGAATGACTATTTTGACTGCTATAAGGTTGTAACGCCCAAGGTTTCCTCCAAAAAGGATGAGGTCCAAACAACCGAACCCAAGACTAAGACGGATGTGTACAAATGTAATACCCCGGGTAATTTCGTTAGTTAAAATCCCTTTTCCGTTAAATAAAGTTAACTTTAAAGTTAGATGTTTAGGGTAAGTTTGGGTAAATGTATAAGTTTAGGGGTGTTTGGATTAGTTAATAAGTTAAAAATGTATTGTGGTCATTAGTGAGTAATGTGGGGTTTAAATGGTAAATAAGGTTAGATATTATCCTTATGGACTTTCAGATATTCAAAAAGCAGAAAATTCAGTAGGTGTTGTGTGTATGTTTTGAGAGAAAGAGAGGAAGAAGAAAAAGGAAAGGTTAGGATTCCATTTGGTGTGCTTGGAGGTGATTTCAGGTATGTTCCTTTACAATTTATGTCTATAATTGCTAGTTAATAGTTCCTATCGGAGTAGAATCATTAAATTCGGGCCTGAGGTTAAAATCTGTCAAATCTGGGTAAAATTGCGGTAAACCGACAGAGGTGTCCGGATGATATGAAGGTATCCGGGTAGTTTCTTTGGTGGTGTCCGGGTAGTTTTGTTGATAGTGTCTGGACGATTCGTTTGCTGGTTTCCGGATGAATTAGATACCGGATGGCATCCGGATTACTTTGGTGTCCGGATGATGTCCGGATTCTTTAAGTTGTCCGGGAAGTTGGAGTTGTCCGGATTGTTTGTGTTGTCCGGAAAGTTGTCCGGATACTTTTGTGGTTTCCGGATATTTTGGCTGTTTGGTCATTTTTGAGGATAAGAGTTATATAGATGTATCTAGAGTCCATAGCCTGCTAGTAAGTCTTATACATAAGTTGGTAAGGAGATATTTGTATGTAAATGGTTTCAGATTCTGAGAATTTTGGATAAAGTATCGGATAGCTCGGAGAAAGGCTTGGAAGCGTATTTTTAAGCATTCAAGGTGAGTTTTTCTTTTAAAACGTTTTCAACTGGGATACATATATATGTGATATATATATATATGAGATGGATATGTACGGATTGAGATTATGATACATGATGTGATTATGTGTTTATATTGAGACGTATATGTGGTTGGAATGTGGTAACGTTTTTATAAAAGAAAATGTGATATATATATATATATATATATGGTTGGAATGTGATGAAAGGTTTTATAAATGACAATATGATATATTGAGATATATATTGTATTTATATGTGCATTACACTACACGAGAGCACTTGCCGAACTATGCCGGCGGATGTTTGCTGTAGTTGTTGTACAGCGGTGCTGTAGTTGTTGTACAGCGGTGTTGTTGGCTCGCAACCAACTAATATGGCGATGGGGAATGAGGATGAGGAGTTGTGCACGATATACGAGTCTTATTTGGTATTTAATTATTTGTGGTATATGTGTATTTTATAAAAAGGACTTCTAAATTGACAGGGATTATCTCACTAGACCGTTTGGTCTAACCCTCGTTTTCCTTTTAAAAATATGTATTCTAGGTCAAGGATCTTTTGTTAGCAAAGGGAAGAATAAAGGATAGGAGGCGATTGCTAGCTGACGAAGATTAGGATATGTTTACATTTCTGTATTGTATAGTTTTGAGACTTTGGGACCGAATGTGAATTATCATGTATTTTGTTATGAAAGTAACGACGTTGTGTATGAAATGTTAATTGTTATATATTATGTATGTTATGGGATACCGGGTCGTTACAAATGGTATCAGAGCCCTAGTTTAAGGGATTTAGGTATTAGTATCTGTACCTAGACTTAAACTGCATGTGAAGTAGGATGTCCCTATTATTGTAGAACCTTGGGGTGTTAAATATAAAAAGGTAGAGGGAACATCATGTAAGGTAATTTCATTTTTACACTTGGCCAGTGTAATTGAGATCTTACAGGTGCATGTTTGAACTGGAATACCTTGTTATATGGGGTATGTGCTTATGTGTATATTAACCTTGTCTGAATCAACAGAATGGCAAGTGGTACTAGACAAACGAATCGGGAAGGAGGAGGAAATCCGAATAGAACAAACCCAACAGCCGGAGGAAGGGGAAGAAGGGGAGAAAGAGGTAAGGGAAGAACTGGAGGTAGAGTTCAGGGGCGAGGTACCGAATTTGTTACACGAAATGATTTGACGGTGTAAATGGGAAGACTTCAAGCCAATATACAAGCTATGTTCGATAGAACTCGTCACACAAAAACTGGAATACCAGATCCTAGTCTGGAAGACAAAATGCCCATTACACATACTGTCATATCGGTGCCAAGGAAGTGTGACTATAAAATGTTTTTAAATTGCTAACCCCCGACATATACAGGAGAAAGAGATCCAGTGAAGGCCATGAGGTGGATGAAAGAGATAGAGGTTGTCTTCAGGACCAGCAAGTGTGCAGAAGAAGATAAAGTGCTATATGGAACCACGATGTTGAAGGCAGATGCTCTATTTTGGTGGGAGACTCATATTACCTCTAGAGGATCTGATGTATACTCAACTTTTACTTGGGATGAATTCACAACAGCTTTCAAAGGACAGTTCTGTCCTCAAGCAGCAGTTAGACAGCTGGAAGAGGAATTCGTGAACCTACATCAGAGAAGTTTATTGGTTAGGGATTACACTGCTCGCTTTGCGGAGTACTATGTTGCCACGGAGGCTCTGAAGATGGAAAGGTTTATTTTCGGGTTAAATTCATAAATTAGAAGGATAGTGATTGCAAAAGGACCCGATACCTTCTCAGCCGCAGTAGATGCCGCGGAAAATGTGGAACGGGATAATAGGAGAGACGTTGGTGATAAGAGTGCTGGGAAAAGAAAACTGGAAGAAACGACATACGATTCGGAAGAATACGAATCCCCGAGGTTTGATAGTTATTCACCTTTCAGGCCAGCTGAAAGAAGACCATGTTCAACATGTGCCCGTATTCATCAAGGAAACTGCTATGGTGATTCCCGAAAGTGCTACAAATGTAGTAAGGTTGGTCATATCGCGAGAGATTGTCGGGTAACTCGATTTTGTTTCGTTTGCAACTCCCCTGAACATATTCAGGTTAATTGTCCATAGTGGAAAGCACAGCAAAGTAATATGACAGTGAGACCAACGGGTGGTAAGTCGGGAAAAGTACAAGGGTCTGAACTACCTGGAATCCAAGGTCGTGTTTTTCAGATGACGGAACAAGAGGTAGAAGAAAGTCCTGATGATGTTACATGTATGATTCTAATAAACTCTATACGTGCTACAGTGTTATATGACTTCGGTGTAAAATGATTATTGGTATTTCCGTGCTTTTGTTGCTTATCCGTGTTAGAGATATAGGTGGGCGTGGGGTGTCTATTCAGTTAGTTCCTATGGTTTTGATTGAGTTCGAAGTAGTAGTGATAAGTATTCATTACCTTTTCGCTTAACCGAATTCCGGGACGGAATTCTTTTAAGGGGGAGATAATATAATACCCCAGGTAATTTCGTTAGTTAAAATCCCTTTTCCGTTAAATAAAGTTAACTTTAAAGTTAGATGTTTAGGGTAAGTTTGGGTAAATGTATAAGTTTAGGGGTGTTTGGATTAGTTAATAAGTTAAAAAGGTATTGTGGTCATTAGTGAGTAATGTGGGGTTTAAATGGTAAATAAGGTTAGATATTATCCTTATGGACTTTCAGATATTCAAAAAGCAGAAAATTCAGTAGGTGTTGTGTGTGTGTTTTGAGAGAAAGAGAGGAAGAAGAAAAAGGAAAGGTTAGGACTTCATTTGGTGTGCTTTGAGGTGATTTCAGGTATGTTCCTTTACAATTTATGTCTATAATTGCTAGTTAATAGTTCCTATCGGAGTACAATCATTAAATTCGGGCCTGAGGTTAAAATCTGTCAAATCTGGGTAAAATTGCGGTAAACCGACAGAGGTGTCCGGATGATATGAAGGTATCCGGGTAGTTTCTTTGGTGGTGTCCGGGTAGTTTTGTTGATAGTGTCTGGATGATTCGTTTGATGGTTTCCGGATGAATTAGATACCGGATGGCATCCGGATTACTTTGGTGTCCGGATGATATCCGGATTCTTTATGCTGTCCGGGAAGTTGGAGTTGTCCGGATTGTTTGTGTTGTCCGGAAAGTTGTCCGGATACTTTTGTGGTTTCCGGATATTTTGGCTGTTTGGTCATTTTTTAGGATAAGAGTTATATAGATGTATCTAGAGTCCATAGCCTGCTAGTAAGTCTTATACATAAGTTGGTAAGGATATATTTGTATGTAAATGGTTTCAGATTCTGAGAATTTTGGATAAAGGATCGGATAGCTCGAAGAAAGGCTTGGAAGCGTATTTTTAAGCATTCAAGGTGAGTTTTACTTTTAAAACGTTTTCAACTGGGATACATATATATGTGATATATATATATATATATATGTGAGATGGATATGTACGGATTGAGATTATGATATATGATGTGATTATGTGTTTATATTGAGACGTATATGTGGTTGGAATGTGGTAACGTTTTTATAAAAGAAAATGTGATATATATATGGTTGGGATGTGATGAAAGGTTTTATAAATGACAATATGATATATTGAGATATATAGTGTATTTATATGTGCATTACACTACACGAGAGCACTTGCCGAACAATGTTGGCGGATGTTTGTTGTAGTTGTTGTACAGCGGTGTTGTTGGCTCGCAACCAACTAATATGGCCATGGGGAATGAGGATGAGGAGTTGTGCACGATATACGAGTCTTATTTGGTATTTAATTATTTGTGGTATATGTGTATTTTATAAAAAGGACTTCTAAATTGACAGGGATTATCTCACTAGACCGTTTGGTCTAACCCTCATTTTCCTTTTAAAAATATGTATTCCAGGTCAAAGATCTTTTGTTAGCAAAGGGAAGAATAAAGCATAGGAGGCGATTGCTAACTGACGAAGATTAGGATATGTTTACATTTCTGTATTGTATAGTTTTGAGACTTTGGGACCGAATGTGAATTATCATGTATTTTGTTATGAAAATAACGACGTTGTGTATGAAATGTTAATTGTTATATATTATGTATGTTATGGGATACCGGGTCGTTACAACAAACTCTATGTTCCCCCTCTCGTCTTGGAAGCAAAAATAGTTGAGTTAGAAGAGTCACTCAAGAAGGAAAGGTCTTGTTTTCAAAAGGAAAGGCAAGCGTTTATCACAGAACTTGAGAATCTCAAATCCGAGAAAACCAGAGTTGTGTCGGATGAAGGACAGGAAATCCTTCGGTGTGAAATCAATAACTCACATCAAAACTGTCTGCCTTGGCAACAGAAGCGATGCAGGAGCATACGAGAAATGGTCAACTCCAAGAGCAGATTGACCTACTCCAATCTGAAAAGCAGATTTCACCCGAACTTTCCTCCAACTTATCAGACACATCCTCGTGTAAAGCTTTCATTGGAAAAATCTCTTCACAAGACAGGAAAGAGTCTCAAGATAAGTGTGTGTCAAGGAATTTAAACTCTGATTTTTTTCTAGCTTCTGCCCCGAATTCTCCAAAACACACAGGAACAAAGTGTTCCTCACCTCCCTCGACCAGTCCAAGTCCAGTGATTCCGGATATAGATTTTTCAGAATTTATGAATTCCGAGGGAAATTCTGATGAAGAGTTTGAATCGTTCCCCTTCGACAAACCTCTTCCAAATCATAGTGACGTTCTTTCACCAGTAGTCAATCGACCGGTCAACTTTCAACAGGGTGAATGATCCAAATCAAAAACCCCGGCTGTGATTAAGGTTTCTAAAACTAAGTCACATTCTCAAAAACAATCACAGCCGAGGCAAAAGACTGATCGATCGACTGATAGAAATCCTGTTTCCTTAAAATCCACTGACCATGCTGTTAATGTTGTTTCAGATAAAACAGGTCGAGCTAAACAGGACAAACCAACGTGGCTAGCTAAGGAATCTATCGAGAATGCTGCATCAAAGCCATTTAATACTGTTTTTTATCCTAGAATGAACAAAAATGACTGTGCTTGGAATCATAGGAATGATTTTGTTAAACAAGACATTAAATTTCCGATTAAACTTTATTCCATTCAGCAATTGATTCAATTATCGCATGATTGTTTGTGTTGTTCTAGTTGTGGTTGGAATGACTTTGATGACAATAATAACAATGATTGGTTTGGGTCATATCATATGTATAATTCTGCACCCAAACGCAGACCCCGTAAAAACAAAAAGAAATCTAAATCTAAACGGGCTCCCCAATCAGAGGTTAAACCCAAGCAAAAAAGGAAACCCATTTCAAAATGGGTTCCTACTACTGAGGTTAAACCTACACCCAAGAGGCAACCTGCTTCAAAACAGGTTCCTCCGAAAGGTGTAAAACCTAACCCTCCAGGACCCATTTTACAATGGGTACCTAAAGTCTGCTAATCTCGTTTTGCAGGACGGTCATGTGTGGTACTTAAATTCTGGATGCTCCAAGCACATGACCGGAAGGAGGGAGCTTCTCATGAACAACAAGGAGCAATATTGCGGAGACGTGAGATTTGGAAACGATGACAAGGCGCCGATTTTGGGCTACGGCGACATTGTCCAAGACAAGATCACCATCAAGAAAGTTTCATACGTCGTGGGATTGGGACACAACCTGCTCAGTATCGGCCAATTCTGCGATAAAGATCTCGAGGTCAGATTCAAAGACAAAAGGTGTAGCATCCTCACTGACGAAGGAACGAAGCTACTGGTTGGAGCGCGAAAGACTAACCTCTACACTATCGACCTCGCAGTCCTGAAGATCGATAATTTTGTCTGCCTAATCTCAAAGGCCAATTCCCAGCAAGTGTGGATTTGGCATCGACGTCTCTCGCACCTGAACTTCAAGAGTATCAACAAACTGGTGCTTGGCGGACACGTGAAAGGCATGCCCGACCTTCAATTCGTGAAGGACCAACTTTGCGGGGCATGCGAAATGGGAAAGATGAAGCGAGCGACGCACAAGCCGAAGGCCGCTCCGAGCACGTCCTGGTCCCTCGAACTTATCCATATGGATCTGTGTGGACCGATGCGTGTTCAGAGCATCAACAAGCGCAAGTACGTCCTGGTGATGGTGGATGACTTCTCAAGCTACACTTGGGTGAAGTTCCTACGCTCGAAGGACGAAACCCCGGAACTGATCATCAATCATCTGAAGACCATCAACTGAACCTTTAACAGCAAGTTCAGACTACCAGGACCGACAACGGGACGGAGTTCAAAAATCAAACGGTGAACGAATACCTGACTTCAGTCGGTATCTCGCAGACCTTCTCGGCGGCACGCACACCTCAACAACACGGAGTGGTGGAAAGACGCAATCGTACCCTCATCGGAACCGCTCGCACGATGCTGTCTCAATCTAAATTGCCATTATTTCTCTGGGCCGAAGCGGTGTCAACTACATGTTACACGTAAAACCGCTCCATCATCAATAAGTGGTTCAACAAGACACCGTACGAGATCATGAACAACCGCGTTCCGAACATCAAGTACTTCCACGCATTCGAATGCACGTGCTACGTCCTCAATGACAAAGACGATCTCGACAAATTCAGCTCGAAGGCAGACGAAGGAGTTTTCATAGGATACTTCATGCAAGCTAAGGCGTATCGCATTTACAACAAACGGACCAAAACCGTTACTGAGAGTGTAAACGTGACATTCGACGAATCCACGGACTTGGCTTCTGAATATATCAGTTCAGAACCCGGTTTAACTGGTGTGCTAGCTTCTGAACTTTCACGTTCGGGATCTGCACAAACGGCAGTAAATCCGAATCACGCATCTACGTCGAAGGCTCAACTTTCTGATTTAGATTTACTGTTTCAATATTTTTATGATGATATGTTTCATCCCCTCGTATCTCAGCGCAAACACGTATTGAAGCTGCTCAAATCGAGGATTCGGCGAATCTCTCCGGTCCGCCGCCTTCGACCAGCACTCCAACACTCACAGTGGAGACATCTCAACCATCATCATCAACATCATCTGATACAACCATCCCCCCGGAGGAACCAGTACACAACACGGAGATCACTCCTGAAGATTCGTCCTCTACTACGATCATTGATCAACCTCTGCATTCCTAGGAACCAGAAGTTGCTCAACCTTGTCGAATCCACCAACGTCTCCTCCGAGTAACCAACCTACTACACTTGAAGTCGTACAAGACCTTCCGACCAGTGGATACGTGGATCCGGACACATCTCACTCCACTCAGCAGCCACTTCCACACACCACTAAATTGACAAGAGCTCATCCCCTGCACCAAATTATCGGTGACCCGAGTACTCCAGTAAAAACACGAGGCGCATCGGCCAATTTCTGCCTCTTCTCTGGATTCCTGAGTAAGATCGAGCCTACCACCGTCCGCGAAGCACTCGAAGATCCGGACTGGGTTATGGCCATGCAAGAGGAGCTCAACCAATTCGAGGCCCTCAAAGTATGGCGACTTGTCCCCCATCCATCTCACAAGATGGTGATCGGCACTAAATGGATATTCAAGAACAGGAAGGACGAGGACGGCATCATCGTACGAAACAAGGCGCATCTTGTGGCCAAGGGATACCGTCAGCAAGAAGGGATAGACTATGATGAGACATACGCTCCGGTGGCGAGAATCGAAGCCATACGTATGTTCCTTGCATACGCCGCTCACAAGAACTTCACGGTCTTCCAAATGGATGTGAAGACCGCATTTCTCAACGGCGAACTTAAGGAAGAAGTGTACGTATCGCAACCTGATGGGTATGTGGACGAAAAGAAGCCTGACCATGTCTACAGACTAGAGAAGGCGCTCTACGGTTTGAAGCAAGCTCCACGGGCCTGGTATGATACTTTATCAAAGTTTTTAATAAAGTCGGAATTTTCACAAGGTAAAATCGATATAACTCTCTTTATTAAAAAGGAAAACGTCATATAGTGTTAGTTCAGGTGTATGTCGACGACATAATTTTCGGTTCTACTACCCACAGTTTGCTAAGAACTTTGCCAAATTAATGGGAAAATTTTTCAAAATGAGTATGTTGTGTGAGATGAATTTCTTCCTTGGTCTTCAAGTTAAACAACTGTCGACCGGGATATTCATAAATCAGGCCAAGTACATCCGGGATATTCTTAAGAAATTCCAGATGGAACAATCCTCACGGATGAAAACTCCCTTGGCACCCGGTACAAAGTTACACGTCGATCCTAACGGAAAGGATGTGGACACTAAAACGTACCGGGGAATGATTGGTTCTTTAATGTACCTAACTGCTAGTAAACCGAACCTCATGTTTTCAACATTTCTTTGTGCCCGGTTTCAGCCAAAACCGAAAGAGTCTCACTTAATAGCTGTCAAACGAATTTTTTGTTATTTACGCGGTACTGCTGATCTTGGCTTGTGGTACCCGAAAGAGACAGGTTTTGAGTTGTCTTCATATTCAGATGCGGATCACGCGGGCAGCATGATGGATCAGAAGAACACATCGGGTCATGTGCAGTTCTTGGGCGACAGTCTGGTGAGTTGGGCATCCAAGAAGCAGCAGTGTGTCTCTACGTCGACTGCCGAGGCGGAATACGTGGTTGCCGCAAGCTGCTGTTCACAAGTGATATGGATGCGCACGCAACTCAAGGACTACGGTTTCACATACGTCAAGGTGCCCATCTACTGCGACTCGAAGAGCGCTATTGCAATATCCAGCAATCCGGTCCAGCATACAAAGACGAAGCACGTAGACGTTTGGTACCATTTTATCAAGGATCACGTTGAAAGAGGTACATTCGAACTCTACTTTGTAAATACAGAACATCAGTTAGCAGACCTGTTTACAAAACCCATGGACGAAAAACGCTTTAATTATCTAGTGTCCAGGTTAGGTATGCTAAATCTGAAGACTTGATCTGCTTGTGTGCCCGATACAAGTTCCATACATCTACGAGAAACTGTCTAGTCATCATCTGGTGTTCACACTCTAGATGATTGAATATGCACTTTCTAGCATCTGTATTCTACTTGTATCTGTTACATAGTTAGGTTCAGTCTCTGTATTTAATAGGTAGATTTCGCTTGTTTATTTTCTTTCCACGTGTGTTTCCTTTTGTTTAATACTGTCGTCTTATTCAACGTTTATTTATAACTGTGCTTTCACGAGCTGTTCATGTGTTTAGGGGGAGCATAAACAAGGATCAGGTAAGTTACTTCTATTGTTGAGGGGGAGTGTCACACACAATTGTTTTAACTGCCACAAGGTTTTTTGTGTGTGTGGACATTCCCGAGTGCACTTCACATCACACTTCATGCACATTCCGAGGGGGAGCAAAACCTTAGTTGCTCATCATTTGAGGTGGAGCGTCACACATTTTTCTTAAAAGCGTAAAAGTTTTTTTATGTTGACGACTCCAAACTCACTCACATTCCTGTTCCGAGGGGGAGCAGAAAAATACCCATGCAAAGTTCGAGGGGGAGCAGGACCGGGTAACCTTACCGGACTGGGTAAGTTACCGGGTAACTTATCCGGTAAGTGCTTCTCTATATATAGAAATCCGGAAACTCTTTTTCATTTTACCCGGAAAGGTTCGCGAAAAACCCCTCCTAAAACCTCTCGACTTACTAGCGTGCGGTAACTCTCGGATCTTGCTCAATCGTGCTCCATTTACATCCAAATCAAAGGTATGCATTTCGTTTTCTACATCGATCGCTTTATGTTCTTCAATTCGATTTTGCACCACCGATTTGAGTTGATTTGGGATCGACCGAAAGTTTTCAAAACTCATATTGGGTCGGTTTCCTTTCCAGTCAAATTTAGGTCCTCTCTACACCGATTAATGATCATTTGGAGCTTACACTTATGTTTAGAACTAGCTAAACCACATAGATCTGTATTTGGCTGGTGTTTGGTTCCTTAGATTTACCACTGTCACACATCCGGTAATCCTAGGTCACCCGGTAACCGTCTTATTGTCCGGTAACATTCATGTTACCCGGACACCTTCGTCGCACCCGGTCACATCGATCTCCCAGTAACCCATGTCGTCCGGATACATTCGTATCCGGTAAGTTCGGCAATCCGAAGAGTTTGGTGTCCGGTAACCTCTATTATCCGGTAACCTCGATTATCCGGTAACCGTATCTCATCCGGTAACCTTTGTATCCGGTAAGTGAATGTTTGTCCGGTAACTCTCCTTTACCCGGTAACCTATGGTTTACCCGGTAAGTCCTATATGTCTGGATACCCTGTTTCTCCGGACACTGCTCGAGGCCTGTGCCTTTACCATCTTTTCAAACATTGGCAATCCCAATGTCTTGCACCTCCTGCCAGTCCTAAATCAACCGCAGATTGAGCCATTCAAATGATAAGGTACGCATAATTCCCAATTTGATCACGTCCACGCTCTAACTCTGATTCTTTCAGGTATACTAAATGGCGGATCACCAAGAGCAACAACAAGCGAACATTCCTCCTCAAGAGGAATTTATTGATGAGGCGGCCGACAATGCGTTGGTTCCCGAGGACCATGGCATTGAGATCTCACCGAACAACCACCATCTCGACGCTGCTGCATTCTGACCCACCCACCGAGTGAACGTTGATATAATGCTCGGCCACCCGCTTCGCCGAGCGCTGACCGCGACAACAGACGTACCTGTCCTGTATGTATACCAAGTCTGGCACACGGCGAGAGTTGTCACTGCCAACAACACCCAAACCATCACGGCACGCAATGACAATCATCCTTTCACGCTAACATCGGAGTCCTTCCATCACCTGCTGTCCCTTCTGGAACCCACTCACGGAGGCAATGTCGCATACTCCCCCGCCATCGATGACGTCACTCTCTGCGCCGATATCCGTGCACTTGGATACCAACACGCTCTCGACCGTCCATCCGCATTCAACCGGAAGTACATCGCCCCGGTCTGATACACTCTGTTCTCTATCCTCAACAGGTGTCTATCCTCCCGATGGAAGGGGATAGACCAGTGCACCATAGACTTTCTACGCTTGTTTCACGCTGTGTGCTACAACCGGCACATAGACTACTCATCAATCATGTGGCGTGAACTGGTGCAAGCCATCTGACAGACTGGTGGATCCAAAAAGAAGCTCCTCCCATTTCCGCGCTTCTTTTCTCTGGCTATCCGACAACACATGGATGCGAATCCACTTATCCTGAGGCGTATCAATCATCCGGTATGTCCTCAGTTCAACTTACAGTACTTAGTTATTCGTAATCCACCTGATACCCTGGCCATGCCTATACCAGAACATCTACTGGCACATGCAGACCCCAATGCACCGAGTGTGATAGAGTATAGGCGGGAGTTAGGGAATCCCATGGTCCAGCCAGAGACGGAGGGACTTCCCAGGGACATAGATCTGAGCGATGTGAGGGTCCAAGGACGAGAGGTGGTAGAGTCCGGGTAGCTGGGGCTCCCGGATGGGGTGTGTTGAGATTACATGGGAGGGGAACAGGCGCGGGCGATGCATTGGATATGCAAGCCAGTACTACCCATTCCAGCCAAGCCGGAACAAGCCAACAACCCTCCATTCCCACCACCCGGACCACGGCCGAAGCAGGACCGTCGACTATACTACACGAGGTCCCGGTCGTCACTGAAACCGAAAGATCATTGCTTCACCGTGATACAGAAGCATACATTTCTGACCCTCCTTCGCCTACCGGACAGGTTGAAGACGTGGAATCCGACTCTACCGAATCCGATACGGACCGTGCCATACGCATATCCCTAATACCACCCCGTATCAGACCACACCGACCGTTGACCGAAGGAACCCCATCTGACTCACCGACACCCCCACTCACCCGTACTACCCAGCCTATTACGAGAGATACAAGGAGAACAGAGGGAGTATTAGTTGAAAATCCAGAAGAGGTGAGACAGAGTGAAGTCAGATCTATAAAGAATCATGAGAGATTAAGCCGTAAAAATAAAGAGGCTTCAGAGCGAATCCAAACCGGTGTCGCCCAGGTAGCCACATTTGTTATCCCGTCTCATCCGTTGGGACAGGGTATTGAAGAAGCCGACGTGGACCTAGCGGCGCAATTGCACGACCTCCATAGCCACTCATTCGTCTCTCAAAAGACGGCTGTTTCACTTTTGCACGGGGACTCAGCACAACTTCTACCGATCTCTCACTTGGAGAGTATTGGTATTGAAACAAGAGACCAGCCTCCCCCGGTCTTGCCTTCTTTCAGAGTACCATCGAGTCTAGAGCCACTTGCTAGGACACAAGATGAGATTCTACAAATCGGTGCTCTTCGTGACCCGATCGGAACTTCCGTAGTGTCTCCGCCTTTAAGCGGAACACGAGGATCGGAAGGAAATCCTACCACGGCCACACCATCGCCAATCGTGAACGTGGGTGGCTCTACCTCTATGGTAGATGCCTTAACGGGTAATCTAAGTGATCCTGGAGTTAAGTCACCCGACGTAATGTCAAGGGAATATCTGGACGGCGCCCTAAAGGCCGTCCGAGAGGCAATGGAGTAGCAGTTCACCACCGAGCTCGACAAACTCAAGAGCTTGATCAAAGGTAAAGAGAAGGTAGTCGGAGCTGAAACCGCACCAACACCTCCACCGGCTCCCGCTCAGTCAACTTACACGGTGGACACCCTGAAGACTATGCTTCTAGCTCAACTGCTCCAGCACACCGATACCGATGCCTCTACCGAAGCAGACCTGATCTCAGTTCTACGATCACAGATAACTGCTCCTTCGTCATCCATAACCACCAGATTGGACCAGCTTGACATGACTCTCAAGGACGTTCAACAAGCGCTAAAAACGTTGTCCGAAAGAGTCGGTTCACTCGAAGACACCTGCAAGGGTCAAGCTGGCGGACTCAAGAGATGGCACGATGACCAGGATGATCCTGATCACCGTGAGGGGGAGAACAAAAGACTACGATTGTCTGAGTCCGCCCCAATCATCCCCGAAACAACCGTGGTTCAACCGGAACCATCAACTGTGGCAACTGCAACCGAAGACGAACCTGAAGCCCAGTTGAGCTTAGCTGAGATGGCCATAGACATGGACATCTCTGACGACGAAGACCCAACGGTTGAAAAGCCCGAGGGAGAAGCACATGAATTGGTCACTTATGATGCATCAGATAGGCCTGCACTGCAACTGATTGATCCAGATTCCAAGATCGACCCCGAGACTGAAAATGCATGGTATAAAAAAGCCGCCAGTGCAATAAATCTCCAGGTAAACTTGATCTTTCCTACTGATGAAGACGACAACGTTGATTATGACCAGTTTATGCTACAAAACCTGTATGGTACACCCGTTCACACTACTCAGGCTACCGAAACTTCTACGATACCCGAAACTTCAACTGCTGCAAATCTGACATCTCCTCAACAACCAACAGCTTCAGATCATCCTCCTCCTCAACAGCAACAAATCCGATGGGAGAAGATCATGATCCTTATTCCTCACCTGGAGGAATCACTGAAGAAGCTATACGTTCACAGGTTACGCCCCATCGAGCCAACTTTTTGCCTTGGAATTTCCTATTTTGACAAGGAATACCAAAGCCAGTACATAAATGCCATGAAGCGGTGTCTGCCAGTTAGCCAAGTCCGAACCAAACACAAGATCTCTGAAGTGCTCAACATACAAACCGGCCGAATCCTTAGAGTCATGTTTCTAGTTTTCACCGTCCGCCGCGAAGACGGTAATGAATGGAGAATTTCCGAAGCTGACTTTAAGAACTTCAGACCGTTCAACTTCCTCGCTATACTGAAAGACCTCTGAACCAGAACCATCCGACCGATTCAAGTAACCAAAGCGCTTGAGGCTGTCCGTCGATTCCTAATTCACACGATCATGATGTCCTACCTCACAGACTTCCAAATGGGAATCGAGAACAGAGCAAAGAAGGTAAACCTGCTGAAACCGAACCTGAAAGCACCCGAGCTGAAGATGTATCCCGAGAACGCACTACTTCTAGAACCAGAATTTGGGATAGTATACCTCAACGATCAGAAAGAAAAGAGGTTTCTTCGCTTCATCCAGGTCGACAGATTCTGCGATTGCACTCTTCTCAAAGTCAAAGATGCTCTTCGTAACATCATCACTTACGAATCCGAAAATCAAAAGGCTTCGTATGTTCCCAACTCAAATGAGATAACCGCACGGAATGCCTTAGAAGTGATAGAAGACCGCATTGACTACCGCCGAGCCATCAGAATGTTCAATATCCACTTTGCGCTCCGAAAGAGATACGTCGAGAACTGGCGCGAACTCGAACTTCAATTCAAAGGGGGAGATTGTTAGGGTCAAAATCAGGTTGAATAGAAGTTCAAGGTCTAAACTGTTAATTCTCTATTTTGAGCCTTTATTGTGTAACGGGCCATGGGCTTGAAGTCATGGGCCCATGGTATATAATGTGTATTAGCTTAGAAAATTAAGCTAGTTATCAATTTACACTTTGGAAATCGTATTGTAGTTCTCTCAATATTCCAAGTGAATTGGATGACCATTTGAAATCATACTGTTCTGTTTCATATCTATTGATTTCTACTATTCGTTGCACTGATCTGGAACTCATATATATCTCGGATTATCGTAACATCAATTTTGACCGTGTGTTTCCAAAGATTAATACTTGCGTATTATCTTTTCTATACTTTCAAGTATTCATACACACCGGTACAACTTCATATTGACTTTGTTATTACCATGTCTCAAAACGAAACAATTTTTCGATGGTTATACTCCCGCTTGTATTCTAATATTGTTGAGCATCATACATTCTTTCAGCGTGAGAACTTAAGCGTTTCATTCAAAGATTGATTATATTTGTTCATATAAACAAATTTCAATTCTTTTGTAAGCTTCAATCTTCCTAATCATAGAAGTATTTAGAAGTAGTGAAAAATAGGCTAAGTGAAGAAAGCCTCTTACAGATAGCATGCCCTGTCCAACTTCAACACGTGTCAAACTCTGAGTGGACTCAATAGGGCTTAGTACAACATAGACGTCTGCGGCATTAAATGCAATACAGCACGTACAATTGTTCATGCCATCCGTTCTACTATTCATGCCATCCGTTCTAACAGCAGCTCATGCTTTATGGTCCCCTCGAGTAGTATAAAAGGAAGTATCTTGTTGAGATCTTCCTTAACAACAATCTTAAGGACTTAACGAAGAATCTAAGTCTCATGCTTATGCTTTATATCGTCAAACCTGTTAAGCATTACACTCTCTCACACACACCAAACAGTTCTTAATCTGTTCTTGGTGTTCTTATTATATATCGAACGACAGTAATCTTCAAGATATCATTTTGTTCTTAAAATACTATTTCTTTATATTGTGTGTTCTAAATCTATCAAACATATCTGTTAGTTCTTTAAATACGCTTCCGCATCAAACATAAACTCGAACTAATAGATCTGTTAATCTTGTCTAAGCAAAACAGGAACCAACAATTGGTATCAGAGCTTTCCTTGATTTTAATATCAAGTGATCCTCTTTGTTACAAGATTTGTGATAGACATCATTCTGTTTTAAACCTGTTCTTCATTTCGTTGAAAAGTTTCTGTTTTCCTATCATTTTTTGATTTATTCGAAAGTGGTATTCTTAAAAGAAAACTATTTTTTTTCAAGGTTAAAACTCCATTAAAGTGCACTCTGGGAACTGTTAAAACCCAGAAAACCTTCCAGATCATCAGACTCATACTCTTTCGTCATATTATCTTTTCAGAACCTTCGAAACTCTTACAATGACAAATACAAATAACTTTTTCACTGCTGGTTCACTAACCAAGCCTCCTACTCTCCTTCGAGATGAGTATCCTCAATGGAAGATAAGAATGATCCATTTCTTTGAGGGTACTGAAAAAAATCTCGTACAATATCTTTACAACCCTCCTCAAGTTCCCATGATAATAGTACCACGAGTACCAGCTACTTCTGAATCTCTTGAAATCCCTGAACATCAAAGACCTAAGCCAAAAGGAGAATGGACAAATGAAGATAGGGCAGAAGATGAAGTTGCACAGAAAACAAAAAGAATATTGATCATGGCTATCCCCAACGAACTTTTTCAATCCTTAGATGCATGCGAAACAGCGCACGATCTTTGGAAAGAATTAGAAAGACAGTTGGAAGGCGGTGCTAAAACGCAGAAGAACCGAAGGGCACAATACATAAACGAATACCATGCCTTCAGAGCCTCTGCAACAGAATCTCTACAAACGACGTACGGCATGTTCAACTCTCTCATAAACAAATGTAGAAAGTCTGGCATTCACAGAACCTCGGAAGAAAATAACGTCATGTTTCTAAAAAGCCTGAATGATGAGTGGCTCCAGTTGTCTATGTCTTTACAAACAAACCAAGATCTAGACTCCTGGACACTCTCTGATCTCTATGGAACACTAGCTGCACAGGAGCCTCAAATAGCACAGGCTAAAACACTAACCATTGCACCATACGCATTGGTTAGTAAATCTACAGAGGCTGAAGAGAGACCGAGAAACGAGAGAGCAACAGAGGAGAAAAAGAAGGAGAAAAAGAAGATAGTGATAGTTGATAGTGAAGAAGACGAGCTGATAGAAGAAGAGATAACTCTTGCGTCATTAGCTAAATCCTTAGCTCTGTTGACAAGAGAGTTCAGAGGAAACCAGAGGGGTTCAGGAATTGATCGATATGGCAGAGACAACCGAGGTGATAGAAGAGATGATAGAAGAAGAGAAGAATCGAGTGACCGACATAGGTCAGATGATAGAAATGACCGACAGAGGTCAAGCGACAAGTACTACAGAGGTAATGACCGACAGAGGTCAGATGACAAGGTGAGCCACACACAACAAGAATGCTACAAGTGTGGCAAGCCTGGTCATTACGCAAACGAATGCCGAACGGAGAAAGGTGGAGACCGACAGAAGTCCGACGATCGTGCTGGAAACACTTCCCAAGGTTGTTTCAACTGCGGGAAGCCAGGCCATTTCGCAAATGAATGCAGAAGTAGACCAAATCGCCCACAGAAGGACTCAGCTTTTTACAAAAAGAAGGCTGAGTATTATGCGCAAAAATCCCTAATGGCGAACAAAGGGCATTCTGAGGCGAACAAGGAGGACTTCGAGTCAGACTCTACCTCTGACGATGAATATACCACCAATGCCCTATTCTGTGGCATGGCAGAAGTCGACTCCGGCACTGATACTGAGGTATCCACTTCAAACTCTACCTCTTGTACTAATTCTGTAGATGATAATTTACTTAAACTTAACATTGAACTGATTGAACTAAAAGAGATAAATGAAAGCATTTAGAAAAGACTCACCTTTAAGGAGAGAGATGTAAGGCTTCTCACTCAAGAAAAAGCCAAGATTTTTGAAGAAAAGGAAAGAGTAGAAAAGAATTGGAACAAAAATCTAGATCCTTTAAAAAGGCAAATTTCTGAATTAACCTCTGCTCTAAAAGTCAAAACAAAAGAACTTTCAGTTTCTAGGAGTGAAACAACTGACATAAGAGCTCTCAAAGAATTCTTTCAAAGAGAGAGAGAGATACTTTGGCAAGATCTACTCAGAAGAGATGTTTTACTTAAAAACTATAAAGATGCACATAAGGTATATGAGAAAGTAAACTCACAAATAGGAAGACGGGGTATAGGGTACGATGATATTACCCTAGGTGTTGAAGGCAAAAAAATTAAACCTTTGTCTTCTCTGTTTGTGTTAGGAAAAACGAACAAACCAGATTTTCCAAACTTACTCTCTGTAAGTAAAAGGGCTAAAATCTCTGTGGAACCTCACTTGAGGAAACATATGAAGATGATCAATGTGTGGTTTGAAAACACAGATTCATCATCTTCAACCTCTGTCAATAGAGGAATCAAACCAAAGAAATATCTGAAAACACAAGATCAGATTGGTATCTTTAAGTTTGGTAAACCAGAGACTCAAACGCATGTTGCTTTTGTCTGTATGATAAATGTCGAAAAGAAATTATCGGCAGAAGCTCCTGAGTTTAAACCCACCTTTTCAGAAGAAAAACTTAAAGAAACAATTGAAAAGGAAATTTTGGAAGTATGGAAAACAAACGTTTTAGAAAACTTCTATACATCTTCTATAGATAAAATTCTCGCTGAAGAGATCTTATCAGAAACCTCTGCCATCTATGAAAGTTATTCTACATAGGAAGAAAGCTCGTACGATACATGCTCGGAAAATCCAGCCTCTGTCGAAAGAGATGACTCAACCTCTGTATATGAGGACGGTTCATCTTCTGACGACTCAGAGACAGATGTTACATCTGGGATAGTTCACTATGACACAGAGGATGTTAAATTCTCCTCTGAAGTTCTTAATAGAACTATTTCTCCAAAAGAGAAAATCACAGAGATACCTATCTGCCCAGATTTTCTAAACTTGTATTTACAAGTCAAAACCTCTGTTGAGTTTGATATGTTAAATCTTAAAAAGAAGACCTCTGTAGATCCTAAAAGTTCAAAATTTTCAAAACCTTTAAGGCAAATTAACGAAAATCCCACTTGGCAATAAAAGGGAAAATGGCCTAAAGTTAACAAATCTTTTTCCTCTGTGACAGTGAAGAAAGATGTTCACCACAGAAGAGACTCACAGAAGGAAGGAACTAAACAAAGCTTTTGCAAACAACATTCTAGTATTCATAGATCATCTTGTAATAGGAAATCTAGTGTTAAGAAATAATGTAATGCCTCTGTGGCTCAGTTCAATGAATTTAATGAAAAGTTCAAGCAAATCACGTCTCATATTCAATATTGTCATTGCTTTGATCTTATGTTCAAACTAAATAATCACTTCTCCTGTCAAGATTGTTTACTCTCTACTCAAATTCAAAAGTCAAAACCTACAAAGAAACAATCTGATTCTTCTACAAAAGATAAAATGTATTTCAAGAATGCTAAGGCAAACTTGAAAAATTCTAACAATATTGGACCCATGTGGATATGGGTACCTAAGTCTCTATGATTGTCTTGCAGAAGCGGTATGTGCCAATCTGGTATCTAGACTCCGGATGCTCAAGGCACATGACTGGCGACAGAAGTTTACCATCCACGTACAAAGAAACACTCGATGGTGGATCTGTAACTTTTGGAGACGACAAAAAGGGACACATCAAAGGCTATGGAGTCATAAAGAAGGAAAACGTTTATGTATACAAAGTTACATATGTGGATGGCCTTAAACACAACCTACTCACTATAAGCCAACTTTGTGATACAGGATTCGATGTGTTATTCAAAAGAACTTTCTGCTCTCTGCAAAGTGAAGACACATGAATGGAACTTCTGCGAGCCGAAAGAAAAGGTGATCTGTATCTGATGATTTTTTGTTCAAAAACCAAGGACAAAGTTTGCCTTGTAGCTTGCGAAAGTAAAGAAGCCTGTTATGGCATAACAGGTTCTGTCACTTGAACTTTCACTCATTAGATAAACTGGTAAAACTTGATCTAGTTAAAGGTTTGCCTAATGTTAAATTTAATAAGGATCACTTGTGTTCTGCCTGTGAAATGGGAAAACTCAGAAGAGCTTCCCACAGAGGCAAAACAGATGTGTCTTGCACTAGACCTCTGTACATGCTTCATGTTGACCTTTGCGGTCCCATTGCCATACAGAGCCTAGGTGGCAAGAAATACATACTTGTCTAAATTGATGAGTATTCGCGTTTCACATGGGTTGAATTTATTCGAAAGAAATCGGAAGTTCCAATCATCTTGATTAATCTAATGAAAAGAATCCAAGTTCTTTATGAATGCAGAATACAGAAGTTAAGAAGTGACAATGGCACAGAATTTAAAAACTCTGTCATTGAAGCTTATCTTTCTACAGAAGGAATATCACAGAACTTCTCTTCAGCACGCACTCCACAGCAGAACGGCGTAGTTGAAAGGAAGAATCGAACGCTCGTGGAGGCAGCAAGAGTTATGCTATCAGCATGCGGATTACCGATGAACTTTTGGGCAGAAGCGATTTCTACCGCATGTTATACACAAAATCGTTCAACCATTGTGAAAAGACACATCAAGAATCCTTACGAATTAATCAACAAAAGGCGGCCAAACATTAAATTTTTTCATGTGTTCGGATGTAAATGCTTTGTTTTAAACGACAGAGATTCAAGAGGAAAGTTTGAGGTAAAAGCTGACGAAGGCAAATTCATTGGATACTCTGCCACTTCCAAAGCCTACAGAGCATTCCTTACAAGATCTCGCAAAATCGTAGAAAGCATCAATGTTTCTTTTGATGATTCATTCCAAATGACTTTTGAGCAAATCAGTTCAGAACTCGAACTTAAAAGGGAAACCTCTGACATCTCACAAACAAAAGAATACTTAAATCTTCTGTTTTTAGAGATGTTCCACGATGACATTGATCCTTCTGTTGGAACCATCAGAGTTTCTGAAGAACCATCCTCTGTCGGACAAAATGTCACACCCCGCTAAAACGGAAACACGAGGTATGACAGCGTAGGGTTTCATTAAAAAGGTAACAGACAACACCAACCACAAGTTTAATACAGTAGTACAAAATATTACATTACAACGTCTTTAACCCAAAAAGTTTCAAAAAGGAAAGACGACAAATACAAAAATTATCAATATAAGTTTTAAGAGTCTTGATGTTGATGTCATCAAACAAAATGCACCCTACGTGCCTTCACTTACTTCTTATTCCCTGAAAAGCATGTTTAAAACGAAAAGGTCAACTACAAAGAGTTGGTGAGTTCACAGGTATTTCATATCCAAACAGTTTTCAACCAAAGATTATTTTCGTGAGTCTTTTGTCACGACAAGCTTTAAATTTAAAATCTTATGAGTACACCTTACAATAAATGACTTTCGCAAGATATATGATTGTTGAGCCACTACTAAGCCTCCGACAACTTACGCCCCGCGGACTACCTCAGAGGTGGTATGATGGCCACATGAGTAGAACATTATTATCAGATAAAGTGCACCCCTACTCGTCAGTTTAAGGTGGGTTTGTCAAACCAAATAGCGCTATCCACAAATATCACCGGCTCGTTATGAGTTAATAAGTAGTGTACCTATTGGGGACTTAACATTTTTATTATCACTCAACATATCTTTGTCACTTATGTAAAGTTGTACATTCATTTGTACTCATTTCTTAAATCACAAATATCCATAATTTTACTATCATGAATCATTTAGCATTTTAAAATCATAACATGCTTTTCACCCCAAACATTTAAACAAGTAAAACGGGGCTGTGAAAACTCACCTTTTAGCGTAGACGCGTAGTAGTGAAAGCTTGTTCACTTAATCCTCTTTACGGGCTCCCTATAAGGTCAAACAATCTCTATGAGTCCTTCATAGCTAACCCCAAAGTTAAACTTACCTAACTTAATCCACGTCTTGTGAAATGCCTTATCTTTAGTAATTAAGTTGAAATGCACAAATTAGCATTGTTCAAGTGTTTTTAATCATCAATATGAATGGTTATAAGAAAGACTCAACAGTTTCCAAAATACTAAAGCTGACAGAAACTTCATACTACAACAGTGACTATTTTACAACACTTTTCAGGATGAAAAATTTACCCATTTTTTTATATGTGGTACTATACTGAGTTAAGGAAGTTTTGACCAAATTTCGTAATATTTGGAGGTGTTTAAGGGGTTCAAATAATTTTTATAAAACAGTGCAACACAGTACCTAAAACAGTTTGCACCCTTATGTGGAAACAAGCTTTTGGAGGGTCAAAACATAATATTTTTCAGAGTTTTTACATGTTTTGAAAACCTAACACATAAAGGTATCTTATGGAAAAAGATTCATAAATTTTAGATAACGTTTGAGTGAGTTATGGACGAATGAAGTTGCATGTGCCAATCTGCCAATTTTGGACAGCTTGGCACACTTGACTTGTATAAAATATTTAAGTGACCAAAACTCCATATTTTTGAATGAAACCAAGTTCATGTGAAACCTAACTCATTTGAGAAATTCCCAGAAAGAAAATGGTTAATTTTTATGGTTTCTACAGAAAGTTATAAGCAAAACAAAGTGACACAACAATCTAACTGATCATCTGCTGCACACCAAATTTGTTCTAAGGAGTAGAAGGCTCAAATCTCAATATTTTCTTATGAGACCAGTTGGGTTTGAACCCTAACTCATTAAACCCTACTCCAGAAGAAAAATGAGGAATTCTGGACATGATTTGACCAAGATATGGTCGTCCTAAGTACATGCAACCAATCTGCCAGATTCTGAAATTCTAATATTCTTTAGGAAATCACATTTTTAAGCACTCTAACATCCATAGATGTGGGTTCCTTTGTTAAGGATTCAATCCCAACATCATATAACATGTTTTTGAAAGAGAATACTTTAAACTTATAAAGAAAATGTGCATGCAAAGTCAAAAATTCCAGATTCTTACAAAAGAACAAAACCCACATTTTAATGATTTTCTCATTTTTTTCTCAAGTTCATGATGGAAGTTCATAGATTTTCACCAATTTATGGACATTTCTCATGTCCTTGGTGTTTTATCTCCCTTCTAGAACAAGAAAAAGAGTTCATCCATTTGGATGAAATGAAAGTGTAAAACAATGTAGGAAAAATGGCATAAAAGGTGCCAAAAAAAAGTATGAATGACACTAGATTGTAGTTCTTACCTTAGGAGAATAATGCAAGTACTTCAACCCTTTGAAATTTCGTATTTGGATGATTGTATGGACTGAAAATTTTCTGGAGTTTGAAGCTTGAAAGGATGAGAATGATGGGAAGAACAAGTAAACTCAAATAGAGAGAGAGAAAGGAAGATGGATGGTCTTTTTGTCTTAGTTTGAAAATGAGAGAAGAAAGACCATATTGGAGGGTAAAAAGAGGGGGGGTGGCCGGCCCCTACATGGGCCCCCATCCCTTGCAAAGATTTTTTTTTTTTTTATAACAAAGCCCAAGAGTAAAACTTGTAAAAACCCATTTTTCTTTTACTAGACTTTTAATTGCAAAACAAGCTTCTAAAATACCTTCTTGTTTTATTATTAAATCTTATAAAAGAAAAGTTTAAGTATAAGTAAAACCCTATATTTTATATAGGTTATATGTTATTTAAGGTATTTTGGCATTTCACAAGGTGTTCCGGTTAGTCTTGGGTCAAAACCGGGTCTTTTAAGCAACTACCGGGAATTTTAGCGATTTTTTCGCTTTAATATTTTCTGGATGAGTTCTATTAGGGTATATTCCCTCTATTAATATTAGTGCGGGTTTAACAGATGCTAACCTGGAAGTTTCGATTTTTTTTTGCCGAATGTTACAGTTTTCCCCCGTTAGAGAAATTTCGTCCCGAAATTTAATGACTGGCATTCCCAGTTGGTTCCTTGACGAACAGCTGAGGATACTTACCCCTCATAAAGTCCTCTCGTTCCCAAGTGTATTCAGGTCCGTGCCTTGCATTCCAACGAACTTTTACGATCGGGATCTTGCTACGTCTTAACCGCTTAACATCTCGGTCAAGTATTTCCACGGGTTCCTCTACGAAACGTAACTGCTCGCTTACTTGTATGTCTTTCATCGGTAGGACCAACGATTCATCCGATAAGCATTTCTTCAAGTTCGACACGTGGAATGTGTCGTGAATGGCGCTTAACTCTTGTGGTAGCTTGAGTCTATATGCGACCGGTCCAATCCTTTCCAGTATCTCAAATGGACCGATGTATCTTGGACTTAACTTGCCTCTCTTCCCAAATCGTACCAAACCTTTCCATGGCGATACTTTGAGTAGTACCCTATCGCCCACCTGAAATTCCAATGGCTTCCTGCGATTATCTGCATAACTCTTCTGACGAGTCCTGGCTACTTTAAGTCTTTCTTGTATGGTTATGATCTTGTCCGTAGTCTCCTGAATTATGTCGGGTCTTATCAGTTGTCTGTCTCCGACCTACAACCAACTGAGTGGGGATCTACACTTGCGTCCATACAAGGCTTCGTACGGCGCGCACTTCAAGCTGGTATGGTAGCTATTGTTGTAGGAGAATTCGACTAGCGGTAAATGAGTATCCCAACTTCCACCAAAATCCATCACACAGGCCCGCAACATGTCTTCTAGTGTTTGAATAGTTCTTTCTGTCTGCCCGTCCGTCTGCGGGTGGTAGGCAGTGCTCAAATCCAAACGCGTGCCCAATGCTTTCTGAACTGATCGCCAAAAGCGTGACGTAAAACGACTATCCCTGTCCGAGATTATTGCAGTAGGTACTCCATGACGCATAACGATCTCGTTGATGTAAATCTGAGCAAGCTTTTCCACCTTGAAGTCTTCCCGAATAGGCAGAAAATGTGCAGATTTCGTAAGCCGATCCACAATAACCCAGATTGAATCATGCCCTTTTCCGGTTCTGGGTAACTTAGTTATGAAATCCATGCTTATCTGTTCCCATTTCCATTCGGGAATCTCAGGTTGCTGAAGAAGACCGGATGGTTTCTGATGTTCAGCCTTAACCATTGCACAAGTTTTGCACGTGCTTACATACAAAGCAACATCTTTCTTCATTCCTGGCCACCAGTAGTATTCCTTCAGGTCCTTGTACATCTTATCGGCACCGGGGTGAATTGAATATCTTGCTTTATGGGCTTCATCCAAGATGGTTGTTCGTAGTCTGACAACCTTAGGTACCCAAACTCTATTTCGGAAGTACCGCACCCCGTCTGGTTGTTTTTCAAATTCCTTTTCCAGATGATGTAGAGTTTCGTTTTTTAAATTCTCCTCTTTTAATGCCTCTTCTTGAGCTTCGAGGATTTGATCCTTAAGACTCGTCCGGACCATTGCTCCCATAGCTCTTGCCCTCGATGGCTTCACCCTTTCTTTTCGACTTAAAGCATCAGCTACAACATTAGCCTTGCCTGGATGGTACTTTATCTCGCAATCATAGTCGCTAAGCAGTTCAACCCATCTCCGTTGCCTCATATTCAGCATTTTCTGATCGAAAATGTGTTGTAAGCTCTTGTGGTCGGTAAAGACGGTACATTTAGTGCCGTAGAGATAGTGTCTCCAAATCTTGAGTGCGAATACTACAGCTCCTAGTTCCAAATCATGGGTGGTATAATTCTTTTCGTGAACTTTAAGTTGCCTTGATGCGTAGGCAATAACCTTGTCTTTTTGCATTAGCACACACCCCAATCCTTGGTGTGAGGCATCGCAGTAAACCACAAAGTTGTCAACTCCCTCTGGTAAAGCTAAGATCGGTGCATTGCATAACTTATGCTTAAGTGTCTGAAAGGCTTCCTCTTGTTTTTCTCCCCAATCGAACTTCTTATCCTTCTGGGTTAATGTCGTTAATGGTTGCGCAATTTTGGAGAAATTTGCAATGAAACGCCGATAGTAACCAGCTAAACCGAGAAACGAACGAATTTCAGTCGGAGTCTTTGGGGCTTCCCACTTCTTGATGGCTTCTATCTTGGCCGGATCGACATGAATTCCATCTTTATTAACTAGATGCCCAAGAAATTGCACTTCACGAATCCAAAATTCTCATTTGGAAAGTTTAGCATACAGCTTTTGGTCTTTGAGCAGTTCTAGTATTTGCTTTAAATGTTGCTCATGCTCCTTCTTGCTTTGCGAATAAATTAATATATCATCTATGAACACAATTACGAATTTGTCCAAGTACGGTCGACATACTCTGTTCATTAGATCTATAAAGACTGCTGGAGCGTTTGTCAGACCAAAAGGCATGACTAGGAACTCATAATGTCCATATCGAGTCCTAAATGCTGTTTTCGGAATATCCCCCTCACGAACTCTCATTTGATGGTATCCGGACCGAAGATCGATCTTTGAAAAGTAAGTAGCGCCTTGAAGTTGGTCGAACAGGTCATCGATTCGAGGAAGGGGATATCGGTTCTTGATGGTCAGCTTATTAAGTTCCCTGTAGTCGATGCACATACGAAACGAACCATCTTTCTTTTTAACGAATAAAACTGGAGCTCCCCAGGGTGAAGAGCTGGGTCTGATGAATCCTTTATTGAGTAGCTCCTTAAGTTGTTCTGACAGCTCCTGCATTTCTGAAGGTGCTAACCGGTAAGGTGATTTCGCCACGGGTGCCGCTCCTGGAATTAAGTCGATATGAAATTCAACTTGTCTTGGTGGTGGTAATCCAGGTAATTCGTCTGGGAATACCTCAGGAAAATCTCGTACTACTGGGAAATCTTGAATATTCTTCTCTTTGATCTCCTTATCCACTACGTGTGTCAGAAACGCAACACAATCTTTCCGCAAATATTTTCGCATCTTCATACTCGACACTAATTTAAATTTCCTCCCCGAGCTTTCTCCCTGTATTTCCAGTATTCTTCCTTCGGTTTGAGGTATCCGGACAATCTTTTCGGAGCAAACGATCTCTGCGCGATTCTTCGCTAACCAATCCATACCTACGACTATATCGAAGCTTCCTAATTTGATTGGGATTAAATCTATGCTAAAATCTTTTTCCGCCAGTTTTAGGGTACAGTTTTTAATTACATCTATGTCCCTAACTTCCTGTCCATTAGCAAATTCTATAACGTAGGCTTCTTTCAACTTTTGAGGTTCCAAGTTAATTTTCGGCCTAAACTCTAGTGATACAAAGCTCCTATCTGCTCCCGAATCAAAAAGTACTGTTGCATAATGATTATTCAAGAGAAACGTACCTGTGACTACATCCGGGTTTCGTCTTGCTTCATCTGTTCCAATTTCAAACACTCGACCTCGTGTATGACCTCCTTGATTCCCTTGATTGACTGGTCGCGCTTGATTTGCATTAGGCCTTCGGTTCAGTCTCGGACATGCGCTCCGAAAATGATCTGGACTACCACACTCGTGGCAGGTTCGTTTTCCTCCACTCTTGCAATCCCTGGCGACATGGCCTCCTTTGTTACATTTGAGGCAAATGATGCATCTTCCAAAGTGACGATTATTGCACTTGCTGCATCTTGGGTATGGCCCTTTTTCTTTCTCCTCGGCCTGTGCTTGAATTCCAAAATTTCATGTTACTCTCTGACCCTTGTCTGATCTTCCCCCAAATTGCCTTCTCGCAGGCTCCTCTATCTTTCTTTTCCCTGTGGCTTTGTCATTCCCAGTTGTTCTCGAACGATTTGCGTTGTTGGTGAGTCTCGTTGCTACATTCACTGCTTCTTGAAGAGTCTTCGGGTCAGCTGAAGTCACATCTCCTCTGATTTCTTCAGATAAACCCCACACATATCTATCCACTCGGTTTTCATCGGGCGTCACCAAGTGTGGCACCAGCTTTGCCAGCTCATGGAAACGGGCAGTGTAAGAATCTATGTCGTTTCCTTTCATTTCATGGTTCCACAGTTCTGCCTCCAGCTTCTGGATCTCACTCCTTGGGCAGTACTCCTCTTTGAGCATCTTTTTGAACTCATCCCATGTCAGTCTATTGGCCATATCCCGGCCTCGGGTTTGTACTTGAGTGTTCCACCATGTTAATGCCCGTCCTTGCAGAAGGCAAGCGGCATATTCCACCTTGTTTCCTTCAGTACATTTACTGATATTGAGAACAGACTCCATACCTTCTACCCAAGCCAATAATCCAACGGCTCCCTCAGTTCCGTGGAATTCCTTAGGGTTGCAGCCCCTGAAAGTCTTGTATGTGCATTCCCGATTTCCGGCCGTTCCCGCATTGTTTGGATTAGCATTCAGTCCAGCTGCTACTTGGCTGACAATGTTCGGAAGTGCAGCCATAATTTGCTCAGCCACTAGCCGTGCGACTTCCGGATCCTCTCTTCTTGGAGGCATAGTCCTACAGTTATGGTTTTAGTTAAGGATTTAGTCGCATGGTCACTAATACTGTTATTTGATTAAACTTCCTACTTGTTGTGTGATTCTAAGTTATGGTACTACTTCAGGCATACTATCATTATTATCTACACGTATTGTCATAACAACATACCACAATTTCATAATCATGCATTAGAAGTACTTGAGATATATACACATTAACCAAGCATTTCATTCATAAGCCGTACATATTCAATACCCTAAAAGAAACAGTTAACAAAACATGCAATGTTTGAAATTTAAACGGCTAAATGCCCCAAAAATATGAGTTTAAGTTTAAATAAATCCCAAAAGTTCCACAATCAATGGTCTTCTAGTGCATCATCATCCAAATCAGCACCCCTATCATCAACACCAGTGCTCCTATCACCCACATCCAGCACATATACAAGGTCCTCATCTCCCTCCTAGTGGCATCAACTACCTCCATGGTTCTATCGGAGACCTCATCATGTGCATTTAAGACCCCCATTATTGCATTCAGGTGTTCATGCTGTATGTCCAACCTCTCCTTATGAAGTTGCACATCTCGTGACATCAGTAGAACCCACTGACTCTCCCGAGCAGTCATACCGGGAGGATGAGCCACAGGAACCCCGGTTACCACTTGGGTGGCTCCGGATTGCGCCCCCTGCCGGGACGACTCTCCTATGTCTCTTGATGGGTTTGTGAATCTCACACATCTAGGTAATGGTACGCTCTTCCTTGCCGTGGTTATTACTCTTGGACCACGAAACGTAGTCGGATGGGGTCGAATGAGTGATGCATAGTTTATTTCAAGGTCGTCATCGTACGGGTCTCTTTCCACTTCAGCAGGTCTACGGTCCCTAGGTCGGCTAGTGACGTAGCCGGATGGGTCGGCCGAGTACGAGTGCTCTGAGGGAGTGTGCTCCGATGGGTCGTGTTCGGATGGGTCGTGTTCGGATGACATAGTGAGCTGCGATAATAGTAGACTTTGTTATTATGTGTATTATTGTAAGTGCCTAAAATATGCAATGTTTATGCAGACACACACAAAATCATGTTTTCCCATTTCAAGTAGAAAATTTATTTTAAGCATACTTCCATTATGACCAACCCGAGTCTCTCATTATATTTACCCGAATTAAACATATGTGATCAGGCTTTGTTTAATTGAGGTATAATAATGTGACATTCGACTTGGTTATATTAGCAACATACTCCAGATTTTAGACAATCCTTTCGAAAATCGTTTTGAAAATAGTTTGCGTTATGGTTGGGTTATAGTTTGTGGTTCCCATAAGAGAACCAGCATTCTCTATAACCTTAGGCTCTGATACCAAATCTGTCACACCCCGCTAAAACGGAAACACGAGGTATGACAGCGTAGGGTTTCATTAAAAAGGTAACAGACAACACCAACCACAAGTTTAATACAGTAGTACAAAATATTACATTACAACGTCTTTAACCCAAAAAGTTTCAAAAAGGAAAGACGACAAATACAAAAATTATCAATATAAGTTTTAAGAGTCTTGATGTTGATATCATCAAACAAAATGCACCCTACGTGCCTTCACTTACTTCTTATTCCCTGAAAAGCATGTTTAAAACGAAAAGGTCAACTACAAAGTGTTGGTGAGTTCACAGGTTTTTCATATCCAAACAGTTTTCAACCAAAGATTATTTTCGTGAGTCTTTTGTCACGACAAGCTTTAAATTTAAAATCTTATGAGTACACCTTACAATAAATGACTTTCGCAAGATATATGATTGTTGAGCCACTACTAAGCCTCCGACAACTTACGCCCCGCGGACTACCTCAGAGGTGGTATGATGGCCACATGAGTAG
Organism: Saussurea involucrata; assembly: GCA_033807775.1. Lineage (NCBI taxonomy): Eukaryota > Viridiplantae > Streptophyta > Magnoliopsida > Asterales > Asteraceae > Saussurea > Saussurea involucrata. The sequence continues at coordinate 31,700,084 of CM066326.1, read as the reverse complement.
AACATTATTATCAGATAAAGTGCACCCCTACTCGTCAGTTTAAGGTGGGTTTGTCAAACCAAATAGCGCTATCCACAAATATCACCGGCTCGTTATGAGTTAATAAGTAGTGTACCTATTGGGGACTTAACATTTTTATTATCACTCAACATATCTTTGTCACTTATGTAAAGTTGTACATTCATTTGTACTCATTTCTTAAATCACAAATATCCATAATTTTACTATCATGAATCATTTAGCATTTTAAAATCATAACATGCTTTTCACCCCAAACATTTAAACAAGTAAAACGGGGATGTGAAAACTCACCTTTTAGCGTAGACGCGTAGTAGTGAAAGCTTGTTCACTTAATCCTCTTTACGGGCTCCCTATAAGGTCAAACAATCTCTATGAGTCCTTCATAGCTAACCCCAAAGTTAAACTTACCTAACTTAATCCACGTCTTGTGAAATGCCTTATCTTTAGTAATTAAGTTGAAATGCACAAATTAGCATTGTTCAAGTGTTTTTAATCATCAATATGAATGGTTATAAGAAAGACTCAACAGTTTCCAAAATACTCAAGCTGACAGAAAATTCATACTACAACAGTGACTATTTTACAACACTTTCCAGGATGTCAAATTTACCCATTTTTTTATATGTGGTACTATACTGAGTTAAGGGAGTTTTGACCAAATTTCGTAATATTTGGAGGTGTTTAAGGGGTTCAAATAATTTTTATAAAACAGTGCAACACAGTACCTAAAACAGTTTGCACCCTTCTGTGGAAACAGGCTTTTGGAGGGTCAAAACATAATCTTTTTCAAAGTTTTTACATGTTTTGAAAACCTAACACATAAAGGTATCTTATGGAAAAATATTCATAAATTTTAGATAACTTTTGAGTGAGTTATGGACGAATGAAGTTGCATGTGCCAATCTGCCAATTTTGGACAGCTTGGCACACTTGACTTGTATAAAATATTTAAGTGACCAAAACTCCATATTTTTGAATGAAACCAAGTGCATGTGAAACCTAACTCATTTGAGAAATTCCCAGAAAGAAAATGGTTAATTTTGATGGTTTCTACAGAAAGTTATAAGCAAAACAAAGTGACACAACAATCTAACTGATCATTTGCTGCACACCAAATTTGTTCTAAGGAATAGAAGGCTCAAATCTCAATATTTTCTTATGAGACCAGTTGGGTTTGAACCCTAACTCATTAAACCCTACTCCAGAAGAAAAATGAGGAATTTTGGACATGATTTGACCAAGATATGGTCGTCCTAAGTACATGCAACCAATCTGCCAGATTCTGAAATTCTAATATTCTTTAGGAAATCACATTTTTAAGCACTCTAACATCCATAGATGTGGGTTCCTTTGTTAAGGATTCAATCCCAACATCATATAACATGTTTTTGAAAGAGAATACTTTAAACTTATAAAGAAAATGTGCATGCAAAGTCAAAAATTCCAGATTCTTACAAAAGAACAAAACCCACATTTTAATGATTTTCTCATTTTTTCTCAATTTCATAATGGAAGTTCATAGATTTTCACCAATTTATGGACATTTCTCATGTCCTTGGTGTTTTATCTCCCTTCTAGAACAAGAAAAAGAGTTCATCCATTTGGATGAAATGAAAGTGTAAAACAAAGTAGGAAAAATGGCATAAAAGGTGCCAAAAAATAATATGAATGACACTAGATTGTAGTTCTTACCTTAGGAGAATAATGCAAGTACTTCAACCCTTTGAAATTTCGTATTTGGATGATTGTATGGACTGAAAATTTTCTGGAGTTTGAAGCTTGAAAGGATGAGAATGATGGGAAGAACAAGTAAACTCAAATAGAGAGAGAGAGAAAGGAAGATGGATGGTCTTTTTGTCTTAGTTTGAAAATGAGAGAAGAAAGACCATATTGGAGGGTAAAAAGAGGGGGGGGGGGTGGCCGGCCCCTACATGGGCCCCCATCCCTTGCAAATATTTTTTTTTTTTTATAACAAAGCCCAAGAGCAAAACTTGTAAAAACCCATTTTTCTTTTACTAGACTTTTAATTGCAAAACAAGCTTCTAAAATACCTTCTTGTTTTATTATTAAATCTTATAAAAGAAAAGTTTAAGTATAAGTAAAACCCTATATTTTATATAGGTTATATGTTATTTAAGGTATTTTGGCATTTCACAGGGTGTTCCGGTTAGTCTTGGGTCAAAACCGGGTCTTTTAAGCAACTACCGGGAATTTTAGCGATTTTTTCGCTTTAATATTTTCTGGATGAGTCCTATTAGGGTATATTCCCTCTATTAATATTAGTGCGGGTTTAACAGATGCTAACCTGGAAGTTTCGATTTTTTTTGCCGAATGTTACACAAAATCCTACAGGTATGACTCTAACTGGTCCAAATAATGCTTCATCTTCTTCTGTAAATACTACAGATGCAAATGCCGAAGAAGAAAATGCAGAAGATGAAACATCAAGAAAAACGACCACAGAAGCTGCTGAAAAACAAACTCCACAATCCACAGAAGAACCAATTACAGAGGAAATTGAGGACCAAGACTATACGTCCTCAGAGGAACAAACTCCACCACCACTCATACCAATCATTCCACAAATGGTAAAATCATCTACCAAGGCAAGAAGAACGACAGAGGCTATACAAGAAGAAGATCCACAAGAAGCTTCTGAAGAAAGGTTCGATGACATTGATGACCATCTTCCACGCACCACTCAGTGGACAAAAAGCCATCCTCCAAGCCAAATAATTGGAGAACCTTCTGACTCAGTAAAAACCAGGTCTGCCACTGCTAATTTTTGTTTCTTTACAAATTTTGTTAGTGTGATAGAACCAAAGAAGATTTCTGAAGCCCTAGATGACCCAAACTGGGTAGACGCCATGCAAGTAGAACTTCTGCAGATTGAGCGTAACAGAGTATGGACTTTAGTACCTTTGCCACGAGGGAAACAGGCCATTGGGACTAAGTGGGTCTACAGAAATAAGAAGGATGAAGATGGAGTGATCATCAGAAACAAAGCACGATTGGTGGCCAAGGGTTATAGACAAGAAGAAGGCATAGATTACGATGAGACTTTTGCTACTGTTGCACGGCTCGAAGCAATAAGAATATTCTTAGCCTTCGCAGCTCACGGAGGTTTTAAAGTCTATCAGATGGACGTAAAATCAGTTTTTCTCAACGGTGAAATCCAAGAAGAGGTTTACGTAAATCAGCCACCAGGGTTTGAAAGCTCAAAATTCCCAAGGCATGTATACTACCTTGAAAAGGCTCTGTACGGACTGAAACAGGCTCCAAGAGCATGGTACGAACGACTTTCTACCTTTCTTCTAGTAAATGGCTACAACAGAGGTACAACAGATACTACCCTATTCTATAAACGTAAAAACAGTGAAATAATGCTTGTACAAATCTATGTGGACGACATAATTTTTGGGTCTACTAATACAGAAGAGTGCAAAAGTTTTGAAAAACTCATGCAGAGTGAGTTTGAAATGAGTATGATGGGAGAATTAACATTCTTCCTCGGACTTCAAGTCAAACAAACATCAGAGGGAATTTTTATAAATCAGGCCAAATATGTCTCTGACATTCTTTTCAAGTATAGCCTCTCTGATACCTCTGCAATGAAAACTCCAATGGCCACTGGAAATAAGTTATCCTTAGATCCAGATGGCATCTCTGTAGAATGCACTCTCTACCGAGGCATGATTGGATCTCTGTTATACTTAACTGCTAGCAGACTTGACGTTATGCATGCCACAGGTCTTTGTGCACGTTATCAAGCTAATCCTAAGAAATCACATTATGATGTTGTTAAGAGAATCTTTAGATACCTAAAGGGGACCAAAAATCTTGGTCTCTGGTATCCACAGAACTCTGGCTTTTGTCTTAAAGCTTATACAGATTCAGACTATGGAGGATGCATGCTCGACAGAAAGAGTACCTCTGGGAGTTGTCAATTCCTAGGTGGTAAGTTAGTCAGTTGGACCTCTAAGAAGCAGAATTGTGTGTCAACATCTACGGCATAAGCTGAATACGTTGTTGCTGCTAGCTGTTGTTCTCAGGTTCTGTGGATGAAGACTCAGCTAAAAGACTACGGCCACATCCTACTCAAGATACCCATCTTCTGTGATTCCAAAAGTGCCATTGCCATCTCTGCCAATCCTGTGCAACATTCAAAAACCAAGCATATCGATATAAGGTACCACTTCTTGAAACATCATGTTGAATATGGTACAATCGAGATGCATTTCATTCCCACAGAATACCAACTCGCAGACTTATTCACCAAAGCTTTAGACGAGAAAAGATTCAATTTCTTGGTGGGTAAGTTAGGAATGATCAATATGACGTGAAAATCCTCTGTAAGTATAGCTTATCTTCTGTAAATATGTGTATAAATATATTGCTTTATTTATTGCTTTGATTGATTTCTTTCTGTATGTAAATTCTCAATCTTAAATAGTTCTTGAAATCACAGAGCTTCTGTGGGTCTGCTCAGAACCTCTGACGATCCCTACAGAACCTCTGGTAAACATGACCTATGTACTATGCAAAACTTATCCTATTTTGATCCAAGCATAGGTCAAGGGGGAGCAAAAGGAAATTACTTGATCTACAGAGATGGTTAGATCAAGGGGGAGCAAAAGAAACCTTGAAATGATCTACAGAGGTTAATCTTTCAAGGGGGAGCCAAAGAAGAGTGTCGATGAATCTATATCGTCAGAAGTCAGACATCACTGCCGAGAAAAGAAGAACCAAAAGGTATGTCTCGTACAAAAGGTTTTTGAAAACAGTTTTCTGGGACAATAATTGTCAAATACGTCCTAAAAATACTGGGAATAACATTTCAAAAATAAAATTATTAAAACTTTTAATAATTCTTGAGTTATGAGAAATTTGAGGTCATAGAGCTTCTGCTGAGCTCAACAGAAGTTCTGCCAGAACACTGCTCTGTAATCGCAAATTTAACTCGGAAACCGAATACGCACAAATACACACACCATGACCTTCTCGCACAAAACTTTTTCCAAAACAGTTTTCTCGGACACCAACTTTCAAATATGTTCGAAAAACATTTTTTAATGCAAATCAAAACTTGGATGATCAAAATTGTTAATAGATTTTTAGTTATGAGAAATTTTCACTCATAGAGCTTCTGCTGGCCCTGACAGAGCTTCTGCAAGTTCCTACAGAGCCTGAAAACCTTTGTGAACAAAATTTCTTCACTAAAATCCTATTAATCCTCTCCAATGATTTTACAAATGTTTTGGTCAAAATAGAACCTACAGAGTCATGATAACAATGAGATATATGAGAAAAGGGTGAAAATCCAAGATTTTCAAAATCACAGATCTTCTGTAAACCACAGAGCTTCTGTAAATTTGGTATTTGGGCATTTCTGTAAACAGTAACGGTTACCTTTACTGAGAGTGAAAATCATGTGGCTAAGAACAACCCCACGCGCCTAGCATTAATGGGCCGCGCACGACGTCATGTCATCCTCTGACATGACCTACGTGTCTCATTTTCATTGGGCGTACATGGCACGTTTTCTTTTGAAAGTTGAACCCGCCGTTCTAACTCAAGTACGGATTCCAAATATTTATCCATTGCCAAATATCTTTACCCTTTCGAATTCTACCGTTTTACCCACCTATAAAACCCAAGCTTACCCTCTCATAAAAAATCTTTACGAACTCTCATTCTTCTCTGGCGAAACCCTGCAAAAACCTGCAAGTATCTTATTCTCATTACCAATGGCTTCATCTTCTCAAGCTATCTCCCCTGCACACTCTCCGGCAAACTCACCGGAACACTCCCCTGCTCATTCTGAACATTCAGAAAACCCCCACCTCGCCAAAAATGACGAACAAGAAGATTCCGGCGACTCAACAGACTTTACTCCGACCACCCATCTACAAAACTTTATCGCAAAGGAGCACTTTGAAAAGGTACTACCCATCAAATCCAATAACTGCTATTTGGTCCCCTCACCCACTGCTTTCGGAGAAGCCCATGCCCTTCTTCTAAACATCATGGAAAACCATATTCTCTTTCCTTTACTCTCAAGAACCCCAAAGAAAATACCTGTTAGGTATTTGAACCAATTTTGGCAAAGTTGCCGATATGATAAAGATGATTCTCTTATCAAAGGGTACATCTCAAAGCCAGACAAATCTGAACATTTGGAACTCAAGTTCAATAGAACAATGTTTTCTCTTGAGTTCAATCTACCAACAAGGGGTCTTCTTGGACTGAAAACATATGCAGAACAACCAACAGACGACGAGCTCTGTCGTTTTGTAGAAATGCTTGGGTACAACACCCACCTAAGGAAGAGAAATGACTTTCGCAGAGGCAGACTACCACCTCTGTGGAACACCTTGTTTTCGATCCTCAACAGATGCCTTACAGGGAAGATAGGCAGCATTGACCAGAGCTCGCACCAGATCTTAACAATCATGTATGGGGTCTACTACGATCTCCAACTCGATTACGCGACCATCATGTTGCAAGAGATCATCAATACGATCGACAGAAAGAACAACACCAAAAGGGCAAGAGAGAACGATCCTAAGTATCTACCGCCTCTGTAATTCCAAAGAATATTGGGAGTCCTGTTCGAACCTCTGCTGATGATGCAGAACTGGCCAATGGAAGGGCCAACTCCCAAACAGTTCCCAATGAACAAAAACATCCCCACCGATCACGTAGATGGCTACACCCACTGCAGACCTCTGTCAAAGAAGCTTCTGAGCTATGCCAAGAACAAAACCCTTAAGTTAGAGTATATACGCGATCATAGGACTCCAAAACCGAGCCCTGTGACACCCCCGCGTTTAGGTGTCCCCCTAGAAATAATAGTTGCAGAACCCCTCTCTACATAAGCGAAGGAGCAGAAACTGGCAAAACACATGGCAATCCAACTTAGTTTTATAGCCAAACGAGCCGACCTCATGGGAAAGAAGTCTTCTTCTAAAGCCTCTTCCTCTACCCCAAAAACAAAGAAGAGGAAAACTGCATAAGGCACCTCTACAAGCATTACAGAAACTCAACCTTCACCTCCTCATGCCACAGAAGTTGGCTCCTCTACTCCTCCCACTTCTCCAAAACAAAAGAAGAAAAGGAAATCAAAACCCACAAAAGGAGGGGCACCAAAACCCAAGAGGAGGAAGACCAAAAAGAAACATGGGAAACCACTTGATCAAATGGTTACCATCGCAGAAGAGGCAGCTGCAGAAGTTGTTGAAGAAGCGGTCGAAGAAACTGCAGAGGAAGAAACTGCAGAGAAAGAGACTGCGGAGGAAGAGACTGCAGAAGAGGGATATCAATCCCCAGATCGATTCGCTCATCAAGGTAGCTTAAACGATTTCCTTCAAAACCCTGACATTGCTAACACCCTAAATACACCTGGGTGGAATGCACCACCTCTTGACCACCACACCACAGAAGAACAAGACTTCTCTATCTCTGGCGTTGACACAAATCTGCATGATGATGACCAAACCCCCAGAGATCAACCGGCTGAAACTCCAAACATTCTACAGAACCCGTTCATCCAACAGGGATTGAACGTCCACAGAAGGAGTCCAAGCCCAGCTTCAGAAGAAGGTATAGAAGAAATCGATATGTCAGATAATGCCACTAAGGAAAGGATTAGGCTACAAGAAGAAGCTGAGTGGAATAGAGATGAGGTTACAGAGGCTTTAGATAGAATGGGAGGAAAAGAAAAAGAGAAAGAAAAAGATGTCGTAGAAGTAGAAGGCACACATCCCTCACCCCCTCCCAGTGCAACCCATACATCTAACTCCGCAGGTCTAGCTGCAGAAGGAGTTATTGAAAAAGAGTCGCACAACTCGATCCCTACCCAAACCAAACAGCCATAGGTCACTCTTTCGACTTCTGCGCCCACAAATACCAGGGAATCCATTCCTAGGGAGTCTCCTCAGAGAGACTCACCTATAGTTCGTGATCAATCGCCCCAGATCACACTAGAACACCCTACAGAGGAATTCGTTTCCTCTACCACGCACAATTTTGGGCCAAAACTTCTTTCAGAGAGAAGTAGTGAGCACAAAGACGAAGAGACTCTAGACAAGTCTCCGAGTCAACAGAAGAACATTTTGATACCCACCTCTGGAGTGGATTTGGACACTGTTCTTCGCAGAACTTCTCTAGAGATTGAAACTCTTGTTTCTTCTCGAAGATCAGATGGAAATCCTTCCACCCCCAACGTACAAACAAGGGTGAACGAAGGTGTCCCAGGAGCAGGGACTCACTCTGGAGACGAATGTATTCCTCCATAGGTTACCACAGGAACACAAGTATCAAGGGATGAGTTCCAAACCCTTGTCACCTCTGTGAACCAAACCATGAAAGAGTTGCAAAGCTCTTTCAAATCTTTTGCAGAGACAACATCGACGGCCTTACTAAATCTAAACACCAAAATGGACAATCTGTCCACAGAGGTGAAATCCGCCATTACCCAGATGAAGTCTTCTGCTGAAATAACTGCCACTTCTGCCGCCAAAGAATTCGGGATAGCCGCAACTTCTGCGTTCAAGGAATCAGTCAAACATTTCCTTGAACAACTGAACAACCAATCCAACAAGGCAAAGGGCATTACTCCTGCAGATCTACAGAAGGCCCTGAAACACGTACAAGAAGAAGCAATGCGCAACACCATGCTGATGCAGCCTAAAGACTACATGACCAGAGCACAGCTAACAGAGCTCGGGCAGAAGATGATAAACCAGGTTACAGAAGTCATCGTCTCCTTCACTACTGCAAATGCCAACTACATTAAAGAGTTCAGAGCAAGTGTCGGCAGAATGCGCTTCAACACAGAAGCAGAGCTTGCAACTCTATTCGGCCTCTGTGATGATGTATGCGCAAAGTTGATGGCCGCAGAACCAGAACTACCAAAGAAACCCAAAGCTTCTTGCAGAGCAGAGGGTACTTCTGATAAGGGTCAGGATAACTCTGATGATGACCACCCTGGTCCATCAGATCATCCTGAGGGGGAGAATATAAGGGAGAAAGCTGCGAGCAGAGGACTTCCAGCTACGCCAATAGCCGCAGAACCCATCAACCAAGCCCCTCCAAACCAAACCCAACAACCCACAGAACAGACCACAGAGACAACACCCATCTCTGTGGAATCAACTGCTGAAGAAACCCATGTACCAGAAACTGCTCAACAGACCACAGAGGCAACAACCACCCCTGTGGTAATCATCTTGGAAGAGAGTCCTTCAACAAACCAACAACCCGGAGGAACAGAAGCTCAAAAGACCACAGAGGAAACACCTACCTCTGTGGAATTCCCTAAAATGTTTGGAGTAGATGCTCAACATCTGTCATCCTTTTCAGAAGAAGATCTTCCCTCCCCAACTACAAAACCAACAGAAAAACCCCAATCCATCCCAAGAAGAAAGTCTATTGCCCACAAACCAAAAAGAGCAAAGACCTATGCTTCTTCTGTTCTAAGAAATATGCACAACACAATGACTGAACGAATGGCGCAAAGAGCAGAAGAAAGACAGAGTTTACAACATCTTTCCGAATAGCAAGAAGATTCGACATTCCTCAAACCACAGAAACCGAGCTCACAGAAGAAGTCACCAAAGAACCTCCAACAGAGGTTAGAGAGCCAATCAAGCCAACAGAACCAACACCACAAAGGTCCTCTCAAACACAAGTGTCAAAACCTATAGAGGCAACACCCATCATTCCAACAGAAGCGCCAACACCCAAACCTACAGAGGCAACAGGTTCTGAACCTCTAAAGGCCAAAGACAAGGGAAAGGCGAAACTGACAGAAGAGCCCAAGAAAAAGAAATCATTGCCCAAGCCTACAGAGAAATTGATGAAGAGCGCCTTTGATGCCTTCCAAACTCCAAATCCTGAAGAAGAGGATTGGGCATATGGATTGAAGCCTCTGTCAGACATTCTACTAACATGTAGAGTTGCAGAAGTTGTTCGACAGATGGAGAGTCTCAGAAGACAAGCACCACCACCTGGTCCAACATACGAAGAAATGGAAGAAGTGGTATACAAATACCTCTACAAACAACCCTTTCAGACCAATCATCCAACAGATCACGTCACATATCCAAAGATCAGAGAAGAATTTGAGAACATCTTCACCAGAACAAAGCCAAGAACCAGAGCAGAAGTCTTCTCAATCCACAAAATCAAAAAGGTAATCTTCTGTAGGTTCTCCTTTACAAGAACCTATCCAAGGGTCAGGTACAATCTTTACAGAGTCAGAAGGGTAAACAATTCAGAAACCACCTTCGCTGATGCTGACCTAAGGAATCTGAATCCCTATGATCTACCTGACCTTCTGCAATGGACGAAGGACAACTACAACACAGAGCCAAACACCAGAGCCTATCAAGTGTTGAGAAAAGCGATGAGGGAAAGGCTTCTGATCTACAGTCTGACAGACTTTCAGCTAGGAAAGGATCTTGGTCTCAAACATATGAACCTTCGACCACCAGAGGATCGCTGCCCACCTGACGCTGTGCCCAACTCAATCATTACAGAACCAAGGTTCGGGTTAGTATTTCAAAACCCACAAGGCAAAGTCAAACTTTTTGTGACCATGGACTGTCAGAAGTACGCAACCAGTACTTTGAACATGTTCAGAGCAAACCTTGTAAAATACAGAGATACCGAGCAAATGGATAGAGACGCTACAGATGCTTTCATCAGAGAGATTGATGCTACAATCCGCCTAAGAGAACTATGCGTCAGTTTCTACAACGAGATCAGAGAAGTCGGAAGAGACAACAGAAGCTACAACGATTTCAAAGACGCCAACATCTGACTCTCAAACAAAATCTGCAAACCATTTTCAGTTTATCTTTCATAATACTCAAATGTAAAATGCCTCTGGCATATTTCTGAATGAAAGAACTTTCGAGGTATTGTTTAACCTCTGTCTTATCTAACCTAGCCTAAAGTACTTCAATGTCAAATTTTTATTTTTCACTACTTAGGGGGAGATTGTTAGCTTCAATCTTCCTAATCATAGAAGTATTTAGAAGTAGTGAAAATAGGCTAAGTTGAAAGCCTCTTACAGAGGCTCTGCCACTTCCGAAAGGTCAAGGTCAAGAAGCTACAGAAGCTACAGAAGCTACAGAGGTGTCCTACAGAACCTCTGTCTTACGCACAAAGAAGACCAAGACTCGGAACTCGGTGAAGACTGCTCTACAAAAGACCAGACCTCAGAACCTCTGTAACCCTTTACAGAGCCTCTGCGGTTCAGACTGAAGACTTGGAAGATATTTATAATATCTTTCCACTGTTGAAGAAATATCTTGCTACTGTTCCTAGGATCTGTCCATCAACTTGCATGATAACATGCCCTGTCAAAATTCAACACGTGTCAAACTCTGAGTGGACTCAATAGGGCTTAGTACAACATAGACGTCTGCGGCATTAAATGCAATACAGCACCTATAAATGTTCATGCCATATGTTCTACTATTCATGCCATCCGTTCTAACAGCAGCTCATGCTTTATGGTCTCCTCGAGTAGTATAAAAGGAAGTCTCTTGTTGAGATCTTCCTTAACAACAATCTTAAGGACTTAACGAAGAATCTAAGTCTCATGCTTATGCTTTATATCGTCAAACCTGTTAAGCATTACACTCTCTCACACACACCAAACAGTTCTTAATTTGTTCTTGGTGTTCTTATTATATATCGAACGACAGTAATCTTCGAGATATAATTTTGTTCTTAAAATATTGTTTCTTTATATTGTGTGTTCTAAATCTATCAAACATATCTGTTAGTTCTTTAAATACGCTTCCGCATCAAACATAAACTCGAACTAATAGATTTGTTAATCTTGTCTAAGCAAAACAGGAACCAACATCTTTGATACCCTAAACCTTACATGATTATCATTCATATTTGATCTGATTGATACATTGTCAGATTCTCAAACAAGTCTTTCGAATTCATTTCATTCGTTCAATATCCTTGTTTTGAGAAATCTTCAAAGTTCAAATGCTCAAATATTTCATGATATTATTGAGGAGCATACATTTTGATGGCAATGTTAATCAAATGCCGATATTGATATTTGTTCAAGCTAAACAGTTGAACAAATCATTATTTTAGGACAAAGTTTCATGGGATCAGTGTAAGATTATTAAACTTTTATGGATCCACGTTAACCAATGTTTCCTACCCAAGAAGTTACCCTTGAGTGATTGAGGGGTGAGGGGTCGAAATCAAAGAGTGGGGGAGATAACTCATCCAGTTGAGTATCTTATTGTGCTGAGGTAAAATATAAATGAGAGTTTGGGTAGAAGTGAGCGGATTAAAAATAGAAAAAGGGTATGAGAACAGAGTTAAAAGAATAAGAGAACTCTGCACCAACCATTTTCTGAGTCGGGAAGCCACATTACTGATTGGTTCACATTCTTTAGTGACCATCATTGAAACAGGCAGTTAGCCCATGCCAACTCTTGCTTTAACCCCACCAGCTACTCATTTCTTTCTTAACAAAGAAATGTTTCATTTTTCTTGGGGACGCAACATATGATCTATCTAATCTTCATTTGGAAGGTTTGGATATTGAAAAAGAAGTAAGTTTGCCCCACCTTCGCACTTCATTCATGCACATTAAGCCCATGGAAAATTTTTGCTGTCTCAACAGTTTACACGCTTTGAGCCTGTTTTTTCAAGCATATTTTGCTTCAATTCTTTCTACACAAGCACGTACACACAAGGAATATGTTTTCTTGTCATAACATTCATAGAAATTCCTTTGTGGTTTTTTTATGATTGAATGGAAGCCCTGGGGGAGTGAACATCAAAAAGCTCCTTTACAAAGTACATCCGTTGTACTAAGTTGCTCCGTGCTACTTACAGGCATTTTAACTGATTCATCTGTTGTTTCAGGGTTACCACGTTCTTTTTGTCTGAATTTGAAAAAATTCAGATAAATATCTTTTGGAATTGACGGATTATCAGATCAAAAGGAGGAGAATGTTGTTTGGGGTATTCAAAGACCATGCTGGAATTGATAAAGGTTTTCATGATCATGATGCTCACAATCATCAAAAAGGGGGAGATATAGTATACTGAAGATCAGGGGGGGAAATAATACCCAGAAGAAAAGGAAGTTTTATCAATGAAAGATTATGGGGGGGAAATTATAAGTCAAAGTCAAGAAGATGTTCTGAGATTGTTCGAGAAATTTCGTTTTTCAAAGACAATTTAAGGTCAAAATGATGAAGATACAGATATTCAATTCTCAGTCAAAGTTTTCGGATCAAAGCTCAAAATGAACAATAACCTTCAAAGTTCTCGCATCAAAAGGATCCGAGAAGTGAAGAACTCGCATCAAGAAGGATCCGAGTAGTTAAGAACTCGCATCAAGAAGGATTCGAGAAGTGAGGTTTTTGCATGCAGTTGGATTCGAAAAGTTCCTTCACCTATTCAGTTGGATGCGAAAAAGTTTTCGTGATTTCATGTTGGATGCGAAAAGTTTAATGCTTCCATGTTTTTAAAGCTGCAAAGATCTGATTTTCATGTACAAGACTTGAAGATGATTTGATAGAGTTTTTGTTCAAGAGATTGACTTTACAAAGAGCATATTGAAGATTATTCTGTGTTTGAAGATGGTAAGAGATTCAATGATTAATGCGGTCAAAGTTGAAGTTTTGAAGATAAAGTGCTGAAGACTGCAGCTATATTTTTGTTAAATCTTGAATCCAAAGGGGGAGAATGTTAGGACATTATTGTATTCAAGATTTACTGTAAAGTCAATGTACTTGTATTAGTAAATGTTACATGCCGTATGCCTTTATACCTTGTAAGTTGTGGGTATAAATAGGCGTGTAGTTGTATTAGTTAAATGTAATCTTTGTCATAAGTTTGTAACCTTTTGTCATTTGTTCTAACTTCAATATTCATGAATGACATAAGAATTTCTCTCCAGACTTCTTGCATGCTTTGATTACATTTGCTAGATTTGGGGAACAACAGGTCCGCACTCGAGTATACATCTGGGAGGAGACGCTTCAGTACTAACGGTAGAATCCACGTCCAATCAGAGAGTGCCACGCCAGAGGTGGCGGTGCACGATGGAACGTCGTGTGCCTCCCATTAACTCTACGTGCGTGACAGTTGCTATACCCAAATGTCTGTCACTTTAGAAATAACCCGCACCTTAGACATATTCAAAACGCATAAGTCTTAAGAATCACAGAAGCTCTGTGGTGGTGTGAGCTTCTGTGATCCGAGGTCTTCCTCACCACACACTAAAATTTCACCTTTTCTTTACCAAAAATATTTGAAAAAGCAATGAGATGATTGAGAGAGCTTCCACGAGAAAATTCATGATCGCATAGACCTTGTGGCACAGAGGTTCTGTGAAACGTCACAGAGGCTCTTTGACCAATAATTTCTAATTGTGGAAAGTTCTCAAAAGATTTTGATCATCCAAAGTTTTGACTAGTTTAAATAGGTAATTTAGAACATATTTGGAAAGTTGTGTCTAATAAAAGTGCTTTAGAAAGTGGGTTTGTGCGATGTGCTTACCAAAAATCTCTCATTGGTCTCGGCATGATTACCTTCTTCTGTTGATTGTTTCGAACAATGAACTTCTTTGGGGCCCCCTTGAATGATCAACCTCTGTCCTTCTGCTCCCCCTTGATCTATGCTTGGGTCAAATAATGATAAGTATAGCACAAATCATAGATCAATATCCCAAGAGTCTCTATGAGAATGGCCAGAGGCTCTGTGCCATTTCACAGAAGCTTTGCTGGTTACAGAAATTTGTAAGGTAAAGATTGTACATACTGAAAGATTGAAGTATTTAGATATATACAGGAGGATTAATTCTCACTTACAGAGGGATTAACTCATGTTCAGCATACCTAACTTACCCACCAAGAATAGGAATCTCTTCTCATCAAGTGCTTTGGTGAATAGGTTAGCAAGCTGATACTCTGTAGGCACAAAGTACATCTCTATTGTACTTTGTTCAACGTGATGCTTCAGAAAGTGGTACCTTATATCTATGTGCTTTATTTTTTAGTGTTGTACGGGGTTGGTAGAGATAGAAATGGCACTTTTGGAATCGCAGAGGATATGTATCTTTTGGATACTTAGACCATAGTCTTTGAGATGAGTTATCCTCCACTTTTGTGAACAACAGCTAGCAGCAGCAACGTATTCCGCTTCTGTCGTGGATATGGACACACAATTCTGATTCTTTGAAGTCCAGCTTACTCGTTTATCGCCTAGGAACTGACAACTCCCATAGGTACTTTTCTGTCTAACTTGCATCCTCCATAATCTGAATCTGTATAAGCCATTAGATCAAAGCCAGAGTTTTTTGGATACCAGAGACCAAGATTTTTGGTTCCTTTAAGGTATCTAAAGATTCTCTTGACAGCATAAAGGTGGGATTCTTTGGGATTAACTTGATACCTTGCACAAAGACACGTGGCATACATGATATCTGGCCTACTAACGGTTAAGTATAAAAGAGACCCAATCATGCCTCTGTAGAGCTTGCACTCAATAGATTTACCCTCTAGATCCGAGTGTAAGTTAGATCCAGTGGCCATGGGGGTCTTCGTGACAGAGGAGTCAGAGAGTTTGAATTTTGAAAGAATGTCAGAGGCATATTTAGATTGATTAATGAAAATTCCCTCTGGCGATTGTTTGACTTGAAGCCCGAGGAAGAAGTTTAATTCTCCCATCATGCTCATTTCAAACTCACTCTGCATGAGTTTTTCAAATTTTGTGCATTGGTTTGCATTAGTAGAGCCAAAAATAATGTCATCTACATATATTTGGACAAGTAGGATCTCATCACCTTTTCTATTGTAAAACAAAGTGGTTTCAGTTGTACATCTTTCGAAACGGTTTGCAAGAAGGAAATTTGAGAGTCTTTCATACCATGCTCTTAGGGCCTGTTTGAGTCCATACAAAGCCTTATCCAGATAGTAGACATGATTAGGGTATTTTGCACTCTCAAACCCTGGTGGTTGTTGGACGTAAACTTCTTCTTGAATCTGTCCGTTTTAGATGGCAGATTTGACATCGATTTGATATACCTTAAATCCTCTGTGGGCTGCGAAGGCTAAGAAGATTCTTATTGCTTCGAGCCATGCTACAGGGGCAAAGGTCTCGTCGTAGTCAATGCCCTCTTTCTGACAGTATCCTTTGGCCACCAGTCTTGCCTTGTTTCTTATAACCACTCCTTCCTCATCCTTTTTATTTCTAAAATCCCATTTGGTCCCTATTGTTGTTTTGCCTCTTGGCAGAGGTACTAGGGACCATACTTTGTTTCGCTTAAATTGAAGAAGCTCCTCTTGCATGGCTTCTACCCAATTTGGATCGTCTAGGGCTTCAGAAACTCTTTTTGGTTCGATCACACTGATAAAGTTTGTAAAGAAACAAAAGTTAGCAGTGGCGGATCGAGTCTTTACTTTGCTTGAAGGGTCACCAATAATTTGGCTATGTGGATGATCCTTTGTTCGCTTGGCCATCCTTGGAAGATGGTCATTTGAAGCATCGAGTTGAACTTCTGTCGTTGCACATGATGGTTCAGGTGTAGCTTCTGTAGTTGATGGTACTTCTTATGTTCTTGTTGCAGTAGTTTCAGTTTGAGTTGGTATTTCGATGATAGTGGGTATAGAATCCTCTGAAGATGTTGAAACAGAATCCTCATTCTCCTCTGGTGTTAATTCCTCTGTAGTCACAAGAGTGGGAATTTCCAGTTGCTCTGTCGTGGATCCATTGTTTGTAGTATCCCCTGCTTGCTCCCCCTCAATAGTTGTACCTACACATTTTGTGGAAGAGGGTGAAGTATTTGAGGGACCACTTAAAGATATACATTGACTTGTCTGGTCCGCATTTGTGAATTTCAGCGGAGGGATCAACTTCGTCATTAAATACATCTTCAAATAACAGATTTAACTCTGCTTCTCTTGATGTTGAAACGCCAGAGGCTTCATTGTTTAGTCTGAGTTCTGAACTGATTTGTTCAGAAGTCTTTTGGAATGAATCATCAAACAAAACATTAATGCTTTCAACAATGGTTCGAGTCCGCAGAACATAGATTCTGTAAGCTTTGGGAGTGGCAGAGTTCCCAATGAACTTCCCCTCATCTGGACTTTCGATCGAACTTCCCAAGGTGTTCTCTGTCGTAGGACAAAGCACCTACACCCAAACACATGAAAGAATTTGATGTTTGGATTTCTCTTGTTTATCAAATGATACGGTGTCTTGATGTTCCTCTTCACTACTGTTGATCGATTTTGAGTGAAGCATGCAGTAGAAACAGCTTCTGCCTAGAAGGAGACGGGTAATCTAGATGTTGTGAGCATAGTTCTTGCAGCCTCCACCAGCGTGCGATTTTTTCGTTCAACCACGACATTCTGTTGTGGGGTACGTGCAGTAGAGAAGTTTTGCGAGATTCCTTCCTCTGTGAGATATGCTTCAATGGTGGAGTTTTTGAACTCTGTGCCATTGTCGCTCCTCAGCTTCTGCACCCTACACTCATAGAGAACAGATTCTTTTAATTAGATTGATCAAGATGTTTGGAACATCTGACTTCTTTCGGACAAACTCTACCCAAGTGTATCTTGAGTATTCATTAATCAATACAAGCATATGCTTTTTGCCACCTAGGCTCTGTGTAGCAATGGGACCACAGAGGTCGACATGAAGCATGTACAGAGGCCTACTGCATGATACATCATATTTGCCTTTATGGGAAGCTATTTTGTGTTTTCCCATTTCACAGGCTGAGTAGAGATGATCTTGATCAAATTTAACATTAGGCATACCGCTTACCAGATTAAGTTTCACAAGTTTATCAAGGGTGTGGAAGTTTAGGAGACAGAACCTGTTATGCCATAACCATGCTTCTTCATTTTTGCTTGAAACAACACAGAGCTTGTCACTTTGGTTCTTGGCTTTGAAATTCATGAGGTACAAATCACCCCTTCATTTAGCTCTCAGAAGTTGTATGTTTGTGTCCTCTCCATGTAGATAACAATAAGTTCTTTTGAACTTCACATCGAAACCTGTGTCGCAGAGTTGGCTTACACTAAGTAGGTTGTGCTTGAGGCCATCCACATACGCAACTTTGCACACGGTCACATATTCCTTTTTGATGACTCCATAGCCTCCGATGTACCCCTTTTTATTGTCTCCAAAGGTTACAGATCCTCCACCAAGTTTATCTTTATACGAGGACAATAAACCTCTGTTACCAGTCATGTGCCTAGAGCACCCGGAATCTAGGTACCAAATAGGCACATACTGCTTCTGCAATACAATTAGAGAGATTTAGGTACCCATTTCTAAATGGGTCCAATCTTGTTAGGGGTCTTTAAGGTTGCCTTAGCATCCTTAGTTTTGGTTTTGACTTCTTTAGAAGAACCATTTTGTTTCTTCTTACCCTTGAATTTTGTATTCTTTGCTTTGGGTATAGAGAGGAAACAGTGAGGAGGTGAGAAATGTTGATTCAATTGATACATAAGTTCAAAGCAATGACAATGATCAACATGTGAATAAACTTGTTTAAACTTTTCATTAAAAACATTAAACATGGGTACAGAGGCTTTATGATTGCAATCTATCCTAGCATCAGACTTTCTGTTACAGAATGACCTATCTAGGCTAGATTTATTTTTGTAAAAATCTCTCTTCTGAGGAGCCTTCGGTTGTACCCATCTACTGTGGTGAACTTCTGTCGATTTCACTGTCACGGAAGAAAAAGACTTGTTATTTTTAATCCATTTTCCCTTTTGTTGTCATGTGAGTTTTTATTGAGTTGGCCTTAAAGGCTTTGAAGCATTTGGAGTTTGAGAGGATTTTTCTTTTTGTTCCATAATCTTTTCAAGCTCAAGAGAAGTTTTAGCTTGTATGCACATGTCTAGAAAATCTGGACAGATAGGAATTCTTATGAATTTCCTCTTTGGAGGAATTGTTCTGTTAAGAATGCCAGAGGGAAGTTTAAATCCCTCTGATTCACAAGGTACTATCTCTGAATCATCAGAATCAGTCTCCAAGTCCACAGAGGTTGAGTTATCCTCATATTCTGAGTCTGAGTCAAGGAAATCTCTATCGACAGAGGCAAGGTTCTCTGTACATGTGACATGTTCGCTTTCTTCCTTGTTTTCAGAAATGTTTGAGTCTTTTGAAGTACAAGGAGCAACCTCTGTGGTCTCAAAAGAGTCCATAGAGTCCTTTTCACCCAGATCATGTTCATTATTTTCAACAGATTGATTTTCACAGGTTTCCAAGACATTTTTAGAATTATTTTACAACCTATCCTTTGTGGACGAAGGTATGAACTCAGGTGCCTCTGCGCATAACTCATTTTCATGGTTTATCATGCATGCAAAGGCTATATGGGTTTGTGTCTCTGGATCCCCAAATTTGAAGAGACCTATCTGATCCTGTGTTTTCAGATATTTCTTTGGTTTGGATGCTCTTTTGACAGAGTCCGAAGATGGAAAATCTGTGTTATGATACAACACATTAATCATCTTCATAGGTTTCCTCTTGTGAGGTTCCCCAGAGGTTTTCTGTCTTTTGTTCACAGAGGGTAAGTTAGGAAAACCAGGTTTTATAACATCTCCAACGCAAAATAGGGAAGATAAGGACTTGTTTCATTTGGTTCCTGTATAAGGATCCAATTCGCAGAAGCCAATCCCTCTTCTGCATATTTGAGTATTTACCTTTTCATGCACCTTCTGTGCATCTTGATATTTTTTGATCATGAGATCTCTGTCGAGTAGGTCCTGGTGAAGAAC
Source organism: Saussurea involucrata (assembly GCA_033807775.1). NCBI lineage: Eukaryota > Viridiplantae > Streptophyta > Magnoliopsida > Asterales > Asteraceae > Saussurea > Saussurea involucrata. The sequence continues at coordinate 31,680,264 of CM066326.1, read as the reverse complement.
TTCTCTTTCTTTTTGGAATTTTTTTAAGAGCAAGTATATTCAGCCTGTCACTCTCATTATTCAAAAGCTCTATGTTTTTGGCTTTTAAGGCTAAATCAAGATCAGAACTCTTTTCTTTCAAATGATTTATTTCTTTATACCATTCCATTTCAAGATTTTCCTTTTCCAAAGCTATATTTGTTTTTTCTTGAGTGAGAAGTCTGGCTTCTCTCTCATAGAAGGCAGGTTTTTTCTTTATATCAACACAAGTCTTTTCAAGTTCATTATAATTTTCTGTTAGTTAAAGCAAATTTGCTTTTGTGCCATACGAGGATGAAGTAGAAGTGGATACCTCACAGTCGTAGTCGGAGCTGCTAACCTCTGTCATCCCACAGAACAACGCATTTTTCTTCTCTCCCTCATCAGAGGAATCGTCAGATACCCAGTTCTCTTGTTCTACCATAAGATATTTTTTAGCATAATATTCTACCTTTTTCTTGTGAAAGGAAAAATCTCTTTGGGGTCTGTTGGGCTGGCTTCGGTATTCTGTCGCGTAGTGGCCTGACTTGCCACACTTGTAGCACCATGAGTTCTGTGGAGCCATGGCAGCTTTATCTTGAGCTATGTGCTCCTCCGTAGGCATGCCCCTTTGAGGGTAATCATTCTGCCTCTGTTGATGTTCTCCTCCTCCCTTTTGCTCATATCCTATGTTGTCATACATCCTCTGTTGGTCATGAAACTCCTCTCTACCTTGAGTTATCTGCTCATATCCCCGCGGTGGCCCATAGCTTTGATACTTGCCACCTCTGTCGTCTCTCCCATCTCTATCATTCACCCCTCTGTTGAATCCGGACTTCTTCTTGAACCTTCTATTCCCAAATTCTTTGGTCAGCAAAGCTAAAGATTTAGCTGTTGTGGCCATTGTTGCCTCATCCTCATCCATCATCTCTTCTTCATCACTGTCAACAACCAAAACCTTCTTTTTTTCTTTTATTTCTCCTCCAGAGCCTTATCCTTCTTTGGCTTGTCTTGTAAGGTCCACCCTGCTGGGCTTTAGTCTGGGCTATTTGACTTTCCTATGCAGCCAGAGTGCCATAGAGGTCTGTGAGAGTCCAAGTGTCCAAGTCTTGGTTTGTTTGTAAAGACATGGACAGTTGAAGTCACTCATCATTTAAGCTCTTGAGGAATAACATTGTTTTCCTATGGAGTTCTGTGAATACCAAACTTTTTGTGTTTATTAATCAAGGAGTTGAATCTGTCATAAGTGCTCTGTAGGGATTCTAATGGCAGAGCTTTGAACGCATAATACTCATTTATGCACCGAACACTTCTATTTTTCTGAGTCTTGGCTCCACCTTCTAGCTGCTTTTCTAGCTCTTTCCACAAATCATGGGTTGTTTCACATAGGGGTGGCAAAAAGTGACCCAACCCGCCAACCCAACCCGAACCCAACCCAATAATAGCAGGTTGGGTTGAGATTTTCAACCCATCAACCCGCCAACCCGCCTAACCCAATTAATAAATGGGTTGGGTTGGGTCGAAATTTTCAACCTGATTTCAACCCATTTACAACCTGATTTCAACCCATTTCTAACCTGATGTCAACCCATTTACAACCTATTTAAACCCTTTTACAACCCATTTATATATTATTATTTAAATTAATTTAATTTAATATCTTTTTATTTTTCTAAACCCTAAAGGCCTAAACAAACTAAAATGACTATTCATTATCATTTTCATTTTTCAGTAACCATTCACAAATCACAATCACATCATCGACTATCTCTAATCTCTTCTCTAACCCTAGTTGGAAATTTGGTGGCGAGTGGCGGCTGAAGTTTCACGCCGGCGACCAGGCTCAACCGGCGACCAGTCTCGACCGGCGACCACGCTTAACACACCGGCGACCATTGTTTCTTCTGTTTCTTCTCAACTCTCAAGTTCACGTCGGAAGTAAGATTGTTTCTTCTGTTTCTTCTGTTTCTTCATATTTCTTCTGTTCATCATCGACTATCTCTAAGTAAGATTGTTTCTTCTGTTTCTTCTGTTTCTTCATATTTCTTATGTTCATCATCTACTATCTCTAAGTAAGATTGTTTCTTCTGTTTCTTTTGTTTCTTCATATTTCTTCTGTTCATCATCGACTATCTCTAATCTCTTCTGTTTTGTATATGATTTCTTCTTAACAGCTTTTGTATTTGGTTTCTTCTTAACATCTTATGTATTTGTTTATTGTAATTTGTATTTGTTTATTACTTTAAGTCTTCAATAGTAATCTGTATTTGTTATTTTGTTTATTGTAATATGTATTTGTTTATTACTTTAAGTCCTCAATTGTAATATGTATTTGTTTATTACTTTAAGTCTTCAATAGTAATCTGTATTTGTTATTTGTTTATTGTAATATGCATTTGTTTATTACTTTAAGTCTTCAATAGTAATCTGTATTTGTTATTTGTTTATTGTAATATGCATTTGTTTATTACTTTAAGTCTTCAATAGTAATCTGTATTTGTTAGTTTGTTTATTGTAATATGTTTAGTAATATGTTTATTGTTATAATGTTATTACTTTAAGTCTTTAACATCTTTAAGTTTTTTTATAGTAATATGTTTATTGTTATAATGTTTATGATTTTGATTCCATTTTAGTGAATAACACGGGTGAAAGTTCAGAAGGAGATGATCTACAGTCTCCTCCACCAAAGAACAATGACAATAAACCGATTAAGCAATTAAAGCCTATCAAAGCTGGTGTGGATGTCAAACGTCATAGAAAACTTACATCTGAGGTATGGAATAGCTTTGAGTTCTTGGCCCCCGATGAAAATGGTGATTTATATTGTAAATGTAAACAATGTGGTCAAGTTTATAATGCTGAAACTAGGATGGGTACCGGGAATTTAAAACGCCATCTTAAAAATTGCAAAAAAAGTCGATTTAAGGATGTTGGGCAGATGGTGTTAGAGTTGGGTAGTGGCGGTTCTGGTTCATTAACTAGTAGGCCCCCTGATTTTGACCCTAATGTTTTTCGGGAGCTATTAGCTAGTGCGGTTGTGAAACATGAATTGCCATTTCAGTTTGCTGAATATGATGGAATTATGAAGTGTTTCAATTATCTAAACATTTTGGACTATTGGAGAACTCATGAGATTCGGTATCCAACTCTTGCTCGGATGGCTAGGGACGTCTTAGCTATCCCAATATCAACGGTGGCATCCGAATCTGCTTTTAGCATTGGTGGTAGGGTTCTTGATGCTTATAGAAGTTCATTGAAGCCTTCTACAGTTGAGGCTATTATTTGTTTAAGAGATTGGGTATACGGAGAAGGTTTGTTCTAACTTGTTATTTATATATTTCGTAGTAACTTGTTTATATATTTCTTTTATCGTATTAAGTTGGTTAATTTATTTATTTATATAGCACAAATGGAATCGCAACTTGAGGCGCTATGTGGAGCAATCATGACGGAGAAGATGGGAGATCAAGAGGAGAGTAATACTAATACCGAGAGTGAAGTTGGAGTCGGTGAAAGTGGAAGTCGAGTTACTTAGAGTTTAGAAACTTATTTTTTTGACTTTATGATTGTGTTAATTAAACTTTGAACAATTTATTCCACTTTATGTTTGTGTTTTATTGAAACTTTGGACAATTTATTTGGTTTTGTGGTTGTGACTTGTGTATTTGTTATGGAATTAGGTTTAAGTTCTTTTTTAATTTACTTAAAGTTTTAAAATAAATGGGTCAACCCAAGTTCAACCCATTTATTAAATGGGTTGGGTTGAAAAAATAATAAACAGGTCAACCCGCTACCAACCCAGGTTGGGTTGGGTTGAAAATCTCAACCCATTTACTTAAACATGTCAGGTTGGGTTGAGGTTTTCAACCCAATTAATAAATGGGTTGAACCCGAACCCAACCCAACCTGATCTATTTACACCCCTAGTTTCACAAGCATCCAAGGATTGAAAGAGGTCATTTGACATGGCCATTATCAGAAGACGTTTTGCCTTCTTTGCACATTCATATTTTTCCCAATCCTGTGGGGACCATTTATCAATATCCTTAGCTTGTCATACTTAGGTACCTCTGGAGTAGTTGGAGTTTCAGGTACTCTTGGCACTGTTATCATGGGAACTTAAGGTGGATTGTGAAGGTATGTGATTAAATCTTTGTCAACACCTTCAAAAAAGTGGATCATTCGAATTTTCCATTGTGGATATTCGTCTCTGAGAAGGGTTGGTGGTTTGGTTAAAGAACCAGCAGTGAAGAAGTTCGCTGCATTTGCCATTTTTGATGAAAATGGAGTTTTTCAAAAAGAAGCGGAAAACAGAGTAACATACAGTAACCTTTAATCGATGGAATTGACTTGAAATATGAGTTTGAACTTAGAAAGAATTAAACAAAGCACCAAATGGAAAGATTTTAGGAAGAGAAACAGTTCCTATTTGTGTGTTGAAGTCAAACCAGTTGAGAATAACACAAAACATGGGTTGTTTCTTGAAATTGAAGGATAGTTCGAAAATCAGTCCATAAATCTACCAAAAACATATCAAAATCATTGCAGAGTGGATCCTTTGATATTGAAAATAAAAGACTAGCCCTGATACCAATTGTTGATCCCTGATTTGATCTCTACAATGATATTTAAACCACAAACAAATAAAACAGAGTATAATAAGAGTTAAGTGCGGAAGCGTTTTAATAATCTGTTTGGGTTAAACTGTTTTGGTAGAAAACACGCAAGAGAATAACGAAGACAAGCTAAATAACAACAAGTATGCTCAAACATTCATCTTCATTGATTCACCAATGTTTACACCAAGAACACCACAATGTGTGTGTTTCTCCCTCTAAAATGCTATCTTTCTAAGTGTGAGTGTGTGTGTGTGTGCTTCGTTACCAGAAAAGGACTGGTAGAGACCTCTATTTATACAAGACAAGGGGACAAAGGTACAAGAGACAAGATCCTGGGACGCTTCATGGTACAATGTTGAGTTTATGCGCCGATGAATAGTACACTGGAAAAGCTGCAGCCTCTCAGAGGTTGACATGTGGAAAGCAGAGGAGTGTGCCTTGTACTATTTGATCTTCAGAATCTTCGTACAACAGAGGCACGTGAGGTGCACACTTGTCTTGGTCTTCAAGAGCCTTGATCTTCATCTTTAACATCTTCAGTTCCACAGAGGCTCTGTGGTCTTGGTCTTTGTCTTGGACTTTTTTCTCGGATGTTGATCGGCAGAGGCTCTGAGGTCTCGGTGTATCTGGCAGAGGTTTCTACCAGATTTGTCCTTAGCCTATTTTTCAATACTTTTAAGATTTATAATATTTGAGCTAACATGTTGGATGAACTGAAAAAAGAAAATCTTAAACATTTCGTTTCAATCATATATACTATGAATTATCCAAACACTGTAGTTAAAAAGGTAAATTTGCTTGTTTATCAAGAGATGTTAAATGCCCCTACATGGGGGACTAGCTATCCTTACCTCACTTATGATTCATGCTTTTAATGATTTCACATCAATTTATTACAACTGCTTTATTCTCTTAAAATTTATTTATTTATTTATTTTTATTAAATTGTATACGTAAATTATTTGATATTAATTACTAATTAGTGTTTTCAAATTAGATGCGGTTGAAATATCAAAACAAGTTGGTGTTTTATTAATTATGTAAACTTGTTGGGATCTTTTTGATCGAACTGATGATGACACAATTGTTTAATCATTTACCCAATAACCTAAAACAGTCTAATAGACTAATAGTTTAACCCGTTTGTTATTAAATTAAAAGGAAGAAGAATTAATTCTTTTATTGTTTTATTATAACATGTTGCATTACAAAATATTTTCATGCATTACATGAATAATCATAACCATCGTACTTTGTAATTGATTGAACAGTAGTGGTAATGATTTTGGGACACCCGTGTAGGAAAAGATGCACACATATATATATATATATATATATATATATAGGGGTGGGTTCAAATGAAAACTCAAATTCAATTGTAAACGTGAGGATAAACCACAACCCTTGATTAAGAAAAAGATGATTAAATCAATGAATAAAAAACACGGTGACAATTTTGTAAATAACTTGAAAACTATGTCCATGGCTTAATGAATTTTTAGCGCGCAGGGGTAAAATTGGAATCAGCCCTTTTTTGTTGACTTTTTATTTTCTTTTTTAATTAAAAAACTTTTACCCCCTTAAATTTTAAAATAAATTATCTCAAAAACTACTAACATTTTAATCAAACAAATTACATCAAAAAAACGAGAATTTCGTGCTCTTCGATATGACATCCATCATGATATAGTTTTTTTTTCGTTTTAAACCGTTTTTACGTGAAATCGTGTATATGTGTTATATTCAGAGTGAATAAAGGTACATTTATTCAGTTTTGAATATTTACCTTTATTCAGTCTGAATATATAGAGTTATTCAGACTGAATAAAGGTACAAAATTTAAACATTTATTCGTTTTGAATATCTACCTTTATTCAGTCTGAATATATAGAATTATTCAGACTGAATATAAAGATACATAACACATATTCAGTCTGAATATAACACATATTCAGACTGAATAACACATATTCAGTCTGAATAACACATATTCAGTCTGAATATAACACATATTCAGTCTGAATATAACACATATTCAGACTGAATAAAGGTAGATATTCAAAACGAATAAATGTTTAAATTTTGTACCTTTATTCAGTCTGAATAACTCTATATATTCAGACTGAATAAAGGTAAATATTCAAAACTGAATAAATGTACCTTTATTCACTCTGAATATAACACATATACACGATTTCACGTAAAAACGGTTAAAACGAAAAAAAAACTATATCATGATGGATGTCATATCGAAGAGCACGAAATTCTCGTTTTTTTGATGTAATTTGTTTGATTAAAATGTTAGTAGTTTTTGAGATAATTTATTTTAAAATTTAAGGGGGTAAAAGTTTTTTAATTAAAAAAGAAAATAAAAAGTCAATAAAGGATGCGCTCATTCTAATTTGACAAAAATACACATAAAGCTAAATTTTAGGAATGGCTTAAATATGGCTGCGATCAATGGACGAGATTTGTCCTCATGTTTACAATTGAATTTGAGTTTTCATTTGAACTTTCCTCTATATATATATATATATATATATATATATATATATATATATATATATATTGCCATAGGTTCAAAAGAGAAGTGCAAATATTTTGAGAAATAGAGATGTGATATTGGTCATTCATTCGGTCAAGATCGGTTATAATTGGTCAAAAGTTGCGGCTTTGACCGGTCAAAAGTTGCAGCTTTGACCTGTCAAAAGTTACGGCTGTTCCAAAAATGAGTTCATATATGAATCTGTGTGATTCACATATGAACTATACGTTCATATATGAACCTTTGTAATTCACATAAGAACTCTTTATAACTAATTCATATATGAATCTTGTGATTCATATATGAACCTTTGTGTTTCATATATGAAACTAATTAACTGTAGGTTCATATATGAATCAGTTGAACCAATTAACTGATTCATATATGAATCTTTGTGTTCATATATGAATCTTTGTGTTCATATATGAACTTTTGTAATTTACATATAAACTTTTTTTAACTAATTCATATATGAACATTTGTGTGCATATATGAACCTTTGTGATTTATATATGAATTTTTTTTAACTAATTCTCATATGAAAAAATTAACTGATTCATATATGAATCACGAAGGTTCATATATGAATCACAAAGGTTCATATATGAATTAGTTAAAAATATTTTATATATGAATTAAAAAGGTTCATATATGAACACAAAGGTTCATATATGAATCACACAAATTCATATATGAACCTGTCCCGCGTATTTTTTACAAAACTACCCCTCTATCTTGTGCAGACCACGCGAGGAATTATCTTCTGCTTCTCGGTGAAAGCCGACGATGTTGACCGAATGCATGGCCAATATCACTTCTCTATTTCTCAAAAAATTTGCACTTCTCTTTTGAACATCTCCCTATATGTGTGTATATATATATATATATATATATAGCCTTAGGTTCAATAGAGAAGTCCAAATATTTAGAGAAATAGAGAAGTGATCTTGTCCATTTATTCGGTCAAGATCGGTTATAATTGGTCAAAAGTTGCGGCTTTGACTAGTCAAAAATTGCGGCTTTGACTGGTCAAAAGTTGCGGGTGTTCCAAAAATAGAAGGGCAATTTCGTAACTTTTACAAAAAACACGGGCTGAGTTCATATATGAATCTGTGTGATTCACATATGAACTATACGTTCATATATGAACCTTTGTAATTCACATATGAACTCTTTATAACTAATTCATATATGAATCTTGTGATTCATATATGAACCTTTGTGTTTCATATATAAAACTAATTAACTGTAGGTTCATATATGAATCAGTTGAACCAATTAATTGATTCATATATGAATCTTTGTGTTCATATATGAACCTTTGTGATTCATATATGAATTTTTTTTAACTAATTCATATATGAACCTTTGTGTTCATATATGAATCTTTGTGATTCATATATGAAATTTTTTTAATTACTTCTCAAATGAACAAATTAACCGATTCATATATGAATCACAAAGGTTCATATATGAATTAGTTAAAAAGAGTTTTTATGTGAAATACAAAGGTTCATATATGAACGTATAGTTCATATGTGAAGCACACAGATTCATATATGAACTCAGCCCGTGTATTTTTTACGAAACTACCCGTCTATCTTGTGCAGACCACGCGAGTAATTATCCGCTGCTTCTCGGTCAAAGCCGCCGATCTTGACCGAATAAATGACCAAGATCACTTCTCTATTTCTCTAAATATTTGGACTTCTCTATACCCTTCCCTATATATATACATATATATATATATGGGCCTATTCATGAGAGATCCTAGTAAAAGGTGATAACTGTGAGATCCAATCTCAACCACAAATCAGAGATAAATTAGGAAACTATTTTATTTTGGTAATATTGACTTAAATTTTAATCAAAGGTCAATTTAGGTATTTTAAAAGTATCCTCTCTCCTCCCTCATCCCTCCTCCCTTCTCTCTTCTCTCTCCTCTCCGGCCATCTCTTCTCCGGCGAGATTTTTTCCGACAAACACATGATATCACAGTGTATCACAAATCTTCAAACATATTAACTGCAGTGTTTACATAATATCACAGTGTATCACAAATCTTCAAACATTAACTGCAGTGTTACATAATATCGCAGTGTTACACAAATCTTCAAACATTAACTGCAGTGTGTTACATTGTGATTACCATACAAAATGCACTATGATACCCAAAATACATACAACGATGCACAATGTAACACAGTGATATCCACTGTGATTACCATACAAATGCACTATGATACCCAAAAATAAACACAAAGTTGCACAATGTAACACAATGATATCCACTGTGTTATACTGTGATTACCATTAAGATACATTTTGTTACATTGTAATTACCATTAAGATACACATAAAAAACATTGTGATACATTGTGATGCTACATGTGATACATCAAAACTGTGACACATCTCTGATATTACATCTCCGACGAGATTTGCGTTACATCTCTGGCGAGATCTGAAATCAGAGAGGGGGGGGGGGAGATTGAAAATCAAAATTGTACCGTTGTCATCGTCTTAAAGATCTGTATCATTGTCTTCGGTCTTGCCTACTTATGTCGATGATTTCTTCGTCGTCTTCTTTTGCGATCTTCAGTCGTCCAAACAAACCAAAAGGATAAGTAAATATGAAAAGGAAACCGCCGGAGAAGAGATGGCTGGAGAAGAGATGGCCGGAGATGGCGTAGAGATGGCTGTTATTAACGGTGGTGGCGCCATTTCCGGCGGCGCCATTTCCGGAGAAGAGATGGCCGGAGAAAGTGATGTGCGATGGCTGTAATTTGGAGAAGGAAAAGGGAGGCTAGGCAACCGCCGGAGAAGAGATGGCCGAAGATGGCATAGAGATGGCTATTAACAGTGGTGGCGCCATTTCCGGTGGCGCCATTTCCAGAGAAGAGATGGCCGGAGAAATGTTTGTGTGGCGGCTGTAAAATGGAGAAGGAAAAGGAGGTCTAGATTTTTGTATATGGTAGAGAGAGAGAGTAAAACATATTACTATAGTAATTATAATAGCTGTATTTTCTTTTTTACTAAAGTACCCTTTTTATTTATTTAAAATTTATATTAATTATCTTAAATGTGTGGCTCACGTTGGATCTCACAGTTATCACACTTTAAAAAGTTCTCATTTGATTACGCCCCTATATATATATATATGTATGTATATATATATATATATATATATATATATATATATATATATATATATATATATATATATATATATATATATATATATATATATATATATATATATATATATATATATATATATATATATGTATACATATATATATATATATATGTATACATATATATATATATATATATGTATACCTGTTTGAGATAATAATCTTGAGAAATCTATTGTGAATTCATTTATATATTTCATGTCTGCTATACTTAACTGTTCCAAATTTCTGATTGCCGTATCTTGTATAAGACTATTGTTTTTAGCTGGGTCGACTCCTAGAATAAGAGTCCTTATTTGTGATGTAAAATTATAAGGGTTGTCTCCTAGGGCCTTTAGCCTGTTTATTCCGTCTGGGTCTTGGGCTTTCTTACTTTGCCAGATACCTAGGGAGGTTGGGCCTAATGTGGTTTCTAAATAAGAAAACATGTCCATGCTATCTTTTTTATTTGTCTCCCACATTCTTACAGCATTTGGTAACCATATGTTACAAAAATGTTTTGATACAAAGAAAAAATTCAGGCCCTTAATTGGGACAATTTTAACAGAAAAACAACAATGTTTGCTTGATAACGTCTGGCATATTCAAACCATGCCACAAGCAACCTCTTTCAAAGTACAAATTTTAAATGCCTTGAGCATTTATTTCTCAGAACAAAGCCAGAAAATTCCCGAAAAACAACACAAACGTTTTTCTCATTACATAATTTTTAGGGGAACAAAAACTGGAATTTTCAATAAATGGCTGGGGTAATATCCGCAATTATAACATTTAATATAATTGTTACCTCTTCTGTTTATCCAATCATGTTCACATTCTATTATTTCTGTATTAACATATGTATATGTTATTTTTGTTAAATCTTTTTCATCCTTATCGCTATATATGCTGTATACTGACTCGTTATCTGAGTTATCTGTTAAGGATTCTATTTCGTAATCCCCTATCTGTTCTATTAAATTGCTCTTTTCTATATTTTTACCTTTATTTGGGCATTTATTGGCTAAGTGTTTCTCATCTCCGCATATGAAACATTTACATTTCCGGGTTTTCTAGATTCGCTTCTTTTATCTGTCTATATAATGTTATTTCTAATTCATTGTAACACACACCGAGAAAACCTTTGAGAAATATTAGAAACATTCTCTCATATGGCCTTCTAAACTCTCTCTCTATCTCCTTAATGTTAATCTAGTTTTTTCTTACACTCCTTTTAGATCTTCATAGTATATCCCATACCAAAAAAAAAAAAAAAAAAAGGACCACCGCTGTCCATATATCATCCCGGTGCTTCCGCTCGTCACCACCAAGTTCTTCGATTAGTTCGTCCATCTCCACTGTAAGTATTTATGAGCTTTCATAAATTATTGTCATAGTGGTTTAACGGAAACCCAAAAAATCCGCCATACCCCCCTTATTGGTATCAGAGCATGGTACGATTCTAAAGGTTTAAAAGACTTAGTCAGGCTCGTTGGTGGCAGTTGAGCATAAGCCCACAACTTACGAGAACCCACTGAGGTGAAAATCTAAGGATCATATTATGTAATGATAATAAATAATCAGGATATGAGGAATTTAAGGGTCAAGATAAACCCTAGTAAGATTGTTCATATTGTTTATTTATTGTTTATTTAAATTTTTTATCTAAAATTTTTATGGGATATATGAATATATTAAGATAAGGAGTAAGAAATCTAGATTGATATTAAGGGATAGATTCTCTCAAAATTATTGATCCAAATACTGCTAAACTCTTTACTAAAATAACGGAAAATTTAAGCCTTTTTTAATTCTATCTTCCAACTTTTATCTAGTAATAAGGCTAATAATTTTGTTCCTAGATTTTTTCTTCCTAAGGCTTTAATTCCTATTATTACTAACCCGACGTGTGCAAAGTGTTTTCCTGACTGTTTTATTTTCTAATATATTTATAACTTTATTTACCTGTTCTAATAAAATTTTGGTTTCAGTTTGTATTTGTTTGGATTTATTACTTTCTAGCAAAAAGCTTAACTGTTGGATTTCCTGTTTAGTAGGAAATTCCTTTTTAATTTGTTTTATCTCTCCTATATTTCATGTCTGCTATACTTAACTGTTCCAAATTTCTGATTGCCGTATCTTGTATAAGACTATTGTTTTTAGCTGGGTCGACTCCTAGAATAAGAGTCCTTATTTGTGATGTAAAATTATAAGGGTTGTCTCCTAGGGCCTTTAGCCTGTTTATTCCGTCTGGGTCTTGGGCTTTCTTACTTTGCCAGATACCTAGTGAGGTTGGGCCTAATGTGGTTTCTAAATAAGAAAACATGTCCATGCTATCTTTTTTATTTGTCTCCCACATTCTTAATACCGTTTGTTCCCACATTAATACTTCATCTACCCATAACTGTGGTTTTTGTTGTTCTAGTAGTAACATATTACTACTAAAAATGTACCCTATAGGTAACCTATTACCCTTTCCCACATAATTGGATTCTTGTTGATAACTTGTGGAGGGTTTTGTCCAAATTTCTCTTCCTGATGTTTCTTGTGTACCAGTTCCTAGTTCTTGCCATTCCGGTTTTATTCGTCTATATGGATATGTACCATGCATATGTTCATCCATATAATTTTGTTCTTGTTTGTAGAAATCTGATATCATTGTTTTACCTTTAAGTATGTCTTCTACTAGGGGTAAATTGTAGTAATTCTGTAGATTTTTGTAACTTTCTTCGTATGTCATCCCTAATTCTGTCATGCATTCCATGATCATATCATCCGTTTCATCCTGTATATTTAATTCTGTGAACTTTCTATCAATGATCTGTTCTATAGTTTTATTAGTTTCTTCTATCTTGAATCCTGTATTTTCTTCTTCTTCTAGATCTTCTAAGAAACTATAATCAAACTCTTCTTCTTCGAATTGATCAAAACCTATTATAGTTTCACCATCTTCGTTATCTGTATCATACTTTGGTTCTGTGTCTGTATCATATTCTATATTCATGAAGTTATATTCTGTTGTTGTTTCTTCATCATCTTCTTTTTTGTCAGATGATTTCTTTGTAAAATTTACAAATCTTAAGCTTTGTGTTCCATCACAATCTTCATATATATAACTTCTCTTTGGCACTAGTATTTCGTCTTCTTGATTGGTTATGTCATCTAATTTCCATTCCAATCCTGCTAATTCTTCAGGATCTATTTTTACTGGATCAATCATTTGTATTGATTTTGAAGCTATTGTATTTACAATTCCTTCAATATTTACTTTGTATTTCATTCCTGACCTGTTGCTAGCTTTCCCTAGTACTCCTATGCTTATTACTATGTTATTTCCTTCATAATTTTCATATCCCTTGGTTTGTAAAGTTATTTTAATATTTTGAAGATCATTTATATCTTTTAAGATTCCGGGTGTGCAATAAAATAATGCTGTATTTTGACTTAGGTCAATTTCCATTCCTGAAAAAACTATATATGTATACATACATATATATATATATATATATATATATATATGTATACATGATATATGTATACATGATATATGTATTTGTCTATAAAAAGTGGTGTAATTAAATTAGATTTCTAATAACCGTCATAACTTTTACCATATTGTTATACATGATTTCCTTCCATCTAAGGCTAGAATTTAATGTAATGGTGAATATATATTTGTTTCACAATTCGTTTGTTTGGTATGTATTCGCTTCATAATGTGAAACTTTTTACATGTAATTGTTAATTCACAAAGACTAAAAAGGTTCACGTTGTGAGACAAATACATATGAAATTAACAAGCTGTGAAACAAATATATGTTTATCAATGTTCTAAATCTCAGTCTTAGATGAAAAAATCATATATAATAACACATGATACACTAGTTCTCAAGTTTATCACAATTTCATACGTTATCATAAGAAGTCGTCCATGTATATATACATATATGTGTGTATATGTGAAAAAGTAAATGAGAACCATAAGAATATCGAGAATCATGAAAATTAATCTCAATCTCTCAATGAATCAATTTATGGGATTCAAGACGATATTATTGTTCATATATGTGTGTATTTAGTGTCTTGTATATGAATCAATATTGTATATTTGACATGTATTGTTTCATATGACGAATGATCGTGTAAGAAGTTGAGGTAACGTGAGAAGTGTGAGAAGTGGATCTGAACCTTTGATAACATTTAATCTCAAGTTCATCCATGAATCGCGCTTGATACGGGGATTGATTTGGTGCAACTTATCTGGATGCATCTTATCTCGATGCATCTCATCCTACCTAATGTGCATCCAACGGTTGATAGCAGCTTCCCATGCTTCTCACGTTAACTCAACTTTTCACCGGAAACCACCCTTATATAGGCGAAGGATTGTGTGAGAAGTGGATCTGAAACCCCATCACTTTTAATCAAATGCCCTCCCATGAATTGCGTCTTAGAAGGGAATCGATCTGGTGCATCCTGATGCATATCATCCTAATATGCATCATTTCTCATCCAATGGTTATAACCACTTCTCATGTTTCTCACGTTAACGTGAGAAGGATAATGTGAGAAGAAGAGTTAAGGTGAGAAGGTAAGAATGGATCTGGATCCTTGATCACTTTTAATCACAAACCCAAGGCTCTAAATGGCGTGAGGCGTGGCATGGCGGCTACGCCAAGCCTCAAGCTTTAGGAGCCACGACGAATCCCTGGTGTTTTCAAGGCATGACTTATGGCATCAAATTTTCTGTTCATATATAATATTATATATAAAAACATATGTTTTGTAGTGTTACTCACTGAGTCATTAGACAATAGTAATAAAAAATTAAATTAGGGTATATATTAAAAACATGCAAATAAGACATTAAAATGTAAAGAAAAATCAAACATCGCATTACGAAAACCGCGCATTAGGCCATGGCATGCCACAGGCTTAACGTGGCGTGAGACACAAGCCTTGTGCCATGACGCGCCATGACGGTTGTGCGGCGAGTTTTTTAGAACAGTGCACAAACTCATTTAAGAATCGCGCTTGGTACATGGATTGATCTGGTACATCCCATCCTAATGCGCATCCAAGGGTGGGGATCTATTAGTACTCTCTCACCATAACTTTCATTCTCATACAAAAACATCCCTATATATGATGGTTGTGTAATAAAAAATAATAGATCTGAGGAGTGTTAGGTGGGGCGTAATAAAAAATAATAAATGAACGTAAATTGTGTAAAAACAAATAGATCGAGGTGCAACCGTAACACTTGGACACTCAACATTGAAGTGGGATTGGTGTCGATGGTCCAAAAGCCAATATCATGGTCCTTGCAGAAGAGATAGTAAAAATGCACTGTCTTTTTTAAAGTTGAGAGTAATAAATTATAAGTTTAAATTGACTAATGATGAAGAATCAATAGATGAGTCGTTAGTAACACTAAATTATATCACGGGTCAGTTGCTCAACATATATTATTAACTCAGATGATTGACAAACATACATGGTCTGTTGGTTATGTATGTGTCGACCATAACTTTTTTATAAAGGAAACCGTATTTGAGTGGGATACTATCCCCATATTTGAGTTTGATACTGCATCTTATCTTTTCCTAGATTAGCATCATCTCCTTGTTTAGTTCATATCTTTTCTAGAGATAGGTTTTCTCCTCCTAGTATTTAATCCCTCTTTGTAATACTTGTTTGAATTAAGAGAGAAACGCAATAAACAAATCCTTTATGGTATCAGAGCGGGTTTTGTAAAACCCTAACAACGGCCTCACCATGACCGGAGAAGACCCAAAAACAGACCCAAAAAACGATGAAACCTCTATCAATCCCAATTCCCCCTTCTACATTCACCCATCCGATTACCCGAAACAAATGCACGTCAACGAGGTCCTGACGGACATCAACTATGGTGATTGGGCTCAATAGACGAGAAACTTCTTGTTCGCCAAAAACAAGATTGGATTCACTAATGGATCAATCACGACCCCAAAAGAAAAATCACCAGAGTACATGATATGGATGCGTTGCGATGCAATGATAAAAGGTTGGCTTACCACTGCGATGGAGAGAGACATAAGGGCCAGCGTTAAATACGCCAGTACGGCGGCATAAATATGGGCAGATCTAGAAGTAAGGTTCGGAAAAGAAAGTGCTCCAAGGGCTTATGAGTTAAAACAATCATTGACCATCACTCGACAAGACGGTGCCTCGGTCTCCGCCTACTACACCAAACTTCGATCACTATGGGACGAGATTCAGTCGGTTTCGCCACTGCCGCGATGTGTTTATATGGGCTGTACTTGCGGCGTTGGAAAGAAGCTAACCGAGTCAAAAGATAAAAAAGACTATATGAATTCTTGATGGGTCTTGACGATAGCTTCTCGACCATCAAAACGCAAATCCTTACGATAAAGCCGACTCCGTCCTTGGGGACGACCTACCATCTTGTTGCCGAAGATGAGCAACAAAGGAACATCTCCTTAACGAAGAAATCCACTGAAGTAGCAGCTTTTCAGGCCTACAACCATGCTCGACGTGAGAGTGACAATCACTCAAGCGTGCAACGAAATAAGACTTCACAAAGGGACACGAGGAAGGTAAGCGGTGAAGAAACTGAGCATTGCACCCATTGCGGGAGGAATGGACACAGCAGAGATGGATGCTTCAAAAGAATAAGATATCCGGAATGGTGGTCAGGCAAAGCGAAAGGAGAGAAGGGCAAACCAAGAGTCGCACATGTTGAGGCCGAGACAAGTCCTATACCGGGTCTGACCGCCGAATAACATCAGAGATTCATGAAGTTGTTCTCAAATACAGGATCGACATCACCATCTGTGAACATGGCTGGTAAGAAAACTTACGATAAAAGTTGGATCAATGACACAGGTGCCACCGACCACATGGCCAACGATATCACCTTGTTCCAAGCTAAGGAAGAAGGCAAGCATACAACACCAGTCACCATACCGTTTGGAGATGCAATTCGAGTCAAAGGAATCGGAGAATGCGTACCGAATGGGATAAAACTTGAAAGAGTTTTATACATTCCAGATTTCAACTGGAATCTTTTATCCGTCAGTCGACTAACAAAAGATCTTAACTGTGTTGTAACCCTTATTCCGGACTTTTGTGTTATGCAGGACTTACGATCGAGGAGCCTGATTGGAGTGGGTGAATGCAAAGGTGGTCTCTATTGTATGAGTTCGGTGGCAACAAGGAATGAAGCAATGATGGCTAAGGTTAATGTTGAAGTTTGGCACAAAGGTTAGGGCATTCGTCAGAGTCAAAGTTCCGAGAAATTAGTTTTTAAGTAGTTTTTCTCATGTTTTGAAAGAAGAATTTTGTGATTCTTGTGTAAAGGCAAAGCACACTAGATTACCGTTTCTCGATAGTTCAATAAAATCGTTAGATTGTTTTGATTTAATACATTTTGACATATGGGGAAATTACCGTGTTGCATCATTGTCAGGGGCAAAGTGTTTCCTAACTATTATCGATGATTTTAGTAGAGCGGTGTGGGTTTATCTCATCAAACATAAGTATGAGGCAAGCAATTGTTTGGTCGCCTTTTGCAACATGGTTAAGACACCCTTTGGAAGGAGTGTCAAAAAAATAAGGAGTGACAATGGAGGAGAGTTCACCTCCAATTTTATGGACGATTTCTATGCAAGCAACAGAATTATCATGGAAACCTCATGTCCTCATACACCCCAACAAAACGGGGTGGTCGAAAGAAAACACCGACACCTCCTTGAGATGGCTCGGGCGTTAAGATTTGAAGCCAACATCCCGGTAAAGTATTTTTTGGGTATCGAGGTAGCAAGGAGCCAAGGACAGCTGACGGTCTTGTGCTTAGCCAACGAAAATACACCTTATACATCCTAGATGATAGGGGGATGCAAGGTTGTAGGCCCAGTGCGTTTCCAATGGAGCAAAATCTACAACTCGATCAATGCTATGAAAGCCCTAGTGTCGACGCCAACAGATATAGACGTCTTATTGGGAGACTTCTTTACTTACAAGTAACAAGACTAGACATTGCGTGCGCCGTCAATATGTTAAGCCAATTTATCTCGGACCCACGGCAAGAACACATGAATGCGGTGATTAGGATTTTGAGATATCTAAAGTCCGCACCCGGTCAAGGAATTTTCCTCCCGAAGGAGGGCGACTTAAACTTGGTTGCCTACTGCGATGTCGATTGGCTTGGTTGTACATTAACGCGATGCTCCCGAACTAGGTACTTGATTCTTTTAGAAGGTGCACCAATATCTTGGAAAACAAAGAAACAATCGGTAGTTTCCCGATCGTTTCTTGAGGCGGAATATAGGGCCATGGCGTCAAATGTTAGTGAGATGCTATGGATACGATGGCTCCTAAAGGACCTTAAGGCAACCCCTACCAAACCTACACCACTTTATTGTGACAACCAGACCGCTAGACAAATCGCTAACAATCCCGTTTTCCATGAACGGACAAAACATGTGGAAATGGATTGCTATTTTGTTCGAGAACGTGTGGAGTCCCAACAAGTCGAACCACGACAAATAGACACTACTAACCAAGTGACAAACATTCTCACTAAGGCCTTGGGAACGGTACGCTTACCCTATCTACTTGGCAAGATGGGCATTCGTGATCTTCATGCTCCATCTTGAGGGGGGGGTAAAGGAAACCGTATTTGAGTGGGATACTATCTCCATATTTGAGTTTGATACTGCATCTTATCTTTTCCTAGATTAGCATCATCTCCTTGTTTAGTTCATATCTTTTCTAGAGATAGGTTTTCTCCTCCTAGTATTTAATCCCTCTTTGTAATGCTTGTTTGAATTAAGAGAGAAGCAATAAACAAAATCCTTTACTTTATGGTTGAAAAACAAAACTATTTTAAAACACTCTAAAAAGGCAAAATGTTAAGGAATATATCATACTTTACTCGATTCGTAATTTGGAATATGATTATTTTAATTAGTACAAATGTTGATATGACATAGGTAAAACTTAACATATTTTTCAAATACCTGCCTCAAAATAAACCTTTGAGTAAAATACGAATTTGGTCCCCATGGTATGTTGATTTTTACGGATTTCGTCTCTAGACTTCATTTTTTATGGAAATGGTACCAGTGGTATGCAATTTATGTTGGATTTGGTCCCTAGACCAAACGACCATCCAACAAATCCGTTAAATCTAAGGGTATTTTCGTCTTTTAACTTGTTAACCATTTTAACATTATTTTCTAATCACTTTTTTTGTCTTTTTGTGTTTTGTCCTTTTCTATATTTTGTATCATATTTAAATTTTAATATTATATTTAATAATATTATATATATATATATATATATATATATATATATTCAAATACAATTACAACCACATGGACCTCGTCTTTCTTTCTTCTCCGGCGACTAAGAACTCCATCACGCCATCGCCCACCAGCACCACCCCGCCACCTGCACCACCGCACCACCACGACACCTGCATCACCATGATCCACCTTCTCAATAGCCGGCAGGTGGTGTAAGGTAGGTTCACTAATCGTGACCATCGTGACCCTTCTACACTCACTCTCTCTCTCTCACACACACACACATACACATATATACATATATACACATTTATATGGACGAAAACCCTCCATGAAACCATCCACCACCGTGAACCCACCACACATTTTAGTCCCTCTGGAGAAGAAAGAAAGAGAGGGTGCAGGGAGAAAGGATGCGAGAGAGATTTTTTTTAATTCTTTGACACGTGTCATCTAAAGAATGGTCAATTAAAAAAAAAGATAAAATAATAAAAACTCATTAAAACTTAATTTTAAAAAGAAAGAAACAGATGGTCATTTGGTCTAGGGACCAAATCCAACAGAAATTGCATACCATTGGTACCATATTCATAATAAATGAAGTCTAGGGACGAAATCCGTAAAAATCGACATACCATGGGGACCAAATCCGTAATTTACTCTAAACTTTTTTTAAGCTATAGACTTTTAAGTAATCATTTTTAAACTATCCTCTAAACGATGTTTTTGAAACACGATTCTTCAAAATAAGAGTATGAACGAAGTACATTTTCATTTTTATGAGTTTTGACGTTCCAAATACGGTACATACTCTGATCAAGTAAATATCTATCTATTTACATTATAGACACTTAGTTGATGCTTTTAAAAGATGATTCTTCAAAACATAATTCAAAATAAAATACATTTTATTTGTATGCATTATGGTACATACTTTGAACAAAAATTCTGAATCCGTCAGTCACCATAAACATGGTGGAACACCCTGATAGAAAACAAGCATGAGCTACATCTTGACTTCTACCTAAAAACAAGTTGTAAACATGGCCTACTTTTTCAAGTTTTCACAAAGTTTGCAATCAATCATCAACTTTCATACCATCTTTTTGTATGTAAAAGTTATATTATAAGATAAATCAATCCGATTTGTCAACAATTATATATTAAGAGTTGGGTTTAGATGATATATATTAAGAGTTGGGTTCAGATCATAAATTAAAGAAGTCATAGCGAGAAGGGTAATAATGAATATCCACCCTTGGATCGATCCTAATTGAAGATCTAAAGAGTTAAAGTGCAACTAGATGCACCAAATCAATTCCCGTGGAACGAGAAGACCCGTTCCTGACATTTTATAGGCCCTGGGCGAGAGGTAAAAATGGACCCTCGATAACTATGCATTTTTTTCAATGTATTGTTTATACCATCAAAAATAACATTGAATTCAATAAAAACTATTAATTTGTATAAAACCGTTCCCTGTATTCCTTAGTGCAAGATCAAACAATAATTATTTTTAAATTAATATTATCTACCATATCATTTTTACATAACATCATCAATCCGATCCACCATCAAATACATCTTATGATATAACTTTAATATACACAGATTGAAATCCTTTGAAATCACTATGTTGACCATTCGAGTAACATTTTAAGTATCAACATATCATTTGAGTTTCCACATGTTACCTGATGTTAATGATTTTCATCACCATTTTAAACTTCTAGAGTTGAAACACACTTTTTAAGAACCATCAATCTTATAATCAAAAGTTCATGTTGGTTATAGTTTGAGATCTTGTTCTTGTTTTAGAGATCAAAGAGTATTTAAGATTCATGCACTCAATATTAGATAATAATAAGTCAAATATGTATGAAAAAAAAGATAGTTTTGAAATCCTAAATATATATATATATATATATATATATATATATATATATATATAAGTTGAGGTAATTGTTTTCAAAAGGTAGAACTTTTATTAGTTAATAACTAGAACTCTAGTATATTCTCACACAAAACTAAAATTCATGAGGATGGAATAATCAAAAGAGTATGTGGAACATGAGTAATGAAGTATATATATCAAGTTTTCTAGAAAAAATAGTTTTTAGATATTAGTACTAGATAAAAAATACTTAGAGAAATAATAAGTAATACTACAAAATGAAAGACCAATTAACTTCTTACAAATTTTATTGTCCAATGTAATTAATTAATACATGTTTGGGTTATTAATATAATGCAAAAAAAACATTGGGTCCTATTATACAATAACTTTTTTGTCTTTTTTATTTACATTTTTTTAACTAATACTATATAGTGTGTACTTAAGGGTGTGTTTGGTACGCAGACAAGATAGAACAGAACATGACGGGACAGGTTAGAACAGAACAGGACAGAACAGTTGTTCAGCGTTTGGTAGACAGAACTGGACAGAACTGAACAAATAACATTAGATAAAATACAATAAATAAAACTTAAAGGATGAATATAATATAAAATAGAACGTGTATTTGATGTTTTAGAAAAGAATTGGATTTTATTTTGAGGTTATATTGGTAAAACATAAGTCTGTTGCACCTTGTTCCAGCTTATTCCATGGTGTGAGGGTAGAATAGGGTTGTTCCAGCTTGTTCCACTATGTTCCTGTCTTTTCCATATAAAGTCCGGCCAAACATGGGAAATGATCTCTGTTATGTTCTGTCATGTCTAGTGTACCAAACGCATCCTAAATAATTTGGGCCCCTATTTCCTTTGGGCCCTGGGCATGTGCCCGACCCACCCTCCCTTAAGGACGGCCTTGTCGGCCGTGAGCAACACAATTTATGGATGAGATAAGATTAAAAGTAAGGGATTTCCATCATTTGTATGATTCTCACCTTAGTTTTTTATCGCATGATCCTTCGGCTATATATTAAATCAGTCCGTTAATGTTTCTGACACAAAACAAAGTGAATGAACATAACTGTTTCATAATGTGCTTTCAATGATATATAATGGTGAATCACAATATGGATCGATAACAAGTTAATAACTAACATAACTTTAGCTGAAATATCTGATTTTATGAAACGATAGTTAATACGGAGATTGTCGTTAAGTCGATC